>JAOTQQ010000012.1:59184014-59220640 GCA_026546715.1 Gallinago undulata
GCTTTCCATCTGGACTTAAAGCCATTGAGTACAACCCTCTGGATGCGACCATCTAGCCAATTCCTTATCCACTGAACGGTGATGAGTGTAAAGATTATTTAAAATTTTCAAAGCACTAAAAATATGAGTTGCAAATTTCATTTATTTAAACTTTTTTAAAGTTAATGTTTTAACTTTTAAGTACTTATACTCTTGGACAGTTCTAAGAACAGATGTTGTACATACAAAATCAATAAAAATGAAAAGGCAAGGCGACCATTATAGGCAAATCAAATATTTTAACCATTAGCTGTAACACTCTCTCTTTTTCTTCTCTTTCCACTGTTTGTTGAGAGGGTGTTCCCTGCTGTCTCTCCACATATTTTCCTTAGATTACCCAGTGCAAAAAGCGTCTCATACACTTTGTGACAAGGGCCTCCCAGATGAAATTCCTTACCGGTAATGTAGATATTGTGACCATGTTGTACATCTAGTCTAGCTTCTTTGCTTTTCACTTAGTGAAATTTAAGATGCAAACAGATTTGGGGCACTTACCTTGTATAGCAGTGTGGCTGATAAAGTCTGCTTAGTTTCAACTTACACCAGTCTTTCTGAAAAAGCAGTTGAGATTAGCTATGTCTCAAGAAAACTATGAAAATGCAGAAATGTTGGATAACTCACAACCTGCTGCATACAGGCATCCCTTCCAGTTACACTCAAGTACATATATACATTACCCTAAGAAAGGAGGACAGCTATAACGGAAAGATAATAATAATACTTCTAAGAAGTCATTGGACTATATAAAAATGTTCTGCACTGAAAAATATTGCCCTGAAAGACTTTAACCTTAATGTTTGACAACAAGAATGAATAGATGAATTAATCTTTTTGTTTTTCTCCAAAACACTATTCAAAGAGGAAATCAATATTTTTGGCACAAACACCTTTAATGTTCATTTGTGAGTGGATGCAAACCTTGTATTTGTAATAACCCATGTTAATCTGTAAAGCATAATCCATAGGCTAGTTAAGGCTCCAGTGCTTTTGGTGGCTTGTTGGACAAGGCTCTTTGTTACTCTCTTTTTATATGTGTTACTTCTGTCAAAAGAATTGACTTGTCTGGTGCAATCTGCTGTTTATCCTCAAGAGCTTTCTGTAGAGCCCCAGCTGGAGCCTCTCCTGATCAGTTCTGCATGCAACCAGTTGTGCCTGGTTGAATGGTAAATAAGTTTTTTTAAAAAATAAATATTTCTTTAACTTACACTTTAAGAATCATGGCTGTAAGGCACACTAAGCACTTGAATCTGGAGTCAGAAGTACAACTAGCAACAAAAAATGTATGTAAATCAGATGTACCACATTGTGGATTCATGTTCACCAGATCCAGTGCCCAGCACCCTTTCCCCTTTGATTCATATTTGAGTAATAACTTCAAAACACAACTTTGCAGCAATAGAACAAAAGCTTAAAAGGCAAAGTTTAGCTTCTATTGCTTTCATGTAGCTGTGAAATACCCTCATTGCTTTGTAGCCTGGCATTACAAAATACACCAGTGAATAATACAACATAGGACAGATTCTTGAAACAAAGGCCATCCCAATTTGAGCTAGGAGCTTTCAGATCTGCATCAAATGCTCCTGAAAGGACAAAATGAGATGCTGAGTAGCAGCCTATCGTACCCTTTATTCTTGCCGTGGAGAGCAGTGCTATTTCTCATAGCTCATTTTTGGTTCCTGGAGAGGCATAAGAAGAAATGAGTTTTAAAACAGCAAGTGAGGATTTTCTCTGCAGATTGTAATGTGTAGCACTTTTGTGATTTCAGCTGGTCACTTGTTGAACAGCCTGTTTGTAGCTTCTTGAAAAAAAAATAGTTTAAACCTAGTTTCTCCCTGCTTCACATTTTTTTCTTTTTTACTACTGTTACAGAAGCTAATGAGCCTCTTACTTTCAGCTTCCCTGCTGAAACACGTATCTGATGCTCAAAAGGTTTGTGTCAAGAGAATTGGACAGGTGGGATTGGCAGGGTGCATCCTCTACCCATGTCGTATGAAACAGGAAAAAAGGAAGATGATGGAGGCGAAGGTTGTTTAATGAACTGGTTTCAAAGCTAATTGCCTCAAGCCAGTTCACTAAAAGTAAACTGCATCAAAAGTTATGGGGTTTCATGAATGAGGAAGGCAAAAAAGCATTGGCTTCCTACTGTGTATTCAAAACACCCATAAATTGAGGCATTGGTAGGAATGAAGAGGAAAAGGTTATTTTAAGTGGATGCTTTGTTTCTGCATGATTTGTATCCAGGCTTTTAGCTACTGTAAAACAGTGAAGTTCTGTTGGTATAAGTGTTTTCAGTGGAGTTATGATGATTTACAGCAGCTCAGTATCTGACCCAATAGAGGCTTTCAATGCAGCAGTTACCTAGCTAGGTTTCTATTACTAAATGTCCTCATTAAAGGGTTATTTAACTCTACCAGAAAAAAGATATCCTGGAAAAAAAGTTGACAGGAAAAATCTCCCTGTGAGCAACTTCCTTCTGTACTTTGAGACCTACTTTGTTCATGTATCCCCAAACTCTTCCCAAAAGACGCCTCACAGATCCATCCTTTTCATCACATATTAAAAAGACCTAGTTTTTCTTCCCCCCCTGTCTCATAAAATAAACACACATTAAACCCCACAGGCTGAGCCTCACTTTAATAAAAAAAAAAGACTGTGTGGGTTAGAAAGGATTGAGATAATTAAGAAAACAGTTTTCTTTTAACTGGCATGATTTTTCAGACAACAGACAGCTTAATGTACAACCTAGATATGAAGGTCTTCTATCAGAATTCAAAACGTTGGTTTCTGTAAAGCTGACATAAATACAATCCTGATTTTCAATCAAGTTGTCTGGTCCAGATCCCAGCTCTCCTGAACTGCAGTGTGTTTTGATGCAAGAACTCAATGGGTATATCTTTTTAACCCAGGGGGTTGTCTTAAATTTGTGATTAGAATTTTCTCAAGCAAAGGGAACTTCTGTGTTGCTAAAAGCATGGAAATGCTGGGCAAATACAGAGTCATATTGTCCTGCCAGAAAACCTGTGGGAGGTGGACAGAACCTGAGGATCTCTGGGAAATTTACTTTCCAGGTTTCTTGGTTCTTATTCTTTTCACAGAAATGGCTATGAGAATCATTAGAGCTTTCAAATCAGAACATAATTTTTTAGTTATTTTTTCTTTTTTTTTAGAATCTAACATAAGTTTTCAGGTATCTGAAAATATGCTCTAAAAAAGGTGTCTGAAAAAAATGCTCAAAATCCTACTCAGTTGTCTCTGCAGCCATATGGACAAATGATATTTTTAAGAACCTCTAGTTTATATTATTCAAGGTAAGCTTTGGGCTACCTAAAATTTATTTTCCTGTTGTACGCAGAAACACCTTGATTAAATAGTTCTGTTCAGTTTTTGGGAGGTGTTCCCTCCCACTTTGTCCTCCATGCTTGTGGTGTGTTTCTTCATTCTGAGAACTATCCATTGCATCTCCCGGGACAGAGAGGGAGCCCTGGATATTGAGTGCCCCAGACAAGGATAGTCAGTTAACTCAAATTACTCCTTTTATTGAAGAAATGATGTGTGTGAGGCGTCCTCTTTGGTAGCTTGTTTATGAACATGTTCTTTCTTGAGGTGATTTGCTTTGCTGATTGAGAGCAGGGTGTGCTTTCTCCACCTGGACCGCTGCAGAGTTCTGCATACAACACACCTGGGGCCAGGACCTACTGCAGGGCTAGCATTGCTGCTCCCAAGAAGCTGAACCATGGTACCAAAGCCAGTGTGGAGGTTTTAGGGGGCTTCTTGCAAAGATGAGGTTACTTTGGTGTCCCTGCTGCATTCCTGCCTTCGTTCTTCCAAAGAATTACAAAGGGCGCAAGGCAATGTGAAGTCCCGTGGGCTATAAAGCAGAGACTGATCATACACAGTGTTTGAATATGCAAATATATTATATATACCTACAAACAGATAAATCTAATAGCTTAGCAATAGCAGAGGAGAATGTGGGAATGTGGCCTATTGTGACATTCTTAATATTAGTGCTTATGATAAGATTAAGGTGCAGTGCCCATCAGAAGTGGGTCTTCTGAGATGTTTTGTGCCTAGATCAGATTGCTGTCTCTCACCCGATCTTGCTCTCCTTTCATAGGGTGGAGTTTTTAACCTCCTGCTGAGTTAATGCTATGGGTCTGATGTAATTCGGGAACTCTTACGCCTAATGTGTGTTGGATAAACAACGTTGCTGAGGGCAGCAGCCAACTTGGGACCATTTAGTTTTGCATCTCTGCTTTGGGAAGTAATGCTGAAATCGATGCTATGGCTGAGGATAGTTTGGAAAGCAACTCAAATGGTTGTCTTCTGTTTATAGTCCTTCATCACCTCCTTTTAGAGCTGTGGGCAGTGATGAAAGTAGTGAAAGAAGTGAACCCTTTCCCGAGAGCCGTAATAATATGGAGAAAACATTGTGTAGGCAATAGCCCTTATTTTCTTCCATCTTCTTTTTGTTATTTATTCTTTAATTTGGCAGCATCTGCTTTTCAGTGTATTAGACCAACTGTTGGAAACTGAGATTTGTCTGAAGTTTTGACTTGCAACATTACAGTGTTAAATGCATCATAAGGATGAATATTGAATTCACTGAAAAATCTGTTTCTGAATGTTAAGGTCATTTACCCTCAATAGCTCACAGGCTTGCTTTCCAGATCTGGTTAGTGCTTACTGACATTGAGAAGGAAGATACTGCTTTTTATATACAAAATCCATTTTTTTCCCTCCCTTTTCATAATATAGTATAAAGTCATTCAAGCATAAAATGGCAGTCACATGCCATTGATACATTATGTCCAGTAACTGCTATGAAGTTCATTTTGATAGGAAGTGTGTTAAAAATTATATCATGAATTGTACTATTGAAGGACTTTGTGATCCAGCTGAAAGTCATTTATATAAACTCCAGTATGCAAAAGCAAATTCTTTTACAATTACTCTGTCTGTTGGAATATTAATTCTAATTAAATTAAACTGTAATTTAAAAAAGTGAAAAAATTTGCTCAGTTTTATGTAGCATAATTAAGACATTACCTTAAACATAGAAACATTGGAAGGCATTTAGTGTAGCATTGGCATAGCATTGAACCATCTATTACATATTTCTACTACCTAATTGGTAGTAGATATATCCAGATATTGGATATAGTTTTTAATCTAATGCTGTAATGAGATGGAATTATAAAAGCTGGCAACTGGTACAATAAGAGATATCACCCCTTTACATTCTTTAATAGCAAAGAGTTCAATAGAGTTAAAAAGGTCCTTTTGGCAAGAATCCTGTGATATGGAAATGGTCTTAATTCTCTGCTAGAGAATAGAACTTTGCAACAATATCAGGAATGTTTATGGTTACCTTACTCCTTTCTTCAAAGTGCCCTGTAAATACTGATTATATAATTCCCATTAGGTTCCTATGGGATAGGTATTTCTTATTCCCATTTTATAGGTGGCAGCCCTGAAACACTAAGAAAAGAAAAAAAATCCTACTCATTTTCGTGTCTCTTTTTTTTTTTCTCCAGTATGAGAATGGAGCAGAATCTCTGAGAGGGAAAGTCCAACATCTCAAGTCAGGAATACAACTGTTCAAGATAGTTTTTGAATACAAGTAACTTTTTAATTGGGGGTTAAAAAAAACACCCACCAAACCAAAAAAAAAAAAAAAGCCTAAATTGTTATTTTTTATAGATTCTGCACTAATTTAAAAATAATTATTGATACTGGAAATACATGAGTTGTAATATGCTGGAAATTTGAATTTGAGTAAATGGAAATATATTTGTAGGCATTCCCTCTCTGCTTCCTTCTCCTTTGTTCCTTTTCTCCCCCAATTAAAACAGTTTCACAAAAAAATAGGTCTTTAAAAGTCATAGAAAATAGAGCGCTGTTAAGAATTCTGATTATTTTTGTAAAGATTCTTGTCTGTGTCTCATGAAGGATGATACCGTACATTCATAGTGCTGAACTCTTCATTTCTTTTAGGTCATGATGCTGCTTGAAACACAGCAGCAATGAAGTTTGCTCTGGTACTCATTGTTCCCATAGCAATGTGCTGCCATGGCTGATACTCAGAAATTATATGGGCCCTGAACCATAACTGCTCAATTTATATTAGTCCCAGTTGCTTCACAGTGACTCTTCAGTGTCTAAAAATAAGCATTTAGATTTTTGCAGATTGAGGGTCTTAATACGTAACTGCATATGACCAAGTCTCACCCTGGCCTCATGAAGGAAAATAAACAACGCCGCACAGAGCTTGTTAATATTTTCTTGAGTCCTTTTACCCTGGTTCAGTCACTGTCATTAATTTGTTATGATTGCGGTAACATGTCAAGAGTTTGCATATTTTTATTTTGTCTGAATGACTCTGTGGGGTCTTGGTTATTTTATATTACCTTGACTGCCACAAGCAGAATCCAACCCAGATAAAATTATGTAAATGTAAATGTCAATAAAATAAATGATTCTATTTTTGCAGATGTTCTTCATCTGGATTGAATTTGATTGTGGATGCTTGTCTCTGTGGATAATGATCCAGAGCTAAAGGATGAAAGTGTTCTTGGAGCAAAGAAAACACATTCTGAATCTTTACTGTAAATTATACACTATACAAAATCAGTCCAAATTGTTCAAACCCTTGGTCAATTACAATGTTATTCTACTCACCATGCTGAGTACTGTGTAATTATCATGGTTAGCAGCAGTTTGCTTGCTCTCAGCCCTGAAGGGAGATGCAAGCTTTACTGAACAAAAATAAATGCAGATGTTGGACCTTATTTTGTTTTCTGACTCAGCAACTGAAAATTGCCACAAAACGTGAAGGATTTTTTTTTCTACTTATTTAGTTGATATAGCATTAACAAAAACAGTGCTATTGGTCAAATATGCACTGCACTATACATAATGGAGAGTGTGGTTCCTTGCATGATTAAGGAATTTGCTAGGTTGCAACCCCAAGATTTATTTGTAAAAAGGAAGATTAAAAAAATATCAGCAAAATTGTTCCAAAGAAGAAAGATTCACTTATTAAGAACCATTCCTGTTAACAATAGCTTTCTAGTTTATAGGCTCACCCTTCTCCTATTACTTCAGTGACAGATTTGCTTGCATAGTTAATCGTGCGTGAAGCATACTTCACATTAAGTCCATTGTTTTGTAGGGTTAGTTTATCAATTCTCTTCATAAAGATGATCAGTTTTCCAGTCTTCCTGATTAAAAGCTTTCCAATAGAATTAAATTCCTAGAACTGGTTCGGCTTATGGGCCAGGCTTTTGAACCTCAACAACCTCTATGTAATTTCTGGAAAGCTTTAAATCCCAATTACTTCTGCAAACTTTGGGTGGACCTGCCTTCCACTCAACATCAAAGCTTGGAGCAAATGGCTCAGGAAATCAGTAATAGAAGACACCTTTGGCTTGACCACTTAGAGGATAGATGTGGGATTCTACTTGCCATGAGGCTGTTTTGACTAGAAGATAATATTATATATATTTTTTAAATGTCTTTATGGTAAGTTCTGTCTAATAAAATCTAAGAAGTATCTATAATGTGCCCACAAATAAGATATCAGAATATTAAGTACCAGCTTGAAAGATAGTAACATCTGTCCTGCTCGGATGCCCTGTTAGATACTATGAAGTCTTTCTTTTCCCTGAGAGTTAATCCCTGAGATGGGAACTCCCTGGTGGCAGCGTTAGCTAAATTTAGTCTTGCATAATGCGTCTCCTTGAGTATGTTACTGGTCACAGCACACTGCCATAGCTAGACGCATGGAAGACTAAGGCACTAGTTGTTTCGCACATGCCCTTGCCTGAAAGGTGGCAGCTGAAGGAAGGAGAAAATAGGATTAATTACAGTCTTTGTCTCCTTTCCTTTGCATGGTACAACGTATGTATTGAAGGAACTTGAAGAAGCTTAATGTGTGGCCTGAAGTTGCTTCTTCGTATAGAGTGACCCTCAAAGGTATGTGAGGTTAGTAGTGGAACTGTTGGTTCTCAGTATTTAGATTGCTGTGATAACTCTTGGAAGTGTTTTCTTCTGGTTAATGCACTTACAGCTTTGCCTCTGTATTGGCACAGATGTGCTCACTTTCTTTCCCATCTTGCCTATGTCTTTACATATTTATTTCAGTAGCTTTTGGCACTGGTTGCATATCCCACAGTTGAAAGATCTTCCTTTCCATGGGAAGCTTTATTAATTCCAGGGATCTGATTGCTCTCCTTGCTTCCACATCTGTCTTCCTAACTTCTAAATGTGCAGTAGTTGAAGTCTTTCCCTCTAGGAAAATTGTGTCTTCCCAACTCTGATGGTTTTGGTGAGTATATTTCACCTTCCCACCTAGAATGGGAAGAGAAAGGAAAGTTTTCCATTTATTTCAGTGGACTTGGATTAGGTTTCTAATTCTATATCCTTTTAATGTTATATGTAAATGGAATTGGGCCATTCATTTGTTTAGGTTCACTTCTGTAATCAGTGGAATTAATTTGGGCAATTCTTCCATGTGCCAGAGCAATCAAGAGCCAAATTAGGCATTACAGGTCATCTTTTTATCTAAGTGTGTCTTAAGAGGGCGAGGAGCACTTTTAAAACATATTTTATAAGCAAGCTTTGTGCATTTTGTAACTACTGAACAACACACATGCATTTACTATAAACAGCCTTGAGGTCTAAAGATAAAATACACTGCATAAGTGTAGCATTATTGTCATAATAGACCGTTTCCATGAAGCCAAGTATTGTTTTGATTCTTAATTGCAGTTCTCAAAAAATGGAGCTTTTCCTACCTTTGATATATCCTTGTGCCAAGTGAGTGAATGGGGCTCACTTTAACTCCATACTCTGTACTGTTCTGTTCCTTTCTTTCATTTTTTTTTTAACTGAGATGATATTTTTCTTCAGTTTAAAAGTCTTAATTTTCCTTTGCTGTAACATAGTCTGTAAGTGCCAAACAGACTGCAGAGTGCAAGGTTGTTTTCTCACTAATGTATTTTGTTTCAGTGAAAGTTCAGTTTCCAAAAGAAAAAATATATTTTCTAGATGAAAAAAAAAAAGTTTTAATTGGTGCCTTGGTGATATATTCACTGTATCCTGTTTTTAACTTTGACTTGCTTAGAATGGAGCTCTCTAACTTTTAAATGGATTTGTTTTTACAAAAAAAAAACCAACAAAACAAAACAAGCTGATGTTCTTTTATATATGTATATTTTAGAAAGATATGGACTGAAGACACAGCACCACATTCGTTGGGTGAGTGGCTGATGTTTAGGATGTTTACTTCAGAGTGCTATAATTTATCATGCAGAACTGAAAAATTAACTTATCAAGTGCATGCTAATAAGGAACTCTTTTCAAAACTGAACAGAGGGGAAAAAAAAAGCTGTTTGTAAGTGGTTTTATTGCAAGGCTTTACAAATGCTGTGAAAAAAGTCAGACAGAAATGCTACAGTTTAATACTCATCTCCTATTCAAACTACATTAGCAGGAAACTTTAAGTCTTTTTTCGGGCCAAGGTTTAGAGCTCTCACTTGAGAAACAGTTGATAGTCATGGGCAATGGAGTAACCCTGGGGATGATACTTGCTAGGGAAGCAAAACAGCTCCAGTTAGCTAGCTCTGGGGGTATTTTGTGCTTGTGAGTGGTGAGAGTCCTGGACAGTGGGATTGGGTGCACCTTCAGAAAGTTTGCTGATGACACTTGTGTGGCAAGTTTGATAAGTTGGAGGAAAGGGATGCCATCCAGAGGGACCTGGACAAGCTCAAGAAGTGGGCCCATTTGAACCTCAAAAAGTTCAACAAGGCCAAGTGCAAGGTCGTGCACGTGGGTTGGGCAATCCCAAACACAAGTACAGCCTGGGTGGATAATGGATTAAGAGCAGCCCTGAGAAGAAGGACTTGGGAGTGTTGGTAGATGAGAAGCTCAACATGTCCTCTCAGTGTGTCCTCGCAGCCCAGGAAGGCCAACCGCATCCTGGGTTGCATCAAAAGAAGCATGGCCAGCAGGTCAAGGGAGTTGATGCTGCCCCTCTACTCCGCTGTGGTGAGACCCCACCTGGAGTATTTGCATCCAGGTCTGGGGACCCCAACAGACAAAGGACACGGACCTGTTGGAGTGGGACCAGAGGAGGGCCGGAGCATCTCTCCTATAAAGACAATCTGAGAGAGGTGGGGTTGTTCAGCCTGGAGAAGAAAGGCTCTGGGAAGACCGTATAGCAGCCTTACTGTACTTAAAGGAGGCCTTACAGGAAAGATGGGGAAGGAGTCCTTATCAAGGGCTGTATCAACAGGATGAGGGATAATGGTTTTAAACTGGAAGAGGGGAGATTTAGATTAGGTATTAGGAAGAAGTTCTTTACTATGAGGGTAGTGAGGCACTGGAACAAGTTGCCCAGAGAAGCTGTGGATGCCCCATCCCTGGAGGGGTTCAAGGCCAGGCTGGATGGGGCTTTAAGTAACCTGCTCTCGTGGGAGGTGTCCCTGTCTATGGCAGGTGGGTTGGAACTCGATGATCTTTAAGGTCCCCTCCAAACCGAACTGTTGTATGATTCTAGTATCTCCACCTTTTTCAGCCCATGGTAATATTGATGAGGAATACATAGTACAGCAGAATTCCCTGAGATGTAGGATGCAAAATTCCCCCTCCCCCCCCCCCCCCCCATTGCATATTCTGTTTTTCTCTAGATGTATGAGCAGTTGGTTACTTTCAATACGGATTTGGAGAAGTTATGTAGTCATGGAGGTGGTGGCAGAACTAATTAAGCTCCGCAGCTAGAGTTTTTTATTTCTTCTCATTTAGCACCTTTTTTCCGCCTCTGATACCAGTAATCTGTAAAAGGAGCAACTGACACATTTCTACTTTTCTACCAGAAAGTGGGTTGGTTTCCAGTGGAGCTCAGTTAGGCACCTGAGGAATCTGGCACTGGTTTGCCTCCCAAAAACTCAGTGTTATTTTTACTTGCTTTTAGCCAGCTTTAACGACATCACCCAAACTCTGCCTTCTGAGACTTGTCTGCGGTATTGTACAAAGACTCCTGCGCAGCCAAACAAACATGTTTTCTGATCTATGTATGCCTGAGCTCACTTTCAGCATACAGGAGCAGAAATTTCAGGTTTACAAAGTGGCTTGTGCTTGGACAACAGTGCCTAAATTTGTACAACCCACTTATGAAATTTTCAAGTAGTCTACCAGGAGTAAAACAAGCTTCTTCAGTAGTGTGGTTCTAAATACAGCAAACTGGTCTGCAGCCACGCTGAGGGCTTGCTGTAATGACATTAAAGTAGATCCTGTATTGAAGCACTGAAAAGCTGGCTTTCGACCATCTGTTACTGCTAAGTAAATATTATTAATGAATAAGTAGTTCCTCAAAGACTTGTCAGTGCTTATGCTTCGTACTTTTATCAATCTTCCGTATATTTGTTTTTCGTTCCTTCCTCCTGTAAGGAGGAAATAGCTTCCTTCCCGGAGCTGTGGGTAAGAGAAAAGCTCTGAAGAATCACATTAATAAACTTGCACCCTGCATTGAACGGACAAGAACTTCTCTGTGGCCCACAGTTTTCCCAAGATAATTTTTTTGTTTGGTTTCCTCACTACTATCTGGTGAGTAAACATGACTGTTCCCCACTTCCCATCTCTCACAGCTTGCTGTAGGTGACCAGTCAGCCAGTTGGGGCCAGATTAATGGCAGAAAGCAGATTTTATTGTCCAAGTCAGCTGAGAATGATGGGACTCTGCTAATTCCCATGAAAGCTAACTAAGCTCCCAATTGAATTACTGCATTTACAATCCAGACTGTCACTGGGAGCAGATTTTCTTTTTAAAGAGCAAACTTAACCACACACAAAATCTTTTTATTGATTGGGGGGCAGGGTGGAGTGTGATTGCATCTATTTTCCTAAATTCTGTACCCCTGAGGCTGTTTCTCTTTTCTTCCCAGTGGAAATGAGTGAACTCTGATTCAGCCTTTCTTCTCGTGGGCATGCAGCAGTTTCTGCTTTTTCCTTGCCATCTCCAGCTAGAGCAAATTTAAAACTTAGGGAGTTTTTGATTGTTTGGTTTTGTTTTGGTGGAGGTTTTTTTGTTTGTTTTTTTATAAAGGCTCTGCAAAATTTATTGAAAAGTTGTACTCAAAACTGGAATTCAATGATATATTCTTGGCAAAAAGATTACAAAATAAGCTGTAAAAATTGTTCAAAAAGTAACTGAACCATTAACTTCAGTGAACTGCTATTATTTATCTTGGTATTATTTATTTTATTACTCATCTGTGACAAAATTATAGATAGCAATATATATGCAAATAGTATATGGAAATATACCTTTAAGAATACTATCCTATTTTAAATATGAATGTTTGAAAGAAAAAAATGTACTAATAATGTAATTTGGAATAAAGGGAAATACTCTTTGCATATATCCTTTTATTCAATGTCATCCCTGTCATCTTTGGAGGTTTTGGTTTAATTTAAAGCAAAGCAAAATTATTCTTACTGTCTCCAACAGGTATTGGAAAGGATCCCAGGGAAACTGTGGCAGAATTGCTTAATTGTTTGCTTTTTCTTTTTTTAAGGTTTGTGTGGGGAAGCAAAATTTTATATAACCTGTAAAGCAGGAATACAAAGTTTACTGACAGTGGAGTTTATTTCTCTTTCACAGAAATGGTTCCAGCTGCTAAGCCATAATGGATTCAAGCTTTAAGCAAGCCTGTGCCTTTCCTCTTCTGCTCGTGTGTGGAGAAATAGGTACTACATTTGAAGGAGCAGCTTTTGTATGTATGTAGGTATGGGCCCGCATACATTTATTATGAGCAGACTATTCAGGCATGCCTTTTAGAGACAGTTCTGGACAAAGAGACAGCTCTGGCAAAGAGGCAGAAGAACTGCGTTGTGTTTTGTAAGAAAAAAATGGAAAATATTAAGGATTATTAAGGACTAGCTGTGTACTCATGATACATCAAATAGCCCATCAAGAGAACTAGGAGAACTAGGACCTGAGTGCAGTGACCCGGCAGAGCCAAAGTATAATTTAGGTTGGAAGGGCAAGACTCCTGTGTTTCTTTATCAGCCAGCAGAGTTGGCCTTTACATCCTCAGGAGTGACCTTCATACCACACTTGGCCTGACAGATACTCCAACCATCTACTGGACAACGCTACTTGTTATTCTTTTGTTCTTCAGGTCTGTTAGCAGCTATGGGAGGCTCAAAAGAATATGCTGCTTAACCTGTTTGGTACTGATTTCTTATTTTTCCCTGACCTGGTGGCTTGAGAAATTATTGTCTGATAAAGTTACTGTTTGGGATGAGTGCTGCAGGTTTTGTCTCCTGACCGGCTCCAGCTCCTTGTACCTTACTCAATGACTGTTTGGCTCTGCATGCTTGTTTGTAAGGCAACACGTGAGAAATTAAAAAGAAGCAAATAGCTTTGACTCTTGCAAGGGGCAGCGGTGCTGGAGGTAGCAAGCTACCTGCTCTACCCAGGCCAGAAAACAGACTTTGAGCTTCCTGAGCAGCCATGCATCCCTGCCATCCTCCTGCACAGACCTCTGCTTCCACTGTCCATTTTGGGACATCAACAGCATTTGTGGTTGCTCTATAGCCTGGCTTTCCCTTCTGTACATTAGCAGAGGGCCCTGTATAGCTGTTTTCTGTGGTCCTCTCCATCAGCAGCACAGGAAGGTGAAGAAAGTAAGTGGGGGCTGTCTGGGAGGAGAAGGTGGGCAGCAGGGTGAGGGGTGGCTGCGTGGAAAATCAGAATGGAAATCAGAAATGGAAAATCAGAACGAGCGCTGGGTGCAGAGCAGGAGCAGGCATCCATGCCTCCCAGAAAGGACAAAGGTTAAGTTCAACAGAAGGCTCAGGTGCTACAGAACACACCAGCAGGGTACAAAGGCTTTTTCTAACAAGCCAAATCAATGTATCGGCTTAACATATGCAATAAATATATTTTCTATGTAATTAACTCAAAGTACATTATTGATAATTTTTTAATTACTATATTCTTAATGGCTGAAGCTTTTGTAGAATGCTTAAGATTTAACAGATAATTAGTTTATAGAGATATACTTAGATAATTAAGATATTAATAATTTAAAGCAGGAACTATAATTTAGGAAGCCTGTTAATTGTCATGTAACTTTGTAAGCTATCATTTTAACTGCCAATGACATTCATTTGTATTTCTCAGCACTTCACTGCATATTTTCTATTAAAATAGCTATAGGGAAATTAGTTCATAAACAAATGCAGGACAATGATCCTTTTATCTTTAGGTTACAACTTGCTGATCTAACCCAACTCAGTAGTGACTAAAATTTGTTGCTACAGAACAATACTGGCAGAAGAACAAATGGATCCCATGAATAAATCCAGGCTGATAATTAGAAGACAGTTTCTAGCCATCTGGAATAGCAAGCAGCCTACAGAAGATTGTGGAACAGCCTTTAGAAGAACAGTGGAATGACATGGTTGAAATTTTTTGAAGATGAAGCTTGATAAACTTCTGCATGGGATTGTTCAGGATGATTGTCTGCAACAGCAGGGGCCTGAAACAAAAAAAGTTCATGCTGTTGTATTCAGTCCTTTGTGCAATGGGAGGGAGTGCAATCTCAATCCACAAAGATGAACATCTGTGTTATGGAGTGAAGATGATGAATGCAGAGAGCAGGATTGGGATGGACATGGATCACTTCTCACTGAGCAGAGGTGAGTTGTTCCCTACGACTATAGGGACAAGGAATTTCCACTGACATCAGTGCCAACAAGAAGCTATTCTTAGCTGCTAATTGGCTTCTAAGAGTGCCTGTAGGATGATTTTGCAAGCATTAGAAAATCGACTTGGACTATTAACTCCTAGATGCAAGTGTCAACTGGGTTAGGATTAAGAGGAGAAATAGACTCTGTGTTGTCACTTTAGTCAACAGTGGAAGAAAAGCTGTATTTCCCAAAATTGTGGCACCTAGCACTTTTTCCCCAAAGTCAATTGTTTTATGTCAATGAAAGTTGTCAAAAGTAGTCTTGATACAGAAGTATTAGTGACAGGGCAGGGACACCTCATCTGCATCTTCTGTCCCAAAGTTGCCTGAAATTAAAAAAAAAAAAAATGCTAGGTGTTTGACTGGTGAAAGACCAGAAGGCCATGCTGAATTCAGTGATGTTGTGATGATTGGCATTTGCTGGTGGTCTGTCCCAAAATGAATACTCATTGTTTACTGTTTTTGCTGCATGAATCCTTCCTCAAAATGAATTAAAAAAGAGGACAGACAAATTCACTGAGGCCTGCATTGGCAGCTGCTGACCATTGCCCTGAATATGCAGTATTTGGCTCAGGAGCTCTTAAATGGCTGGTTAGCAAAATTTAGAGGGCAGGTGAGCATGAAGATGTAGTCATGTTCCATTTCTTATACTTTTGTATGAATATTCACTACTATCAGTTATCAGAACTGGGGCTCTGAAATGAATAACCTACAAGCCTCACTTACCAAGAAGCCACTATGTTCATTCCTGCTATTCAAATACCTCTTTCTCTCTGACTTTTTGTTCTGAAAGAAGTATGTGTGAAGAGTTTTGAAAAATCGAAGTATCAAATTTATGTTTTCAAAACTATTGTTTGTATTACCAAATGACATAAAGGAATATAGATGATTATTCATCTTCCCAAGTTTCATTTGCATGAAACTGCTCCTGACAAAAGAAATTAAATGGAAAAATCTATTAATATTTCACCATATATAGCATTCATTTATCACATGGAATATGTTGGGTTGTTAGGAGTTTTTAGTGAGGACTTTTTTTCTGCTAAATTTGCCGTTTGAGGTGAATCAGTCTGTCATAATCTTAGGACAAGCGCAGTTGGGTGCTAAACTCTCACTGGTGTTGGCAACATAAGTATATCATAAAGTTGACTCTTTTGTTTACCTAATAAGTTTGATATTTGATTCCAATCATCATTAGATCACTAAATGTGCTTAAAATATTGTGGCTGATATTAAAAATGTTATTGAAATTAAACTTTGAAATGCTACTGAATCAGGCAGTCTCCTGACCTCCTGCTTATCACAGGCTGGTACTTTTAACCAGAACTTCAAAAGCTTGTGGTAGATCAAAATGTTTTTGTTCTTCTTCCTCTCCCTACTGCTTGCAGCCACTTAGGTGGTAGAAAATGATGTAATATTTTCTTATGCTCTAAGCTATTATTTGCTTCTGTTTTCTCCTAGTTTCTAGAACCATTTCCATAAATCTATGTTGTTTATCCAAGTTAAGAGAAATATTTAAAATAATCTGTTAATTTGAAGGGGATGCTTTTTTATAAAGGAAGTTCTTCATGTGGAGGGGAACTGTGGTGGGGGGCTAGATGTTTTTCTTTACAGGCCACATAAACTTGGAGGGGCAAAGCCTGAGAGCAGTCGTTTGTTTTCTCTGGGTTAATGGCTTTCAGCTGGATGTCTGTCTGCTGAATAATGACCGAGCTGCTACATCAGCCTGTCTCTTCCACTGCAAAACATGTGTTCAGCTAATGGCATTGACATATTGGAAGTTGGAATGAGCCTCCCCACTTGAGTTGTTCAAACGCTATACATCCTACCAGAGTGAAATTAAATAAGGAGATGTGACAAAAGAGGAGGATTCAAGGAAGATGATGGTGTGTTCTGAATGTGGAGCATCAAAGAGACTTTGGTTTTGACATCACTTGTGCCGCTCATTATTTAATCATTCCCATCCTGAGTATTTATTTTCTAAAGGGAAAAATTGGTTTTCAGATTTCGAGTCCTATGTTTTTGATCTGTAGTATATACTTGTACTACTGGGTGATGTGGAAAAATAATAAACAGTAGAAAGCTTGGAGTACTCTCAAATTGCTGAGAGCAAAATTTGAAAAGTACTTATGCAGCATGCAAAATTTTCAGGTCTCTCTCTCATTTAGTCATGGGATTAAGTTATCTAAATCACAGAAACTTCTAGAAAATATCCTCGTATTTCTACAGCAGGGATCAGTGTCTGGACACATGGATACAAAATAAGTATCTTGGCTGTCCCACAAGGTATACTGGTTTGTGAAATGGCTTTTTTGGTGATTACAGTTGGGAAAAGTGCATTGTTAGCAACTAACAAGGAAGCAAATAGCCTGTAACAATGCAAGGATTGATTTGAATAGTTATTGTTTTGGTTTGGTTCAGCCTTTTGACACTGTTTTTGTAAGATGAAGCCCTCTGCCTGATTCCATGTGCCTTGCCCTTCACTGCTGCTAACATGTGTAGTGGAGGCTGATTGTACTGTGAAGCCCAAAACTGGTTATTATTGGTGTGATAGATTTCCATTTAGTCAGGCTAGCTTTTTGCTAAGCCCCTTTTGTTTTCCATTCAAAGGCTTCTGTCCCCATTCGCCAGCCTCCTAGGTGGGCAGAGGTATTCCAGATAACATGTGCAACAGCATTAAATGTGCAAAAAGCAGGAATTGGGAATTTGCAAGGTCCCATGTGAAAATTCATCATCCATCCAGAATTGCATTCCAGAAATGACAAAAGCTATCAGTCTTGCAGGCGCAGACCCTTTCGATTCACTGACAGTAATAATTCCACCCCTAACTCTTTGGTAATGCATTAGCATTAACTGTAATTTTTGCCTTTAGACAGGCTCTGCAGTACAGCATGACGGTTCCTACCCTGTAATTGTAGGATCCTCATTAATCAAAAAGAATATTATGACATTGTGAGCTCACAAGAAAGACAATTCATGACTGACACAATAAAGGCCTAAATTATACTGCTTTGATGATTAGAGGTGCAAAATTGCTTTTTTATTTTTTTTCTCTTGTGAAAATAGGATTTAGCAGCTGTAAGAAAAAACTCTGTGTAATGAAAGTAGGGAGTGTTCATAGGCAAGCAACACCAGCTCTATCTAGAAAAGACCTTTTTTTTTTCAAAAGGAAATTAAAATTTCAAAGCTCTTTCGGTAGTGCTTTTTTATTGATGAACCTGAATTTAAATTAGGATCTTGAGGAATAAATATGTGAGAAGCACATTGCTGTAGCACTGTGTTTAGTAGTTTCTGCTGCTGTTACCATTTAAAATTACAGAAATTTATATAAGTTTTTGGCCAGCTTCCAAAATGTGTTTTGACATACATGAAATGGTTAATACTCAAACACATCTGATAAATTGAATGCAGTTACATATATTCTCCTTTGTTCATAAGGAGCTAGAGATTCTGAATGATAAATGAAGGAGAGAGGAAAAAAATGTTATAGCCAAGTTTTCTTCCACTGAAGAAGCAAGAAAACCCATTGAGTTCCTAGAGCAAACCTGAAGGCTGTTTAATAAGCACTGGTTTAAATAAGTCAGTCCAGTGGAGACTCTTGGGAAGACCCAACATTCCCCAAAGACACAGGGCTGAAGGGATGCTGAGTAGGTGGTCTGCTCCCGAAGCAGGAATTTGTCCCCATGTATTTGTGTGTGCCCCGTGCGTTCTGAAGTGCAGCAATTAACAGAGAAATTAATCAAAACCGAATTTTCTCTCCAGGGATTCCTTCCTCCAGAACTTATTGACTGCAGCACTCATGGTCCAAATAACCAATAACTTAAATGAGCATTTAAGACTCTGGGAGAGTCCCCAAAAGTGCCTGCTGAGTTGGGCTCCTCATGTGTGCTGGACTTAAATGACTTATTCCAGGCACTCTTGTCTGTCCATAGGTATTTGCACATGTTTTTGAGTATAACCCTGACTGCTAAGACAGCCAGACTTCTGAGTGGGTTAGAAATGACTCCCCTGTCTTTTCTGGGAAAAAAAAGATAATTGAGAAAATGAGGGGAAAAAAGTTATCTCTGAATATTACCCAAACCCCCATCTCTTCTCCAGATAAAGCATTTTGCATGTTTCCTCTGTGTCCATTGCTTTTGTTTGCTTGAGGTTGTTATGTGTAGGGTGGTCAAACTTAGCCATTAAGTGAAATCAATGAGGAAAATAGTAATTTTTGTTTAAAATATTTCTTGAAATAATGTACATTCCTTCCTTTTTTTTTGTTGTTGTTGTTATAGAAATGGTTTAAAACAAGTGTTTATACAGTTTCTTTCAGGACTGACTCCATGGCAGTTCATGAAATCCTTGTTTTCTTCATGCTTCATGCCATGACCTATGTAATATGTGCACACTCTGGTATTACCTAGGAAGTAATCTGAGAGGATACTTAAAA
Organism: Gallinago undulata; assembly: GCA_026546715.1. Taxonomy (NCBI): domain Eukaryota; kingdom Metazoa; phylum Chordata; class Aves; order Charadriiformes; family Scolopacidae; genus Gallinago; species Gallinago undulata. Next base: position 59,203,244 of record JAOTQQ010000012.1, read on the forward strand.
TTTTACTTTTCCTTTGAATTCAGGAAGGCTAGATGGAGGTTCACAGATGAATTTACTAAGGCACTCATCTTCCAGTGTTCACTAATGAGCGATGAAGTAGGAGCTATTGAAGTGCCAGAGCAAGTTAGGTGTATCCACATTAGGAGTTGCTTGCTTTGCCCTAACTGTGCTTTTGAAGTGAATCTCCAGGCTGCCCACCTTGCTGTGCTTGGGTTTGCAACGGGGATCAGCCCCAGAGAGTGCAGATTGAACCTTCCCACGAGCTTCACCCAGAAGTTGAGCTTCAATGGGTTTTTCAATACACAAGGCCAGATGGGAGTTAACTTGATACAAACTTCCCCTGAAATTGATGTAGCGAAGATGTCAGGTCTTCAGCATCAAAAGTTTTGGGCTGTAAATCTATTCCTATGGGGATGTTCTACTTGTTGATGGCCCGGCTGTTCCTTTCCAATTTAAATCCAGTGACACTTAGTGGTATCTCAAATCCTGCTAGGTGTATTTGTAAACACCATTAAGAAAATATCCTCAATAGCTGAATACTTTTGATGCATAACTGGCATTTATTCCTATCTTAAATTCTTGTAGCTGTGGTTTTGTTCTCTTCAGGACTGAACCAAAGAGAGTGATCTTAAGTCTCAGCTATTTCTTTAGCTCAGTAGTTCATTCTTTCGGGAGGGCTCCAGAAGTGCACAACATTTGGAGGATGTGGGACTTCTGTGCTTGTTTTGATGATCACATACATATGGCATGAAAACACAGCAATCCAGATGTTTCCCACGGTATAAAGACAAAAGTACATGGACCAGAGACTTCCTTCTGAGAGATTAAAAAAAAAAAAAATTCTACTAAAAATCTCAGTCCCTGATATTTTTCTTATGTTGGACCTATCCTAGCAATACCTGAGTGAGACTGTTGTGACATGTTGCCAGTGTCACTTTCTCCAATTCTCCTTAGAGGGATCTGCTACATATCATTGTGCTGACCTGGGGTCAGAGTAACGTAAGACAAAAAGATGGTCATCTTATTCTGCTTCACCTTGAAGAGTCCCACGGCAAAGGCCTTTTATTCAAACTGTTACTTAGAAAAATGGATTTGCTGAAGTACCATGGAAACAGTGAAATCTAATCTGAAGATACCTGCAAAACTGTTGTGGTTTAGTCCCAATTGGACAATGATGGGTGATGTATGCTCTCCTCCCACTTCTCACACTGAGGAGAAGAGGAGGAGAGATAGAGATTTATGAGTTTAGAAGGAACTAAACTACTTTAATGAAATATTAATAATAGAATAAAAAGTAAATAATGAAATAAATACAATATATACAAAACCATATCAAGCTTTCAGGATGACCTCACCAGCAGGCACTGGGGAAGTCCCAGACAGGACTCTGTGGTGGGTGTGAACTGGATTCTGAATCTGGAGGCAGGAACACACAAATCTGGATCAAAAGCAGATGAACAGACAGAGTCCTCCCAGGAAGTTGGCCAGTGAACAAAGAGCGCTGACCCTTGATCCCTCAGCTTTTAAGCTGAGTATGGGGCAGATGGCATGGAATGCCCTGTTGGTCAGGTTTGGGTCACCTGTCCTGTCTGCTTCTTCCTGCAGGTGTGACCCCTCTACACTTTTCTGTTTCCAACCCTTCAACGAGGCAAATAATGAAATCAGCTGACCTTGGTTTGTTATAGCAATAAATATAAGCAAGAGCCTCTCTACATACTGTTCCTTGGCATGAAGTACAGACATTGGTCTTATCACTCTGAGAATGAACAGTTTCTCCCCAATATGCCATTAATTTCAGAGAGTTAGAAGAGGCTTAGCTGAGAAGTAAAATTACTGAACAGAAAGTTGGTTCTCTTTTACTTCAAACCAGGACAAAAACCAAGCCTGAGGTAAAGCTATGTAGAAAACATTGTGTTTGATACATATGTTTATTAGTTTAAAAACTACTTAGAGCTAAATATGCATAGATTTTTAAAAGAATTAAATCTTCAAAATGAAAAATAACTTCTGTTATTGAAAATGATGAATTTTTGCTGTTGTCCAACTCTGTGGACTTGCATAATATCACTAAAATAGCCCAAATGAAGACTTATAATGATTGATGCAGTTGTGTTGTTGTGTTTGCTTTTTTTTTTTTCTTTGTTAGTGGTAATTGGTCTTCCCTGATCTTTTTAATTGGATTGTATGCTGCCTTATGAGCAGTGTTACTGATGTCAGAAAGAGATTCACCAGTGGTGAAACCACAGAAAGTGTGTAAGAATTCAAACAGCAGTGATTCATATTAGGTGGTGCTGGCTGCAGCTGTACAGGTGTTTGTTCTTTCCACTTGCCCTTCCAAACATTGAAATTCAAGCTATATTGCTAAACATGACTTTTAAAAAATTTTTAATGCATTGTGCCCCTTCCTTGTCATGTTCTAGTACTATGATTATTTAATTTCATTTGAATATTTTCATGTATATTATTAGTTTATTAAATTACATTGTGTTCTAATGAACATGCTAACAACAATCATATGCTAAATAATGACTACTGCAACAACAATAAAAGTAATAATAATAAACAACCAGAAGTACAACCCAACTATTTTTATCATCAGCTGGACAACTTTTCTTCTTCTAGGTCTTTTCAGCAGTAAAGAGAAGTTAATGAAAACCTTTGGAGTCTTACTAGTTGCAGGGAAGAAATTACTTCCATTATTCGCTGCAGAATGAAATCCATTTAATCTGTTTTAACTCCTGGCTGCTCAACAACTTGGATTGGTTGAAGATTGCAATCTACATACACAGTACAGGTACTGTTCTTGGTTTCATTAAATGTTTCTGCTTTTCAACAGACTGTGTCTACCTTGCCCAAAATTTAAAATTGGCTTTATGAAAACCACTGCCCTAGTAGATATGCATCTGACAGGAAAGGGCATCATTTAGCAATAATTTACAATGATGTAAGTATAGAAATACTAATGGAGGTAATTACTTGCCAATAGCCCTTATTAAAGCTTTAGTATATTAGCCTCCATAATTAGTCACCCTGCATGAGGACAGCATCTGGCTCTTCAGATCTCTTCCCAAAAAAGGCACTGAATTAGAAGTCCAGGTTTGTACAGACTCAAATTTTTATGGTGTATATATACTTTTTTTTGAAACCGTACCAGGACAAGGTTTTTCCTCATTGCTATTTAGATATTCAGGTTTATATGGATCTCCAGGTCTATTCATTTAACTATGGTATATTACATACCCCACCTTATTCTCACTTTTGTCTTTCTGTCCCAGTTTTTCCTAGTTCCTTTTCACAGCAGGCCCAAGTCTAATACTGCTTTATGACATGAATCCCAATTACAGCTAATCCTATTAAAAGCTCCAGTTATTTGAAAACGTTCATTGGCAAAGGACTCTAAAATATAGAAAGTCCTATATGGACTTTGTGAACCATTGCAGAGATTTTTACTTTACTCATTGGTATATCATTTTAAAAAACCCTCCTAATTGAGTAGCTTTTTGTCTAATTCCACAAAAAAAAAAAAGTGTGTTAAATTTTAACACATTTGTAGAAGTAATTTTTGTCCCTCTCACCCCCCCTCCCCTTGTATCTTTTGTTTTAGTCCTGTGAACAGCAGCTGGATTGATGGGTCAAGCTTGACTTGCCTGTTTATCAGACTAAATCAATACAGAAATATTCAAACTGCTATTTTCAGCACAAAGATAGGTTCCTATATTTTCATAAGTCAGTGGTCATGCTGAGTTAGTCTGCAAATCCAGATTCCTCCACTGTGGGTTTTATCTTTCCACAGCATTGCTAAGGACAAGAAAATTATCAATTCTGAGATGGGTAAGAGGCAGAATCAGCAGTGAGTTTAACACAAAACATTGTAATGTGGGTCTTGCATGCAGAGACCTGCCTTGGAAGCAGTGTGTGACAATCACAGCCTTTTAGCCACATAATTACTGCTCCAGAAGCTTCATCATCTCATTAACAATTTCTATTGTTCTTCTATTGTAAATATATATTTTTTGCCATGATAAATGTATTTTACGAAATTTCATAATAGAGATGGCACTTCAAAATGCAATAAAGGATTTGCTAATATCAAGTCTTGCTGAAATAGCTAATTGAGTTGCATTATCAAATTATATTATCAGTGATTGGGAATATAAATAAGGAACTCTTGTCCATACAAGAGTGGCTGTTATTCAGAATTAGTGTGGTGTCAGCTGGAATGCCCATTTAAATGGTTAAGCATAAATGATTTCAGCATCTTTTCCTTGTCTCTTTCCCATTCTCTTATGGGACCTGGGTAATGGCAGGAAAGAATGGATTTAAGAGATCTGTCCTTCCACTGCAGTTTGGAGAAGGAGTAAGATAAAAATGTTTTTCAATGTTTTCAATTTCATTTTTATTTCTAGCTTGCCCGTCTGAAAGCATATCAAATTTACCGATGTAGTTTTATCTAAAAGGCAAGATCAGCCCTGATTAAGTCAAACTGCTCCCAAATAGTCTGTCTTTTATTCCATATTTCAAGTGTAAAGTGTTTTAAATTAGAGAACTTTTGTAACCCCCCATTTATTTATTTAAATCTATTTTGGAACAACGGTACGTAGAAAAAAATCCTAGATAATGACATCGAAGCTTGGTGATAGAGATAAAAATACAGTCATTTTGAAGTTCTGAAACTCACAAAATTGCCACGTCTAGTTTATTCTGCACTCCCCAGAGCATTAAGCTGTTTAGCACAAATCTAATTTCCCACCAAACAGCTCAAGGCAGTTAGTGCTCAGTTTGGTTCCAAAAAATTAAACACACTGTTATAAATTGTGATAGTCTATGCGACTCTGTAGATAAACCCATTTTCCAATATATGAGTACTAAGCATGAAAAAAATAAGAGGCTGCTGTTGTACAAGGGGTGATTACACTGGAAATAAAGGTGAAATTAAAGGAACGTTTGCTTCAAGGCTAATTAATAACGTTTAATAAGAGAGAAAGCACTTGTAAAGCTCAGTGAGTGAAGGATAAATTCCTAGGTAAAGAATGTTCAGTGTCCAACCCTTAAGAGGTGTAAATCTTACTGTGGATATGCAGCGGAGTATCTCTTTGAGTCTAAATTTCTCATGTCACAGTCGTGTGGAGTGAGGTGGATTTTCTAGGCCACCTAATCTGTCATTATCTCAAGTCAGGAAAGGGGCCATGGTAATTGTGACTTCAGTGTATTAATCTGGACAGATGAGCTGAGAATCTCAGTTCTCCAGTTCTAATATTTATGTAGCATAAAAAAGTATCAGGGACTCTGGAATCTGCTCCAAATTATATGTGTATGGGCTGAGAGATAGGAATTTCAATGTTCTAAATTCAGAGCCAAAATGAGCCCAGCAGACCAGCATGGCAATATCATGAAAATTGAAATGGAATTTTTGTCTCCAAACTGTGTACCCTGTGACCTTTAGGAGTTGAGGGAAAACAGTGAAGGTAACTCAGTATTATATAACATCAAATTACTGTATGTATTATATATAGCATACAAGTAATTGCAGCCATCACACTGACATAGAAAATTTTCATAGATATTTCTGAAGGAAAACTTTAAAAAAATTAGAAACTTAAACAAAAATATAAATCTGTTACTTAAAAATGCTTTTGAGAAGTTGAGAGGAGTTTCACCACTGACTGGCAAGGATTAAAACCAGGCTTTTACCCCTACTGTTTCTCCTGAAACTGCTCTTTTACATTTCTGAGTTCTCTGTCTGGGAAGAATGAGCAGAGGGATTTTTGGCTGTGGGACGCAGCGATCTCCAAAAGCCAAATGGCTGGTCGCTGCTAGGATGCCCTTTTAAAAGGTTACCTATGGGGGGAAGTTTTTTTTTCCCCTGTCCCTCACTTAGGGATGCCTCTGGTAAGCTCTACTGGAGGGAGTTGTCTCAAGACATTCTGTAGCACACCTGCTTCCTCCGAACAACAATCTGACATCTCTAGATTTGCAGGAGGTATATTTTCTTTTTCCCCGAGGAAATGTGTATTTCACAGCAACAGCATCCAGATTAAGAATATACTGCCTGTCTGAGGGAGGAGAAGTCATCCTAGCCTTGAGAGATTTGGAGGTTGCCTCACAGGGTGATGGTATGTGCCTCTGTTGTTATTTATGTCACACTGGTCCCTTGATATCAGAGCTGCACTGTGCTAGACATGGGAGGAGACAATGATCCTTTGAAGTACAGATGCTCCTAAATCAGCAAGGATGGACAAGAAGGGCGGATTTCCCTGGGGCAGTGTTACCTGCCAGCGATGGAGCTGACAACTGAGCCATGTGCTGTAAACCTCCAGGTTTAGTTCCTGTATTCCCTGCTGTGCCTGCAGTGAAACCAGGCATGCCTCTTCTGGCCCTCGGAGGTTTAAGCTCATTTTCAGCAGGTCCTGTGTGACTGGGTGCACGGGTGAAATTCACTGGGGTGCCGAAAGTCAATCTGAGATGGAACGACCACCCACCTCCCACTGTTTGAAAGAATAAATAGGATGAGTGGATGGTGGATGTTTTACAAAAGGGGAAGTTTTGCAAATCCTGTGGATCAGGCTACATTATTTGAATTCATTCTTGTTCTTTAATTGTTTTTTTCCCCCAGTTGCTTCCTTCTCTACACTGTTCTTCCTTAGTTAACCTGCAATGCCTACTGCATCTTCATAGCGTTTATTAAGCTTACAGGTGGGGAACTCGGGGTTCCTTTTAGCACTCTACATTTCAGGTTTCCAATTAATCCAGTGAGTTCCAGCTTAACGCAGCTGAATTGCTAGTATTTGCAACAGTTAGCAGCACTGCTACCACACTTCATCGCTGCTTCTGCTCCTCTGACAAAATCCTTCCAGGCCAGATGGCCACTGTGCATACAGTCCTGCCTCCAGACTGAGCAGTCAGGTAGATGCCTCTGTTTAGGGTGTATAAAATGGAAAGCCACTGTCTTTGGACTTTACTTCCACTTGTACAGGAGTTTTCAAAGGCAGTTTTCTAGGTTTTGCATCAAAGATAAGCTGTCACAGAGAAGAGTGTAAGAGAAAGTAAAGATTTTGATTAAGGTGGACAGCACGAAGCTTATAATTAGTTTCTTGTTCCGTAACGTTCTTCTCCTCACTTTCTTCTAGAAGTTTTTCTCATAAGCAGATACTTCATAGCAGGGAGCCTCTGTGTTGTACTGGAATATATGCTGTCAAATGTCAAAGAAAATACACATAAATTCCATTTTAAAGCTAACCCAGGATGTCAGCTGAAGTATTTACTGTATAGATTGTCATTCTTGGTGTCTTTATATTTCTTCTCCATCTTGCCCTTTAGTAGGAACAAAGGAACTGGGTGAAGGCTGAGTTTTGCTCTTTGCTGGTGTATTGTCTGTGAAGCTAGAGAAGAGGTGAGTCTTGCACTAAAAGGAAACAGTTTTATTTTCTTGGTGATGCATTTTCAAACTTATTTTTGAGGATAGTTATGTTGAAATGTCAATGTCTAATCCATTCTTCTACTGTGCAGCAGGGAAAAAAAATATTGCCAGATGGTCTTATCTCCACCTTATGGTCAGAATCAAACAGCCTAATTTCTGCTCATATCCTTGAACTTCTGGCTTGTACCAGGCAGGTGCCTCTGGCATCTTGAAACAGCAATGAAACTTAGGTGGTATTTAGGCAGTCTTAACGTTGCCCTAATTACATTCAAATGAGGAGCATGTTTTCTGAATGCTGCACACCTTCTGTGAGCCCTTAGAGGTTTTAAAAACTCGGCTCCTGATTTCTGCCAGTCTTGCTACTGTATAAATAAGGCTTTGGAGATGAGGTGTGATTTTTTTTATTTTTTTTTTTTTTAATTAGAAGATATGCAGCATGGCAGCAAGAGACAGAAGCTGAGGTGGTCAGACTGGCTGTGCAACTGGGAGAAACCGTGCTGGGGTGAGGAATAGGCATGCTTGGAATGGAAGGATGCTGAGCAGCCAGGCACCGTCAATGGGAAATGTTTGAGTCTGAAGGGAATGATGCTGCCTCCGGCATATTCGAGTAATGGATTAAGACTACCAGGCCACCTGGGAAGGTATGATTTAGAAACGCTCGGGAGCGTTGTGTCCCCACGGTGTGTTACAGATCAGGTTTTTCAAGCTGGGCTTCCTGCTGGTAGTGCTGGGCGCTCGAGGGTAAAAATCACATTTGCATTTTGCTAGCTGCAACCCAGCTGCAAAGCTGTGTCTTTAGGTGCCTGGTTACCTGACTGAAGGTAGCCTTATTTCTGCAAAAAGCTGTGACTACAATTTTATGACAGAGGACAATTCTTTTATGTACAGTATTGTGGATGAAAGAAAATAATATGAAAGAAGACTCTGTTCAAAATCACAGAGTTTTATGGTGGTACAGTTAGAAGAGAAACTTTGTCTTGTTCTTTCTGGAATGCGGAGGCCTGCTGAAATATAGAAGTAAAAGGTGGAAAGTGAGAAGAGGGAAGAGGGAGTGTTTCGGGGCACTGACGTTCTCTGAATACACAGAGTGCTCTGTGGAAAATAAAACAATCAGGTTAGCGCAGGATTGGCTCTTTGACCTTTTCATTCAAAAGATCAGGCATGACAGAACAGTAATAATAATAAAGGCTTTTGGAAACTCTCTTGAATTGCAACTTTTATTAGCCATACTTAGGTCTAAGTAGTTTAAATCTCCCCCAGGGACCACTGCTTTATCCCACTTGATGAAGTACGCTTTGTGCTTGCCTCCAGACCATTCTTTTTTTTTTTTAAGAAGATATTACACAGCTCTGCTTAATAATATACCGCGTGTTTCTTTACAGTAGATAACATTAACAGGCCACAGCCCTAGCGATGTCTCTTAACAGCCCCCCCTTCCTGTCCTGGCTCTCATTTCCTAGCAGGTATATTCATCATTTCTACCCCTCTGACATTTCCAGCGCCGCTTCCCAGGACCGGCTTCTTTCTCTTCTCTCAGTAGATTAGTTTGCATTCTTCAGGATTAAAAAGGTTTAGAAAGCGATGGGGAGTTGGCAGGAAGAGCATGAGTTGTTTAGAAATGTCAAAAAAAGTGTCAAACCAGCAGCCGTGTGGGGGGACAGCAGCACTTTTCAATCAGTCGGAGCCAGAAATAGCATCCCTAAGAAAGGGCCAGGGTGCGCCGCAGAGATGGTAATAAAACTTTCTTCTGTACTGAGCCGAGAAGGGAGAAAGATTTTTCTCACTCCTTGAGGCAACCGAGGCCCAATAAATCAAGTGACAGAGCTTACAACATAATAAATAGCTAACCTAACTAAAATAACTCCATAGGGGTGTCTAGAGGGGAGGGCAGAGAGAATGGGAAAAGATGGCTCTTAGCTGTGTGTTCTCTTTCATTTGGTTCATTCTTTTTACTGCCCTACCTTTCTCTTTTCCTCTGCTATTTTTGGCTCTCCCTTTAGAAAACGTGTGACTTGCTCACAGTGTTAGAGACTATACTACTTTCCTCCCACGGCAAAGATTAACAGTGGCATTGCTTGCTGTGGCACAACAAACAACAGCAGTATCTGGCGGGCCTCAGAGTTAATCTCTTGGCACTTAGGCTTCGGGTATAAATTCATAAATTCTTCGTAGTGGTGAATTAAGTCCCCTGCCTCTCCTGCGTAACATATGTGTTGGTTGTGGCTCTTTCACAGGCGACACACTGGGCACAGAATAGCTTGTTGTTCAATGTAAATATAGCTTGGTGGGAAAGGGAGAGAAAGGAAGAAAACCAGTGAAGGAGCCGCGAAGTTCCCTAGAAAGCCAAATGTGCGTCTTGTTTTCTTTTCTCGCTGAGGCTTCACCAGATCCTTTGCTTTGCCAGACCTGATTCCTCACAGCTGTGATGGAAATAGGCCATTTCTGTCTGATAGTCTCATCCTACTACCAACAAATATCCTCCTTCACTCACTCCAGTGCTCCACTAGTTCACCCTCTGCCTAGTGATGGTTAAGGTACAGGAGAGGAGTGATGAAATCCTTATATTTATTTCAAGGACAACATCTTGTTTCTATTTGTTCTGTAATTTGGGGTCACCTGATTCCAGGGATCTGGCAGAAGAGCTGCTTTTTGCTCTGAAAGATCTTCTCGTTTCTTGCTTTTTAACAAAATCACAACCTCCATCCAGGTTTTAGAGATTGTTTTATTCTACTTTGGGTGAGTGCCATCTGTACTCAGCATATCATTTTTAGCCTGCTAAGGATTTGGAAATAGTTAGTGTCTACAGTTTGTTATTCAGGGAGGGGGGTGACTTCTCACCCACATTGGACAGAATAGGGGCTGTTGCTTGATCAGTTGATTTAGAGGAAGCTTGAATATTAGACTAATTTTTTTTCTTCTTTTTTTTTTTCCTTTTTCCTGAGAAAAAGACTGATAATTGTCTGTGAAAATGTCATGATTTGCACTTTGCTTGTCTAGAAGGTAGTTGGCCAAATGAGGTACTCACAGATATCTTTCTACAAATCATAGCAACACTGCCTTAGATACTCAGCTTAGAAAATACAGTCCCAAGTCCTGCAAAGATTTACGTAACTGTTTAATATTGTCATCAAGTTAAAGTGTACCAGGCTAAGAGCATAATGCTAAATCTTTGTAAGCTGTTGCAGGATCAGAGCACAACAATGAATCCGAATATCAAAAATCCCAAAACTTCAGCAGTTTAAGAACACTCTTATGCCCAGAACCTAGATGAGCCTGAGAATAGAAGAATGAAACAGAAAAAGATGATTTTCTAGAAGACTCATTATCCCGGTGCAACCCAAAAGACATACCTCTCTAACACAGTTATCTCTGCTCAATTCAGACCTATGAGCAACCAAGTCAGTCAGTGGGGAATCCATAAAACAAGAACAGAAATACAGACTGCTGAATGGCTTAACTTTCATACAGGTTACATGAAGTCCTGGAAGAGTTGGTATTTTAAGTCTCCAAGTTGATGAGCCGTGGCTAATAACTAAGAAACCACTTTAAGTGCTTTCTTTTTCTATCACTTCTCAGACATTTTAGCAAACTAGATTTTACAGTATCATCTTTAGGTCTTTCAACATATTTAGGAAAATATGCCAAATGTCTGCATCGCAAGATAACCATGTGTCTAGGGCTTCCTGTGGAGGAGCTGCTTTGATGTGCCGTGGGATGAAGCAGAACTCCCGAGCAAGCACTTCAAATGCCCAGGCCTCTTACTTTCCTCTGCAGCTTTAATTCGATAGCTTTAAAACTAACCCCCTTCCTAACTTAACAAACTGTGCTGTTATTCATTCCTTCCCTTTTCCACATGTGTAGATTTGGGCTTCTTTCTAAACTCTCCTGTCTACCCCTGAAATGGGAGGTGAGTCGAGGAGGCAGCTTGGGGAAGTGGAGGTGGGCCACAAGGAGGTGGTGTTGATGGGGTAGCTTCACAAAATTTACAGCCTCCTTGTGTGATAGGACATGGAGTCCCTCCAAGACAGGTTCTGCTGCCCTGGGATGCTCTGTTCCTCCAGTGCTGGGATAATACGTATGAATCACATGGCTTTTTGCAAGTAAAGGTGTTAGCTCTGTGCACAGAATCACAGAATCACCTAGGTTGGAAGGGACCTTTTAAGATCATCTAGTCCAAGCAATGAAAAAAAAAACAAAGAAACCAACAACCAACCAAACAAAAAAAAAACCCACAAACAAGCAAAAAACCCCACACAAACCCCACACCACACCCAAAACAACACCAACCCAACACTAATCCATATCCCCGAGCACCGTGTCAACTTGTCTCTTGAATACCTCCAGGAATGGTGCCTCAACCACCTCCTTGGGCAGCCCATTCCAATGCCTGACAACCCTTTCAGTAAAGAAATATTTCCTAATATCTAACCTGAACCTCCCCTGGCGCAACTTGAAGCACTTTGTGTTTTATTGTCTCAGGTTCTGCTTTTTATTCCTGCCTAATGCGGAGTGGTCTAAATCTGTAGGAACTGGCTGTAGGTTGAGGAAGAGAGCTGTCTTGTGGGTGGGAAGTCTTCCTTTCTCCCATGAAAGTGCTTGGCGGAGAGAAGCTGCATTTCATTGTTCCCACTGTCCGACCATGGGCTGTGCTCTCAGGTGTTGGGGTCTCCTCTGATGATTCCTATGCAGTGCACAACTCATTATCATGTTCATGATTTGATTGCTAGTGTGGCCTGTACTGATGGCTTCACGTACAGCCTTATATATATATATATATATATGTAGTGCGTTTTCTTTGAAGTGACAACGTCCAAGCATTAACAGGTTCTCTCACAGCCTCTGTGAGCCATCCTATGTACTGCTTCCCTACAGGCTGTAACCTGGCTGTTCTGCAGGCTTTACTATGGGGGGGAAAAAAAGACCTACCCTTTCCCACCCGGCTCTTGCTGGTGAGGGTCCCCAATGGGGACCCTGCTGTCTCTCCCTCCATCCCACTGCTGCGGCTCCCCTGGCCGGGGAGCACCGTCAGGGGTGGTGGTGGTGGTGATGGTGATGGTAGGCTGTTAGTGTCCCTGGGTGGAGGCACCTCACTAGATGGCAGCAACACCACAGCTTTATGAAGTAGCCTCTGGGCATCCTTCTCCTCCCCCAGGCCGCTTCTGTCCACAACAGCAAGGTTAAAAAAAAATAATAAATTCCAATAAAATCCTTCTGCTGTACAGGGCTCAAACAGCAAAGCTGGGATATGCTGAATTCTCCACAGCTTCACCATATCTCTCTGTGGTGCCTATGTATATACACATATGTGCATGTGTCCATGTGTGAATGTAAATATATATATATATATGCATGTGTGCGCATGTATGTTTATGCCTAGGCTTTTCATATAATTAGGAAGCAGAATGCCAGTAGCTGCCGCTAACTCCCCTAGAGTCACAGGAAAGGAAGAGTCAGACCTGGGATGGGCCACCTTCCGGCTTGCAACCTCTCCAATGTCCCTCCCCAGTTGTGGTGGCCCCCAGTGCCCTTTGTCACAGGCTTTTGCACTGCAGTGCAGGAATTCTGTCCTCTCCCACAAATCTGTAGGAACCAGTCAGCCAGGAATGGGCCACTTTGCCTGCCCTGCTGATGACACTTTGTGGTAGGAACACTTGGTAAAAGCAGACAACTGCTCGATTGGAACATACTCTAATTTAGTGGTGATTTTCTTTCTCCGAACTTCCCCCCTCCAGCCAGTTTCCTGGACCGGTTCACAGCCTGTCACAGCTGCAGGCAATTTCTGCTGTTGTAGGATGGCTCAGCTAGTTAATATCATGCCATACATTTCATTGAGCACAGGATTACACATCACATCAGTGTGAGAGAATGTCACTTTTCCTGCCAGCTGCCGGCCATGTCCTCGTCCCCGCTGTGGCCAGTTGCATATGGTGAGTGTGATGCCCTGAGCCTTCTGCAGCAGACAGGCACAGGAGCGTATGCACTGGGAGAAACACGGAGGTTTAAAAGCGAAAAAAAATGCTCTTGGGTTAGCTTGGCTGTGATACCCTTCCTTGTGGAGCAATGTGAGGGCTAGAGGCTGAGCGCTGCAGGAAGGAAAGCCAGAAAAAGAATTTCTCGTAATATGTCTGTTGGCCTCTCTAAGACAATAGAGATAAAAAATACGCCTTGGGACAGGGACTGCGAAAAATAACTTCAGCTCTCAAGGTTGCATGTAGCCCTTCACTCACTTGTGCCTGTAAGTCCACTGAGTTTGGATGAGAGCCACCAAGTTTTTAAAGAAGCTGCATCTGAAATTTGAAAGCAGAGCCTTTTGGTGGCCATAGTGACCTATGTGTTATGAAGGCTGTTTGAAGATAAGAGGGGAGGTATAGAGAATCAGGGTTATTTGCTGTGCAAGGGCTATAATGCTTGTGTGAAGCATGAGAGACAAGAGAAGAGCAAGAGCCTGGGGAGTGACGCTCTCGACATACATTGGTAGAAACAAAAGAAGAAATTGTGGGGCTTTTGTAGCATGGTGTGACCTCTTTGAGAACAAAGATCCCTTGGGACCCAGAGGCTCGGAGGTGTTCCTTGTCTGTGTGAGACAGAGGATGCTGCGCTGAGGGGCCAGGCTCCCTGACTGCCCTTGGTGCCCCTGCCTGTACTGACCTGTCTGCTCGAGCAGCTGCACCAGGCACTTGCGTTTCCCCAGTGCCCCTTGGGGCCCAAAGACAGTGGGTTTATATTTGACTGGGACTAATTCATTGGGGGAAAAAAAAAAAAACCTGAGACTATTCTTGTCTTCTAATCTGGTAGCGGCAGTGGTGACAGTGCACTTTTATTTGGCTGGGGAAGAGAAGCATAGAGAAGCATAAAGCCTTTTTTTCGTAAAGCGAGGGTATTGTGTGTTGACTTTGTTACATGGGTAGATGTGCATGAGGCATTCTCCCACACACCACCAATCGCTACGTCCTCTATTCCACTGTTCGGCGGAGCACAGGTTGTGGCCTGGGAGGACAAGGTGCAGGACACTCGCTTGTATGGGTGCTCGTTCAGAAGTCAGAACTAAGGAGCCACGTTCTCTCTTGTTCATTATGCTTTAGAAAATCAAATACAGTGTACATGCCACTCTCAGCCCAAGGGCTCTGTCTCTACTGCAAGCATAACTATTAGTGAAACAACTAAGATTGTGCCTGCATTTCTATGTCGTTACATTTTAGCAGAGGTGAAGAAGGTTGAACTGCTGGAAACACTGATCTTAATTTTTTAAGATCAGTTCCCAATACTTCGAGTAGTTTGTGAGTTGTTCCAATATCTGTGTTAACTTGTGGTTTAAAAATATTGTAATATTGGTAATGACTTAAAATTTCTCTTTGACTCAAATTTGTCTAATGTCAGATATATTTTCAGATATTCTGACAGTGAGATTGAATGTGTGGGATTCTTTGGTGTGAGCAGGTAGAGCAAGTGTTTGTTTAAAGCACCTTAATTGAATAAATACTCATTTAAGTTTGGGAAAAAATCCTGTCTGATACAGTGTGACAGCAGGTCAGGATTGTTGTTTTTGCTGCAAGGAAAAATGGCACTATCTGGGGTAGTAATTAGTTTAAGAATTATGCTGATAATTATGTCATGTTTTATCATGACTTTATGACTCAATGTCGACCTGACGTCCTGGTTACTACCAACAAATGCACTTGTATCATACAATGAAGAGCTTTGTTCTCAGAATCTAGAAGCAGAATCTAGAAAAGTCAATTAATAGATTTATTCTTATCAAAAGATCATGCTTAGAGAGGATGGTTAAACACCTGCTGAAATGCACACGTATCTGGAAGAAGTACAGTGGGGCCATCTTCTTCCCCACCCAGAAGTGGCTCTTGGTTAGCCAGTATTGTCCTGAGTGTTTGTAGAAGTTTATGGGTTATCTACTGCCTTTTTCTTAATCCACGTGACATTTTACCAGCTGAGACAGTGGTTTATGTCACACTTACACAAAACAGTCCATGGGGTATGAGACTGAGTGATTACTCTCACAATTTCACACGGCAGAGAAGCTGGGACACATGTTGTGTGTTGATAGGTGCTGGAAAAAGCAGAGAAGTCTCTCCTGGCAACTTGTGCGGGTGATGTGAAAGTGGCAAGGAATCCTGGAAACTTTCCCAAAACTTCTTGTTTATAGATTTTGACAACATGGGGATTCCTACAGTCCTGGACTGTGTCCCTGTCACTTGTCCTTTGCCAGAAGGCACTGGTTAGTGTTTCCCTGGAACAATTCTTTCCATGTCTTGGCCCTTGATGCTTTTACCCTTGAAAAAGACTTTAGCAGGTCGGTGGGAAACACATCCCAGCTGCTAAGGTACTCCAAATTTGTCTTGGTTTCTAGGAACCAAAGGGATTTTTCTGTAACAGTGCATTATTAGGATTTTTTTTGGTGTTTCTGGAAATGTGCCTTATGCTCACAGCATTACTTGAAATCTTCCTCAAAACCTGAAATAGTGTTTAAAAAAAACAAACACGCACATCAAGTGCATGAAAGGAATAAGCTCCTGATTACAAGTTTGGAAACAGAGCTATAAGAGAAGGCTATTAAGAGCAGGAAGCTGAAGACTCAGCAAGTGTCTGATGTTCCTGCTGACTCTGAGAGCTCCTCCAGGGCATCCCTCAGCTGCAGGAGCTGAAGGGACACCATAGCACTGTTGGTCTCCCAGGACTCCTTGTCAGAGCATGCCTCTTTGAGATACAGCCCTGTTGTGGGTTTTTGAGGACACCTCTGCTCTAAACATGCTCTCTCAGATGTATGGTACTAATTTGAAAGCCAAAAGCTGAATTCCCCTAGAATTAGGTTGCTTAGCTTTGAGAGCTTGCTGGCGGTGCATTTTGTCCAAGATGGCCTGTGTTCCTCTTTCTCTATGTCCCTCAGCCTGATGAAGGATATTGCTCTGAGTATATGCCAAGCATGGCTCAGTTTTACTTTCTTGCATTCTTCAGGATTGGGATAAAAGGCAGTTACAGAAAATAAGATGTTTCTTTGAATTTATATGTTCCCATATTAAGGATTCAGGCTGATGCAGCCTGTGAAGTGAAGGGACATCTTTGCAAGTCTGTGCTGCTGAAGGACACTGCTTTGCCCTGGTCTTTGGCTCGGGCTGCCAGAGGTGTTGTTAAGCATTGGGATGGGGTTCATCACCCAGAGCAGGAGGGGAACTGCTTTGGCCGGAGATCTGCTAATCTCTCAAGGAGGAGGGCATGGAAGTAGGGCTCAGAGGTAGAGGTGGCATCACAAGCTCACTGGAAGCCCTAGGCAGTTTGAAGAAGAAAACAGGAGGACACCAAAGTCCCAGTACACAATCAGTTAAGACAAATTAAACAACATTAAAACAGAAGGGCAGAGTTGGTTTAGGAAGGATTGACTGGCAGAAAAGAAGGAAATGAGGTGTGAATAAAAGGATGCCTACCCCAAATAGTCCAAGATGTAATGGATATTATTACTCTTGATAGTCTCAAAGTAATGGAAAAAAGAGGAAAGAACATGGATATTTTCATGGATAGTTGTCTACCATAAATCTATAATAAAACAAGGGAATTTCCATCACACCAGAAGGATCAGATGGACGTGGGTTTAACCTAGCAAAACCACCCAACATCTACCTGTCAATAGAGATTTTTAAGTACCTGTCAGGGAAGGGCTGCAGCTGGACAGTAGGGATTATCCAAAATTTTATCACACTTTGTTGGGATAAAATTTTTTGTATGGATGGGAAAAAAGGGAATTAACAGGGAGATCTACTAAATTTGATTCTGAATTACTGAATTTCACTGAATTATTTTTAGAGTTGGAAGGGACCATAGAGATCATCTAGTTGAACTCCCCTGCTGAAGCAGGATTGCCTAGAGCTAGAGCATGTTACTCAGGACTGCATGCAGGAGGGTCTTGAAAATCTCCAAAGAAGGGGACTCCATGACCTCCCTGGGCAGCCTGTTCCAGGGCTCTGTCACCC
>JAOTQQ010000012.1:59220740-59268327 GCA_026546715.1 Gallinago undulata
CTTCAAACCACCTTTTAGATACTTATAGGCATTGATAAGGTCTCCCCTCAGCCTTCTCTTCTCCAGGCTAAAGAGTCGACAAGAAAGTCTTCTGACAAGAAAGTCTTGCAGAGAAAGTGAAGGAGAAAGGCAGCAATTAAGAAAGGATGGTTAAAGAAAATCAATTACAAGAAAGCAGAATTCAATAAGTTGTGGAGTTTGATTTATGTTAAAACTTGGGAAAACTCATTAACAGTGGAGATGGTTAAGTAAAGGTAGAATGCCAAGGAGGAGTGTGGAGAGTCCGTTGCTGGGAGATTTGAGAGGATGAGAAAGCTGGATTATGGGCAGGTGATCCTGCACTGAAGCAAATGTTGCCCACTTGTGGCACTTTTTATGCCTATTTTTGATGATCTGATGATAAAGAGAAGGTTATTGAGTTTAGTAGCTAAATTGCATCCCTGCTTATGCCTAATTGCCTATAACAATATTCTCTATTCCTAGGAATGTAACTAACTGCTTTGTGAAGCACTTTGAAACATCAGATTACATGAAAAGTGCCATTAGCATGCAAGTTGCTCCCTCACAATAAACACCATTAAAAAAAGTAGTAAAGTTGCCAACATTTTATCTGATATCCCTAAACTGTTTTTCTTTCCCCCACTCTACTCACCAACTGTTGTTTTTCAGACCACATTTGATGAGGAGACAAGTCACTATTAAAATATATATTTAAGGAAGGGATAAATCCATATTAAAGCAGTTGAAGAAAAAATGCGTAGCACATTAAGAGAACACCGTAAAAAAATGGCCTGAAATAGTATGGAAATGCCTGACAAATGTGAGTCTGCCAACATGTAAGGACACTTTTAATGCATTATTTATAGATATTGCTTTACCACCACAAGCCATTGAAATCAAGGTCACCCAGTGGACTTCTGGGCAACGGGTCAAGTCTTGAGAGGCAATATTGATAACAGCAGCTGACAGTTTCTTGGATACAGCTGGTATTTTTCTAAGCAGCAGCCTTCCCTAACTTCTAATGAACAATGGAAATCTGTTTGCTGTGAAACTGCTCGTGTCTGTCTTGGTCAGAACTCATTAATTGTGGTCAGTCCCAGGCTTGGTGTAACTGCTTTCTCTCTCCCCTGCATCTTTCTGTAAATCAGCCAAGTAAATATATCTAATGAATACAAGAATTCTAGATTGTGGGGATTTTTGTTTTGTTTTTAAGTTCCCAGACACTGGTTTTCCTCTCTTCCAGTTCTCTGCCAGTCATATTTTCTAATATTTTGAAGTCCCGAAGCTGAACGCTTTCAGTGTGCTGGGATCAACAATAATAAAATGTAAGCTGTGAATGGGGAAAACATAAATAGTCTCTGTGACTCCCAACACAATGATTTCTCTGCCTGGTTTTAAAGGTTTCCACTCCCTTTATAACCTGGTTTTCCTATTGATTGTCATGACTTGTGCAGTTTTGGTTTGGTTTGGTGGTTTTTTTTTGTCATTTTGCTTTTTTGTTTTATTATTTTTTTTTCCTTAATGCTATTTAACATAATTTCTTCTCAGAGGAGGAGGGGAAAAAAAAAGTCATTTTGTTCTCTTTAGACAAATCACATTCTTATTTAGCAATGCAAGTGACATCTTAAAAGATGTACTGTGACATTTTTTTCCCCAAAATGCTTTTGTCTGAGAAGGCCTCCTGACCATTTAGAAGCTTGTCTCAGGCTTCTTGCTTGGGGGCTTGTATCTTCTTCCTGACCTGCTCCTGTCCCTTCAAGGATCAGTTCTTATTGCTTGCCTAGTACGTTGGTTTACAGTCTAAACCAGTTAGTAAACTGCTGGTAGAAGGCTTGATCAACACTATTAAATTTAATTTTTCATTCCTTCTATGTGTTTCTCTTATCGTTACTTTTATGGTGGCATTAAATTGGCCATGTTTACATGTTCATCTTGTATTGGATAATGCACTTGTCTTTCAAAACACTCCATCAGCTTCTGTTAACATAATGATTTTCATTAAGAAAATAAGCAGCAAAACCAAGTGTCCTCTTTTTAAGAAGAGACTAACGCACATAGATAGTGTTAACTTTCTTCTGAGTGACTGGACTGCAAACTAGCTCAACATCTAATTTTAGGAAAGAAAAAATCTTGAAAATAAATTGCCTCCTATAATCCCCATATTTCTTTAAGAGACTTTGGAAGGACTTCATTCAAAGTAAGTAGCAATTCCTAAGAGTAACCAGAGTGAGGTGAAAATTGATGGATTCTCTCTGTACTTTCTTTAATCACGTGGAAAAAACTACAAGATTATACAAAGAAAGCTGAAATCTGGGCACTGCATCTGCCTGAGCTTCTGAGTTTCCATTAGCTGCCAGACATTGTGGCATATTTTGCTCCTAGTAATAGTGGTATAAATTATTCCTATTGAAATTGAAGGAGTTACACTGAAATTAATCTGGCATAATCTAGCGCAGACTTCCTCTCCTTCTTATTCTGAAGCAATTTGGTTCACATAATGTATATACAATAATTAATTTAAACTAACATGAAATAGCCCATTTATCCTTGAAAGGATTTGGAATTAGAAGACTTCTAGTCTAATTTTCAGGATGATTTCTGTTTATATGGCAAAACTACTGACAAAAGTAAGCTAGGGCAACAGAAAAAAAAAAGAAGAACCTCCACCAAGTGGACTTTGAATGGTTGTTTTGTAGAAGTTTGGCACATGAGTTTGTTTAATTTTTTATATTGAATTATTTCCCTGTATGAGTTTAAAAAATACCTTTGGTACTCTGTGATGCCATGTCTGTAGTCTGCAGGCACTGGTGCTACTTGTGCTACTCATCAATCAGTGATTTTGTATTGCTCCAGATAAGATCAATATTTGTCACTTGTAAACTGTGGCATTCTAATCCAATATTTACATCAGTTTTAATGGCTAGTGGCTACGTGCATGTCTACAGAAGAGAGAGGGCTCTTTGTTTGCTGGGGCGCTAGGGATCTGAGATTGCAGGGCAGGAGCTAAGGATTGATCATTTTGGCGCCACTGGGCTTTATTGAGGATTTAGTGTAGGGATGCTTCTGTGTTTCTGAGAAGAGAAAGGGTGGATGCAGCCATATGTGTTGGGTCCAGGTCCTTGGCTCTGGTCATGAAAGACCAAGGCTGGATCCCACAGAGCTCCTTGAGTGTGTCTGCAGCAAACCCCAACTTCTGGAGAGGGTCTCGTTTGATTTGGTCCAATGCAAAAGCATGAAGCTTGCCCTGGCAGGGCACGACATGGCAGCAAGACGAAGAGGTCGTGTGGAAATGCTGCATCCTGGGGATGCAGACTGCTCCTGGTGGCATCTGTCTGAGTCCCACATGCGCAGCTGGATTTACATCCAGCTGCACACCCGGAGCATCTCTTCCCTGTTCCCTCTGCTTTGGGGATTGAAATATGGAGACGCCAGTCCTGGCTCTGCATGGGCGTAGCCAACACCAAGCAGTATTTCATCTATTCTGGGGCCATGCCAGAATACCAGCCAAAGCTGCTGTGCTCTCTGTAGAGCAGTTTTCCCATTTTTACGTGGTGCTCACACCTGCAAACCTGCCCAGGCAAAGGTTCCCCTGCAGCTGGGATGTGAGGATCCAGCTGTGAGTAAGCAGGAGGAAACAGGTCCTCATGTGCTAAGGAATAAAATGTCCGATGCAGGAATTGCTTAACAAAATGTATTTTAAGTGGGAGGTGGGAAGTAATGATGAGTAACAGCTACATCATCATGTAGCACATCATCCCAACACCGACTCCACGTACGGTCTCAGAGCTGAACCTTGGCTTTCCCCACACACCTGTGTCATTACATTGTATCATCTGGCATCAAGGGTTGTTCCTGCAGTATTTCTTTCTTACGTAACATAGAAATGAATACTCTGTGAAATGGATGGCACCTACTCAAATAGTTCTCTTTCTGTATCTTTCACATGTGATTTACATCCTAAAAATCTGAGGCTTGAAAGTTGGTGGGAAGAGGTGAACCTTGTCAGCTGCTTATTTACAACATCAAACAGGAACACATCCCTTTACACAAATTTAAATTAACTCTGCTCAATTTAATATTTGCTAAGTATCTCTGCTAACCACTAGAAGAGAAAATGTTTGGGATAATTTTCAGCTTGCTTTGCTTTCATTGATTTTTATACAGTTTTCTGGGCATAATTACTTTTTCATAATAAAGTATTTTTTTTAAGCTAAATCATATATACAAATAAATCCGTGTTGTCTGCTAAAACCTGAAATCTGAGTGAACATATTGAAGCTGAAGGTATAAGGCTTGCTCTCCAAACTGTCTGGCGCTGTGCTCAGCTGTATGTTGCTGTGAGGAAGAAGAGTTAGCTTTATACCGCTTTTATACCTCTCTCTTCCCAGGGCCGACTGGGAACTGTGTTGGTGCCTGGCCTCCTTGCAGGAACCTCAGAGCTCTCGTTTATGCTTTGTTACCTATGGCTCCCAGGTGGCTGATATCCTGGAGGTGTGTGTGGAATTACCAAGGTGCGGGCTCTCTCTCTGGCTGCTGTTGCTTCCTCTTGGTTATGACTCTTGCAATAGAGGCTAAAAGGAGGGATGGAGCACCTCTCCTATGAGGACAGGATGAGAGAGGGTTGTTCAGCCTGGAGAAGACAAGGCTCCAGGGAGACCTTATAACAGCCTTTCAATATCTGAAGGGAGCTATAGGATAGCTGGAGAGGGACTGTTCACGAGGAAGTGTAGTGACAGGAGAAGGGGCAACAGTTTTAAATTGGAAGAGGGGAGATTTAGATTAGACACCAGAAAGAAATTCCTTACAGTGAGGGTGGTGAGACACTAGAACAGGTTGTCCAGGGAAGTCATGGATGCCCCATCCCTGGAGGTGTTCAAGACCAGGCTGGATGGGGCTTTGAGCAATCTGCTCTAGTGGGAGGTGTCCCTGCCAATGGCAGGGGGTTGGAACTCGATGATCTTTAAGGTCCCTTCCAACTCAAACGATTCTATGATTCTAAAAGAGGATTTTATGTCGCTGGGAGTCATGCATGTGCAAAGCAAGGTGTTCTCCAGCTGAGGTGGCTGCTTTATGCTCCCGGTGAAGCACAGAGCATCTGGGGAAGGGCAGAGGGATGAGGTTAGTAGCACAGCGAGGTGGGTTAACTGAACACGGCAAGGGCTGTTGGCCCCATGTGTTGCATGAGGGAGCTTAGTGAGAACTAGGTTTTGCAGAAAGTTGAAGTGAATGCTACCAGAAGGAGTGGTGTAGAGTCGTGTGGCTGCTGAAGCGAGTCAGTAAAATATGCAAAGAGTGACTGCAGTTCCTGCAGATGATAGTAAGTGCAGGCTATGATTCGAACCTGCAATGTTGTGGAGTCATTCCTAATTTTCCCTTTTCTCAGATCTATCTTCCACCATCTCGGTTTTGTGGTATTTCAAATACTCTTGCTACACCAACATATGAAAAAGAAATGAAAACCATAGAGATTAGAAAGGGGAAGGGCTGTTAAATCTAGACTGAGTGTTGAATCAGAAAACAGAGCTCAATTTTTTAATCCGAATTTTAATGTTGCATCACTAGTCTACCTGTAATACGAGCACATGATTCATTCTTATGCCAAGACAGATTTATTCTTGCTGTACTATACATTCTGGTGTGCTTTGTCCTGTCTATATGCAAATACCTTGAATGATGATATTTCTATCTATCCCCTCCAGAGATTATTCTGTGGGCTGATACATTGTATTGTTAATGCATATTTTTTCCTAACAAATCATTCTGCATGAGGTTTACTTCCTTTCTTTTTTTTTTTCTTTCATTGTTTCTATCTCAAAATCTTTTCCTCTCTTTGTGATTATTCTTGGACGTTTTATCACGTATTTTGCTATAGCAGGAAAGAGATCATTTTGAGAGTGGATTTCCTATAATAACAGAGGGGACGTATATTTCCTATGCTTGTGGTGGAACAGCTAATGACCAAGTAGCCAATAAAAGTGCTCTATTCACTACTCGTATCATACCCACTATGTTTATTTTTAAAACCATTGACATCTTTCCCACCAACCATGTTGCTCTTGTAGTTCTTATAGCTCTCTGGGATCATGAATGGAGACATGCCAGCTGCAACGCAAAGGCAGGACAAGATGAAAGTCTTGTTCCCTACCATGCTCTGCGGCAGGAGACCTCTGGTGTGGATGGTGAAGAGAGTGCAAGGAAAAGTAGCTATGCCTTTCAGTCACTCAATCTGAGCTCTGTTTTGCCACAGGTCTGGGTCCAAAGCTTCCACCTTGCTGCACATTAAAGGTTTGACAGCTGGTGATACCATTGCATTAACCATGAGCTGCTTCTCTCTGCAGTAAGTTGCTGATGAGTCTGGGTGGCATGCATTTAAACACTGAACAGGCTGGCTATAGATAAAATCATACAGAGGACTTTAAACCAGCAAGTTCTTGGAAAAGATGAGTCTGTGGCACTGTTGAGGAATGGTTTCAATTGGTATGAGACTGACCAGCACACAGTTCAACTCACAGTCTGTGTCTGTGTTAGCCTTGGGTTGAGAGGAGAGGAATGTCCTTTCCAAGCAGCCGAACTCCCTGCAAGGAACAAGCCCTGTGGCTGAAGTTGTTTCAGCTGGTGGAGCTTCAGATGAAGAAAGCGGGAAGCAGGAGACACTTGTGGGTACATTTTCCATCAACACCTTTAGGGAGAGAATAATGGGATCAATCCAGACGCCAGGGACTAGACGCCGGTTAAAAGCAGCTGAATCTTTTGATTTTGGTTACTATGTTAAAGGTTATACCCACAGCTAAAGAGTGGTTTGAGGAGTGTCTGATGTGACTGCCAGGATGGTTGTAAAGTCAGGACCATCTGAAAGTGAAAATAAGCAGTCCGTGTTGGATGTGACAGAGGAAGAGAGCTCGTGAAGGGTTTAAAGAATGGATAGCTGTGGTGAAAGCAGCTTCAGAGTGTGGTACTTGCAGTAGCATTCTGGAGGGATCTCCACTGCGCCAGATTACATTGTTTAAAGTCAGGCATTTTTCAAGGAGAGTGCGGGAGCTAAATGTCGTGTGAGGGGAATTTCACCTCTGCAGCTGTGTGGGAGGAGAAAAATATCCAGATGTTAGCACCAGGACTCAGACTATAATAATCACCATGAGACTGAAGAGGCTATCATCAAAAGGGATGCCCCACTGCATGTTCCTCAAATTCCATTATTTTTTATGGAACCATGCTGCCAGGAGGAGCTGATCCAGCTCAAACCTCACCCAGGAAAACTGAGTTGTGACAGCTCACACTTAGGCTGGCTTAGAATGGTGGAAGCTTCCAACTCAGGCTGCTCTCCAAAGGAGATACATGTGCTGTGAGACTGAGTGACGAGCAGAATAATTGTGTGGTCCACAGAGATTGAGAAAACCAAGTCGGGGAGGAGGAATCGCAGCTCTCTTTTAACCATCCTGAACTTGAGCTGACAGGTAAACACCCGTGAGGAGATGTCAGGGAGACAGGCCCAGATTTTAGCCCATAAAGGAGGAGACAGGTCTGGAGCAGAGAGAGAGGTCTATAGGTCATCAGGATAGAGAGAGCAGATGAGTTTGGATGGTGGAAAAAATTACTTGCATTTTTTTCTTGCCTTAATCATAATTCTTTCCAAAATGTCATCTTTCTGTTACAGAATTGCTTCACACTCAGCATATTGCAGCAGATTGATCTTCATCAAGATCATGACGTGATGTCCTGTATCTGGAGATCTAAACTGTGCTGGCCCCTCCTCTGAGTTTGGAGTATTGTAAATTCATGCTCCATTTGCTCTTTTCCATGCTGCTGCTCCGTGTTTCTATATTTCTGGATTATTTCTCTTCCAAGAGATTAGCTGATCATTTTCCAGAGTGCATTTTTTAATTTCCCCAAGGGCTCTTAATTATTTCTTGCTATCCTTGCAGTGATGTGTGCAGCAGTTCTCATTGTGCGAGTGAAATGAGGTTTGTATAACCTCATGGTACACACACCTTACTGCACAACCCTTGTGAGACAACCCTGAATGAACATAGAATTCAGATGTTCCTTTTCAGCAATAACAATCATCTGAATATTCCAGATTATATAATTTGTTGTTTAGCCTATCTGGCCTCTTCTAGTCTCTGTTTCCTTCCCGTATACACCTTGTGACATCGTAAGGGTTTAGTTCCTATCTCCTTGGTGGTAAGAAATCTTCACAATTTTGTATAAAAGTTATGAGGAGTCAAGGACATGTTTAAAACCATGCTGTCAGTGTTGTACAGTGACTTAAACATCTTCCAAGTAATTTACAATGCATTTACAGGACATGACAGTTATATTATCAAGTATCACAGATTACTGCAAACATAGACTGTATACTATATTATAAAAATTGTCATTTTTCATAAATGGCTTAGACATGTTCTGAAAACATATTTAATAAAATGAGTAGCCTTTATCATCGAATAAAGGTAATTTTGCTGGCTGTTGACAAGTTATACCTATTTAAAAAGCCATCCAAAATAAACAACACTCTTTGTGGATATACAATGAACAATCTAGTAGAATATTAGTAAAATGCTTTGTATTTGAGAGGGTATTTTTCTAATCAAATATGTAATTGTTATTCTATTATAAAATTTCCAACATCCTTTAAAAGGTATTTGGAATAAAAACTACCTTGAAATTTGTAGATTGCTTTGATCTTATTTGAATGTTACAAACAAATAGAGCACTTAGAAATGTATGTGTTTGCAAATGTTTCAGTTAAATATGAAAATTTTAAAAGGATATGTATGACATGCTAGGGAAAAATATTTAATAAAATATTCCCAAGTTTCCCCAAAAAAGTTTTTAGTGTGGAAAACAACTTTATAATATTCCACTAGAATAAAATAGTTATTTTATGGAATAAAACTAACCGAAATTTTATAGAATAAAATGCTTCCTTTAATAAAATAGTGGAAATGAAGGAATTATTTTCTAATATGCTGGAAGAAAGATTAAAAAGTTAATGAATTGAAGGTCTTCTTCCCGGACAAGTGAGAGCTGTAAAAGCAAGAGAGAACTTTGTCATCTGAATTGCATTTTGATTAAGCCCATGTTCCAGTCCAGACTATTTTGCTAGGAGAAATTTTAAGTAAAGTTGCAAATAATTTGGATGCAAAGAATCCACCTGGATGTAGTCCTGTGCAACCTGCTTTGGCAGGGGGGTTGGACTAGATAGCTCTGAAGATCCCTTCCAGCCTCTACAATTCAGTGATTCTGTGAATGTATAGCCGTCCTACCTGAATATTAGGTTAACCCTCTGCTCTTTATTAGTAGATGGGATTTTAAAATGATAAATCAGTTGTCTGCCTTGGTGTAATTGTGTCTATTAAAGGTATTTATTAGTGATTTATTAGTGTTTCCAGGAAGAAATCAGAGGTGGGCTGGGTTTGGTTTCCTTGTTTTGTGTAGACTGATGAAAAAGGATCATAGAATCATAGAACAGTTTGGGTTGGAAAGGACCTTTAAAAATCATCTAGTCCAAGCCCAAGCCCCTTCACTGAGCAGGGATATCTTCAACTGGCTCAGGTTGCTCAGAGCCCTGTCCAACCTGACCCTGAATGTTCCCAGGGATGGGGCTTCTACCACCTCTCTGGGCAACCTGTGCCAGCGTTTCACCACCTTCATTGTAAAAAGATTCTTCCTTCTATCTAGTCTAAATCTACCCTCTTTTAGTTTAAAACCATTACCCACTGCCCTGTCACAACAGGCTATTCTAATTGGAAAAGGAATGGTAGTTTGTGTCATGAAAGTGTCATCTTCAGCCACGGCAGGCAGGGGAACCTGGATAATCCCCTTCCCCAGCTGCTCCTAGAGAATCCCAGGGAAGCCTGCAGCCCCAATGTCAAAGATGAGTATGTGGACAGACTCTCTGGAGTACCCACAGGCTGCCCTAGAGGAATGGAGGCTCTCTGTGGGATGCAGGGAAGTGCAGGGAAGTGCCTTTGGGGATTACATGAGATATTGTGGGATTTTTAAGGGAGGCATCAAAGGTCGGGAAAGGGAGGGATGGAAAAGGAGGGATATGAGAATAGCCTGGCCAGACAGAGAGAAGGGGCCGCTGTTGCTGCGTGTACTTGGGTGAGTGCAAGTGTGTCTGCGCTGGTCTGCGTGGCCAGCAGATGTGGATGTGTCTATTGTATATGGGTATTTGCCTCACAGCCTTGCCTTAATTGAGCTACTGGGTTTGGTGTAACCCCTGCAACACTGAGTACCCTGAAGGAATCACCAAACACATAGCATACAATGCTCTCTGGTCAAAGGTGCAACGTTTGTGTACTATTGAATAGGCCTCAGCACCTCATGAATGTGTTCACTCCGAGTGTTCTAACTTAGCTGAAGAAGCTGGTGGAGTTCTTACTATAAGTATTGTATTAGTATTAGTATTATTTGATATGCATATAAATTATTGATATATTGCATATTGTGTGTATTAATATTCTTTTGATATATTCTACCATAGTTCTTTCCATGTTTCCAAATTGTGTCAAAGATAATATCCTGTCACCTAACTATGCAAAGGAGGTTGTGGAGAGGTGGGGGTTGGTGTCTTCTCCCAGGTGAATAATGACAGGACCAGAGGAAATGGTCTAAAGTTGCATCAGAGGAGGTTTAGATTAGATCTTAGGAAGAATGACTTTACTGAGAGAGTGGTCAGGCACTGGAGCAGCCTGCCCAGGGAGGTGGTGGAGTCACCATCCCTGGACGTATTTAAGAAATGTGTAGACATGGCTCTTCAGGGCATGCTCTAGTTGCAGAGATTGTTGGTTTATAGGTAGGTGTGATGTGGTGGGGTTTGTTGTTGGTTTTTTTTTGAAGTTTTTTTTTTTGTTGGACTGGACGATCTCAGAGGTCCCTTCCAACCATGATGGTTCTGCGATTCTGTATTCTCTCTCCCGTCTGGCCCTTTTCGGTGTGGTCTGGAAGTAAAGCACAGAGATGGTAGCTGGTTGTTTTAGAGATCCGGGGGTGAGTGCTTCCTCTGCAGAAACGGTGCTGCTCTTTTGCGCTCTTGACATACAAGTAAAGCATCTACTTGCTAGCAGAGCAGACTGGGACAGAAGACTCGTCATTGAATTCATTTAAACACTTCCACAGGTGCACGCCTTTGCTGGGGTTCACTGGTGTGGACCAAGGCAACCTCCGTGCCTTGGGTACATTCAGAGCTTCCCAGTACAAGCTGTAGCACAAAGGTGTGTGGCAGGCAGCATCCAGTTATTGCCAGTTCCTCAAGTTGATGTATTTGGGCCCCACACTTCTGAACTGTCCCAGGAGCACTCAGAAACCGGATCTCTGGGTGTGTGGTATTTTTGGCCAACATAGCCAAATCTGAGGGAAATGTCAAGACGAACAGAGGGCTGGAGTGTAATAGTTTGCCTGCCCACTCCTGCTCACAGCTCAGCTAATCTGTCTCTGTGTGTATTTTACAACCCAAATTACGTAGACTAAGTGCTCCTATATTTGGAAGGACCCTCAACTCCTGCAGCGCATGTCATCTAGAGCTACAGAACAGTGACTTTGTATCACCCTGTGTATGGAAACGTAAATTTTATATGCAGGAAAGGATGATAATACCTTAGATCTGACCTTGGGAATTGCTTTTGTTTTGTTTTGTTCTGCTTATTTTTTATTCTTCGCAGGTTCTGAGAGACAAAGGCAGCTCTCAGTTTTTAATTACTGTAAGTAGCTTGTAAGTAGCTGGAACAGCTTTTTATGCAACTTGATTTGAATATATTCCAGGCTGCAGATAGACACCTATTTTAAAGGCACAGCATGCTCATCGTGGCTTCCTGCCAATCAAACAGTTGTCACTTGCTAGACAGTCCTAAACAACTTCTGCTTCTTCCCCAATTTGCTGTCTGCCTGACTGATGGAAATGGCAGGGCTTCTCCCCTTCCCCCTCCCCTTTCTTTTCCCCTGAACCAGTGTCACCACATGGCAGGAGAATTCAGCCACTGCTGCTTTAGAACAAGGCACTGTTTGTGCTGCTGGCCCCAGGGCTTGGATAAGGACCCTCAAAACAGAGCGGAGCAGATTATCAGTGTAATTCCCCAAGAATCCTCCTCTTTCCACAGCTCCTTGGGGTGGATATGGAGGTAAAGAGGGTTTGGTTGATTTTATTTTGCTTTTTAAACTTTTGAGGCTCTCCCAAGACTGACAAAAATGAAATCCAGATCTGTTTTTTCTTAACTCTGGGCAGCCAGATTATGTATAGATTGTGTGAGTATTGTGGTCTGGCCCTGTAACAATAACACTCAGAGACCTAATCTGAAGCAAAGCTAACATGATAAGTGCATGGAAATATTTATTTTTCTGTTTTATCTCCATGGTGCAATTATGGGGAAGCTTTGCTACTATATCAGATCAGCAGTGAAGCACCCAGCATAGCTCAGCAACCCTACAGAAGACTCAGCTGAACCTCAGTATCTTTTGGTCCATCTGCTCCCTTACCTCTTGTTGGACTGGCTTGCTTGCTTGTTGGGCTATAGGCCCCAAGACTTTCAAAGGCAGTCCTAGAAATGTTCTCTCTGGACTACTGAAAATATTTAACTTCTGGTTCCTGATTTTGAGACTTTGACCCTTTGGGATTCTTTGGTTTTATGTACATTCGAAAGACTTTTCTTTAGCCGGTGACTTTATCTTAATTCAGTCAAAATTTGGCTGCTGGCCATCAGGGGCAAAAGCACATAGTGGTGTCAGTCCTGCATTTCAAGGTTCTATTTTTATTTTTTTTTGTGATTTCTATAATTTTTTCATTTAAGTTTTCAGGGAAGCTTTGCACAGCGAGCTTTGCTAAACTTTTGACCCTGTGATGGAGATAAAAAGTATCTTAATACTCATGGTTGGTATTCTTAACTATATCTTTAATATTGCTAAATGTAATTTTTTTTCCCCTTAGAAATTGAAGTCATCCATAGCCAGCCAGACATCTCAAAGTCTTTGGGTACAAAATACTTTTTCTTATCTCTTCGTTCGTCCTTTGTTTGGCTTAGGTGAGATGCAACACTCCTACTAATTGATGAGGTGAAAAAGAATGGAAAAGAAAAGTTTCCCTCCATGTCTCTTCTCTTTTGCTCTTTGGAAGAGTTCAAGCTGCTGAAGGAGAGACCGATCATGGTACGAAACACTGTTTTCTCCCCCATTCCTTTTCTTATTTACTCTTGCTGGTTTTAGCTATTGCCTGTCTTTTCCTTGGGCTTCTGAAGAATGCAATAGTTTCTATTTAAATAATTATCTCCAATGATAACTCACTGCCTGCCAACAGTGCCCTCTCTGTGTCTATGCTGTCCCTTCCATGGTATTCAGGTTTCCTATATCCTGTTCTCTTGACAGTTATAGAAATGAAAAATCAGAAAATGCCCTGTTAGGTTGTGCAGCACGTTTCCTTGCTAATGCATATATAACATCTTTTGTAGTTCTTACTATATTTCCTATATAATATAAACTATATCCTGCAGTATTTCCATTTGTTTTCTTTGCTTTCTGCTTCCTTCTCTATATCTCAAACACTAAGGTAGTGAATTTTTAACCTTTTCCATTTTTCTACTACTATTAGTAAAATAGATGTCACTCACAAAAATCTACTCTGCCTCTCTGACTTGCTTTCTTTTGAGGCCACTCCATGATTACACGTCTCCTTGATCTATTCTATGACAGCACATGTCTAACTACAGAAATCTCTCCATGCTTGATGTTTATGCAGTTCAAATATGTTTAAACATCTATTTGTCTTTCCATCTTTGTCAAATGTTTGCCCTCAGCTTTTTCAATTTTTTCCTTGCAAGGCAAGTTTTCCAGGCCCTGTGTCTTTGTGTTTGTTTTTGGCTTTTTCTCAGAAGTCACAATCTGTCAATGCTAGAGGAGTTGGGAATTTTCCAGTGAAAAGCTTCTTTGTTTTGTTTTTTTAATTGAAAAGTAATTTTTGTAAAATTGGAGACAATTATCTTGCAGAAGGTATTTAGCCCCACATGTTTTAGGTTGGTATGCTCTGAATAGACACATTTAGTATCTTGAACTTTAGAATCCACTTTTTGAAGCCAAATGGATGTTTCTTGCTTCTAGTTAACTGGCCAAAATATCTAAACTACTCTTAAATAGTGATTTTGTGGAAAAATTCAGACAGCTAATCACACAGCAGCCTCTCATCTGGTTGAAACACTGTGCTGAAAATCCCAACAGTGGAAAACGGTGGAAAATCACAGGAGATCTAAATTGGCTGAGTCTTTCTTCTGCAGTGAAAAAAAAACAAAACAAAACAAAATCAACCCAAACATTATGTATAGTGGTCAGTAAGGAAGAAAGGGACAATTTATAAATGAAGATGAATATTGGTGGTATTGGCTGCCTTTCCCAATGGCAGCACTATGGAGTTGTAACAATCCATGCAGCTATAGGTGTTCCCCAGTTTTGAACTCAGAAATGCTCTGAATGGCTTCTTGCTGCTGCAGGTCAGCAGCAGGTTCATTCGTTACTATTATTACTGATTTCCCAGAAAGATGCGCTTTATTAAGCTGGCTGCTACCACCACATGAATTTTAAGGCAAACTACTAATGTGAGCTATTTATTCCATGCACAATTGAGCACACTGCCAATACTGCCTATAATAATACAAAAATGTTGTTATGATTACTAAGAGTGTGTGCTAAAAGACTGAAGACATTTTGTCACTTGGCATCCGTAAAGGTTTAAAATATGTTGGCTAGGGTTTAGCATTAAAAAAAGCCTAAAAAAAAAAAAGAAAAAGAATAATTGTTACTAAAATATCTCACCACTCCTATACACATTGTGTTGTAGCAGGGCAAGTGGGCGATTGTTTTAGCTGGCTCTAACACCTCTCTGCAGGCACTGTGTTTTCTGTATTTCCCTCTTTTGCCTGTATTGGGTTCACATATATGTATTTACTGCAACACAGTGTATGCTGGGACCATCCAGAGGAAAGAGAAAGCTGGGGGATGGGAATTCAAAGCTTTAGGATTAGCAATAACAAATTCTCAATTACATTGTGATGTGTTTCTTCAGAAATCCCTTTGCATACACAAGGCTCCTTGAATGAGCTCATTATCTCCCAGAATGTAGAAATGTATTTCGCCATTGCTCAGCCAACACTAATGTATTTATTATTCATCTGATACTAGACCAGGCTTTAAGCTGTGTAAAGCTTTCTTTACCATTTCATTGTTTATTTGTTTTAATGAATATCCATGAGCCAGAGTCCAGATGCAGACCTGTTGTTTTACTCGTGCTTGGCAGGAAAGACTTCAAAAGAAAATGTCTTTTTTTTTTTTTTCAAGGTGCTAAACTCTGAACTGGAGTGACAGTATTATTTCTTCTCCTTTTGCAAATATTCACGTGTAAAGATATTGGACTGCTTTGCAAAATGAACCTTTTGTAATAGGATTTTATATCATGGTGGTAACACAAAACCAGGCACTATGAAAATCTTGGTTTATCGGCGATTCGGTTCACTCCAGAAAATAAATGCATCCGATCATTGCTAGCATTGTTTATGAATCACCAAATTTGAAATTAATTCTTATTTCTGAAAACAGTGCCTCTGAGAAAGGCTCAAAAAGCCCAACGGTTTGAACCAAATATCCATGTATGATGTTGAAGGTACAAGAGCCAATTAGAACCCTAGAAACCAAAGCAGATAATACAAAAAAGTGAAAACAAAGTTATTTTTCCTCTAGCTCAATCTAGTGATAGCTAGAATGGGGTATTTTATATACCATTCCATAGTCATCCAGTGGAAAAAAATGCAGGGAAATTGATAACCTAGTTCCCCATGCTAAGGGAATGCTACCTGTTTCCTTGGTATAAGAAAGTAAAAATAAAATTAAAAGAAAATACTTAATCCTGTTCCAAAATACCAAAGTGGGAAAAAGATTCTTGAGAAACAGAGGTCCAATCAATAGATTGCAGTATAGCGTGGTGCAAAGCTACGGCAAAGGTGTGACACCCTCAAAAATAAAGCCCAGGGCTGTGGCAGTTGACGAAATCAGCCATTCAGGGGAGCGGCTCCGTGACCCTGTCTCAGTCAGTCTTCTGCCCTTGAATCTGCCTTTTGGCGCCAGCTGGGCTGGGCACCAGCTCCCCACTAAGGGCTTGTGCCCACCCCCCCCCAAGCTGGGCTCAGTGGGGGACCGTGCGACCGTGCCCCTGCGGGCAGCAGCCTGGCACGGGAAAGACAGCCTCCTCTCCCTCTGGGGCTCTTACTGAAAAATTATATGCAACCACTTTCATTTTCCATTTCTGGTGCAGTTTGACTGACTCGGGCTCGCAGTTGGGACTTGGGGTGGATTGTTTCTGCACGAGAGGCTGAATTACCCGAGTTTGGCCCGTATTCAGCTCCAAAGAGTTTAAAATAAAACGCCGAGAGAAATCAGCGGGAGAACGGAAAAATCACACTGCACAAGTCGGAAGACATTCCCCCTCTGCGAAGTTCAGGCTAATGATAATAGGCTTGCACATTGGTAAAAACGATAGGATTTATTTACAGTGTGTTAAGTTTCTGTTATTGTAACGCTAGAGCATCTACAGGCGTGTAAGTGTGGTAAAGTGACAGGAGCCAGGCCAGGCCTCGATTAGGCGCATGAATTCTGCCAAAGTACTTGGGTATGACAACTGGAAAATGTAGAGGACGAGGTGGAACTGTGGGAGAAATAAACAGTGGAGAAAGCAGTACTGGAAGCAGCACTGGCCATGCGCGCCGTACAACAAAAGCAGCTTGTGAGGGAGCTCCCACGTTAATGTTCCTGCTGGGTCAAATTCCACCTACTTTGTTATTGCAAAAAATCCCATCGAAGTCGGTCTTCTATTAAGACAAGAGGCAGGTAATAATAATAATTATTAAAATATGCTGAGGCTGACTAGGTATTCTTAGGAAAAGGGTCTCCCTGGCTACATTTTAAATTGCAAATAAAATAGATCAGGGGTTGCTCCCTGGCCCTAAGGCTAGAGCATGACTCGTGTCCAGAGAGCTAAACATTTGTTCCTAAAATAGGCTGGATGAATCCTGGCCGCCTGTTGGCACTGGCCTTGGAGCTGGGCTAATCCATGAGCCATCACCGAGCACGGCTCTCGTACGGGTGTTCCATCCATCATCTGGTTCACTCTGGCTTTTTGAGGAGCAGCAGGACAGAGGACCTTCCCTAGCTGTTCTTGGCTGGTCATCAGGTGAAAGCAGCTATGTCTGCTTTTCCAAAAGGATCATAGGATCTTTTCAAATACTGTTTTTCTCAGCAAGAAAAAGGAAAGGACTGCAATATCAGATAAAACGGGAAACAAGTACAGCTTACTGAAAATGAATTTTGAGGAAATATTGCGTTACTGAGGAAAAAAAAAAAAAACAAACAAGAAAAAGATTGATTTTTTTTTTTCCACAAAGCCAAGCTCAGCTCATTTTTCTTGGGTCCCGGCATCCAAGAAGGGGTGAGTGGGACTCTGAGCCTTGCCGTGTACTCCTCAGCTGTTAGGCACTTTTTTCAGCAATTCTCCAATGGAAAAATGTACCAGCAAATTTTTCATCTGGGACCAGAAGCCAGGTATCCGGCTGGAGTCAGGTTCAGCCTTTCTTAGCCTCTGCCTCTCACTCGCCCCATAAAGACCAGGCTTTGCAAGAAATGGAACCAGTTTGATCCCAGTTCAGTCTTGGCTGCCTCTTGGGATGCGGGAGCAATCACATCAAGTCCCCTCAGGCTAAGAG
Organism: Gallinago undulata; assembly: GCA_026546715.1. Classification (NCBI taxonomy): domain Eukaryota; kingdom Metazoa; phylum Chordata; class Aves; order Charadriiformes; family Scolopacidae; genus Gallinago; species Gallinago undulata. Next base: position 59,238,473 of record JAOTQQ010000012.1, read on the forward strand.
GAGCCTCAAAACAGTTTCCATCTCCCTGTGTGAATGCTGCACTTCAGAAATTATTTCACAAAGGTGGAGAGTAGCAGAAGTATGCCCATCATGATGGGCTTTGGGATTGAAATGTCTGAGTGAATTAATGAGAAATTCAAATGCACCAGGCCAGTCTGGGCTCTGAAGTGGCAATCAGGAGTCTCTGCTCAGGTGCCTAGGGAGCTCAGCAGTCAAAGTGGAGAAATCAATTACTTCCAGGTACTTCCAAGGCTGAGGAGATGTCTGAGAATAGTTTTTCAGAACTCCAAAGATGAGGCTCCTGGTTCCTCTCAGGCCAAATTGAGGCAGAATTTACGTGAGAAAAATCAAACTCCAAATTTTTCTTTTTTTTTTTCTTTTTTTTTCTTTCTGTTTATTCTTATATTCTGCCCTCCAAAAAGAATTGTTCATAATACATGACAAAAAATGCAAGTTTTTTTCCAGTAACTTAGGGGAAATGAAGAGTCCTGAATGTGGCCAGCAGATATCTTGGAGGTGTTCCCAAGGTTCATCACGGCCATGAGAACAGCAAATTACCAGTGCAGGACATCACACCTGCTGTCACCATTTTATAATGGGTGACGGGACTGGCATTGCACTGAACCCTTCAGATTTCTGTTTTCAGCCCCGCAAGGTCTCCACCAGGGCACTTGGTGCAGCAGGTAACCCCACAGTTTCTTTCCTAGGCTCTCCTGCTCCCCTCCCCAGGCTGTTTGCTCTCCAGCCTGCTTTTGTGCCATCCATCCGGTGCACGGAAGATGGCCTTAGCTTCTGTCTCTGAGTACCGATGTAATAAAAAATGATGATAATGACTGTGCCTTTGCATATGGCCAACAAACCTTGATAAATAGGCTTCATGAAAATGGATACATTTAAAAGGCTTCTGCGTTTTTTTGAGAGTCAAGATTATTTTGTGTGAAATGAAGACAAATCACTTAATGTAGTATTTTTTATCCACAGTTTAAATGGAAGCTTCAGAAAAATGAAAGGGACACCTTTAAATGAGTGCTAGTCATTTTCTACTGACCTCTGGATATTTCAGTCCTGCTTTGGAAAAATAATAATATTTTTTTTCTATGATTTCTTTCTCAAGTGGCTTTTTATTTAAACAGATGCTTTCATTTGTAAGATGGAAACCTTTTTTTATTTTCAATAAAATGCCAGGCTGTTGTGAAGAGAAAATGCAAATCTAAAATCACTCATCTCCTCTTTCTTGAAAACACAAAAATCTTTTGTTCCTAAACAGAAATTAAGTGGGGAAGAAAAAAAATCCCAACCCCATGACTTGAAAGAAAATGTAGCAATACTTATCAAGCTCTCCCTCTCTTTCCTTAGTATTTAGGAGGCTCAATTATATTTTCTTGTTGGCATTAATGTTCTTAATTATGCAGTTGTCTGTTTATTTTAAATAACTGAAAGACTGTGCCAGAAAAAGGAGCAGAGAGGAAAAGAGAGAGGGAGAAGGAAAGATAGAAACTCATTACCTCTTGCAAACTGCTAATCATTGTAAATGGCCACAGAGGCCAGAGGAGACTGCAGAAAATTACTATCAAGCGTGAAGGAATAAAAATACCCTAGACTATATTACAAAAAAAAAAAAAGAAAAAGAAAAAAGAAAAAAATAAAATCTTCTCGGTACTAAAGCAACTAGACTGGAAAGAGTAATGGAAATGAAGCACAGTAAGGGGTCCTGACAAGTCCTGTAAGCAAAAAAATAAATAAAGGGAGGTAGGAAATGGGGAAAGAAATGGATTTTATCGTTAATACGCTGAATATATTGGCAGAACCCACCTCTATATCAGAGGGTGCTCTTGATCTTTATTAGCGGGGCTCCATGAAACCTTATTATTTGGTTTTTCATGTCTGTTCCCCCTCTCCTTCCTTTGCTGGAGTTGAGCTGCAACAGGGAAAGCAGTTCTGCTTCCCAAAACCGACTGGCAACTGGCCCCTCTGCTCAGTCAAATGGCCAGAAAGCACCAGCCTGCCTGCCTTGAAGAGGTCAGCCGTGATTTTCAGCTCTGGGTTTAACCTCCAGCTCAAACTCTTTGCCCACAGCCGCTCTCTTGAGGATGGATCAGTGTCCAGGATTACAAAAAAGCCTCGGCTGGATGCAGATAGAAAGCTTCAGGCGTTGAAAGTAATATCAAGATAGCAGCCTTTGCTGGCCCTGCTTCATGAATTCTTCACAGGGCTGGACCCAGTGGTCCCTGAGCCATTTAAGGGTTTTATTGCTTGCTCGGCAGCCCAGGTTAAAGTCATGTTGCTACCAAGTGAATTCCGTGCTAAATATTAGCACTGTGGCTAAGAAAGCTTTCTCTCTCCGGTTTTACCTCTATCAATATTAAAGAAGATAAAAGTAAGTCACTGGATGGGAATATTGCTCCTAGACTTCAACAGAGAGACCTGCTGAATCAGAAGAGCAGTATCTAATGACTTATATTTCAAAAGAAAGAAAAAGTATCTGTGTGCAAATGAAAGAAAAAGAACTTCATTTTGCTAAAGAACAGATTCAAAAAAGAGGCTCAGATTGAGAGAAAATTGTGTCTTGCAGCCTCAGATTTTTTTCCTAGTTGTCTTTATGGATTTTATAGTTTACTTACATTCAGGACTTTGATTCGATTCTGTTTTTGAAAATGCTAGGCTGATATATCAAATCATGCAAACAATACCTGATGTCACAGAATCACAGAATGATGGAGGGGACCTCTGGAACTCAAAAACACAAAAGAAACATTTACGCCATCTAAACCACCTGAAAATATACATTAACATTCATGTTAACATTCAGCTAAGTTTCCAAAGGGAGTTCCTACAGTTCCATATCCAAACCCTTCCATGTACAGATATTGTGTGTACAAAAACTAGGAACAGCCAGTTGTGTGGGCGCTGTGGCAAGACAGTGATCTTTCTTCTTTTATGATAATTTATTTGATCACTTTTGTGTTTTAAGGAGGAGTTTGTTTACTTAGAAACAGTGTTACCTGTTTTGACACAAAGTATCAGCCCAACTACTGCCTAACTGGCTCATCTTAAGGCAGCAATGGGTTGCACAAAGACTCTTAGCTCCAGCGTAGGGTCCAAACTACCCTCCTGATGGTGCCAAATCATGTTGTTTCTGGATAATTCTCTATTCTAAATCCTGGACATTCAAAACACGACTCTGGTCAAAATAAAATTCTCTTTAATTCCTTCCTCCTGCTATGCTGAAGGCAGCTTTGTTACTGTACACCTCATGGTTGCTGAGATTGGCACGGAATGGATGGGTGAGTGGTCTCTTCTGGAGGGGTGTCATTAATTCTACAGGGTGTCATTTGGAATGGGTGGGTGGGTGGGGATCCCACATGAGACTAATTTCTTCTGTGAAGAAGGAGTTTTCTCAAGAATTTTTGTAAGGGAAATATGATTGTCTTCTCTATTTAGAAAACTAGGTTTTCTAACCTGTAGGTTAGAGAAGACCTTTCTTTAAAGTTCTTTCCTTTTCTCTCTGTTCTGTGCAGTGCTGTGTACTTTCCACTGCTGGTGTCACACTGTGCCATGTTCAGCAGCACACCGTGGTGAAGCTTCTTCAGTGAGAACGTAAAAGATGGATGCTTCCATGTGTGAGGATCATGCTTTCTATATGCATGGCAAGATAAAGATAAGTAAACACACATTATGCATATGGTTTATGTTACCGTTTTATAAAATAAAAGGATCCTGTCTGCTGTTAGCACCTATGTGTTGCTGGAAGCACCAGCGTCAGAGTCTTGCTCCATTTCCTCATGAAACTAAATTATCTTGTGATGTTCAACCCAATTCTCTTGTGGGGACCTAGGTGAGAAATGTATTGTGTGAACACCTCATTCTGTATTGTCTGGTTTAGCATAATGCTTGTTATTATTGTGAAATCTCTTGGGAAACGGGTGAAAAGATTTAGAAGGAAGAATTATTAGTGTGGAGTTAGGCAAGAGCAAAATTTAGATTTTCTGTAATTCTTGAGTTTCTGCTTATGGGAAAAAGGCATATAACCTAGAGAGTTGAGCATGTGTGTGATTTAGTGTTCCTTTTTATACCAGCAGCCCGTTGTTCATTATTCTTTTAGGAGGCAGTTGATATGTTTTCATAATGAGAAGGAATGGGGAATGAGGCCATTCTGGGGAAGCCCTTGCTGGTCAGGCGGGGTTCTGCACTCCTATGCAGGGGACTGTTGGATTTGCGTTCCCATTCTAGGACTTGGGGTAAGTGCTTCCATATCGGCTCACATATATGTTGATCTAATGAAAACCATAAGAGGTTAATTCCTCAAGTGATGTTCAGTGTTAGGCCAAGTTTAACAAATGCTGGACCTGACACTTTCCTTTGGCTGATGTGGCTTTTTCTTAACCCAAATCTACTGTGTGTTCTGCTTATCAAAACAACAGCACATCAGAAAGCTCCCTGGACACATACGCAGGTCAGGAGTGCTAATAACATACTTACCTGATCCTGTAGCTCATTTTCTAACACACATCTGTTTCCTTCCCCTTCATTTTCACTTCTGCTTTCTCACACTGTTGTGCCTATTGCATTCTGTGGCTCATTTCAGAAATGTGTCTGAAATGGAGCACTTTTTGCCAGTCCCCAAAAGAGTAAGGAAACGGAAAAAGTACAATTCTGTTGTCGTTTTCTGGTTGTTCAACACTCGATTGTGATTCTACGGCCTGACATCCTCTTTTCTGGGAAAAAGGGGAAACAATATCAGAATATGATTATACGCCATCAACCCATCACAAAGGTAGTCTGCTCCTTCGTTATGAATTGTGCTATCTCCCCCCCTTTTTTTTTCCTGGCTGAGCTAAGGTTTCTAGTTTCTTGTTTATCACTGGTACACATTTGCTTTTACATCTTGATATCTCTCCAACTTCTGTTCTCATGTGCCCTGTGCCTTTTTATGTGTCGAGCACAACATCCCAACTAAAGGAGAAGGACGATGCTATGTGGCAGCAGTGAGCGGGCAAACAGATTTTGGCAAAATCCTTTGCTCTCTCCAGCAAGGAAATGTCAGGTAACTACAGTCCCAATGGCAAAGATGAATGGGTTGTTTTCCAATGTGCTGAAAGTGGAGCACTGTGGCTTTGTTTTGGAGAGGAGAGACACAGGTCCTGTGCAGCTGATCATCTCAGAGTCACCATGCATATTTAACTGGTGATGTATTAAGACATAGATGATAAAATGAGTACTGAGTAGTTCAACTTTACTCTTTTATTTTAATCATCACACAGCTCATTAAAGATCACCTCAGATACCACATTTTGCTTTCCATGAACCGGTTATTTGACAGTGATCTTTCTTTATTTTACATATCTCAAGTTTCAAGACACTTTTCTAATACTGTGTTTCCCAAGAGAAGTCTTGCTGAAGAGATGTGCAGCCTTGCCAGGGATCTGCTTTATGTAAATCTTAAACTGACAATTCAGCCTCAACATTTCAGATCTGATACCTGCTTTCCTTAAAAAAAAGAAAAAGAATAAAGGAAAAAAAAACGTGTAGGTGGCCTTCAAGAAGTTTCCATTCTGATATGGTGCAGAGCACTACAAAGAAGCAGCGTGACCTTCTTTTAACCCTTCAAGAAAGTTGCTCTTTTCTTTACAGATTGGAAGCTTTCCACCAGTAGTAGTAATCTGGGCTGAGTGTGTTTGCATTAGACCGTGCAGGAGTAGAACAGAAATATTATGATAGCAGAAGTGCAATGGTGTGTTCCTTGGCACAGACACCCAGAGATTTATTTGAAGAGCTTAAGGCAGTGTCAGATGCCTGGTCTGTATTCCAGGAGACCATGCCCACAATGTGTCCATGAGGGTGACATAAGTCACAGTGCTGTCAGGTTACTCGCGGTGGTGTCGCGAGATACAGTGTGACAGCACGGGAGTCTGTGCCGATGCCTTGTGATATCTCCTCCAGGGAGGACTTTGTAACTCAGCTTGGATCACCAGCTGGAAAACTAACTCTTTTTCTTTCTCTCTCTCTCTGCAGGGTCCCATGCATGCACCCTAGTCTGAGACTTATGCCACCCTCATTACACCCTCCTTTAATTTCATATCCAGCCACCCTCGTGTACTGCACTGCTCTTGACAAGGCAGACTAAACTTGGCTCTCCACTTTGTGTAAGTCAGTTCCTTTTGGTCGTCTGGAGAAACTGAGTGATGCCCGAGCTCTCCCGCTCTCGCTGGCACATAGAGAAAGGGAAATTGTGGTCAGACTATCAAACTCCTTTCTGCCAAATGGCAGTTCAGTGCAGCATCGTGAGTTTGCCAGGTGATTCGCAACATGCCTCGGTGGGAAAGGAAAAGGCAAAATATGAACTTGTTCAATTTCCAAGTCCCTTTGGGAACCCGCTGAATAAGCTGTAAGAGCTCCAGTAAATCTGAATTATTGTTTGATCTAATTATTCTGATAAACAATGGAGGATGCAGGGTCCAATGGAAACAAAAGAAATGGATGTGTCCCAAAAAGATGAAGTGAAACATGAATAGAGTAATGTAGTCATAAAGCTACATGATATTACCCTCCTATATTTAGAGTTTTTTGCAGCATCTAGCCAAAGACAAAATGTGCTCTTGATAGACTGAATCCATAGCTTAAAAATGAGAGGGACTATGCAGGAAAGGTTTTGTTGCAGGGAAGATAGGAAGGCTAGGTTTTATTTATTATTTATTTATATTTATTATGTCCAGGTGATTTTTAAGAACATGTGTTTGTTTGCAAGGGAATAGAATAGTCCTCAGTGGAGTTTTTCCAACAGTTTATAACATATGTGTCGTACGAGGTACTATTATACATATGCAACCCCAGGTGCTGTGCTGTGGTATGATGTGTATCGATCGGAAGAGCATTACAGGCTCTATGTTCTTCCCTTTTGCTTTATGCCTCTTTTATACTATAAGACTTTTTATCCCTGTTCCATTTCACTCCACTTCACAAGCTTAGCAGCCAGAGAAGACCGGAGCCAGTCTGGTTCAGAAGGCCAGATTGGACATATAGAGAAAAACAGTGTGGGACTGATAAGGTGGGAAGAAGGCAAAGGAAAACTAGCTGTTTTGAGTTGGTGGAAAACAACTATTGGGAGCTTCTGTCCTTCTATAGAAAAATGCTGGGACAAAATCTTCCCAAGGGAAATTGAATTATAGTTCCAGGATTTTGTTTTTGCAAGCTGTAAAATTTTGATGTAAGTCTCCTTTCTATTCTGCTGAGACAGTTTACTGCACCTTTAGGAGCATCGGACCTAGCATGCCAGGCATGTTTATGACCCAAATGAAACTGATTGGTATGCAATAACATTTTATACTATAAGAATAGCAGAAAAAAAAAAATATGGTGCAGTACAATATACTGTCTCCATCAGTCCAGTCAAAGCATTAGCTAGGTCTGACTTTCAGAAACAAGGGGAATGCAAGGTGTCTATTATTCTTTGGAAACACAGTGCAGCAACATGGCCTGTGATGGAAAGTGAGCAGTGCATCAAAGGCATAGATCAAAGTCTTTCTTTGCAATAAAAATAATGCTCATATAACTTTGTGGGAGATGAGTGACCCAAACCTGCTGAATTTTCTTTTTATACTTTTGCTTTGCTTTTACACTCCAGAAATCCTAGGGATTTTCAGGAATGCTACAATATGGCGTTGAAATATAGTATGTGAATGGTTCAGCTGTGATATCTGCATATAGCCTGGCATGATTACAAGAAGTCACATTTATGTGTGACAAACATGCCTTCAGCTGCCTTTTACCATGCAATCACATCTTCTGAAAAGAATCAGAATTCATAAAGTATTCATCAATACACCTAAAGGAGTTACAGAGTTGGCTGAGCATGTAGGAATGGTCATTGGTATTCTTTCAGGAAAATGTCACTTTAACTACCATGGCACAGGTCACTGTAGCTAAAACTGACCTCCTGTGCAGTGAGACTTACCTGTTAGTTACATATTTGGGAACAATTATGGAATAGACCTGGAGGTAGCAAACAAATATGTGGCAGGCAGATGATGCCTCATGTTCACTAAAAAAAAGACTTTAAATTATTTCGAACATCAAAAGCCAGGTGTTCAGACAGTACTTAGGAAAAATCAACTCAGACAATAAATCAGTAGGGTATATCTTAACCCCAGTAATAGAGATACTCTGCAGACAAACATACAATTTTCAGCCCCTATAAAATGATCATCATCAGCAAAATTAGCAAAATTAGGCAAAAAAGAATAATATAAGCCATTTATTTTCCCTTCATTCGCTAAAAAACAGTAGGAACCTAGGAAGCTAACCTCAGCTTAATAGTTACTGCTGAACTGTGGGATTTTATTAAATGTTTTCCTGTCTCATTTCTTTCTGCTCAGCTAATCATTTAGACTGGATATAGGTGGTAATAGAGTTTAGCCAGTTCATGCAAAGCCAATCTGATAATCTGCATGTCAGCTTGTCAGTTTTGCTGAGACATGTGTCCATCTAACATGATGGGGACCTTCCATACTTTTTTCTATCCGGGTATAATTTAGAACCAAACTTGTATCATAGACTTGTCTCTGAGCAGACCCAAAGACTGATTTCTCTGAATTCATCTAGTACAATCCCACCTGACAATCTACAAACTTACCCAATAGAGTCACACATTGGTAATTACTCATTAGAAAGACTCCATCTGCATTAAGATTTGCACATATCAATTTATCATTTCATTTTCCTCCATGCCAAGAGTTATATATTTACCTTTCTGAAGCATCATTTTCACAGACAAGGTTAATACTAATTTAATTTACTTTAACAGTAATGTAAATTAAATGTCTCCAAGAAAATGAATAATCAGAGAGGATTGTGATGAAATCAATCAGATTCCTGCTGTTTCAGCAGTGCAGCTTTATCAAATGATGGGTAGTTAACAATATTGCTTTCTTCTGTCCATACTTTTAGTTTGGGGAGAATGTTTCTTTTCTTAGCTGGGCTAAAATTATTGAAGCAACCAGCAAATGTTTCAACTAAAGTCTTGGTCCAGGACCCAGGATCTACACCCACCTCATCGGGAAGGGATAGACGTACATAGATGTAGACACAGGGCTTTATAGATATAGATTATCTATCTGTCTAGACATAGCTAGACATCTATTTATAGATATCTGTCTTGGTAGATATTTGTGGATCTAGACAGATATCCATATAGGTCTAGGTATCTTGAGATAGATCTATATGGATATCTATATCTTGATACATTTAGGTATCTAGATAGATATCTATATAGAACTAGTTGGCCAGATATCTGTCTATGTATCTATTTACTAGGAGATAGGATATCTGGATATCAATATTAATATTTATGTATATGTAGATATAGTAGGTAGATATGTACAGATATCCAGATATCTAGGTATTTATATCTATAGCTAAGTTTATCTGTATTTATGTAGATATCTATATGTATCTGTCTTGCAGATCTTCCCATCCTGGAGGAACAGGTGGTGTCAAAAAGCTCTTTAGGTACTAGTGTTTTGTAGGAGTATGGCAGGGAACAAATCTCCCAGTTCAGTCTGAATCTGGATTCAGAGCCATGACTTTGTTCATTAGGGCTGTAGGAAGATCAGGATGGCCATGAACTGTTTCACCTGGAAAAGGAAATAATTCATGATGACCAAAGGCTTGAATTTGCTGTTTTCTGATCTTTTGCTCACTGGATAACATTAGCGTAGTGCCTTTCCACAGGGAAGCCAAGCCAGGTGAAAGCCAGGTCCGTTTTTTTGGAAGTCCAGTTTGGGAACAAGAGTCTCTGATGGTAAAGCGGGCTGCCAGTGAATGTGACATAAGCTAACCAAGAGGTCAGTCAGCCTTAGAAAAACTAACAAGCCAAGTAGAAACAATCGTGTTGCAGCAATGTTTTAAGCATGGTGGGCTTAATGAAAAGGGCACAAAGCTGAAGGTAAAAGTGAAGGTCAGGAGTCCATTCTCTATCTCAAAGATTATCTCCCTGGCAGAGCACTTTTCATGGTAGTGTCTCTTTCATTCTTTCTTTCCCCCTCAGTAACCTGCCCCAATAGTTAGCATGAGCCCTATGGGACTGCTAGACATTTTTCTAGGGTTCTGAATGGCAGCCGGTAACTGTAAGGTGCCAGTCTAATAACGGTATGATATCCTCTTCAGGGACTGCTAAATAGCATCTCAGGGTTGTGCAGCATCAGGTTATTAAACCTGAACAAACAAACCCAACTTATTGAGTCAGGCTACAGAAATTAGATGTTTTTCCATTCTTCATGCGTGCACATAATACCATCATCAACACTAATTGGAGATGTGCATGCAGATGTGACTGCTTTCTGTATGTCTCTGTTAAGTAATTTATAATGCTGGAAAATGGAAATCCTTGCAGCTTTCACTGACAGTATATAGTTTTCCTTTTCCTTAAACCAAAAGCATTAAATCAGTGAATTATTTATTTAGTATGTTTTTGTCAAAGAAATGGTGGGGTTCAGTACATTGAAGGGACAGACTTTCGGTGTAAAAACAGAATAATGTTTAAAGAATTATTGGTGCAAAACAACCCTAAAGCACATCTGAAATATTATACACAGCTGGCTTAGCAAATGTACACACTGATACGATTTATAATGAGTTCTGTGGTTTACTGCACATTTTCCAGACATGCACTGTCTCCTCCCTCCCTCTGCTAATTTGCTTGATTGTCGTCTTCTTTCCTCTGTGTAGAAAAACATCTGATCAATGTGATCTTAATGCCAGCTTTGTAGTGGAAACCCTCAGGCTTCAGATAGCAGCTTCCCTGTCTATCCTGAATACAGTTTCGTCGCAAACCGTAGTGCTGCAGTGCTTCTCTCTTACTACTCTTCTCCTCCAGGACGAAGCAGAATGGTAAAAACATTGGATGCTTGTGATGGGAATGCAAACTGCCCTTTGAGCCTGCTCCCTGCCAAGTCTGAATGGCTCTGGTCCATAAATAGCGGATGTAAAAAAGATAGTACCTTTTCTTCGCTGTTGCTCTGTTGTAAGATACATCTCCTAGGCTGCCCTATGGGAGGAGTGGGGCAGGAGATAAGGGTGAGCGAGTGTGGCAGGGCACATTCCCCCCCTGTACCCAAGCGAGGGGACAATAGGCAGTGCCTGGGAGGCTGGGGAATGTCCTCGTGGCCCTGACCATGCCTTGCAGGGAGCCACAAAGAGCCACATGTAATGCACAATGCACTTGGATGATGGAGAGCCCAAACCCTCAGTGACAGGTAACAATCCTGCAGTTGCACACCATCCAAGAAAAACTGCCTGACTTTTCAGATCATGAGCTGTGTACTGCAGTTATAATATTTTATATCTCCTGCTTGATGCCTTCCCTTGAAAAGTAACATCATTCAATAGAGCTGATAAAGGGAGAAATCCCTAAACAGTTTTATGACATTTTTATAATCCATCCTTCCTATTTTTTTAAAATTTTTATATCACTAGGCAGCTGAAGCAGGCACCCTCCAAACCCCAGCTGGCTGCACTATGTTCACCCTCCTTCCCCACAATCTGAGGGACTTGGCTTTCCTTTCCAGCCCTTACCTCTCAAATTTATTAGGTCTCCTTTCTTTGAAAATTGCTGTGGTTTGGCTTTGCTTAGCTACCAAAAATAGCATTGTCTGACTGAATGACCTTGAGTGGAGCCCACTGGCTTGTTACCAAGATAGAGTCTATTGCCTCCCATGACTTGCATGGTGTGGAAAGTCAGAAACACTTTTAATTTTGAACTAGTCACAATGATGAGTCAGTTATTACTACTTGGAGTGAAGTTGGTTTTGCAAGGTCATTGTTAAGGAGAAAAATTAAATTGTTTATTCTGGGAGTGTATTTGCATATTTGGCTCAGCTAAACATTTATTTTCATAGGTATATTATTGAACAGTTGTGTTATTTTGAGTTTCCCTTTTGTACATCAAAATGTGGCTTCTGGAAAGAGATTGAAGAATAAACAGCCTGAGATAAGTACTAATTGGATATTTTTAGGCAAAAATGAACAAAAGCCTTGAAAGGCTTTTTTGTGGAGCCCAGATGTAATTATTCACATGAAACACTCTGTATGTGGGGGTTTTATGCTAAGAATTTTTACAACATTGGATGACATTTACAATATTAAGTAACTATGTGTGAACCATATTGTGAGACTTAGAAAAATCATATCTCTTTGATAATCTTTTCCATTGACCCGACAAAAATATTTTTCAGCAAACTAAAGCAAGCAAAATTTTGCTAAAGGATTTCTCTAACCCTCTGCAGACATGGTACGGGGCAACTGGTAGTGAAAGAGAACGCCTGTACTGTCAGGGTGAAGGCTGGGCAGTGTTAGAAACAGGAGGAGTATGAAAGCTTCCATCCCCACCTATGTAAGCAAGGCAGCACGTTCATCCTCTAAGGCTAGCTGGAAATGAGCTCCATCCATTTGTTTAATTAAGCCTCAAGAATGAAGAAATCTAAATGCAACTAATTCATTTAAAACCCCTATAATTAAAAGTATGATAGCAGTGATCTAATTTGGGAGGGCAGCAATCAATACATAAGGAGATCAGCTAGAGTGCAGCCAAAGATACCATCAAAACCTACCAAGGATATGAAAACCCCCGGGAATATATCCAACAGAGTTGGGATAATGCCTCATGGTGTTGAAATCAGTGACGCTGTTTTGTTTGTCTGTAACTTAGGAAAGATTAGCATGCGGTTATCAACAAATTAGACTTTTAATAATAAATAATGCTTTGGAATAATAAATTCTGGGGTTGACCGCTATGTTCTTTCCCTGTGGGGTACAGAGGAAGAAGGAAGGAAAACCCATCCCATAACAGGCATGAACTATTGAAAAGTTACCCTAGAAGCTGTACTTCTCCCCCAAAACTTACACAGTTAAAGATGAATATATATGATGGATTGAGGTTAAGTGAATGTGGTATAAATATTTATACTACACATTCACATTATACATTTTTTATACAGTACATGGACAAAATGTCCTGATAAAGAACATTTTGCTATAAGGTACCATGAAAGACTAAAAAGTGCAGCCTTTTTTCAAGTTTAAATGTTGTTATACCTCAGTCAGATGCAAACAATGCCTGATGTAATTGTTTTGGGGTTATGTAGAGGGCTTATTTTAGGGCTGATGTAAAACAGGCAAAGGTAGAAAATCACTTAATTCTGCATTGGATCTTTTACCCCAGTAATGATTGACCTATGGCTACTCTAGGCAGAGCTTCATTTTTAATGTCTGGTGCTCTACAGCTAGATAACATCCCCAGGTTATCTTAACTATCCTCAGTTAAATTAATCAAATATTGATGACCGTAACTTTGGGCTTGAAAATATGGTGGAGAAGCTTTGGCAAAGAGAGAAACAGATTGCACGTGAATGGAGAAATTTATCATAATGTCACCGAGTACCTGGAGAGTGGAATTCAAGCTGATTTATTACAACATTGTTTTTCATTTTTACTGGACACTGATAGGTCTTAGGCTAAAGCAATCTCTTTGTGATCTCTAGTCAAGCAGTGAGAGTGACACTGCTACTTTATAGGCACATTTTTTATAGGTTTTGTACCACTGCTAGGTAACATGCAGCTTTTTGAGGCTGTCAGCTCAGTCACAATGTCCAGAGCTGTGAGACTGCAGCAGGAGCCACAGCAGAGAGATGTCTTGAGAAGGAAGGAAGTGTGTGTCTGCTTAAAGGGTAATACAGGCTGCATCATGAGCAGGCAGTGCCATGCATTCAGAAGTTCTAAGGCAGATCCTCAGGTACACCTAGAAATATGAGATTTTCAACAATAAATTAGGGTCTTTATCAGTTACAAAATACCAAAAAGTCGTACAATTGGAACCAAATGCAACAGAGTGGCAAAAATGCAGACACACAGAACTTGTTCTTTCCAGTTAGATACACTGGGAAATTCTGAAGCCTTTGTCAAGTATGGGGGGAAGAGACCCATTTTTTCAGACTGAGAGGCATAGTATAACCTTTGTGCTCCCTCTTCTCCATCTTTGTTCAAGTCATTGGCTCTAGAGTTTATGCGAGTGAAGAGATCAATAAGGAAGGCTGAAGTTAATGTACCAGATTTTGGACTTCAGTAGCCAAGGACCCCTGATACCCCAGTACCCCTATCCAGAAAAGTGGATAAAAAGGTGTAATCCCTTCAGATGCTGCTGCTTTTTGTGTTATAGCTTGCCTGCGAAAACTTGATGGCACTTCCATCCCTTGCTGCTTGCACAGCCATGGGCATGTTTGGGGTGCTGCTGCCAGGACATGATGCTAAGACTGAAGGATGTTTCCAGTACCAGAGGCTGAAGTCCATGTAACAGTGCAATGGGAGAGGACACAGCATGTGACTGGCCTAAAGGACTGCTTGGGACCCAGCACTTAGGCTTTCTGCTCCGTTTGCCTGTGTATGCAACCGGTTCCTGTAATTCCCCCACTGCCTCCCCTGCTAGAAAGCACTGGCTCTTGTGTAGGTTTTGACTGAGCTTTTCTACTACCCATTATATCTGTCTCTTCCTCCGCTGGGGTGACTTACAGAGGGGTTAATACATCCCTGTTTGCTACTGTGGTTCTGGTGCAGGACACTGAGGATCAACTTAACCAAAGAGGCTGAGGATGCTTCTGCGCACCCAGATCTCTCACTCTTGCTTTCTGCCAGCTTGCCTATGTGGTGAGGGCTCCCCAGCTCTTCTCTGGCCCAATCTGGGGCTGTGAGTTTAGAATCATAGAATCATCTAGGTTGGAAGGGACCTTCAAGATCATCTAGTCCAACCATCAACCTAACTCTGACAAAAAAAATCACTAAACCATGTCCCCCAGCACCATGTCAACCTGTCTTTTGAACGCCTCCAGGGATGTTGCCTCAACCACTTCCCTGGGCAGCCTATTCCAAGGCTTAATAACCCTTTCAGTGTAAAAAATTTTCCTAATATCCAACCTTAACCTCCCCTGGCGCAACTTGAGGCCATTTCCTCTGGTCCTGTCGCCTGTGACTTGGGAGAAGAGACCAACCCCTGCCTCTCTACACCCTCCTTTCAGGCAGTTGTAGAGAGCAATAACTTCTAAAGGAATAAGGTCTAAAAATAAGGTCTAGTTTGTGCTGTATGGGGAGGAGCCCTGCACTCCAGCCACCACCTCAAGTGGGTGCCTGGCTGCTGGGCACGCAGGGGCAGTGGGCAGGCAGCCAGAGGCAGCTGCTGGGCAGGAACACTGCAGAAGGAATCAGGAGGGGCTGGGATGTGACTCCAACTCACCCTCTCCACCTGAGCTCAGCCCGAGGCAGCAGCAGTGGGTGGTCACATCCTGGCTGCTTTTTCATCAGGAGCAATGAATTAGTATGGATTGATGCTGACCCTTCAGTTTGTGGCTGACAATGTAAACTAAGAAGAAATTGAAAAAAGTACATCAGAGGAGGAATAAGAATGGAAGGTACATTTCCAGTGGCGTTTACTAAGAACATTAAGGGAATAAGACCCCAAGATGCTGGTTTGTCGTAGGCAAAAAGCAGCAATAATGGGAGCTGAGCTCAGCATATCTCCTCTGTTCATGAGTGCAGAGGGCAGCTCCAGCTGGTGGCAGGAGATGGTCCCTTCCTTTTTGCACCAGAGGGCCTGCCTGGCTGCAGGCAAGAGCAAAACTCTTCTGGTATTTCCCTCACACAGAGCCCCTTTCTTATTAGAGTCTGCAGTTACTGTTTTTCTTTCTGATTAAAATACGCTCTTGGGAATACAGGCTATTTGTGTTATGCTCTTAATAACCTTTCTACTGCATGGGGTGGGGTGAAATGTCAAGGCTGATAAATACCATGAACTGAACCCCCAAAAGACAGGCTTGAATATCGCATCGTTATTTTTGCCAGCCAAGGTAGTTTGGCCAAGCCATTACAGTATCAATTCGTATAACTTCACTATAACTTATGTAAGTATGTGTGCATGAATGTTTGTCCAACGTTAGATCTATTTCTTCAGAAATTTAGAATATCACATGTTCCTTCCCTTAAATTAGGTGCATTTGTAAGAACTTCAAATTGTAAGGATTTTTCTGTATTGCTTAGATATATTTTTTTACTGCCATTGAAAAGATAGTATTTTCTCAATAATTGATCACTTTTATTCTCAGCGTTTTGATTATGAAATGAATGTAGAGGGTAGATTTCTTTTAGTAACAGAGGCAAGAATTTATTAAATGTTATCACTAGCATTTTTACAGCTTTTTAGTGGCAAAAAAGCAGGAGATAAGAGGTGGAAGGCAGAGAAAAATTGAAGGCTGAAGGGAAAACAATGGAGTAGGAAAGAAAAAGAAAAACAAATATCAGCTTAATTAGGATTTGAACTAGAAATGTCGGGGGCTGTATATACAGGGTGAGAAAGCTGGTTGTTTTGATAAGTTCATATCATGCTGCTAATTGCATTTTAACTGTAAGGCTGTAACTCACCTGAAGTTTATTTTGGTTTTATTTTCTTTGCCTAGCAATGAAATGAAGTGGGTGTGATCACTTGTTGGAACTGGCTTCCCTTGGTTTTATTTACTTAGCATACAAAAATAATTTCCAGCAAGAGCTACAGCTCTGGGAAGCTTGCACCATTTACCCATCTCCCGGATAGGAATAAAACACTGAAAATAAGCTTTGTGGAGATTAGGCATCGTTAATACAACAGTCTGCTTCAAAAGTATTCGGAAATAACTACAGTCTGTTAAGTCAGATCAGTGTAGTCTATGAAATAAGAGTAAAAACATTGAGAACATGGTCTTTTAAGAAAGGTGCATGCCTTCTGCAAAGGCAATAGCCTGCTCAAGCTCTTGGAGGGTGGCAGTGAACATGTTAATAAGCACACAGATAAAAGATTTCTCTGGGGACATAACATGACATTTCCAAAAGTTGTTAATGTTCTACACCAGAGGTTATTATGGAAAATAAGTTGCCATGGGTTTAGAGGAAAGGGTCATTTGAGAGGACAGAAAGCAAATAGCGGTCCTTAAAGGTGGCTTTTCTGGATGGATATGAGTCAGCAGTCTGTTCCCTCAGCTGTTTTATTCAGCACCTTCATCAATGATGTGGTGGGGGGGGGTTGCTGTGTGATCTCCAAGGCTGCAGCTGGCACTATGGTCTCTCAGACAGCCAAATGCTATGCTAACGTCAAGGAACTTGAAAAGGACCTCAGAAAACCAAGTGTGAGGGTCAAAAGGTAGAAAAAGGGTACCAATGCAGGTAAATATGAACGAAAACATCAGGAAATAAAATGATCTAAATGGACCTACTGCACGGTGTTAAACATAGAGATGGTGGTTACGGCTTAGGAAGGAGACCTTGGTTGTTGCTGAAATCACCAGTTCAGCATGTAGCAGCCACCAAAAAAATGTTAGGCATTGTCAGGAAGGAAGAAGGAGGGAATTATATAAAAGCTTGATGAGGTCACAGCTTGAATGCGGTGTATGCTTCTGATCTCCACATCTGAAGAAGGATACTGTGCAGCTGGTGTGGAGGAGGGCAACAAAATATTCAAGGGGTTTGGACCAGCTGCTTTACCCAGAGGTACTAAAAAGTTTGGGCCTGTGCAGCTTGAAGAGACAGCTGGGTTAGGGAAAATGCAATCAAGGGTTGCGAAATTGTAAAAGCCAGTGGATAAGGCAAATACAGAACTGCTCTTTGCCACACTCTACAGCAACTTGTGAGCATTCGAAGCTAGTATGAGATCGGTTTAAAACAGATGAAAGGGTGGCTTTACACAGAGGGTCATGAGCCTTTGCAATCCATTGACGTTTCAAGCTGTGGAGGCAGAGAGTACTGCTAGGTTCAAGAAAGAATTAGAGGAATTAATGGGTGGCAGATATGTAGCAAGATCTGAAGTGTAGTGTTCATCTGTGTGTCCTGAAACATCCTTAAAACAGTCTTTCAGGATGCTTTAGGAGTATGAGAAGAACTGACCACAAAAGGTGGCCAAGTTCAAATATTTTCCTTCAGTTGCACTGTGCTTTTGACACTGTTGGACACAATTAGCTTTACCCAGCAGGTATTTTTATGTTCTTAGAAATAAAAATAACAAGATATAATTGGGATCCAAAGAATTTTAAAAGTTAAACTGTTCTTCTGGACCAATAGTCCATATTTTTACAGTCAGAGTGGCAATGATTTTAGAAAAATTATATGTTAACTTCATAATGCTGTGCTTTCTCAAGAAACAATGCTTCCATGTTCTTTCTATCAGGAAAACTTTTACCAGATGTTTCTTTAAGATTTTTACTATCCCAGGCCACATCAAATTGCATTTTGGAAAAATAAGACCCTTCTGGTTTTGAATGCAGCCCAGAATCAAAACCTGAGGAGATTCAAAGCTTGAACTTTTCCTTCAACCTTGAATTTCAGGAACAGGAGGTGTTCAGTTTTAAAGTTATGATTCAAACTATTTTCCAGTGAACTGCTTCCAGTCATTCTTAAAACTGGATTGCACATAGTTTAACATCCCCCCGCCCCTCTACCCCCTTCAAAACAGCTTTTACTCATTTATTTTTTCCATTAAAAGAAAGAGAAACAATATGCAACCAAATGCACTGATGACATGGCAACCAGAACATCAGCTAAGGTTTATAATGCTATCCTGATATTTCCTAGCAGAGGTTTTCTCTTGCTCCTGTTCATGCTTGCAGCAAAACTCCCAAGGGCATCACCAAGTACAGAACGGGGTCTTGAGTTGTTAGGAAATTTGAGGCAATGGGAAAACAGATGCGAGCGAAGATACCAAGGTTGACTTTAGGAACATTTATTCAGGAGCTCATCACAGGGCATAGAGAAAGCACAAATACAAAATAAGCATAGAAAAGCTGTCATCGGGGCTAACTGGATCATAAAGGATGATTTCAAGGAGTCAAGTTGTGGAGGGCCTCAGAAGTGAGACCAAGGGTGTCATAGAGAGAAGGAAGGCACTTGAAGAAGATGAAGAGAGGTTTGATACAGTTAACCCAACAAGATAAGAGAAAGGACAATAGATTTCTAGAGAGGTGAGACTGCTTTTGTTAAGGGCAAGGGAAGGAACACTGCCAATATTTAAGATGGGAAATTAGAGTTTCTGTTCTGAAGGAAAGGCTTTAAGAGCTTTGAAGCAGAAAATATTGACAACTTGCATCAAGGCAGAGCCTAGGTGTGGTACTTCAGCACAAAGCTTGAATGGAAGATGTCCTGCAGAGAGAGGATTCAACAGCAGGTCAGTGATAACGATGGTTTCTGTAGTGATCATGGTAGATGATCTAAGGAGGGCTGGAAGGGGAAATCAGGAGGTATTTTGGAGTAATGCTGAACTTGGGCTGCTGTAGCATATCCACAAGGAAATTTCAAGGACACCAAAGGAGATGTAAGCTAGCAGATTTGAGGTATTTCCTGTTTAAATATATGTTTGCTTTTGCCAAACTAAACTATGCTAATATAATGGTGGGGGCAATGTTTTCTACAGCTCCATAAATTCCCATTTTCCTATAATGCACTTTTAATTCTTAGCTGAGGTACCATTGGCAGTCCTGGCTCTTCAGGGAGTTCTCAAAGCTTCACACCTCAAGGGGTTAGGGATGCAGCTCAGAAAAACAGGTGTAGTTTCCAGACGATTTTTAAAGTACCGCAGTTCCTTAATAAAGCAAATGTTTAGTGTACACAGAAAATATTTTAAACTGAAACACTAAATTATATTTTGAATACCCTCAATAAGTTTTAAACAAAATTTACTAGAGCATTTCAATTTGTATTCCTCATACAGTCTCCCCCATTTTGCTGCTGCTGTGTATCCAAACATGAGTTTTTGAGCACTTTTATTGCATACAAAGGCACTCCCTTCTCATCTTGTTCCCAAGACAGTTCTTAAAATTTATAGCATGACCACAGTATGTGTGTGAAAATGTCATCCATGCTCAGAGTTTGAGAAAACTGTCCCTGTCACAGCATTTCCTCACTGCTTACTGGCTTTCTGAAGCCTGTTAGAAACTTTCTGGGGTGCATGACTGTTCTCCCAGCAGTTCTTCTCTGAACTGAAACTGATAAAGATCTGGGACTTGGCTTTGCCAGCAGACATATCTTTTGGTTCTTCATCAGTCAGGCTCAGGGCAGTCCTTAACTTTCACATCCATAAAGAATTTTTCATTGAACAACTGTGGATGACCCGCCAGATGTCTTTCCTGCAATGGAAAGTTTTTCAAAGCCTCAGAAACAGTTACCAAACATCTGAGGATATTTAGTAAGTGCCATATCCTATGTCTATGCATTTCTGTGTAATCTAGCTGAGTTGCTCTATCCCACAGTTTTCAAATGTTTGGAGATCATACTAGTTTCCATATACTCTTCTCTGGCTTGCTTTCCTTTTCTTGAGCCAGAAAGAGCAAATGCCACAATACAGGATATGTGACTTTTCCTCAAATTTTTCAAAATGTAGAATGTCCATATTTTCCTTCTTCTATTGCAGATGCAGGCCCAAGGGTCCTCCACCATCATGTGAGTGTTCATGGATTTGAAGACTCTTTTTAGTGAAGAAGGCAAGGATTATTTTCCTTTGTGCTTACTGGTGGAATATATCCAACCTTGAGTGAGAAATAAAGTATATCTTCATGCTCTGCAGAGATTTTGGTCTCTTGATTCAGGTAAGTAAAAGTTAGGCTGTCTCAATGTGTGAAAAAATGGAAAAGTTGCATTACATCAGTGGTCTCTTGGTACTGTATTTAAGTATCATCTTATATGGGCCAGAATGTATGAATTATCTCAGCTTTCTGCAATTGTTAATATTCTGTCTTTTCTCATTTAGTTAGAGCATAGCAAGAGAAGGTGAATTAAAAAGTCTTTAGTTTGATTTCTAACCATACCTTCCCACTGGAATAATTCTGGAGATGCAAGATCTTGGAAACATACTTGTAATCTGAAATTACTTCCCATTTGAGAGAGACAGGATTGCTGATGCAGTGCTGTTTTCTATTACTTTAAAGGCTACCTACTCCCATTCTAGTGGTCTAACCAGGGTATGCTTTGCTTCTGCACCAGTGGCATCTCAAGAAGGTTCTACTCCCTTGAGAACACATTTGGAGGCTTGGGTAAACTGATGCAGAGAAGCTGGAAGGTGGATGCTTGCTAACCTTACAAACAGCTCCAGATTTTACCATGTATTTTTGCTGTCAGAAGCATATTTTTAATTGGTAGGGGGAGAATCACTAGGAGATGATTTGCAGTTGATGGGAGCTGCAAGTTGCTGCTGTAAGTGTTGGAGGAAGGTGGTTAAGAGTCTCTCTGTCCTTGCAGCTGTAAAGTCTGAACGTTCATCAAATGCATTGTTTTGCAGGTTTGAACCTGGCCTCATAAATCTAATTTCTTTTTCAGGAGTAAGATGTTTCTTATAAAATGTCTTTTTAGTAACTAACCCAAACCAAGCACTCAGTTCAGCTAGGTGAGTTTCAATATTTATGAGCCTTGAATTTGCTTATTAAACTTACACAAAGTCAGAATTAAAATTAAAGGGAATCTCCACATATGAACAGTCTAGAAAAACACGTTGAAACTCACTTAAACCAAAGACTCCATAAAGACTGTCTTAGGCAACCACACTCTTACATACAGGTGCGGGGATACTGGAAAAGGTGTATGTGTTTGAGAATAGAGCTTCTTCACAGGGAACTATGATAGAGCACTATTATAATCCCCCTGATCATTATGTGTAGACAGCGTATAGATAGCAGTCAGACAAATGGGAGTGGAATAGGCACTTGGATTAGAATATTTTAAAATAACATAATGATAAAATATAACCAAAGAAGAAATGTGCTGGTATTCTTCAGGGACTGAATCTCTAATTAGCAATTCAGTATAGTTCTGCCTCCCTCAGCCCCTTCTCAATTTTGGAGGAAAAAGAAAACGAGAGCCCTTGTTAATGTGGTTTTAAAAGCACATAACCTTGGAATGACAGGATGAAGCTGTCATTTCTCCAGCCTCCTGGATTCCACAGCAAGAATGGATGGCGTATAGTGTATGACAGGAGGAGGGAATGGATTGCAGAGGGGACAGAGATTTTCTCTGTTCACCACCTGCCTGTGTTATCCCATACTTCCCTTTGCTCCTCCAAGTCAGAATGCAACGGGCAGTCAGTGCTCTGGTAAAAGATCAGTGCTAAAGAAGCTCTCAGATTAAGTTTTGTGTCTACTAGTGAAGTCAATGGTGATGACTCAGGAAGATTTAGACCTTTCTATAAAAGCTCACTTAACAATTTAGTTCACTTCTTTGCCTCTCATCCCTGATGACTGCTGCTTATCTTTTGTTTAGGTCTGGGCTTCCATCCATTCTGACAGAAGCTCACACTCCATCCGTTTAAAGTGACAGTTGTCAAGAAACCTAGTTTTGCTTATTTAAGAGAATGAGGGGATTTTCCACCCTCTTTTTTTTTATACTCCTTTCCTTCTCAAAAGAATAGAGGTGAGATGGAGACAGCTGGTGGCTTTATAGGTCTTGGAAAAATGACTGGAGAACAGTTAGTTTCACAAAATGCTCATGATGTAGCATTGAAAGATACAGAGGTTGTGTCAGACCATGGGCTTTGTGTTTGGAAAATACAAGTCAGCATTGCAAGAAAGGAAACTGAGGCATGAGTTATTTGACAGTATGCTACCAAATGGCTATCTGAGCCTTACAGATTGTCACAATCAGAGTTTAGCAATTTTGTATTAAATGGAGAGGCTAGGGACATTTTTTCTAGCGGCCTTGCCTAATGATAGGTCAAAGCTTAACGCTTACAAAAGGCTGTGAGCCCCAAAAACGCTAAGCCAGAGCAAGACTTTGTTAGATGTTCTGAGCACTGTGGCATAAGAAGTGGATGCTCAGATAAAATGATGAGCGGCTGTTTATATGCAGTCATAAATCAAACTCACCCATGCAGCTCTCTGCCCATTTAGTTGGTCAGAGATACCCAGAGATGCTTGGAACATTTATCCCTGTAGAGCAGGAAGGGATAAACTGACACTCAGGCCCTGAGATTGTCAGTGGGAAGGCAATGCCTCTAAAAATCTCCACCTTTTAGGAAAGTAGCCAACGTAAGTAGCTTTGTAAGTGTCATTTAAGACAGATTGTCTGAGATGTTTCTCTTTGTGAATGTCTAGGAGGTTTATTCATCACGGGCTGAGAAGAGTCATACACACTCACCCTCAGGTTCTTGTGGGCCGGTGGGCTGTATGTGAGCACCACAGGCCACATCAAGAAGCTGGAAGCAGAAAAATAATCCCAGCACTAGAAATCTTAGAGCCTCTCCAATATCAGTGATGTTCCCTATAACCTATAATTTATAGTTTCAGATTCCACCATTTTTCCTGAGAGCTTTGGTGTTTTCCATGTTTCGAGTTGGACATTGTGCTTTAGAATTCTAACCACACTCTGCCTCCCCCCCCCCCCATTTAACTTCTACGTTTTACATGACAAACTCTGACTCCTGTATCGTGTGAAACAGGTTCTGCCTGTGCTCGAAGCCAATGCTGAAGGGGTTTGGCAGTTTGAACAGAAGTACGTGGGCTGGTAAATGGAGGCCTCAGAAAGCCAAGAGCTCCACAGGCCTCAGTGGTGCTCAGCCTTGCTGTTCACCATGCCCTGCACCGGCCATCCATAGGGTGGAATTTACCCTTTGCTTGGTAAAAGCTCACATATGCCCAATGCCCTGTTTTAAAGACTTAAATTGAGTGTTTGTGGCATGTGGGGCTCCTCCTGAATCTGTTAGCCGAGACTACTTTAATTCACAGTGAAGCAGTTTTGCTCTTGACCACTGCCTCATTCCCTGCATGACTTGGCTTTATTCTTTATTCAACATTTTAAAAGCTGAAATTTGTAACTATACTGGGAGAGTTTACCTTAGAAGATGAGGGAATTCTGCCATTACATGCATCATACAAACTGGGTGAGTTCTAAAAAGAAGTTTGATCAGCCTCCAGTAACTATCATCCCATGTGGTTAATGGTGAATTGAGTATAATTAGCTTTTGAGACTGAAAAGGCAAAGCATATGCTTCTAATGGCCTGTCCTGACCAGGAATGGCAGCTGTAGTCAGTTATGCAAAAATCCTGAATGATGCCAAGAGGAGCTGAAGCTGAAAGCTCAAATGTTAACAGCTTATTGACTGTAGGCCTGACGGTACGTGTGAGGTTAAATTTGCAAAATGTGACCACTTTTTGGTTTCCCAAACTGAGACATCTTTATATTCCCTGGGGTCTAAAGAATAATCTGTCTGCTGGATTGAGGTATCTGTACACAGGTGGGAAAAATTGATGTAGTTGTTTTCCTATGTGGAAAAAATAACATATTTTTTATATGATACTAAAATGGCTTGTGATATTCTGTGTTCTTTAGACTAACACTGATATACCAGAGAGATCAAAGCATTGAAGTATATTTTATCAACTTGCCTGTATTCTGAATCTATGAAATTGTATCTCTTGTTCTTATTCAATTTATGATTTATTTTTCTCCCAGTATAAATCAGTTTCTGTTCTATGGATTCATGGCAGGTATTCCATCTTGTTTTTCAATATGCTATGTCTAGAACAAATATCTAGTCAGTCATGGGTGTATAAAATATTAATCATACGTGTTTGAAGGTATGTTGCTATAGCAATTCCTTTAGTGCGAAGAAAAATCAGCATATAGCAGGCCAGGGATATGAGAACAGTAGGAATTACAAAGCTATAACGGCACTATTAACATATTACTGCATTGTAATGATATTTTTTCCTAACTATTCTAGTCCCCAGCTGGCTAATTTTCAAAATAGAATTCTTCAGCAGGGATTTCATAAATGACTCTGACACAAAAGATGCTTGCAACATGAAGAAGACATTAGCAGTCTGAAGAAAATATTTTTTTGGAAGAGAATGTAGGGAAACGTGCAAAATACCTTCTGTTCATGGCTTATCAGGTCCCCTCTTTTCCCTATCCCGATGTGATCTACTCTGAGGGGCTGAACATGACAGGGCTGAATGGAGGAGATTAGCAAGACCCTGCTTTAAAAGAAGTGCTGTGAGCTTAGTATGTAAAGCCGCAGAGCAGGAAAGCTGGGAGACTCAGAAGGAGAAGATATGGAAATGTAATTTCATCTTGTATTACAAATCTAACTGGAAAATTTTAAAACCAAAGCAGAAAAGACTGAGAGGATTGTAATTTTCTCGTGGAGAAAGGAGGCTGTAAATTATGGTCCAGTTCACGTCTGGAAAAAGAATGCAATGGTAAATTGAACTGATTGGGAATATGGACTGGAGCATAGCATGAAAGAGGAGCTAGTCAGTCAGGGATACACTTAGCCTGTATTAAGGCTGCTAATCCTCTGGGTGTATTAGAATTGCCTTCGCTGGGTGGAAGGTAGGGTCAGCTTCAAGTAATCCCACTTTTAGTATTTAACTCTTTGAGTTCGATGCTTTCCTACTGTAGGTGTTTGCATTTTGTTGCAAAACATCCTGAATTGCCTAGAACAGATCCTTCCTTGCTATGCTCTGTGTTTTAAATATTAAAGTCTTGAGGCCAAGCCATCTTAATATCACTTTTTTTTTTTCCTGACACTTTCTTTAAGGAAAAGAAAACAGAAATCCCACAAACAAACGAACACTGCAGTAGATCTTCGGATTTGTTGCATTGATTTAGTGTCTGAATGAACAAGGAAAAACATTTATATTCAAATGGAAGGTATCAAACAGTAAAGATCAGAGGGAGCTAGCTATGCATCATGCACATCCTTTCTTTTTAATTAAAGAAAACATGAGCCTTCAAGAAAAAGAAGCAGCAGTTCAAATAGGTATTAAATTTAATAACAAACAACCTTTACAGAGATGGATCATTTTCTCACTGTTTTGTTATACAGCAAAGTGACAGTGAAAAGCAAGAAAATGAAAACCAGAAAAATTTAACCTGTTAAAGAAAAAAAAAAAAAGCAGAAAGAAACTGCTATTGTTGAACACGCTTTCTGAGGTGGAGAAAGTTTTTAGAAGGAGAGGAGAAGGAAGCAGAGAGATTTTAAGAAAAATTAGAGCTTAAAAGGACATACTTCCTATTTTGGTCTCCTTGGGAAATGTGTGAAAAGAAGCTGACAGACTATTTAATTTAAACTGTGATGGAAATAAATAAATCAGAAAAATATAAATACCTAGGCATTTGGAAATGAACAGTTGTGCTTCACCATTGAACCTTTCTGGTAAGCTGCAACTTGCACCCAGATTTCACTTTCCAGTTACCTAAAAGCCAAAAATTCAAATAACTCTAATGAATTTTTCAGGTATCAGCAGCATCTAACATTTATACAGCACAGACTAGGCTGCCGAGCAAAACTTTTCAACACTGCATAGTGCCAGGCTTGTGGCAAGAAACTGCGTTACCACAAATATATGGCCTTTCTGTAAAGGAAAACCTCCCAGCATCCAGAACGTATCAGTTACTTGAGAAACGTTATGTAAGTGCAAAGCAGAATTACTAAATAAGTGGTTGATATTAAGAATTGGAATTTTGCAAGCAATCTTGGCTGGCAAAACAGTTGTGATCAGGGTCTGCAGCATTCGGGAGGTGAGTGTGCATATGTGTATTCGTGTAAGAACATTATGGGTGGCTGCATTATGGGTCTCATTACTGCTGTGTGTGTATATATAAATATATATTTTTATATATATATTTGAATAGTGAGTGCAGTGTCTATGAGTACCTCCGACACAAATACACATATATAATCATTAGATGCAAACTGAGATTTTTCTAATTATATGTTCCTAACTACTTTTTCTAAAACTTTGGAAAATATTAATATTTGCCAAATATAAAAATATCAGGTTCTTAGATGAATCTTGTATAGAAAGCAGAACCCGTACAATAGGCTATTCCTGCCTCACTCTCCCAGTTGGCTCACTTTCTCAAAGTTGGTTCCAAATGTCTTTAGAATGTATCTTTTACATTTTTATTAGAGGGCCATTTCCATTCATCAGGAAACTGGTTTTACTGATCTCCTGAATGGTCCTTTAAAAAAGTTTCCACTACTGTGTCTAATCTAGCACTTTGTCATTTCAAAGTAATACACAAACAGGGCACAGGGTGAAAATGCAAAACCTGAGGAAGGTGTCTAGCCAAAGCATACATCTACTATATGTTGTTGCTCTATTTCGTTTATGTTTTGCAGTGAGCTACTCTGGACCCTTATGGATCAGCTCTCTACACTGCCCCCTCAAAGACTCGACCCTGTAGGCACCCTCTGAAACTAACTGAGAGAAAACTCTGGTCCCATTTAAAGCTTTGGGAGTCTTGCTGCTGACTTCACTAAAGCCAGGACTTCACCTTTTATATTTGTTCAAGAAAGAACTGAGCCCTATAGCCACAATACACCCCCTCCTGCCCCTCTGCCACTGCTGCGGGCACCCACAAACACTTGTGCTCGGTATCAGGAGGAGTGGATGCTGTTTATTTACTTCTATTCCTAGCTCAGCTGAGTGTGCTAAGTGAGCGATGCGCCAGGCGGCCTCAGTGCAAATGGCCTTTTAATGAACTAGTCAAGGATTTAAATTATCCAAGAACCTGGGAAAAAAGCATTTTAAATTTAAGACCCTTTTAGGCAATTAAAACCTGACATGTTGCCATTGAAAACAGGCCAGGGAAAAAGTGATTCCACCTCTTGAGATTTACCACTTACAGGGAGAGATAATGGCATTTCAGCCACCCCAGGTACTGCAGCCGTCAGAGGATGGTTGGAAGTCAGCTTCACGAATTGATTCTGGCTGTGTGGCAACTCGAGCTGATCCTCCAGGCATGAGAGAGTGTTTGGTCACTGAACAAACTGGATTACTGTATCTTGGGCCAGTGCCATTTCGAAATATCAGGGAGGAGGGGAGTGAGAGAGAGAGAGGACGATATCCACAGCTGAAGAGATTTGTTTCACTAGAGTAAATAGTTTTATTTCCACTTTTTTTTTTTTAAAGATGTGATGTGATTTACTTCTACTTGAGGGCAAATCAAATTGAGTATCTTAATAGTCAATATACAGAGTGTTTGCAAACTGGCAAATAGACTGCCATTCAGAATTTGCTAAAAACCCTATCAATAATGTACTGTAAAAAAAAAAATAATGTTTGCTGAGCTGCACTGCTGTGCAGTAATGGAAAATTTCTACAGCCTTTCCACTTACCCCTTGTGTGGCACTGAAAGGCTGAAGCATTAAGCAGCTATGTACGTCGTACTGAAGAACCACGTGGTGAGGCCCTGAAAAATTACCTTTGCAAAAAATTCCCTGGTAGTTGAAAAAGTCATAAAGTCGACACCTAATCACAAACATACCACTCACTCATGTGCTCGATTCTTGGGTGCTGTGTCAGGGGCAGGATTGCTCTGCATGAGCCCTCCCCACGTGGACCTGGGGAAGCCAAGCTGTCCTTGCCCCACCGGCAGTTACCGTCCTGGCTCTCTGACGCTGGAAGTTACACTTCAGTATGTTTTCCAGCTTAGCTCTATCTGTCTGTTACCAACAGCTTTTTCTGTAAGCCTGAATAAAGCATATGCTGGATGCCTAGTTTCCTTATCGACGTGTGGGAGGACCCATCCTCCCTTTACCGAGCGCCTCGCTTTGCACATGGTCTGGCTGCACAGGTTGGGCTGGCCACATCGCGAAGTCTTCCAGGCGGCTGAGGAGCGAAGCGTTGGAGACTGGAGACGACCGCCCAGTTTCCTGGAGCAGAGGACCAGAGGAGCTGCAAAATGCTGGCACCAGCTACGTGAGTGCTGGCAAGGCTGTTTTGTGAAAGCTCATGGAGGTTCAGAGGGGAGACCTGTTCTTCATCAAACCGGCTGCTGCTGAGTCGGAGACCGTCTTGCAATCTATTCCCCTTATCCCTTGCAAGTAAATCCACATGTATAGTTAAGATTAGTTAATGGAAAAATGTGAAGTACTGTGTTTAGCCAGCGCAGTAAATTTTGAGGAGTTAGAAGAGCTCTGCTTTGGAGTGATCAGAAGGAGCAGTGCCTGGCTGTCCCATACCGTGGGTCCCTTGAAAAGCACCTTGCTTCACAGCCACCCTCTAACACTGCAATGGACGGCAGGTTTTTCTTGCTGTTCTAATTGTAATATGTCTCTCATGAGATAACTGCAATATTCATAGCAGAAAGGATACCCATGAAAATTAAATTCTTCTGTTCTCCATTATTTTTCAGAAAAATACAGTTATGTCCATCACATTCAGACACACAGATGTACGATGGTGGAAGAAGCACAAAGATTGCTCCTGGCCTGTATCAGGAATAGTGTGGCCAGCAGGAGTAGGGAAGACATCGTGCCTCTGTACTCAGCACTGGTGAGACCTCACCTTGACTACTGTGTTCAGTGCTGGGCCCCTCACTACAGGAAGGACATTGAGGTGTTGGAGCGTGGTGAGGGGTCTAGAGAACAAGTCGTATGAGGAGGGCTGAGGGAACTGGGCATGTTTAGTTTGAAGAAGAGGAGGCTGAGGGGAGACCTCATTGTCCTCTGACAGCTACCTGAAAGGAGGTTGTAGAGAGGTGGGTGTTGGCCACTTCTCCCAAGGGAATAATGACAGAACCAGAGGGAATGGTCTGGAGTTGCGGCAGGGGAGGTTTAGATTAGATCTTAAGAAGAATCAGGCACCAATACAGGTTAGGCGTGGACCTGCTGAAGACAAGTTCCAAAGAGAAAGATCTGTGGGTCCTGGTAGACAGCAAACTGACAACAAGCAAGCAGTGTGCTCTTGTGGCCAGGAAGGCCAACAGAATCCTGGGCTGCAGAGGGAAGACTGTGGCTAGTAGGTCAAGGGAAGTCATTCTCCCCCTCTACTCTGCACTGGTGAGGCCACAACTGGAATACTGCATCC
>JAOTQQ010000012.1:59268427-59326533 GCA_026546715.1 Gallinago undulata
GGGGAGACCTTATCTATGTTTACAAGTATCTAAAGGGTGGGTTGAAGGATGTTGGAGCCAGACTCTTTTCAGTGGTTGCCAGCGATAGGACGAGGGGCAATGGGCATAAGCTGGAACATGGGAAGTTCCATTCAAATATGAAGAAAAACTTCTTTATGGTGAGGGTGACAGAGCCCTGGAACAATTGCTGCCCAGGGAGGTCCTGGGGTCCCCTACTCTGGAGATTTTCAAGACCCGCCTGGATGCAGTCCTGAGTAACATGCTCCAACATGCTTTAGGTGATCCTGCTTCAGCAGGGGAGGTTGGACTAGATAATCTTTATGGTCCCTTCAAACTCTAAGAAAATTCAGTAAAATTCAGTGAAAAGAATTACTTTACTGAGAGAGTGGTCAGGCACTGAAACAGCCTGCCCAGGAAGGTGGTGGAGTCGCAACCCCTGGAGATATTTAAGAAGCGTGTAGATGTGGCACTTCAGGGCATGCTCTAGTGCTCAAGACTGTTGGTTTGTGTCTATTTGTGATTTTTTTTTGGTGTGGGGTTTGGTTGGTTTTTTTTGTGGTTGGACTTGATGATCTCAAGAATCCCTTCTCACTGTGAAGATTCTGTCATTCTGTGCTTGTGAAATGGTTTGTATGGAGGTTGGGAAGCCAGTGGGACTAAAGCAGGCCTGATACTGGTGGCTTGCCATGAGTCACATTGGCTGTTCAAATGAAGAATTATTTGCCTCCAGGTGATTAGACAAATACTTGTTTTAAACTGCCTTTAATTCTTATTCTCTTTTTTTTTTTTTTTTTTTTTGTGGAACTCTGTTAAATGTGTTTTTTACACAGCACTCAACTCTCATGCATGATAATCCTTTTGTGCACTAAATGACCTTTGAGAATTGAAAAGAGCAGTCTCCCATGAAATAATGAAAAAGGTTTAAATAATTAGCTAGCCTTTTTATGCCGTCTTGTGTTTATGCCAGAAGTGTAAACTCACCTCACTATTTCTGAAGCTTTTCCTACAGAATGCTACAAAATTACTTTTTTCATAAAGCAATTATTAAAAACACTTTGTGTGCTATGTCTGAGCCTTGAGCTTTGAAAAATACCAATATCAGAGAATCACGGCAAGTGGAGAGATGTTGAGACCTCTACAAAGCTTAGTGTTAATTTCTTCATTACATAAATTTGTTAAATTTTCTATATGTATTGAATTTTCTATTCCTTTCTATAGGAAGGAGTACCTTCAAGATTCATTCCACACACTGAAGCATTTATAAACCTAGAAAGCATAATGCTGTGTTTCATGTTGGTTTTAAGTCATTTTTGCTATGGGTACAGAAATGAAAGTTGTGAAATTTGTCAAAATAGCTATATATTGCCTTTATGTGTTTTCACCCAGGCCACAAAAGCACACTGCCTGCCTCCAGTGCAACTTTGACTAAGGGCTCCTATTTCCAGAAAATATTTCTCCACTTTTTAAGCTTCTACACATTTGTGACACTAAATTTTGGCATTTATAAATGTATGAAGGATTTTTCATCTAGATTCTGTTTCATCCCAAATATGAAAATCCACATCCTAAGAAGAGTTTGAAAGCTAAATAATTAAAATACAGTAATTGATCTAGAACACTGACCACAGTTTTTACGGATGATATCAGAAACAAACTGGATTCTAGTGGAAGATTCCTCAGAGTTTCTGTTGCCATTACCATTTTTATTCCCTTGTAATGTTTCTAGGCAAGTCTGACTACTCTGAGACCTACTTATTCCAAATAGCAATGATAAGGTTTTATGACTCAGAAAACAACTCAGATTCAACTGAGTTAAATTTGCAGCGATGCCAGCACTCGGTCTCTGAGTGTTAGCTCATGGGGAACAACGAACTTATCTTATTGCACTTCAAAATTAAATAATTAAAATCAATCCCTCCCCTCCCCCCCATTTCTTTACGGTTAATAATTATAATAACATACTCAGATGCAGGCAGTGTTATTATCTGATAATGCCTGAAATTTGAAATGGGCCTATTAGCCACCCGAGGCGAAACATAATTGCCCAGTTTCTGTGCACTATCAGATGGCAGATGATGTTGCTGAATGTTATTACTTAAGTATTTCAATTTTTCATATGGTGGATAAATTAAATTTCAACTGTGTACTGCAGCAAAATGCACTGCATTGAAGGGTGTTACTATTTGTGAAAGGTTGCAATGCAGGTAGTGTTAAACCTATAGCCTTTGGTGAAATTGGTGCTTTGACAATGTAATTAAAGCTGAAGAATGTTGTTGCTGAGAACTTTCACATGTGGTATATATTGTAGTGTGTATTTGTACTCTAAATAGCAATAACCCCGTGTCAGCTTTCCTAAGCATGGGAGGCCTGAGCCCCTTTCCTTGTTGGGCTATTTATTCACTGACATGGAGTAGCTGCACACCTCTAGCCACTGCAAGTGAATTCCACCCTTGTTTGGAGGAAGCCAATGACCTTGCCAGAACAAGGACTCCTCCTTGTCTGTGCTCCACAGTTTGCACAGACACACACAGGAAGAAGAGAGGATTCGCTTCTTTTCACCCTTTGCTACTGAGAAAAAATGCATACTTTCATTCATTACTAAATCCTGAGACTGGAGGCATCAGCTACGTGACCTTCAGCTAGGAGAAGGCTTAACTGCCATGTGCCAAAAGGTTCTTGATTTTAGTCATGTGGGAAAATTTTGTTTCTTCAGGAGAAATCTCTTTTGTTCCTAAGTTTGAGTTCTTCTTTATGCCACATGTTTTAAATTCTCAAATTAAATTCTCAGCTGCTGCTGCTATTTTTATTTTTTTTTGCCCTAAGTAGGTTTGCATAGATGTGCTCTAAAGCTCTGGGGAAGCCAGCTTGTGGCTTCTCAGCTGGGAGATGTTGTGGGGATATGGGAATAAAAGCCAACGAGACTGACAATGCTAATAAGCCTTGCTGGTGTGACTGAGGATGGAAAAAAAAAAGGGGTACACCTTGAACAACCCTGTGTTACACTAAAACCTTTGGGACTCCTTCCCAATGGAATGAGTCTAATAATACTGCCTGGGTAGAAGAGATCTTGGGGTTTAATATATCCACCTCATCTACAACAGCAAGAAGAAACCATGCTTTATAATAATCACAATGTATGGGTACTTAGCATCCTTGTGCCACTGCCTGAGGCAGATATGAAACAGTAGTTATTCCACTCTGTTGTAAGAGTGCTGTGCTTTTGTAGCATCACTGAGAGTTAAGTTCTTTAGAGAGCTGTTTTTTTATGATTTTTCTGGCTTTTAAATAAGCTTATGGTCATTTTGTCCATTTAAACCTTTCAGATGACATGATTCCCTCTGTGATGTCACAGTTACGCGGTGCTTGTTCACCTGTGAACCTGAGTGGGTTTTAGTCTCCTACAAAATTAACTCTGCCCTCAAATCTTCTGCCTTTCCCTTTCCTTGAGCAAAAAAATCCCCATAACCTCCCCCAAAAGCTATTTGAATTGATTTCTTTTGCAGAAACTCATAAAGCTTCATTTTCGTATTAAAATGCTATTTAAGAAAAATACTTCATTATTGAATATAAAAATATTTCAATTTCTGCTCCTCTTCCTAGGTGCTTTGCTGAACTGTTCTTCACCCAGACAGGTGCATTAATTACTCTTTCTTATGAATCCATGAATCGAGTTTGAATGAGCCAGTAGTCTACAGCAGTGGGTAACAAAGCAAGCTCTATGACGACCTAAAATTATATCATGTTTAATCACAGAGTTGCAGGAGTTAGCAAGTTTGGTTTTATTTCAGGAGAGCTCAATGAGGATGCCAAAGAGGCAGGTATCCTTTGGGCTTTTTGAGTGCTGCTCGTGGTGGCAGAGATGCTCGTTCTGGAGAACTCAGCACAGGTAATGGGTGATGGTCAAGAGGCAGCCTTGAAACAAAGAGGAACATCATGGCTTCGCCTTTTTTTTTTTTTTCGTTTTCTTTTTCTTTTTTTTTTAAATTCCAATTAGTGAAAGCATGATTAGGAAATCCTAGAACAAGAATTCAAACCAGGCTATAGAGCAATAGGACTGAATTGCAAACCTGGGAGGACCAACTATCTTCCCACCTTTGCTCCATGGCAATGGCTGATGTAGAGGGACCTTGACTTGTGCAGAGCAGTAAGTGGGGAAGCAGCAGAGGCTTGCATTACTGCATCAGTAGGTATTCCTGAAAGGTATTCCTCTTGCTGTTGGGACACGTGTACTTCATACATATAAGACTGTTATCAAAATTCTTTTTCCTAACAATTCTTCAAATAGCATAGTTAGGCTACAAGAAAAGGACGTGCTTTCTGATGTGGAGAGAAATGATGTCACTGTATTTCTGGCTAATGAAATTATACTCATAAATTCTTTTAAAATATGGAAGACTTACATTTGGAAGGATGGGGATAGGACACAAAGGAGGAAGAATCCCCACTATATTAGTGGATTTGAGTTGCAACCTCTTTGAATTACACAAGATAAGATGAATTTTGGATCTGAAACAAGTTTCCAGTTTTAAGAAAAATGCAATGTCTCTAGCAGGTCACAAGCAAATATAGGCTTTTCTTCCTTCTCTGTGATTGCTTGTCCCATACTTAGGATGAGTTTTAATGAGAGGAGGGGCCAGCCTGGATTTTCAGTGTGACAGGCCTGCAAAGTTCACAGCTCTGGCCAGATACTTTCCCCTCAACCTTGTTCCTAGTGTCTGCAAAATAGGGAAGACTGAGATGAGGGTTAGGCTCACCTTATCTCAAAAGGAGAGCTTTACAAGCGGAAGAGCCAACTTAACAGTTATTAACTCCAATTCATTTTTAATATTCATCTCCCAATTGTTTTGGAGAGAGGGTTAACAAGACTACTCAAAAATTCTGTCTGAATGCAGCATGATCAACTGTGCTTTGGCAACGTTGCTGCGAAGCCGCCCAGAAGCCCCTCACAGAACATCAAGCTCCCAGAATGCTATAGCTCTTGGCAAGGGCATTTGATAGCCCACAGACATCAGTGCCAGAACTGGAAAACAATAAAATAAACTATAAGCTATAAAGCAAAAAAAGAAAAAAAAAAAGAAAAGAAAAGAAAAATTATACTCCTTGTAATTGAGTTAGTTTGTTGAGGGACATAAAAATCTAATCAATTGTTTTTGCATAACAATCAGTTGTCACATTGGGCTCTAATTGAGCAGCCAGATGGAGCCTTGTAGTTGTAGACTGTAGTAGTCATACTCCTGGGACACACAAAACCACATGAGGCAATGAACATTAGGTTCATCTTTCTATTAACGTGTAAGGAGAGCTCCACTTAACAGGCAAAAACAGATTTCCCAAACCAAACATATTCAACTCAATGTGCTTCTCTCCCACACATAGCAGACAGAAACCTTTCTTTTAATGGATCCTTTCTGGGCTGATAGGTGTTGCTGAGTACTCTGAAGTTGGGGCATGGGCAGCTTCCAAATGCCCAGATAACACCAAGGATCTACAGGAACTTAATTTTCTTTCTAATATTTTTGTATATGCTCCATATGCACGGCACATTTAAAAGGACACTGACGAGACATTTTTCATATACATTCTGTTCCTTAATGTTTATAAAAGCTTCTTGGGAAAACTGAAACTGAAATCCATTTCTTGAGTGAATTGTTTTTCTCCTCCATATGGATACTTTGATTTACTTGGCTGTAGGCTTTCTATTAGCAGCAGAAATAAGTGATAATAAGGAACTGAGAGTATTTAACATTTATCCCTAAGATTAACAATACTGGGTACAAAGTATTACTGGAAATTTAACTAAAAAAAAAAGCAAGTCCCATTTTGGGTCTGCAAAGCTTGGCAGCATTCTGTCAGAGTATATCGAATCAAATATTGTCAAGAAATATAAAAGACTGATAAAAAAACCCCTTTGGCCTAAATAAAAACTGGGTTTCTTTCCCTGTCTGTCTTCCCTAGGATCTTCTCAGTCCAATAAACCTCATTGCCTTTGAAAAGGGCTCAATAGAAGCACAACAAGGGCTGTTTTTATTTGGGTATATCTGCTTGTTGTCAGGCAAGTAGGCAACAGTTTTGACTCAGAGATCTAGGAAAGGAATTGAACTTGCCAATTCTGTCCCTAGCTTCCAATAATAATTAAAGCAATGATAATAATTCCTCTAAGATTTAGTGACCCCTCTCTTCAATGGAAGAGAACGGCTAAGGGCAGCTAGCACTGCTACTGTATGAGTATAACCCATTGGGACATGGTGTTCGGTTGTGACTTTGGAGTGACAGTCTGCATTGCATGTCTGCCGTGGGTGCCACCCTTCCTCTGAAGCTTTGGTCAGCCTGCCATGTCAACCTCTTATAGGTAGATATCAACCTTTGTTTCATTCTAGTGAATTATGTGGCTGCTATTAAGATCTATTATCTTCATTGTGAAAGGGTTTGGTTTTTTTTTGCAGTCTCCCTCTTGAGTAGTCTTTGGATGGCATTTCCTTCTGCTTTTCTCTTATTTTGACAGTTTCCTCTCATTTCTTCTCCCTTTTGTCTTATACTCTTGCTCCTAGTTTTATGGATGTGTGGACTACTTTTTAACAACTGTCATATTCTCTCTCTTCTCCCCTATTACTTTTTCTTGTAGCTGAAGATCTCTGCTATGAACACACCCTTTATGGGCTGCAAAGATATGGTCTGAGGACTACACAACAGCTAGTAAGGATCGGTGCATGAGTTGCTTTCGTTGCTGTAAAACAGTATTTGGTAACTACCTACAAAACTGAAATTCTTCTAAGGACTCATCTCTTACCAGAAGCAACGTTAATTTCACTTCTTGGAAATTTCTCTGCGTTCCCTTTCACTGTGATTTGAACAGTTATAAATCTGTCCAATCCTCCTTTGATAGTAAGGCTTCCTACTAGGAACATACTAAAAAAGCATTCATTTGACTTGTTTTCTATTTTATATTCATTACTGTATTGAAGTAACATATATATTACTATTTTGTAGTAATTCTTATATAATACTGCATTAAAACAATGCATTTAAACCAGAAAGTAATACTTAACACATTTTCAATTAACAGCCTGTCTGAAAAAGGATTCATTGTCAAAGAAATGGAACCTTATTATTATCTAGTCATTTCTTAATGATTGAGCTAAAATGAATGAGTCAGTACTTTGTTCCTCTGAGAAATCATCAAAAAAGAAGCTCTTTTCTCACATCACAACCAAGGACTTCAGAACTTCCACATACCTGTAGGAAGGCTGCCTCCTTTTCAGGATTTCTTTTCCCATATGCATTTCTGAGGCATCTGAAAAACTGACTTTTCTTCTACCATGAATAAGGATATGTAATCACAGGTGCCAGAAATCCACAGATTTTTTTGTCATTTGTTGGGTTTTTTTTTTGTATTGGACGACACTTTCCAAATGTGAGATGCTACAGTTTGGGTAAAGTGCACACAGCGATTATGAGACAAAAAAGACTTTCTTTTAGAGTGCTGCTGAATTGTTTCATTAATATTCAAATGTTCGCAAAAATTTACTTTATTCTTCTGAGCTGGGACAGCCCTTCAAAGTAAAAATGCTGGTCCACTGCTATTATGCTGTCATGTTAAAAAAAAAAAAAAAGAAAAAAAAAGTATTTTCCGTTTTAACAACTTATTGGCTTTTTACCTTACAATTATAGATTTATTGTGGGTTTTAATCTCACTTTTTAATGTGCTTTTTATTTATTGTTGAGGATTATAGATTCTATGGAGGGTTCAGACTTGAAATGATTGTGTGTAAGCCTTTGGGAGTGACCTGTATGAGACCTGCTGGGTGCTGCAGATAAGCATGAAACATCTGGGGAGCAATCTCCATGCGGGTTTTGATGGGGCGTGTCAGTAGTGGCTACAACCATCACACAGGGATAGTGTGAGTTCAGAGTTTGGTTTGTGTTCTTGACCCTCCCCTGATAGCGTGCTTCTATTTGTTTTCTTGCTGAGACAGTGAACAAAGGCACTGAGGAGTGATCCTCTTGCACCAGCTTGAGATTCCTTGGCCAGATCTGTCACTGAAAGATCGTTATGAGGCAAATTCCCAAGGTGGTCAGCACTTTGCAGTCTATATTTGAAGACATACAAACAGGAACTTCTGCTAATTATTTTCCTTGCGTTGGTCATATCCAAGTGAAATTGTTCTACTGGGGCTATGTCTTTTTCATCCTAGGCATACCAGGGTGAAATATTAGACTATGAGTAACTGCCCTACTGCTGTGTATAGAGAATCCAGTCTTCCTAAGGTGAAGTCCCTGTACCACAATTAACCTCTCCCTATCATGGCAGGCTGGAGAGGTATCTGGAAGTACATACAGTCTGCAAGGTGTCTGGGTGTCCACATCTAGGCTCTTGGGGCTGTCCTTTTGTCATACCTACATAGTCTTTTGCAAGAGAAGCAGTAATTATGTCCTAACAAAGTTTCTTTCTGGAGGAGTCTAAGATCCTGTATCAGGAGTGTATGTCTGTCCTGTGTTCCCATGTGGACTCTGGGACCACAATACCTTGGAGAATCTCAGGATTTATTAATTGTCTGCTGTAACGTGGTGTCAAACCCAGAGTGTGGGTCTTTGGATCATGGGACTTGTTTTAGCATGTTGGAAACGGTTTCTTCAAGTGTGCATGTCACAGATTTTTTGTCTATGACCTAGGAAACACTTTAAAATGTTTGTTTTATCTATATCCATTTGTTACATCAGTTATAAAAACATCCAAAGGTGCTGCTTTGGTTTTCGGTGTTGCTTTTCCTTAAAGAATGTCATCAGAACAAACATTGTTAGGATGCCCCAGGCCTTAGACCCCATATTCAGCCTAATCAGCCTTGCTGCACCTTGCAGCAACTTATGGGAATTTCCTTTCTCCAAGCTCTGTATTGGCAACTGGAGAGAACTCAAAGAAAAATACCAACGAAGAAGGCTTCTCAGGCAATCATGAAACATACATTCATATGAATGCCTTGAGCTGTTGAGCTGGACATTTTCAATTGACGTGATTTTTCCCAGGGAATTATACAATTTTGTAAAAAACTTTCTCATGGAAAAAAAAAAATTATTTGCAATTTCTCATTTTCTGGATGATAGCCAGAGAGAGTAGAAAGGAAATTCTGCTTTTGAACTAAGGAAAGAAGCTGTATATGTGGCCACCCAGCTGTTGATCTGCATCTGTCAGATTTAATACATTTTGCTAATCATTAGTGGAAGTGGCAAACCTGAAACATCAATATAATATACATGCCCAGATTACCCTGTAAATTCCTTGCCAGATATCTGATAGCAATCTCCTCAATCCATTCGACCCAATGTTTTAAGGATATAAAAAATTAAGCAAAACTTCCGTCTTCTGTCACTGAAGACCACAAACTGCATTTTACCACTATCTGAAAATGGAAATTGTATGTGCTTGTGTGTGGCCTATCCTATCTTCATCAGTTTCCTCTCTATGGAGCTTCTTTTTTTAATTAGGTTTTAATTCAAAATCCACTGCAAAACACAGACTTAAATTGAAGGAAAAAACTTCTGCGTGGCATTGGGAGTTTCACTGTTTGGGGAAGAATGACTTGTGGGCATGGCTTTACCTGAAGTTCAGCTCCTGTTTACCTGAAGTTCAGCTCCTGCGAACTTTCTATGATCCCCGTTATAGTGAAAAAACCCACCACATTGACATTGTGATATCTGCTCTTGTCTCCATCAGTGGTTTTTTTTTTAGAGTCGTCTATCCTTTTATGCTGTTTACTCCTCAGTCTTGGCTTCAGGAAGGAAATATATTTCATGAGCTGAAATAAAAAAGAAAGTGCCCTTAGGTAGATCAGAAGCATTCACATCACTTTCATTGTAATATGATCCTAAAATCCTTTATCCTTAGTGTAACTTTCCCAGAAATTATTTCTTACCTAAATGTTATATATTGGAATAAATACATATGTCTGTCAGGCAAAAAACAAAGCAAAACAAAACAAAAAAAACAAAGCAGTAGTTATAGGTGAGTTTGTATTCCTAGAAGATTCCTCATATAAAATGAATGCAATGTAACACATGCACACATACAAAGCAGTAAAAAAAAAGAATATTAAATTAGTGATTCAAATTCTGTTTCCAATTAAGTTGTTGTATACCCAGAGCAATTCCACAGATTGCTGCATTATTACTTTTGATTTATTCCCATATAATTAAGAAAAGCTTATGTCATCAACACTAATGGAAGCCACAGTCTGAAAATTTAAACTAGAGAAATATAGTTTAAGGTAGTTTCTGATTGAATTAATTACAATGTAATTCAGTATCAAAAGAAGCAGAGATTTAATACTAGTATCTTTTCATTGTCTTACCTAACTTTATAGTATAGGTATGCATTCCAATTACAAACACTAAGACTCAAACAAAAGTATTTTTAATTTTATTTTTTATATTATACACAATGTTTGCATGTCAATCATTCAGCAGTTAAATTAAGGTAGCAAAACAGATTTCTAGCAGAACAGACTCAAAGCAGAATGAGTAAATTATACCCCACTAAACTTATACAAAACTCCAAAATAATCACCTTCTGCTGACTTTTACTCATCTTAATACTTTACTTTCTTGGTACATTTCTCAATATGCATTTGTTCTGTGAGTTTTGCCTCCTTATGCCTGCTCAAATCATCACTTCTATTGCTGAGTATCCCAAGTTGCACTTACCTGTCCCTCATTCTGCCTTGCAAGGATTACTGCAAATTTACCAGACTCGTAAAAGTAGATGTCTTTTTGCCATTAATTCTTCATTACCTATTCGAGTCAGTCAAGTCTTATTTTGAATTATTTCAAACACACTCGCATACTAGCTGAGTGATTATTAAAAAGCTCTGTCCTGTCATAGGCAACTTTAGATGGCAGTATAAGCATGGCCTGGCATCCGATTTTTGGGGTAGTCCCAGAATCTGCGCTGTCACTGATTCTTGCTACGCCTCAATTTTAGAAACCCAATTAAAAGTTGCTGGACACTTAGCCAAGCCCTGTGTGTCTACTACAAAATCCAGTGATAAACTAACCAGGAAAAACTATACTTTTGTATTAAATTTATTTTTATGCAGAGAAGAGGGAATAAATGTCAAATTCACAGAGAGAGACTGCTGTTTCACTGCAGATATAATTAGATGGACCTTTCTTGACTTCTGGACTACAGAGTAAAATGTTTCTTCTAGGTAACAGTGCCCTTTGTGCTGTTTTCAGGAGTCAGTGACTGATGTCTCCTCTTGCAAAGGCACACTTCCCTCTGTGATTAAATATTTATCACAGTGAGAGGCCAGCAGAAGGACTAAGTGCCTCCAATTAACTATTGTGAAGGTTCATAAGGGACTACAGTACATGTATAAATATTTTAAAAGATCAGGTCAGAGCAATGTCCATATCAGGCCATCTCCCTGTAGACTGGGGTGTGCTGTTTGTTGGTAGGCAGATGCGTGTCTACTTACCAACAAACAAAGCCTCCACTTTATTTACCGTGCCTTAGCTATAAATCAGTTGGTAAATTATCACATTAATCATGCATATGAAGAGCTCTGCTTTGCCTGATGATTATGAAGGGCAAGCAAAACATAATTAAAGGTGCTGCAATCTGTTTTGTTTGTCCTGGGTATTGTTATTTTTGCCAGGGTTCACCCACAGGAAGGAAATTCATATTTAATTCTCTGGACCAAGAGTTGTCTGAATTTACGAGGATCTTAGCCATATGGGAGCCCACTGTGTCTGCTTTCATCGAAAAACAAAAGACAGG
Source organism: Gallinago undulata (assembly GCA_026546715.1). Classification (NCBI taxonomy): domain Eukaryota; kingdom Metazoa; phylum Chordata; class Aves; order Charadriiformes; family Scolopacidae; genus Gallinago; species Gallinago undulata. The sequence goes on from JAOTQQ010000012.1 coordinate 59,280,198, forward strand.
ATGTCTTGCCCCAGGTCTGTTATCAAGAGCATTTGGAGGGGGTGGAAGGGAATGAGTAATATTCTCCCTGGATGGCTGCTGATCCAGGGCATAAGATTGTGCTCTGAGGGGAAGGTTGCCTGGTCCTTGGCTTTTATTCTGGGGAAGTGGATGATGCTTGACAGGACTTTTGGAGTTCATGGTCATTTGGACTTTTTTGACTTCTCCTGTGTGAAGAACAACTGTAATTTGGGGTCCATCTGAAACTTACAGTTGTGGAATTCATCTGGTCTGCCAGTCCCCTGGGGAGAGCCCCTGCAGATCCCAGGGCTTACAGTCTTCTGTCTGCAGTTTTCTTTCTTCTGGCTGTGTTTTGTTTGTGGTAGTAGAATGAGCTGTGGAAAAAAAAAAAAAAAAGGGGAAGAAAAAAAAAAAAGCAAAACCTGAAGCAGTGGCTGTGTTGCAACAGATTTGGAGAATCAGAATAATAGTTTATTTTATACTGAACTGTGGTGATGTAAACAAATACAGTTCTGGAGGTGATGAGGAAACTAATTAATCAACAGTTTATCAAACATATGCCTGAAACCTGAAGTCTGAAACAAAGAGATTTTTATGCAGTCCTCTGAAATTTGCGAACATGTCTTTATAACGTGTTACAAAAGTTTACAGCAGTTTAAGGTGTGTGTGGAAGAGATTCATTGCTACTAAGTCTGAGGCAGTGACAGAAGCACGTTTCAGGCAAGGGTTACACATTGCCAGGATCTGAATGCATTTGCTTTATTAACAACTCTATTTTAATTTTCTCCATCCTAGTCACACAGGCATGAGTTTAATTCAAGTTTAGATTCTGTATACAGGATCTCCCTAGGCAGACTTGTGTTTTGGGGTGTATCATAGTAAATTGGGAGCAGTATGGGTTCCCCTCAGCCATACTGCAGCCTGAATTCATTGCATTTCAAACCCCATAAGGGAACTGCACAATGTTGTGAAAAGCTCCCTGTGGGGCACCCCCACTCCCACGGGGAGCAGGACCCAGGAGGAGAGGAGCTAAGCTTCTACAGGGCATCGTTAGCCATTAGCTGCATTAATGGGCAGTGCCTGGAAGCAGCAGGGGCTCATTAGCCTTCCTGAGACCCTGTACCCATAGAGGAGGAGAAAATCAACTGCTGTGGGCTTCTGGGAGCCCTTGCTTGTTGGGCTACCAAAGAGGCTGTTTATGCTCATGGGACCTTTCTTCAGGGGGGCTTTGCAGTCAGGGGCTGAAAGATGTTTCACAGTGTTGGTTATTGCTGGTGGGTAACAAGCCCCTCATTTCAGCAGTTTTTCCTGCAGGAGTGGTGACATTTTTATTTTTTTTCCCCCTAGACTAAATAAAGAGGAATTTGAGAGAAGGTGAATAGATTTGAAGCTTCATGGAAAGTTTGGACTCTACTGTTTGAATGGTAAGAAGAGGTCACTAACATCCTTACATTTAAAACAGAGAGGCATCTTCAAGGGTGGGATCCCCTGAAGCAGGGAGGAGGTAACCTGGAGTAGAAGCTTCTATGAAGCGTCTTTTGTAAGCTGTTCTCCTCAGAGCTGAGGAACGGCACTCCTAACACTCCTCTGTGCTGGAGGGACTCCCAGAGTCTCAGCAGTGCAACTGCTGTGGGCAAAGCAACACCTGGTGCCTGTGAGAAAAGATGAGGCAGGGTAGGCTGACAGCATGGGGCTCTTATGTTGCCTGAAGAAAACACAAACTGCACTGTAATTTCTCTGTGGTAGCACTGTATCTCTGCGTGCATTTGTGCCGCCTTGGCTGTGCTGAAGCTGCTATGCCAGTCAGGCCCTCTGCAATCCGTGACAGTAGATGTTGAAAAGGTTAATAAATCCTACCTGCATTTGATGGAAAAAATTAGTCTTATTTATTTTTAGAATGAAAAACAGCCTTAGTCTTGGCAGAAGACAATGCAACTGTTAGACAGAAAAGAGGTTGCAGCAATGCACACAGCAGTTAAGTAACTTTCTTTTTTCATATTTAGCAGGTGTGCCACTTGCCTCAAAGTCCAGACATGCACGCATTTTAGTCAACACATGCACATCAGGACATACCCTCTTCATAGACAGTGCATGCAAAGGCAAACTTCACTTTTGAATCACACGAAAGATGATGGGGGTGAGTGACCTACTTGAAAACTCTTTCTATAAAACACCAAATGGTGTGCTCCTTCAACGCTCTCACTTCTACAGTCTGTTTCTCTAAAACTAAACTCTATGCTGGCAGCCCACAGACTGTAAAGGTAAGATGAAGCTCTACTGCTTGAATCCCCCAAAAGCAAGACCTCTCAGGGCTGCTGTGAGGAGCCACCCACCAAGATGGAAATGGTACTGTGCACCTGGCTGTTCCCAGGTACAGATGTGTTAGGTCATTATTTCTTTGGATATATAGAGATATATTTAAAAGTGTGCAGGTCTTGTAATTGTGATGATGTTTGTTTTCAGTAAATGTGGCTGAGCAGGGACATCCAAAAATACATTTTAGGCAACATCTCATTTTACAATCTTAATAACTTCATACAACACCTTAGCAGGTTAATTTCTAGTGAAATGAATAACTATCAACACACATCAAACAGGCCATCAAGCCACCTGTGACTAGCTTGGCCAATAAAAAGAAAAGCTTTCCTAACATCAGAATAATATCTGTCTTTCTCTCTACTACAACATGTACCCAGCACTGTAGGAAATCCACTTCTTAACATATTGGTCTTCTCAAATAAATCATAATTTAACATTTCAACCCCACCAAATTCTCAGGACAGCATATGGCTGCTACAACCTGAACATGTTCATTCTCATTTAAAATTGTCTTCAGTAGTACCCAGACATCCTATGCAGTGCTGGAATGCTGAACATACTCCAAGATGTGGCCAAGGAACTGTTGTTTCAATGCTTTATGCTCTTGCTCTTTGACAGAGTCTTTAATAAAGCTGTTTATTAAAGCTCCAGGATGGACTACAGTCTTGTAAACCACAGAAGTTCATAGTGGGGAAATTAACCAGACTGAGGAACCCTGGGAGGATCTGAGAGAGTTTTCTTCCATTTTCTTCTTTTTTATCATTTTGGTTGCAAACGGAAATATTGCGATATTTGCAATGCAATGATTAAAATCTCTTTCCCCCCTCTCCCCCCCCTCCTCTGCCCCCTTGCCCTTTCTTTTTTCCTGGAAAAAATTTTAAAGTTACCCAGCATTTGGAGAAGACTGATGTACGCAACAACTTTTTTGCCTCAGTCTTCACCAGTAAGTGCTCTAAACACACCGCCCAAGTTGCAGAAGGCAAAGATAGAGACTGGGAGAATGCGGAATGACCTACTGTAGGAGAAGACCAGGTTTGAGACCATCTGAGGGACCTGAATGTGCACAAATCCATGGGACCTGATTAGATACATCTGTATTTCCTGATAGAACTAGTGAATGAAGTTGCTAAGCCACTATCGTATTTAAGAAGTCCAGTGAAGTTCCTGCTAACTGAAAAAGGGGAAACATAACCCCTGCTTTTAAAAAGGGAAAAAAGGAAGACCTGGGGAACTACAGGCTGGTCAATCTCACCTCTGTGCTTGGCAAGGTCAAGAAGGAGCAGATCCTCCTGGAAACTATGCTAAAACACACTGATCAGTGGTAGCAAGCACAACGAGTCTTCAAAGGTCTCTGTATTCCATAGAAACATATGTGAGGCAAATGTGCCAGTAAGAAAGAAGTTTCTCCAGTGAACATACCCTGTTTTCAACTGTAATTAAACCCTATCTGTCTCCTGTGCTACAAGTATATCCCTTAAATATAAATCAGAAAGGAGAAGGAGCTGCAAAACAACGAATGATATCCTTGAAGAATTCAGAAGAGTGAACATAGTAATTGACCGTAAGAAAGGTAGTACCCAGACTTTTTCATCTTTTTGAGTTTACAGAGAAGAATAAAAGGAAATGCTGGCACTTGCTGATGAAACCTGGAGGATGCAAAACTCATATCCTCCAGCAAATTAGATATGTTGCCAGAAATACAGAGAATTCCCTTAGGTCTTACCTAGTTCTTTCATCTGGAGATGTCAAAGCACTTTTTAAGGCTTCAAGAACTCCTTTCATGCTAACATCTGGGACAGTACTTCTTAAAATTACTTTCTAGAAATATTTTGGCACAATAAATCACAGAAGTTAGGTCTTGTAAAACTGAAGATGCTGTTTTAATTAGCAAAATGGTAACATTCTACATAAAACCACCAATAGTCTGAAAAGTAAAACTGTGTATGACTAAAACTGTTCGCAAACTTAGGATGAATTCTGAAAATTCTTTTTGCATGAAACTTCAATAATGATACACTGGGGAAAATACAGCTGAGGAAACAGGTGCTGAAAATCCTGGTTATTCCATTGAACAGCTTGAAAATGTGGAACAAATTCTGAAAACGAAAGTCTACTTCCTAACAGGAAGGGAAGCACGAACGAAATGGCCTCATGACTCAAGTAAGGATAAAGGCAAAGCAGAGAGCTGAGTGCATCTTTAATGCCTGGAACTTCAAACCCAAGTACCTAAAGCTAGCAGCTCAGAAGGGTATGGGTGTATATGATGTGGTATGAAATACTTTGAGGATCTCGCACGTGTACAAGGTGCTTAAGCTGTTTATTTCTTTTTATTAATTAATTAATTAATGAAGAGAATTTGAGAACTGTTCACATGTTTTAATAAAGGGGATATATAGCTGTCTGGTCTAATTTTTGTGTAAAATATGATTGGGTCAAAGAAATTATACCTGCAAATTGAAGAAATAACATGCCTTGCATTTGATATTTATCTGTCAGAGTTTCAAGTGGGTTTTGAAGTAACCATTGATTGTATAATTCATAAGAGGAGTTTGGAGAAGCGCGGTGACTGTGCTGTGGAAGGGGTCTTATAGCAGGCTTCCTTTTGGAACAACGTTAAGGATTTCTTCTGAAGTTTTAACTAGTAAACATAGATATATTTCAATAGGGTTTATTTCCATGTATCACAGATTCTTAGGCCAACAGGTCGAGAGGAGATACTCTGAATAATCTACATTGACTTGCAACCAAGCCTTAGAACAAGTGTCAGCACTTCATTTGGGCATGATAAAGGCATTGGGGACCATACTGGAGCCTTAGAGTAAGTTTTAGGGAGAAGAATGAGAGACGTTGCACTAGGAAAAGAAAACACTGGTGTTGCACATCACTTCTTACCTTTATATTCTGAATGTTAATCAAGTGTGTTTTCAGTGGCTGTGGAAGAATTCCTGACAGATAGGAGAGCAGGTGCCTCCATAGTGGTTTGAAGGAAAGCAGTGATGCCGGTAGAGGAAGGACACGCAGAACAGCTTGGGATAATTGAACCTTCTGGTATTGTACCAGCCTCGTTCGTGGCAGAACTGGGGAGTTAAATCACTATGGAAGGAGAGGTATATAAATATACATAATGGTCCAAAAGTACTATCAATATTACTTCCAGTTTATGGAATAAACCTAGAATTTTTCCTTTTTTCATAATGGACTATTTCTTCAGAAACAGTGGAACTTTCACCTCAATGAGTTAATTTTCTTAAGAAGACTAAAAATTGGCATTTTATATGGATTGTAGCAGTAAACTGTAAGTACAAAGCAAAATTTTTTGAAGAAACACGAGGCTTCAGGCCTCAGAACTCTCTCAGGGAAATACACCATGATTTCATCACATCCTTCTGGGCTAGAGTGCTGGGCTAAATACATCTCCAGCACCTAAAATGGGGTGCTGTCTTTGCTAATTCTCACAGTGGCAACTGGAGACACCTGAGCATCATCTCTAAGCAGACATGGGGAGCCTGAGCATGTGTTGCATGGAGTTCATGCAGTATATATGCAAATGCCAGCCTACCTTAAAGGTCAAAGAAAAGGGAATTAGGGAACTTTCCTAAAACTCACAAATGTCAATGACAGCTCAGGAGTACAAGGGACAATGGGATTAAATTGAAAAGTGAGAGGTTCAGACGATATAAGGAAAATCCTTTTCCCTATGAGGACAGGCAAGAAGGTGCATGGAGATATTGTTCAGTCTTTGAGCAGGGTGTTGGGCTTGATGCCCTCCTGAGATTACTTCCAACCTGAGTTATCCTATGATCCTAAACGTGGATATCTCAAGTTCATAGATGTTACTTTAAAAAAAAAAAAAAAAAGACAAACCCACAAAAAACCCCAATCGAAACCCAAAAGCATGAGGAGGCTCTTATTTCATACTGCAGTGCTCTCTTGAAAACTAGAAAGACTCTGCTGTGGAAAACACAGACAAAGAGTACGACAACCTTTGTACCTTATATGTGAAAGATAACCAAAAGATGTTAAATTGTTTTCTCAGCAAGAGATCAGAGAAAACCAAAGAGATTTGGATCAAAAACAGGCTCTGAACTTGCATTGATTAGAACTTCACAAATTTAGTCAGAATGGACTAATCTTGTGAAAAAGTCACTTTGGTCAAGTGAAATGATTAAGTGGAAACATTTTTAAAAGGAGTAAAACACTTGCTAAAAGGATATGACAATCTGACAGAAAATAAGCAGCTGGTAGCAGACTGAAGTGAGAGCAGCTACATGGAAGAAAAAAAGAAATGGAATATTTTAGCTTGCTTTCAATATGAGATATCAATCACAGGGTCCAGGTTGGACTTGAGGCAACCTGTTCTACAATGGTATTGCAAAAAATGCTTAAGCACACTATAACCTGAGCCCTGGTGTTCTTATAACAACACTAGAAGAACAGAACTTAAGCTAATGTTTCTAAAACTTTCACTGTTTTATTATGACAGACAGTTTTCACAAAATGGAAATTTTCCTGAGCTGAATTGGAAGAGGACACATGAGGTTTGTTCACTTGATTGAACCTGAGGGGCATCTTTTAAGTCAGATGGGCACAGGGCATCATTATATCTGCTGTCTAGATGCGATCTCTAGAGGAGAGCATGGGACTGGGGATGCAGACTGTGGTTCCCAGAGTTCACCAGCACTGAACATACCCCCATCCCTCCCAAAAGTTCTTATGCTGTTAAATGAAATGGGAAAAGTTTGCAAATGACAAAATATTTTGACTCACTTGGCAATGTCAAGCATAATTTTGACATTTCTGAGGCATTTCTATGAAACTGAACCCTTCCATGAATCATTTGAAAGTGTGGAATTTTCATTTTAATTCTGAATGCAAACAAACACTGAAATATCTGAATTATCCATGGGAAGAAAACTGATTTTTGCCAGCTCTATTCTGTAATCAGTATAGGCATTGAATGGGTTTTAATTCACACAACTTCCCATGAGATATGTCAGATTTTTTTTTTCTCTCTCACTTGTACCTTGAGCATGGTGAAATGGATGAATTTCCCTAATCCTAGCCTGACCTGCAATGACCCTGTTTAACACCAGTACCTTTTGCTTTCTTTCTGCTGTGTAAGCATATTAGATCTTGCTTAGTAAAAGCTGTGAAGCACAGTTGTTGATTAAGAGTAGCTTTTGGAGTGGAGATTACACTACTGAGGAGAAGGATCTGGGACTCCTAGTGGATAGAAAACTTTCCATGAGCCAGCAATGTGCCCTTGTTGCCAAGAGGACCAACAGAATCCTGGGCTGCATAAAGAAGAGTGTGGCCAGTAGGTCAAGGGAGGTCATTCTTCCCCTTTACTCTCCACTGGTGAGGCCACAACTGGAATACTGCATCCAGTTCTGGGCTCCCCAGTTCAAAGGAGATGGGGAACTATTGGAGAGAGTCCAGCGTAGGGCAACGAAGATCATTAAGGGATTGGAGCACCTCCATTACGAGGAAAGGCTCAAAGGCTCAAAGAGCCTGGAGAAGAGAAGACTGAGGGGAGACCCTTATCTATTTTTACAAGTATCTAAAGGGTGGATTGAAGGATGTTGGAGCCGGACTCTTTTCAGTGGTTTCCAGCGATAGGACGAGGGACAACGGGCATAAGCTGGAACATGGGGAGTTTAGACATGTCACCTTAGACACCCGGCCAACAGTTTCTATAGTTCTCACTGGATATGAGGCAAGTGTGTGTGCAGGGTAAGTTTCTTTAGCATAAATAACATCATTGAGAGATGATTTGTCTTGGACATTCACATCAAGCTTGAAAGTCATCTGTTACTGGCAAGTTGGTATATGTCATCCGTGAACTCTGGAAAGCAAACCTGAGAATGTTGCTATGAATAACAACAAGCCTAAACATGATCAACAGCCATGTTCCAAAGAGACTGTTCACAGCTGGTATCAACGTAGGCACATTTCATTTCCTCATATCTCTATTTAGTTTTACACCATGATGTGCATCCATGAACAGATCAGCTTTTGAATTACGTGCTGCATGTGGTGGTTACAGCTGATCTTCAGAGCGGATCTTGGTAAAAGAATAAGGAATAGGAAAGTTATTCAAGGGGCTTAGCATTTTCGTCTCCTTTGTCTCCTGCAATTGTAAGATTGTTCAATGTCTTCCAGTAGATGTTATGAAGGAAGTACTTGATTACTTGGCTCTGACCTTCTACAGCACATCAAAAGTCAGCAGAAAAATCACATCTGTTTTCAAAAGGCCGCTCCAGATCTTGCTTCCATTGGTGAATACTGGAAGTAAACATTTAAAACTTATCTAACACTGTGCAAGTGTAAAAGCAAAGTGCAAAATCAGAATATGAGCCAGAGGAAAGCTTTGATAAGCATTTTGATCTTGGTAGAATGGTTTCTTGCATTTTTAACCTGTTCTCAAAATTACATGTAAACTTAAATGAGAAAAATGACCTCATGGCATAAGGAGATTGAAAATAGATCCTGGGAGAAAAACCCAAAAAATCTTGTGGGTTTTTTTGCAGAATGGGGAAAAAATGCAACCACCTCTTATCTTTTTGCAGAACGGCTCTAAGACAGGGATGAGCTATGGTCTTATCAATAAAACTGGGGTTGAAGTAAAGGCTTGGAACACAGTGAGCTTTGTAGGGTTATTTTTTTAAGGATAATTACTAATGAAAGAAGTCCCAAATACAAGCGATAGTTGACCAAAGTCAGGCTAATTTGCAAAGATCAATGATCTGACGGCACTCATCTATCATCTTGAACATGTGTGCATGTTAATCAATGGTCATCCATCTCTTTCCTGTAGGTTGATTAATCTTTTAAATTTTGTAGGCTTCTGAGCCTAATACAGTACTTTTCATAATACCTGCACAAGTGGTTTTTTAACATAAAAGAATATGATAAAATCATCTAAAACATATATGATGAGGTTCTTCGAAGTCTAAAGGGAATAACTTCTTGAGGTGTGAAGCCAGATGATAGGTACTTCTTCCTTGTGTTTTGAGACCACGGTATTTTAAAGGTCTTTACCTGTAATGATTTTAAACTCCGTTAAATAGCCAAAATCTAGAACTGAGTTTTTGGTTTATGAAGCTGAACAAATTAATCTTGTAAAATAGCATAAAGACACAACACGGTCAGATGAGATTGGTGTAGTCTTGAACTTGCAGTGAGATCCATATCTTACCAGGGAAGTAACACTATCTACAATCTGTCTGAAACAGCAGAGAAAGCTATGTTAAATGCACGTAGTTCTGAACAGTTTACTTGGCAATAAAAATTACCATCCTCCTGGTAGCATTAGATCTCCATCTTGATCAGATGAACCTAATCAGATATCCTTCAAGACAGACCTTCAGCTAGGTGGAATAAATGGCCAACTTGACAGTTTGCAAACTATCTTGTAAAGAAAAGAATAAGAGTTGTCCTTGGAATATCCCCCAGCATGCAAACTACATAGAGAAAGGTAGCATCTTGCTAACAACACAACCAATGCTGCCTTAATTTTTCAGCTAGAAAAAAGTAGAAAAACCTTAGTTAAATTATCACCTTACATTAGGCAAACGATGCCTCCTACATTTGTCTGTTTTATGTATTGCATAAGAAATGCATCGAAAGCTGTATTATTACCAGGAAATTCTAAAATTAGAGAACTAATTAACCTCCATTAACAGTAGTCTCATTTTGATTATTTTCTCTTTGATATACCTTGCTTTGTTCTAGCGCAGCAGGTTTTTGTGAGAACAGCCTGTTCCTATTGTATTCCATTTTTATAAGTACTTAATGCATAGTGAAGATGGATGGAATAAGATATGCTACATGGTTAAGAAAAGAGGTTGAAATTGCACTTTACTAAGTGGCTCGCATATGTTTAGTATTTTATAAAAATATATTATTAAATTATTATATATTAGCTTAAATTTTTTAAAAGTTGAGGTCTTCAAGAAGAAAATGAAAGAAGAAAATTCACTTTATCCAAGGCAGATTGACCACAGTTGTCTCAATTCTTTTGTCACAAAATAATGTAGCAAACTGGAAGAAAAAAATTATGTGTTGAAAATATGTGGGCAGACATTTCTTGAAGAAGAATTTTTTTCAGAGGACCTTTTGAACTTGAAGAAGCAAGCTCTGGATCTTCCCTGAAGTTATGTTGCCATTTCTTTAGAACCTAAACTCAGATGTGTCCCAGAGTGATTAGTATGATTGCAAAATGTAGACAGCAGGCTGATGCTATTCATCTAACAATTTTTTATCACTTTCTGAACTAAACTCCTCACATAACTGAGGAGCAAGCTAATGTATGACTGAAAAAAAAAACAACCAAACCAACCCTCGTATCTTGGTTAGTATCTCACAGGAAGACTGGCAAAACAAAGAACCCAAATGTTCCAGGTCTTGGTTCTGTTCCATAATAATTTTCACAGAAGACAAGTGTCACTATGCAACTGCCATTCAAGTTAAGTGGAGTCTGCATTTCATTTTGACTCTGAGGTGTCGATGTGCTGATTAGTTTTCTGATACAGCTTGGTTGTCAACATTTAAAACATTTCTTGGAAGAAGAAAAATAATTTTGAACAGAAGGCATTCTGTTATACCTATATTTATACATATTTCCCTGCACTCTCAAAACCCAGTTTTAAAGCGGTTTATTGCAAGAGCTGTCACCATCACCTTGGAAACTGGTCCATTGACAGCACGTATCAATCAGTCGTCTCACAAGTATATAGTTTTTCTCTTTTCTTTTTTTTTTTTTTTTTTTTTAAAGCATGTTTGAATAGTTTTGTGCTTTCTCTGAAAAAGGAAAACCAGGCTAAATTCATTATGGACATTTTGGAGGGTGGCATCTCTTATCAAACAGAATAACTGACAGATTTATTTTTTTTTTTTTTAATTCAAGTGATACAGTTCATAAACTTGTAATTGGGGTGCTTGCATGGGAGGGAGGAGTTCCAGTCTGTGCTCCACAGGCTGCTTCTGTTTCATGTGACACAATCTTTGATGGTTAACCTATCCACCTGGTATGTACTTGTCAAGGCACTTTTACTGTCTCCTTTTTTTGCCGGAGGAGGGGAGAGTACTTACTTTTCTAGTAGGTAGCTTCAACAACTCTCTTGGGAGAAACGTAGCTGTGAATCCCTTTAGGCTGAGAAATAACACAGTGAAAGTGGCTCTTCTGCATTTTTGGAAGGTGATCTATTTATGTAAAAGGGTGAGGATGTGCCTTACAGTAGGCTGTGCTCTCCAAGGTAAGCTGTTTAGGTTTTGGAAGGGAAGAGCTGAAGCTCTGACTTCGGAGAGAGGGGATTGTCTTTTGTTTGCACTGCACAGGGCACACGGTGCCTGGCAAAGCACAGGATCTAAGACACGTGCCTGCTGGCATCAGTCTTTTTTTCACTGGATGCCTACCTCTGCCATTCTCGTGCATGTCCCTAAGTACCTGTCTCAGAGCTAGGATTTCTGGACACAGGACTTTGAACCCTAAAGCACATCAATTCAATGCTCATCATTGCAGACTAAACCCAGTTTTGGAACTGGGCTTTAATCAATCAGTACTTACAGATACGAGGCTTGATCTCAGATGGGACCTGCAAATATTACAGGTTACAAGGGTTTTGCTACGTTAGAAGGGCAGTAGAAAAATACATAAGACAGCATCCTTCTTCCTAAAGTAACCATTTTCTATGAAAATAGTACTTAATGAAAGTGATTATGGATCTGTCATAAACAAAGTACATATTCTGCATACTTTTTGAGGGATACCATCAACATAAGCAATTTCTGATTTTATTATTGCTTGTTGTTATAAGTAGCAGCTAAAATGTCTTACGGAAAGAGAATTAAAGGAAAGAAATTTGCTTGTCTTTCTTGACTGTGTTTTCTTGGCAGTGCTTTCTGCATAGTCAGATTTGTTTTCCTTATGAAGTCAATTACATAGGCTCTCCTTTTGTGTGCTGGTCTTTTACAAAGCAACAGGGGACAGATGAGTGTTTCAAAATGTGATAGTAAACCCAAAGAAATTGGTGAGGAGACTCAGCGGCAGGTAAAAACTTCCACAACTGCTTTTCTTTTAATTCTTTGTTTTAAATCAGACTTGTTTTCAACTTATTGGTGTCTATGGGCAGATCCTTGCCCAAGGCACCTCTCTGTGGCCTGTGGGGGTCTTGAAGACTCACTGTCTTCATTTCCTATACAACTCTTTTAAAAGAAGATTGCATGTCTTTAAGGATATTTACATGACTCCAAACACAGGCTCTGTTAAGCCATTGGGCCCAATCTGCTTCCAGAGTAGTCTGACAGCCTTTCTCCTGCCAGGTAATCCCGGTCGCTTTCTTGGCAATCTTCTTCAAATGAGATAAACTGTGGAAGTGTTGATGAATTTAAGGAATCTCCCTGTGCTCCAGGATACAGTCCTCTACTGAGGTTGTTCTCAAAGAAGTGGCTAAAGGCCCCCTGGGTTCAACCATTTGTGCTACTCTTTGGGATGACAGACTACACAGAAACAGTGTCCCAGTCAGAAATCACCTGAGGCGCTGTGCTAGGGGGTCAGATTCCTTCTCTGCAGTTCAGGAGCGTTGTGACACCAACTTCTGCACTCAAAATCAGGAATCCCAAAGCACTGCCCTGTAAGGCCCTTACAATTCAGTGATAGTGCAGCCCTGAACCAGGATCTCCAGTTGCCCTCATTCAGGTGACAAGGATGAATCCTCCTAGAGCAGTGCAAGGGAAGGAACTGGTCCTTGCTGACTGGAAGAGAGAGTGAGATGCACTTGTCCTGCTCCTGCATCCCAGGAGTTGAAGTTCACAATCCCACTCCCTTTCCCCCCAAGTCTGTGAAGGACCACATCCTTCAGAGACTCAATGATACATGCAGCAGAACAGGAATTAGTAGATAGCAAGTCTCCTCCAACTCCAAAGCAGTCACTCTGGATACAGTATTCCTTTAAGAGTTTTACTAAATCTGCACGTGAGCTCAATCTGCTCATAGAAGAATTTCCATTCGTGCAGATGGTATCATTTGGCAGATCACTCTGATGTTGGCAGAATCACAGGGGTCATATTTGTGCACAGATGGACTGTTCTTCATCTGTTTCTTTATTGTAATAGACCCAAATAGGTTTTCCCACAATAGTACATATGCGCATTACAACTCTCCTTGTTCCCTGTCAGACAACTTATTTAGTGAGAGCACCAAATATTTTTTTCTCTCTCTCTTTCTCTTTGTTCACATATCAACTTCTCTTTCATCTGTATCTTTGTTTTGGGGATGCAGGATGAGGACCAAGTAGAGCTATTGAGGATCTCGGTATTCCTGAGCCATAAAATCTGGTGGCATAGAAGTCATCACCAAGATGATATTCAGAACACTGCTGTGAGTTTGAGGGGTTCTCATGTATAGATGGGGTTTTTGTGGCAAATTTTTATGCACATTCATTGCGTATATTAATCACAGCTCCCTCCTAAACCAAGAGTACTTACAGCTGACATGTGAACGGTCATTTGGAGGAATTGGAGAGGCAGGGGAATTGATAATTCAAAACTGGAGATTTCTAATCCAGAGCAATGATTCCGCTCTAGTAGTAATGACCAAAATCTGTTACTATTTCACAGCTGTTTAGAGAATTATGTTAAATGTACTCATTATTTGGTGGCGATATATTCATATCTTTTGAAGCACCTATTGTCACTCTCACTTGCAATCTCAGTGTGGCAGCAATGAACTGAGCAGATATCTTCAGAAGTTGCCCTACCAGAACTGGTTTATTGTGCAGCAAAAGGACAACTTGCACTGCTTCTATTTTGCTTTACACAATCACTTGCTTTGTTAGTAGAAATCTTTATCCCTGCATGCCTTACATTTTATTAATGATAAACCTGTCTTCTTGGGATGAAACTGAGACTTTTTCAGTCTCCAGGTTGATAGCAACTTTGGCTTTTCTTGCTCACTTGCTAATCTCCACTCAGATGTCACAGGTAGTGCAAATATTTTGATATGGGCATTGTTCGCTGTATATGGCTGTGAAAAGTTTATACTGTGTGTAAATGAGGTCAAAATACCTAGGGAGCTTGGATGGTGAATTTCTTGACATTTATATACCCAGGCTGCAAATATAGTGTCTGAGTAATGTAACTTTTCTGGCCATGTGAGACAGCATATAAGGTACTCATTTTTTTTCTCAAAAAAAGTGCTGTTTGTAGGAAACTGATTATTTGTAATGTAAATGTTGCTGAAAGGGCAATTCTTTATATAACTGCTTCTAAATGAAAAATAATCCTGCTGACTTACTGATTTATTTTTAACCTTTTGACAGTTTAGTGAACAAAGGGTATGAACTGGGTACCAGGTGAAGCATTTTGAATCAAATTAAAAAGAAAGTGTGAGTGAAATTCCAGCATCAACTGTTCAGTAACTTCTTGGCTGTACTGGGTAATGGGGAGAATAAAATTGCTGACGGCAGCTAAGTAAAGGTTACTTAGGAAATATATAAAAATCCAAAACCAACAAAACCCCCAAACTTTAATTTCATATCCATCTGGTAAGTCTTCATAATCAGTTCCTAATTATCTACTTGTTAATGCATTTCTGGTTACTCTGACACCTTAGGAATTTTTCTATGCATAGATTTCTTGCCCAAGGCTATGGAAAATTACACATGCTGCTATACATGCTTGGATACAGCTGGTTTCTGTTTTGGGGTGGGGTTTTTGGTGTTTTTTTTTTCATTACAGTTCTTGAACATATCTACACAAACAGCTACACTGAATTTTACTTTTTCAGGAGTATGGAGCTTGAAAAGCAGTTTAAATCAGAATGTTCCTAGCAGAACCACAGCTACAGGGAGCAAAATATAGTGGAGAAGGGAACAGGGGATGCAATTTGTAATGTGGTTCTGTAGCATGTTATCATATGATGACATATTGATGGAGAGATACAAACCAAAAGGTAAAATGCTGTTTCATTTTCTGGAAGGTTTGTCCTCCCCTTAGCTCTGACTTGATGCAGTGTGGCAGGCATTTCAGTCAGCTCATTTGCTGACTGGTTTCCCCAAGTTAGTCTCTAACAGCTGAACTTCTTTTCCAGATTATTTGAAGGTTTAAATAGTTTGCGAAGCCATATAGAAGATGACTTTCCCTAAGAGGCAGACTAGTTTTACAGGTTCAAGCCAGCTGACACCAAGGCTTCTCGCAGGCTTCTCATTAAAACCATGTATATTTGCAGGAAATGGGTTCCAGAGAAGATTTTACCTCCTCCTTTCATTCCCCAGATACTGAAATGATAAATACCCTGATAACTGTGAATCCTAAGACCTAAAGAACACTGCAATTTGTGTAGTGTACTGGTACAGTAAAATAGCAAAATATTCTTCTGCCCACCAGGAGGTAACAAGAACTCAAGATGTGGGCATCCTTTTCTCTGAAGATGAATAGCAGTCTTGCTGAAGCTGAACTGCACTCTAAGTAAGAATGAGCATGGACTGATGATGTTCTTGTCACAAGAACTAAGATGATCTGTTAAAATACGTTTCAACAAGCAACAATTTGTAGATCTGGGTTTACAAAGCCCAATCACCACAAGACAGCATGGTGAAATAGAGGAAACTTTAACAATAACTTAATTTTAACCCAAAGCACAAGCCCTTCTAGCCAATTTTAGAAATATAGTAGAACATAGAGGAACACATTAATTCTGTAGCTATGTATATAATAGCTTGTACTCAGCCAAGATTGTGACTAAGGTCGATGGCAAAGGTATTTGGAGTGAGAAAAATGCAACCAAACAGCAAGTAAAGCTGGAGATGTCTTTAAGTTTTGAAAAAAAAAAAGGGGGGATTTCCTTTGATGACTCCATCCTTCAAAAAACTTGAATAGTACAAGATTAAATGATATTTGGAATGAATCTGGACTGACTAATAATGCACTGCAGCCTGATTCTAAGCGTAGGAAGTACAGGGGATGTGTGCCAGGTGGTGTGGAGAGCTGGTGTCATGGTTTAATCCCGGCTGGCAACTAAGCACCACAGAGCCACTCGTTCACCCCCACCCTGGTGGGATAATGGAGCGAATAGGAAGGGTAAAAATGAGAAAACTCGTGGGTTGAGATAAAACCAGTTTAATAGGTAAAGCAAAACCACACATGCAAGCAAACCACACTTTCACACTTATCAGCCTGGACAGTGTGCCCAGCAGGCCTCATAAGAGTGATAACTTGTGTGATCTGGTGATACTGGATGCTGGGACCCTACCACATGCAGACTGTGGCCATCTGAGTACCACTCACAAGGGACTGACCCAACCTGGGAGGTCCTGAGTGCTTATTCACACCCAAGGACAGCTGAATAGACTCGTACTTGCCTCTTGTACATCATGCCATGACTGCACAGTCCCCCCTGCACAGGCCCCTGAGCTCCCCCTCCCTTGGACAGGGTAGGTGACAAACACGCCAGGATCATCCAGTATCCCTGTGTAGCCCCAAGCAGGGATTAAGAAGAGTTGATTAAGGGGTAAGGACAGGGTGAAAGGAAAAATGTTGAAGGTGGTCTACCACAATGGCCCATGTTCCTGAAGGATGTTCACAGGCAGATGTTCCTGATTTGGCTGTGAGCTGCTTCTGAAGACCCTTAGCACCATGGCTGTGCAATACACCGAGGACTCCCACTTGGCCTGGGTAGCCTCTCACAGGGCAGTGGTTACTTTGAGGACAGTGGAAGAGATATGGAAGATTGGACACAGAAGCAAGTCTTGTGGGGAAGCTGAAGTGGCAGTTGGTCAGAGTATGTCTGGTCTGCATGGTCTTACCAGGCTTTGTACCTGGTGTGTGCCACTAAGTGCCCACAAGATGGTGGGAAGGACAGGAGCAAATGAGATTGATTGAGAACTGTCAGTTTAGAGAGTGCTCATGATACTGAGAGAGCGCACCTGAATGAGGTGCATGGAAGTTGTAGGGTATATGGAACTCCTCTCCTGGGAACCAGGGCTGGTGAGGATGTTTCCATGTTCTGTACTGGGCTGAGCAAAGCCATGCAGCAGCATCATAATGTGAGCACTGAAATTTGTCAGCAGTAGTTGTGCTGCTTCTCCACCATTTTGCTCTTCCCACAAAATGAAAGGGATTTGCTTTGTGTACAGCTTAATAATGGTGACAGTAGGGTTGCGTGTTTATGGGCAAGAATCAGGGGGAAGGCCAACAAGGGGGATATCATGGTGGGAGCCTGCTACAGACCACCCAACCAGGATGAAGAGGCAGATGAAATATTCTATAAGCAGCTGGGGGAAGTCTCACAATTGCTAGCCCTTGTTCTCATGGGGGACTTCAGCTTACCAGATAGACGTCAGCTGGAAATACAAAATGGTGGAGAGGAAACAGTCTAGGAGGTTCATGGAGTGTGTGGATGATAACTTCCTGACAGAGCTGGTGAGTGAGCCAACTAGGGAGGTCACCCTGCTCTATCTGTTGTTTGCAAACAGAAAAAAAGTTGTGGGTGACATGGTGGAGGCTGTTTTGGGCATAGTGACCACAAAATAATAGATTTTTTGATTCTTGGAGAAGGACTGTGGTCAGCAGAAGAACTACTACCTCAGAGCTACAACCTCCTGCTTTACAGTGTCAATATGAGAGATTAAAGCCAGTCAGAGCAGGCAGAAGATCTCTTTTTGAATTCTGCAGTCTTTGTGGAAACAGCTTTCAGCACGAAGGTGTCTTTATGCTGCATACAGTACATGTGCTATGGAGGCCCCAAGGGCTTGCCAAGAGGGCTTGGGTAGGCACCCTGCTCCAGGGAATGTGGAGATGTCTGCATTCACGTAGAAATAGTCTATCTTGTGCTTAATTTTTGCTAATATGCTTTATTTTGTAGAGGCCCCCAAAATGGAATACAGGCCTAATACAAGCTGACTTACACACACTAAGGTAAAGCCAAATCGAAGTAAAGGAGAAATGATCCTGTGTTTTTTATGCTGCAAAGGTTTGAGATATTCTGATAGGCACGCAAGACAAGGATTTTAGTCAGCTGTGGATATTTATGCGCTAGAGAGGGGGGAGAGGGGAACAAATTGGAAGATAAAGGCAACTAGCATCATAATGGTGAGATTTGTCAGAATTTCCATTATCAGAGTCTGTTTACAGGCTGTAAATATTCCCTCTGGGCCGAGACTTAAAATTCAAGGTCATACACAGGAAATGATATTTATCTTTGCTAAATTAAAACATTGGTTCAGCAGTTTTAAAAAAATTCTAATCACAAGAAAATCCTCTGGAGTGCAAGAAGTTCAGGTACTTCTTACTTTTCTTCCCCCCCCCCCCATCTACATTTTCTTTTTGCCTAATAAACATGGCATATGCTGAATATTTTAAAGCCTTGACCTGTTACTCTGACATAAGTAGTGAAGATATATTAAAAAGTAATGTACTGAAAGTCTTTGACCTATGAATGTACCTTTTCCTGATGACATTTTCTGTTATTTTGCTTGTCAAGCTCTGCAGTGTTCAGTGTTCCTTCTTTATATTTATAAGAGGATTTCATTACAAATAAGTCTTATCACTATGCAAATAGAGTAATTATTTGGTTCATATTAACATTTCCTTTCCTACACAATAATAAATATATCTTTAAAAATCTTTATTTTTGAAGGTAGTGTAGCAATTAAAATGCACTTAAAGATTCCTTATTTGCATGTAAATTGTCAGGATGAAGGAGAACATGAGGATATGCAAAATAATATGTAATTTTCAATTACATATATATACACCTGTTATTATAAATGTATTCCAACAATTTTTGACTTCTGATAGCATGTCATCATTCTTCTTGTGATTTAGAGTATAATTTCTGATTTAGATTACTAAAGGGTAGAGAATTTTATAGTCTCCAGTACCTCTTTCTTTCTAATTCCAAGTTAAGTGTGAAAGAATTAATCTGTACGGGGCCAGTCAAGTTGTCTGTGAATAATTTTCTGTTTAATAATATTCTGGCAAGGAGTTCTTGATTTCCCAAATTATTTTAACTGGTATTTACTGGAGCTGATTGAATTCTGCCCGTTTTGGACGCATTTTGACATGGGATGACTTAATACATTATTCAGTTAACCATCTCTGTAATATTAGACCTGCTCTAGTTTTCCTCAGATTAAGAGACCTGGTGTGAATTCCCTTATCTAGGAGCTGGCTGTGGTTTGATAACACTTTTCCCCTTACTTATTCTGATCAGAATAACAGACGTTAAGTTATTGTTCAAAACAGATTGTTTGATTTGGGATTTTGCTCCCCTTCCACTGTGTGTTTAAGAAAAAGATCCTATTTCTTATGGGCGTCTAAAAACTTGTTCTGGGTAAATTCTAGAGCTTCCTTCTTTGAACTTGGGGTAGAGACTCAATTCTTCCTCTTTATTGGAAATATTTCCATGGATTTCATGGATGACCTGTCTTCTTCTTGTCTATTGACTGAATAGCACCTGTAAAGCCTGACAAAACTGTAAACACATATCTTTTCTACAAAGTATATTAATAACCACAGACAGATAGTTACGGTTTAATTCTTGCCTTTTTTCTTAGCTACCTACTTTCTCAATGCCCATCGTACCACCATTTTACTCACATTACTCCAGCCTGCTTGCACAAGTTGGTGAAGGACAATTTAGCCTTCCTTGACCATTGTCCAAAGGGTGCATAAAAATCTTTTGTAATCCTGAGGGATGAGGTGTCTAGGCCACCCCGAGCATTTCAACAATATGCAGTTTTACATAGGAAGGCAGTGTATTTTGCCTTATCTGTCAGGATTTCTTGAGTAAATTGTCACTGGTAGCTTATTGTGGAAGGAGAGTTTTACACACAGAAGACATAATGTTCTGCCAGAAGCTGATAAATTAGGCCATAAATCAGAGGGCTGTCAAGATCCCAGACACAGTTTATCATGGTGGTGATTAAGAAGGATGCAACAAGTCAGTTTTGAAGGCAAAGACCAGACTTAAAGCAGGAGGCTGTGATGTGATCCTCGCTTTATACTGGTGTCATGAGTATGTGTGGTCCAAATTCTATGTCACACAAGTCTGTTTGGGGGGTGGGTCATTTTTCACCATATGCACCACAAGTGGCATTAGCTGAAAATCAAAGAAAAGGACTGAGAGTAAAGGGGAATTTGAAGGGTCTGGTAAACTATTTTTTAATATTTTATGTGGTGGATTCTGCTCTCACCCTTCAATGTGGAATGAAGAAAGTCTCTAAGTACATTCAGAAATTATATATATTGCATAGCTAAGAACTGGATTTTAATGAGATCTTTCATCACTTGAAGACAGTTCAGAGATGCTATCTTTCCACTGGTTCATTGGTAAACATTGCCTACAAGACCTCTTCAGGCTGTGGAGCTGTAGTGTCTCCTGCATTCAGCAGCTGGTTGTTTTTTGCCAAGATGTTATTTCCTCAGCTGTGGCTGTAGGTGAAAAAAAAAATAAAATGCCCTTAAATTCTCATGTTTTGTTTTAACAAGATACTTTTTATGGCTATAAATGCTTTTGACTTAGTATATATTTATGTTCACTCCAGTAAACATGACTGCTGACCTACCCAGGCTATCATTAAACTATCATACAGCTTTCATACAGCTTATGCAACAATACCTAATTTAAGATCTACTCAAATTTGAGTTGCAAGACCTACTGTATAGTTATATCCCTGGCATATTTGCCAGTAAGGTGACCTCAGTTGGAGAGGACATGATATTCAAACTGCCAGCTATAGGCATTCTATTTAAGTGCCTTAGTTAGGAGGTTAATTGTCCTGATGCTCATGGTGTAATCAATACTGAGAGAGAAAGGCTCCTTAAAGGGTAGTTTTGTTGCCTGAAATTAAGCTTCTGCTCTGAATTACTGTTCGGAAGAGACTATTTCTCTACAATGGTTGCCTGTAGAGACTAGCCAACTAACATAGGTCTGGCAGTGGATTCTTGAATTTAGGAGATACCATCTTCCCTCTGTGACAGCTGTGAGAATCCATCACAGTGCACAGGTCTGGGCCCATCACAGTATAGTGGGTAGCAGAGTTCACACGAACTAAGCTAGAACTTCATAAATATGAAAGCCATGGTCTAAAGATGGTGACTACTCAAGCGTTGTTAGAATTTTGAATGGAAAGACAAGGCAAAGTTCATGTGTCTTTTTTTTTTTTAATAATAAAATAGTTCTAGGGACATCACCTTGAAATTTCTGCTATTTCTGTTAGCCTGTAACACACTCTTTAATAAGAGTACAATAGAGGACTGAAAATATACACAAATGAATTATCAAAGAGCAGGGAAAAATTGTTTCAGAATTGCATGATGCAAACTGTGTGATGGAATAAAGGTCAGCTTAAGTTACATCAGTCCTTCAGGTTCTTGTCTCAAGTCAAAATCAAATTCAAACAAAACCAAATGAAATCATGCTGAGAGAAAGGCCAAAGTAATATTTCAGCACCCCATCATATTGAAACATCATAAAGTATTATCTGAGCTTCCATATCACAGAAAATATTCAGTTAGTTTATTTGGATATTTTAATAATATTTAATATTTCAAATTAGTGGCCTATAATAAGTAAAATTAGCCCCTTTTCATTAAAACTAGTTCATGCTAAGTCGCTATTTCATATTTTCAATGCAGCTGTTTACCAAGGTAATTAAATCTCTAGACATCTTTCAGTAAGCTGTAGATTTAGGTGTTTTCTCTTTCCTTCAACTTTTCGCCCTTCTTAAGACTGAAACAATTATCTTTTTTTTTTGCATTTTTCTGTAACAATTCCTTCTTGGTTGGTTGTGTGCACATCATGCAAAGACCTTTCAATGTAGGCCTACATTGTAAGGAACTGTTATGGTTTCTTCAGTAGCAAACTTCCAAAGGGGTATTAGGGGAGTTCAAGGTGAAATGAAATACTCCAGGAAAATCCACTTCAAAGCTCCCATTGAATTCCTCTAATGCCAAGGTTTCATACTTTTGCAGGGTCATGTCCTTGGCCTGGTCAACTTTGAAATGATCAACTCAGTTTGCAAATCTCTTTTCCTGTTCAGAGATCCTACGGAACTTTTGATATATTTAATCAGAAATGTAAGAATGAGTAAAATGAAGTACAGGAGAAAAAAAAAAAAAGAAAACATCAAACTTATCAAATTCTCTCATCAGCCAAAATTGTATTGTGTGGGTTTTTAAAAAATATTTTTTATACATACACAGGCAAATTGGCCTAGCGAATATTAATAATATTAATATTATGAATATATGAATATATAATGAATATGAATAATAACTGGTCATTATGCATATCTAAGCCCACGCTCAAATCCTACTGTAGGTTAACAATTAGTGTACCCAATGACTGGAATGGGGATTCTCCTGGTAGCTTGTGGTGAAGTACTATTAGGTAATGTCAAAGCAAAGGCTTTTACTGAAAAAACAGTGTGGTTGCAACAACCCATTCTGGGCTACCTGCTCCTTGCAGTTGCGTTGGGCTTGTCTCACTCACAGCTCCTGCAGAAAGAGAAGGTTCCAATGGATTAGAGAGGCATTTCCTTCCTTTTCTTCCCCTGCCAGCAACTCAAGTAGAGAGTCAATCACTTCTGCAGATCATTCTCAGATAAACAGGCTATCTTCAGCAATTCATAATAAAATGTTTCTGGCAAAAATAGAGGCTCTATTTTAAAGATATTAACAGATTTTTCCACCCTGCTGGCAGATACCAGTTTTTCTGGGAAAGCACTGTGGATATTCTGTAGATACACTAATACAAGGGAATCATTATTCCACATGATTTTTAGTGTGGTAGGAACAACTCTCTCAGGACAAGGGCTTGGATCAAGTAAACTTGAGGAAAGAAATTTTATAAGCAGTAAAACCTGGAGAGATTTGAGCTGATCTTTATTGCCTTCCTGCTTCCCCCCCGTTATTAATAAACTCATATCTCAGGAGAAGAGAGAGTTTAGGCTTTACTACAATAAGAACTATGTTTCTAAGCAGACCAGGGAGGATAGCTGCTTATATTGTTTTAAAAACAGCCTTGGGAGATGAATAACTGGTTAGTCAGCTGATGTACACTGTTACAGTTCCAGAAAGCTGAGGAGCTGTAATGCCAGTTGTGAACTTGGACCATTGACTTAGGATTTAAGAGTCTTACATAGAAAAATCAGGCAATAGAAGATGAAAGAGTACTATTATAGCATAAACAAACATTTAAGAAAAGACTAAACAAAGCAAACAATCAAACAAAAACAACCAGGAAGGAATTTGGCAAACAGAAGTAATTTTCTATGAGAGTCTCCACAATTGTCCTTTTTTCCTGATAAGCTTTTTTTCACTATAGATTTGTAGCATTGGTATGGTCTGATTTGGTATGCAGGCATCTGAACATAAGTCCTCCCTCACTGTATTGACACTAACCACGAAGCTATGGAACAGCAAACACACAGGCCTGGCAGAAAATGTGTTGGTGTGTGGAACTATGTATGTGGCCCCTGGAGTCCCAGGTGAGAAAAGTTCAATTTTTCCCAGGTGAACAAAATTAAGAGAGTAGGGCAGCGTGTGGAAGCAATGAAGGAACAGGAAGCTGCAGAAGATGGTGTGGGGGCAGTGGAAGGGCTGAGGGAGTGGTAGAGGTGTTTTGCCTCCTGTCCGAGGTGAGGGAGAGGAGCTGAGAGACTCATTGGCTGACTTCTCTGCATAAGGATGGGAATTTAGATAAAGCAAAAAAAGCTGAAGGTAAGGGAGGTTAAATACTATCTTAACTCCTCTTGTCTCCAAATGTTATCTAGTGAAATGTGGAGAAGTGGAAATGTAGGCAGCTGGTGTTTAGGGACGGTGGTGGTGTTGGAGGTGGTGGTGGGCTGTGCTGCAAGGAGAAAGAGCTGTTGGTGGAAGGGGCCCTGGAACTCTTGTTTAATGGGCTCTGTGTGCCACAGTACCCTGGAACTGCAAGGGTGACAGAGTACTTGTTTAAGTCCCAGCATGTTCCTTACTACTGCAGGAGAGTGTTTTGTTCATGAAGATGCATTTCATTTGTGGTGGCCTTTAGGCTTTTAAGGTAATGATAGCTGCTGGGTGGCAGAGTTGTACTTGGATTTTTTTTTGGTTTGTTGGTTTTTTTATCCTTGTTTGTTGCTCAAGTTATGCAAGGGCATGTGTGAAGTGGAAGCTTTGTGGGATTTCCTGAGCTAAATATTTATTATGTGGTTGCAAAGAGCTGGATGTTGTGTCTGGATGTTCCTTTCCAGTCTTACAACCCTGTTGGGATTCTGGAGGGTTATGCATGTGTTATGTATATATATATGCTATATATATCCCCTGATTCTGAGGAAAGAAGTTCTCAGTAGGATGTTAATAGATACAGGAATCCTGGGAGACGATTGGTGTGTCTAGAAAGGACAATTAGCCAGCTTATAGGGAAGTTATGCATGATAGTTTTAAGGGAAACCTTGGCAAATAAAGAATAAGCAGTTTCAGGGCACTTGCCATTTTTATAGTAAAAGTTCTCTCTGGGGCCTTCATTGTTCAATGAAGTATATTCTTTCAGCAAACTTTCCAGTTTTTTTCTCTTTTCACTTACCTCATTATTTACACTTACCTAATTCCCCAAAACACCCTCTATGTTCTCCTTAGTCAAATTCTGCTTGGTCATCGATGAACCCAGAACAAAACTGGAGTCCCTGCCCCAAACAGGTTAATTCTAATTATAGACAATAATAAATGTGTTTACTTCTGCGTCTCCATCTGTTAAATGTGAAGAAACGAGAGCATTCGGTAACATATGCAGTTGTTGGAAGATTTCAGAAGTCTTTTGTAGGTTTTACTGCAAAGCAGGAACCTGTCTTGGTCTTGAAAAGATAAAGGTCGATTGTTGCCCACACTCAACCATTAAAAACTAAATAAAAAATAAATGTGATAATACAAAGACTGAAAGAAATTAGTATATGAAACAAACTACTAGTGTGTTCTACCTACCTCAAGGAAAAGAAACCTGAGTAAGCATATTGACTTTATCTTGCTAGTATTTTCACAATTGGCTCTGCCCACTGTTGTCCGTTATTATTTATATTTATCCTAGCCCATGCCCAGTACCTGTAGGCTGACTCATTCATGCCAGCAGCACTCAGCATGTATCATAAATACATGCAGAAGATCCGGTTGGAAAATCCTGATCCTGGCAAGATAAGGACTCTTTTGCAGGGAAATAAGGAAGAAGAGAGCAACAGGTCAAATTTTCCATCAAGTTTCATCATTCATTTTGAAACCTTGCTTAAGGAAAGGAGGAAATCATGGTGAATCCTGTGCTGACCTTTTTGTTGCAGGGGTGGTGTGACCCCTACTGCACTTAGTAGAAATTCCCAAGTAGTACTTGAGATTCTCCTCTGGCAGAAGGGAAGAGAAATGAACAGTTGAATTTGACGTTGATTGTCGAAAGCTTGAAGGTAGATAGGTAGGTCCTGTCCAGTATGTGAGCACAGATTTTTGGTCCTCACCCCTGCTGTGAGTGTGGGGCATGAAGAAGATTCAGCTCATCAGCTGCTCGTGCACGGTCAGAGGATGGTTAGCAAGCTGTTGCTCACTTGGTAGCTGGTTACGGGGGATTGCAACCCTCTTCACGTAGCAGTATGTTACACATCTGTGTCTCTTCTGTCATCGTTCTGCTTTGTTGCATATATTGTAGTAGTGCTTGGGTGTTAGTAGATGGAGTTTCTGAGGGTTACAATAGCATTTGAGAGATCAGCTTGAAAG
The DNA here is from genome assembly GCA_026546715.1 of Gallinago undulata. NCBI lineage: Eukaryota > Metazoa > Chordata > Aves > Charadriiformes > Scolopacidae > Gallinago > Gallinago undulata. The sequence continues at coordinate 59,306,253 of JAOTQQ010000012.1, forward strand.
GTGACAACCCGAGTAGGGTGGTGTTGGGGGTTTTTTTGGTTTGTTTTCCATTGATATACCACGACCTTGAGCTGCTGTCTCTCAATGCCGCAAGCCTGAATCACATCATCCTTTTGAACCATTTTAGCTGAGGACTTCAGGCTCCCCTTTGCTGCAGCACCTTCTTGTTGTCCTTCTGTCTGCACTGTGTGATTTGGAAGTGGCTGCTTTTAATAGCCACAGAATGAAAATAAATAACACACGTGAAAGGGTGTGTGAGAGTAACTGCGCATTGAAGTGTTTAATATTCTTCAGCCTGCTGCTGAGAGGCAAGCCAGTCAGAACATATCAAAACCAAACAGCGCTGGCAAGATTAAACAGCAGTGGATTTGCACATGTAATAAAAACTGTTACATTGAGTTTAATCCATGTATAATTGGGAATAGATAAGGCTGGAATTGAATGACTGCACAGGATCTGCCTTGGATGGAGGAGGGGAGGGGGAAAAGCAGCCCAAAGCCCTGCAGCCTCTGGTTTGGTGTGCAGCTTCTGGAGTAAGGGGTGGATTTGTGCTGTTTTGTTGGGAAAGACCTCCGAAAGGTGACATGATGTTGATGAGCTGCATGTACAGTAAAAGGCTCGGCTGTTCAAGAACTTCAAGTGTAAACAGGTTGTTTTCCTCCTTTGGCTATGGGAGGTGTAGTTCAGACTGGGCTTGGTGTCAAGAAGTGTTGCTGATGTTTCCAGGCTGTCCTTATCTGCCCAGTCTGACTATAATACGGTAAAATGAAACAGTGAGGATCAAATAACTGTTACTCTATTGTTCTGCCCTTTCCCTATCATCTCTGTTTTTTCCACTTAGAAAGGAAAGACAAATGAATGATCCAAACTCCTCCCTTCCTGCTTCAAAAATCGTAGCACCTTGGCCAGTCAGTATCTGCGTTGGCTTTAACTCTGTTCCCTGCTTGGCAAAGGAGTGGTGTTTGCCTCCCTCTCAGTTTTCCTTCACAAACCTGATGGTATCTGTTGGATTTGGATTTTTTCTGCTATGGAATGCATGCAAGTATAACATTTCATGTGTTTTGAGATACATGAAAAGATGCAAATACAACATTTAAAAAATATTTTCTTCTTTCTGTGGGATGCAATTTCTCCTATGCAGTTTTCCCTCTTAGGAAGAGAGAAAATTAGATACTTTTAACTCCCATTTTCGGCTGCTCTCCTTTGCTGGCTTTTGTTAATGCATCACTGCTCTTGCTTGTGCATCGCTGCTGCTTTTGGTTACTTTGTCAGTGTTGGACTTGATGTCTTCTTGTCTCTTAGAAAGCTCCCTCTGCTGAGCTTTCTGTTTCCCTCCCTGTTGTCTGTACTCCTCCTCTCCCTGTGTCCCTCTGTAGTGCTAAATATCTAATCCCCATTCTGTCTCCGTGCTTTCTCTGCTGCGGTTACCCACACAGTTACCACCAGCACACAGCAGCTCCAGACAGGCATTAAATGCGTGTACGGCCAATCTTTTCCACTTATACTTAATAGACCCTGTAGGCTTGTAAGGATATTCTTAGGCAGTAACAGAAAGATTTAACAGATCCTTTAATATGTTTAGCTCAAATCCAGACAGCCCACCCTAATTTCCAACCGTTACAGAAACCAGAGGATCAAAGGGCCAATGTTTATCACACAGGACTTTGTTTTCCTCAGTAGCTGTCTTTCTTTTGATTCAATCAGGATGGCCTACTTTTATTTGAGGATCAGATTTTGCATGATTTTACATGGCCCCATAGCACATGACTGGAGTTAGAAGACTTGTACCAACTTCCAGCAGCCAACAAAGAGATGGGCAAAGATGTAGTAATTCATTAATTGGCAGAGCTGGGGTCAAGCTTGCTTTCTATCACCTGACAATAACGAGCTGCCTGGCCTGGAGCAGGAAAACTTGCTGTTGCCCTAATCAAGTGCAGAACTAGAGGATTATTTTAGTAGTTTGATGCTATGTGCACGTTTCTATGTGATGTTGGTCTCTGGAAAAACATTCCTAGGTGTAAGTGAGGTGTCTGAATCCAGAAACAGTGTTTCTGACAGCCCCTACTCAGCTTCTGCTCAGTTGTGTAGGTACTTTCATTTTGATTTATAGAGGCATCCCTGAAGCACAGAGTTGTGCCTCTCTGAATGCAATGAATTATCTCAGTCCAGAACAGGACTAAGCAGCTTAATGTCCTCACCCTGAGACCCATTAAGGGTGTGAAGGTGAAGTGATTTCTCTGCCTATGTATTTCTGGATGTATGTGTCAGTCAAGTAGATGTTCCCCAACATTGCCCAACGTGGACTGAGCTGTTTGGAATTTTCCTTGGAGCCACCGCTTGCTTTCAGACTGTAGTTGGTAACAGCAGAGCTTTTGGCTCTTTGTTTTACTTCTGTAGTGACCAAGCTGGTGGGAAAGTTTCAGGATGGTGAGACTGGTTGGACACTCTCCTGACCTATCCAGCATATCTGCCTCTCAGCTGAGTTGCAAGGGCCATGTAAAATATTTGAAGTTTTCTCAGGCATCTTTTTGGCTAAAACTATAGGACAGTTTTTTTTTTTTCTAAAACAATAGGACAGGGTTTTTTAAATCTACTCTGTTCTCTTATGGTTGATGCGTTTTGGGTATGAGAACTGTACAATCATTTTGCAAAGAGGTTGTTCCTTAGTAACAATAAAGTATAATGCAAAGACTCTGGTTATGTCATTTTATGCCTCTTGCTTTATTATTTTTATTATTTCAGAGCTGTATAATTTGTATATTTTAGGTTGAGTGATGTTGGCTGTATGTTTTTGCCACACTAACTCAAATGAGAAGGTGAATAAGTGAATATGGGTTTTACATGATTAAGTTGGTTTCTTGCCTCAGTGCTGCTAGCTCCCTCCACACACCATTTATCCTGAATTTCTTCCTCAATTTTGTTTTAAAACTGTTAGTATTTCATACATCTCCTTATCGAGTGTCCATGTTACAGCATGATGGTGATTCAGTTGCTGGTAACTACATGGGCATTGTGGGGCAGGGTAACTGAAAATTACAGGAAAGTTTTGCTCATGGAACACTTTAGAAAAAAGTAATTGGAAAGTCAACATCCCTGTAGGGGGGGGAAAAAGCAACCTGTCAGCTTTCCACATGAGACTGTCTCTCCCTAATGCTTCTGCCATGGAGTGTAATAGCATAGCTATGTATTTCTCATAGCTACTTTTGTCTAGGTTGGTGAAGGGCAATGGAGGATTGGTCCTGAGGTCCCTGATTTGGCTGTTGGTGTGACCATGCCATCTACTTATGTGGTATGATCTCATTTAACTCAATGTTAAATTCTCTGTCCAGGCACCCAATGTGCAATGTTTATGAATGGTTAATAGGGTAATGACACAATAGAAAGGGCTAGCTCAAGTGGGAGAAAAAAGTTCACATGTTGAAAGGATCATGGCAGCAATTAGGTAGTTAGTACTTCTTAATGTATATGTATAATGTATATGGAGAACAAATAATTTGCAAACAGATCTTGATGCTTGTTTCAAGATGGTCTAGCAATCAGTCTGGAGCAGATCCCCTTGTTTTCCAGAAGATGGCTACTGGATGAGAAGTGCTCTCCTGCCTTCCCCTTGCTATGCCCTGGCTCAGGACCCTCAGTGACAATGTGTGAAACCCAGTTTTGGTTTGTCATCTCTGCAACCTGTATATCTTTTTCAGGAATTCATTATCCACGAGGAGATTCTGGTGTTGGGATGACACTCCTGGCTGTTATCTGTGCTCCATTTTGTGTTTGTAATGATATATCATGGACTAAGGGCTCCAGACCAGGGTGTCATTCTGTGTCCTATTAGCCATGATTTATATTATATATGAACTAAAACTATGTCGTACTCCCTCACTCCTTTCTCCGTTTGCTTCTCCGGAGGAGACCAAAAGCAATGTCATAGATTGCTACTTTCCTAAGAGATGGTTTAACTTTAATTCTTACCCCTCATCTGAACTGAACAAATCACCAACAGATGCAAACATAAGGAAGACATTTACTTCATGAGGCAGTTTGATTCAGCTGCTTATAATATGCAAAGACAACTACTTGGGGGAAAAAGGAGTGCTTTTGTGACTTCTAGTCTATTTGATTTTGGAATATAGTGGATTTTCCACCTCTAATATACCTGTTCCAGTCTGACACTTTCATTTTTATAACACCATGTAGCGCTGCTTCAAAAGTAATTATTTTCTATTTGACTTCTGTTTGTAGCATCCCTTTCTCTCTGTAAGCATCTATTATTTTCACTTTGGCAGAATGCCCTTCCTGCCCAATACAGCCTGGAAAGGTGGGCTACCAAACTAGATAAACTGGTGGCCTGATCCGGCTCAACAGTTCTTATATGATTGCTTAGATATTTTTCTTCTAAGTTTTCTCCCTTACTACGATTGCAATATAGTAAACAGCATTTAAGTGTTCCTTATTAAGTTTTCCTTGCTTTTCAGCATAAATCAGAACTTCTAGGAAGTAAATTGTCTGCATTATTGCAAAGCTTTCTCTGCTTCTTGGGTGAAGGAGTCCCAGTGTGTCCATCTGACAGTCAAGTAACCTGACAAGTTCTAGGTCTAAAGACTGACTCCCTCCCTGGATCCTTGTGGAACTGTCATAGAAATGAGATTCCCGGGGAAAAACAGGAAATTTCATAGAGGAAATGACATAGTCATTTTTTTTTCATTTTTTTTTAAATGTGTGGTTCTCTTTCTTTAATATCTTTTGTAGAAAGAGGTGAATGCATTGTCGGAGACCTGTAGACCAAAGTAGAGGGCTTAGAAAGGCCTGAGACCTTATTGCCAAAGGAAGGTTAGGAACAGTGTAAAGGTGTTTCACTTGTTCTTATAATTCATGCTTGGCCAGGAAAGGAGGGTTTGTTTTTTTTAGAAAAAGAACATATAAGCACCAAAGAGGCATGTACAAACCTAGTAAAATATTTCAACAGCACAAGGACTGTTGGCCTTTCACCTACATCTTTAAATCCCTCAGTGAAGGGAATCAATTACTTCCTTCCGAAAGTAGTTTCAGAATAAACAGTGAAGGATCCACTGAATCAAGGATAGGAAGCCTGTCTGTGCATGTGTGTGTGTATATATACATATACATATACATACATATATATATATATATACACTGCCCCCTCCTAACCCTGCCAGTTGGGAAAAAAAGCATCTCCAGTTCTTTTTTCACTTCATTTCTTAGTTTAAAATAGAACATATAACAGCTTTATTACCAACACTTTTGCAATATAAGACACTGCAGCTAGTAAGACATTGTACTAATAAGACACTGCAAATTTTCAGCTCCCTGCTGGTGGGTGTATAGTCTTCATTGGTTTTGTCAGCAAAAATTCTAGCATTGACTTGTGGGTGGAAAGCACAAAAATCGTGTTGGCTAAAGAGGATATTTATTTACTGCTCATATGGATATGGCTTATAAGTTGCTTCTGTAAGCAAATGCAACATACACTTTATAATTTTCTCTGTCATGTTTTGCATTCATGATGAGTGAAGTTTTTTTGAACATGTGTCAATACGGTTTGGAATTATCACATGCCAGTAATTACTATGGATGATTAAAGATGTTGAGGAAAAACCTTATTGCATATTCCAGTCTTCATGTAAGCACAGATCTCTAAGACGGTGAGCTGTGTAGTGCATTTTAATCACATTGTAGTGGCTTTCTGTAGTGCAAAACTATTTCAACTGAAGCCTGAAACAAGTCTATTTCTGACCCAGATTCAACGTGATAATGTGTTCTTGGTATCCTTTACATGCTGGTAACAGTTCAGCTGCACTAAAGGGTTTTGTCAATTTATGTTCGTTTTCTATAGGTGTTAATGTATCTAGCAATTAGAGTGCAAATTGTTACTCTTAAACTAGCGTTGAATCTGGGTCAGTGAGAACTCTAAATTGAGCAATTTCACCAACTGTTGCAGGATGCTGTAGCAAACCTTTGAGCTAAACCGTGCTCCAGTGTGTTGAGAGTTGTGATTTAATAAGAGGCAGGCAGGCTCTAGCTACTTGCCTTCCTCCTGGGAAAACATGGAAATATGTTAACTTGATATTGCTGTAACTTTAAAAGTTGAAGTAAAGAGAGGGCAGCCTAAAAGGATTGGTTTGTCTCCCGCTTCCTTCCCCTTGTCTGTTGAGTCAAATCCTTACCAAGATTTTTCTTGGCCTGCTTTCATGTGGCTTAGCACAGTTCAATTTTCTTGGATAGCTGCTTAGTTTAAAGACAAGTGTAAAGCAGCAGTTCTGTGTCAGGGAGAGCTGTTCCTCTGGCTCATTGTTAAAGAAACATCAGTGGTCACATTGGGTCTTCTCACACAAATATACTAGATTACTTTAGTCTGTGTTTGGTAGTTTGAAAGGGAGTGGTATTTGGTTAAAGAGCTGATGGCTGGATAAGCTCATGAAGAAACACACATTTGTTTTTTGATATCGCAGTCTTGGATCTCTAAGAAGATGCATTTAAGACCCAGAGTCTGCTTTTCTATTTGTTTCAAAATGACATCTCCACAGAAGAGCAGGGTGAGAGTTACACTTTTTCTGTTTCTTCTTCATGTGGACAATATGCTGGGGTTTTTTTTTTCATTTCCAGAGCCTCGCAGTACCAAACTGCAGGACAGCCAGGATGCATGCCTGTTTAGTCTTCCTTTTGATTTCTGGTTCATTAAATGCTTTTAGTAACCTGCTTCTAGAATCATATTAAACGTAAAGCATGTAAGAGTGACATATATAGCACCCTGTTGCAATTCATGAACAGGGTTATGCTGAAGACTGGCTAGTAGTATTGCTTTATTGAAACTTTTTGCTACAACCCCTGCTTTCATTCAGATCAAACGATGGACAATCAAATGCCTTCCACTATCATGATCAGCAACCCAAGAGAAAGCCAGACAGTACTTGACAATCAGACTGCGTGTAAAACAAGCTAGCAAATGGCCTTGTTAAGGTTGAAGGCTGTTTCTTGAGTCCCTGAATGCAAATCAAATGGGTGAAGGAACAACTTCATTATATGGAGTTCATTATAGGACAGAGGAGCAATAGAAACGTGCATTTGTGTTGGAGTCTCTGCAGACACCTAAGATGAAGTTGCATGGCAGCAGTTACAGCAAATTTGATCTTAGCACATAGTAACTGCTGCTGGCAGGTGGAAATGCAGGAAAGGGTTTGCTGAATGCTGTTTCTGCTGCTGTTACCCTTGCGATTTCAGACTCCTCTGCTTACGCCCCCAGATTGCAATGAAGATTTACTCGGAAAAACAGAGAGAGAATGCAGTTAGGAAGCCAAGCCGAGGAGTAAAACATTGCCACAGTCTTTAAGAGAAGCCCAGAACAAAATTTTGAGTAGGACAGCATTTGAAAAGGTGCTTGGAAGTGGAAGGAAAGGGACTATTTCCTGCTGTCTGCCTTCCTGCTGTGCGTGTATTCAGGGCTTTATGTTAATAAATGAGATTGCAGGAAAGGCATTCTTGGTTCCAACCCTGACTTCTCCTTCTAATAGAAGCAGCCCTGCAAAATGCTGGGAGGTGTGGGGGCAAGAGCAATCTGCTTCATTCTTTCAGATGTATTTTGGCACAGATGTTTTGGTCAATGTTAACTTTGTGATGCCAATGGTATGGGAGTTCCCATGACAAACACGCTCGTCTCTAACCCTGAACAGCAGGGTTAATCCCAACCCTTCAGGGTTAATTAGGAGGCAATTGCGTGGGCCTCAATTAATCCCTGTTTAACTCAGTTGCATTTGTTGGAAGGGCACTAGAGATTAATTTGGCCCAGTGCCTTCATCAAATTCATTAATTTCATTAAATGTGAAAAAATATTTTAAGTGTTAGGTAACAGCTGTGATTCTTCTGCCCTGTGACAGGGTCCAGCAGTGCTGGGCAAGACCTTGAATACTTGTCATAAGGCTATTGGCTGAGCTGGAGAACTGCTGCCTCTTCCTCTCAGTGGAACAAAAAATCTTGTATGTTATTGATTCACCCAGTGGTAAGGACCTGGTCTGATGGAGGAGTCAGGACTTCTTGAACCCCCTGATGATTTTGATGAGAAAGACAGGGAGAGCAAGTATTTGCTAGAATCGGGCTCTTGAGTGTTCACACGAGAGCACGCGTTCACACGGTGATATGTCACACAACATACCCTGCTTAGTCTTAATTAAGGTTATGATTGAGAGGGTGCTGAAATGTTTTGTCATTATTCTGCAGATTAATGAAATTAATGAGATTTGACTCTAACATCTGCTGTAATAGTAAATTTAGAGCTAGATGACGAATTCATGTGCTCAGCACTGAAAGCATAGCTAGAGCGACTAGAGGTGTCAGTCTCTGCAGGTCATTATTCGACAGTCAAAAGTAAACACCTGGCTGAGGGTGTCAGGAGGGCTCAGGTGGGAGGCAGGTTACTAGATTTTCACTGTTTGCTTTGGTTGGTTTCACCCCTACAAGCCCTAACATTACTCAACACCTCCGTGTGCCATAAAATACTCTGGTTTCGCTGACTTTCTCAGTTAACTATCCTCCAAACCACAAAATCTGTGTGCGCTCTTGCTAGTCGGTATGAGAGCTGACTCAACTTCTGCCGTCGTATACTGTACCAGGCAGCTCTCGAGTGATGCTGCTGCAATTTATCACCATAAACTGTTTCATATTGGAACAAACAATACTCATGAGGCAATCTGGATTCAAATTAATTCAAAAGCGCCATAACTGAAAAGTGAGCAGTCTCTTTGTGTTGTTTCTTTTAACAAGATTTTATGATATGACTAGACTACAAATAGCTCTATTCATGATAAACTGGCAACTTTGCAAATTGTATATGCTAAAAGCTATTTGTTGTACAAGCTGTTCTGGAGAAAAATCTTAAATGAAATCTTCTCTGCCAGGGGGATACGAGGCATCAACTGCACGGGTGCTATGCCACGGGCATCCTGTTTCAGGAGCCCCACAGCGATGGGGGCAGTGGTAAGAAAAGACCATTTGGTCCAAAAACCTTTAATTGCTCAAAGTCCGTCACTGCAGGGCACTAGAGAAAAAGAGGGCAGGTCCATTTGGAGGCAGTTTGCCAATCTGGTGAGAAAATGGTAAAGGTGAAGGAAAATGAAGAGGTGGAATAATTGCTTTTTGTCCCAAATAAATGCCACCGCTGCTCTATGCATTCCCTTTAAAGGTATAGCAATATTATCTTCCTCTAAAATACCCTAGAAACACCTCCACTTTAATATCCACTAATACTGCTGCTATTATCTTTGAGATGTGCTGTCTTTCAGCATGAGCAGAGGACATAGTTATGGCTGATCTTCCTTTTTAGGGATGAGGGAACTAGTGGAAAAGACCTAATATGTTTTTGTTCACATCAGCAAATACCACAATCAATGTAATTGATGGTATGGTATAGAACAAGTCATTAATGCATCCTCCTTGTAGGCATTATTTCAGGTAATTACATTTGTATTTGGAGATGTATTTTTCTTGAATATTTGTATAGTGAATTTAAATACCAAATTACACATCCTACCATGCAACCAAATGCTTTTGCTGTTGTGAGAGTGAACCTAAATTATCATGCAAGGATAACTGTAAGTTATATAAGGATGTCAACTGTGACTTGTTGATAGTTTTAGTAGTAGCTACAGGAATATCTCCAGAGCCAAGGAAATGAGTTACAGTTATGTTTTAATGCACTTATCAAACCATTCTAATTCCTATCTCCAAGTAAAATTATACCTTTGGTAAAACCAGCACCATTTACTCTGGGGCTTTCTTTCCAAATTATTTATACATTAATAATAATTGTAGGTACATTGGAGATTAAAAGCTATCTGCAGAGCAATTAGAAGCTCTTGAAAGGTCTTGAAGAGAATTTGGGTATGAGTGTGAAGTAACTTATGGGCTAAAATTTCTATTGCACATGTGAGAGACGGCTACAAAATAACAGTATATGGGAATGCATAGTATAAAAGGTAAAACCAGAAGTCAGAAAGCTGTTGGAGTCAGGGTGGGGTTAGACACCCGAAGACAAGGCCTGAAAACGTACTCAGCTTCCAACTGACTCCATAATGACCTAGATCAGTAGGCAGATTGTGTCAGCAAAGATTTGAGGCGCGTTACAGTTCTGCTTCTGAGTAACCACAGAAGTTGTTTGCTCTCGGTAGACATAAACATCACGCAGGATTGCACCCTGCAGGCATCCACAAAATGGGCTGTTTTGTGAGAGAGCTTGGTATAATGAGCATTTTCTGGACGCTTCTACTGCATCAAGCTTTTGGTCAGATGCTAAGACGGTATCTGTCTTGTTTTTAAACCCTGATGTGCAGGAGCTGGTACTGCTGTCTTCTCTGCTTATCTAATAAATCAGTGTTTAGAGCACAGGTCTAGAAGATGGGAGCTGGGGATTTGTCACTTATGCAGCAGGGGCTCAAATCTGTATCTGTCATAAGAAATGGCCTAATTATTGCCATAAACAGTCCAGTGAAATGGACTGTCCCTGCAGTTGGGTGCTTCTACGTGTGAAAAATTTCAGCAGCCTGGAGTCCTTGCCTTGAGGCTTGATTAGCTCTTTCACTCGAGGATGGATTCCTGTAAGGAAAGCACTCCCTGCCAGAGGAATTGAAGTCCATCCCTGTCCCTTGGAGCAAGGTGGTGGTGCCTGCTCGGGGCTGGCTCTCCCTGCACTAGCGAGCCTCAAAGTGCTCGGAACAACATGGGGCATCTTCAGCAGCGCAGAGGAAGGATGCAGCTGTCAGCAGTGGGACAGGAGATTCTTTTCCCTCCGGGAAAACCTAGGTTTGCTGCCTCCCATGTGAGTGTTGTGCCCACTGGGCTGCTGGATAAAACACCTATAATCTGAAAGAGGAAAGCAACCCTGCTCGCTTCTATTTTCTTTTAAGGTGTCCTCTGTCTAACAGAGCAGGGCTCAGGCTATGGTACCCAAGCGTATTTCCTGATGAGGATCTGTTCAGCTTTCAGAAGGCTGACTGCAGCCCCAGATCAAAAGTCTGGGGAAGGATAATGCCCCCTTCAGGACACAGAAGAGGTGTTGGAGAGGGAGAGGTGATGTAAAGTAGGTCTTATGCTACACCTTAACATATACCATTCTTTGGTAAAGGCAATGAAGGTGGGCACCTTATGGCCATACATTATCTTCCCTCTTCCAGCCTAAAGTCAGCAGGGTTTCATAAATGGGGAGATGGGGTGGGGTGCAGAAGTGTTAGGGTTGCAGATGAGGGGGTGAGGGAGAGCAAAAAAGGTGTAGCAAGATGTTGAGGTGGCTGGCGGGGCTTGTGGAAACTGAGACGGCCAGTAAGAGTCCTGAGCGGTACGTTTTCGGTCGGTGTTGTAGGCAGCTGTGTGGCTGTGGATGGGTGATAACGTATGAAGTTTCAGTGGAACAGAAGAACCCAGAGCCCTGCCCAGAAATTTTGTGTTCAGCTTGCAGCTTAGTTAGGTGCATTTGGAAGTCTCAGTCTGAATTTGTACTAACTGTATGGATTACAATAAAGAAAGAAAAGGGTATTCATTAAAGACAAAAATTGAAACAACTTAGCTGGAATCAAATTCAACTCCTCAACTTGGTTTACCAGTATATGCTGTGCACTTCATCTGTATGTAGTATGATTGTAATTATGATATCTTTGTTAGTCTAACTCCCAAGAACAAAAAAGTGCCTAGACATTAGCTGGCTATCTTCCTGATTTTTAAAGCCAAACGTCTAATTAGAACACTTCTGCTTCTTACATTTATTTTCAGTTCTAGAGAGTGAAAGACAAGAAATCTCAACACAGCTGTGGCTCTTTTATAAACTTCAGCTTATTAGAGCTTTTGGGTCAAATTCTCTGGTGGTGTAACTCCACAGACTTACATTTATGCTGGTGTAACTTCAGATATTTATATAATTCTCTGTACATCTGTCCACATGTGTGTTCCTATGTATATACCAAACCCGTAGCTGATCTAAATCACTGTAGCTCTTTTGGCTTCTGTGAAACTATACTGATTTCTTACCAGCTGGGTATCCGGTCCACAGCATCTGGTTTTCCTTTTCCCTCCCTTAATAGCACTGATGAATCAGAATTCCTTAAGGAGGATAATACTAAACATAATTAGACAGGATATGTTCAAGAAGAAAATTTAATTTGAAGAGGTTTGCACAGAATTTTTATTGGCCTCAGGTGGGATGCTGGGACTTTATCTTAATGAATCCTTTCTACAGATCCATTTCAAAAACTGCATTATGCTATTATGTGACGGAGAGTACTCTAATGGTGCATTGCACATATGTTTATTCAGTTGGATTTTAAAGTTCTTCTGCAGATCAGTATAATTATTCTGGGCTGCAAAAAGGAAGTGTAATAACATAAACTGAAGTTTTAAAATTTTAAAATACCTACGCACAGAAAAGTTTGTTTATTATTTGGCACCTACATGCATTTAAGAAAGTCCTCTTAGTAAACCACTTATAGAACTGTGGATTAGAGCTATCCTGAGAACTGACTTGCTTAAGCCATGAGCTTTTTCTTTTATTGTGTCCCTCAGTTGCCCAGAATTCAAATACTCATATTTTCTTATTGTGTACTTTTAAAATCATACACGAGTGTTGCCTTTTTATTGTGATTTGTAAGTGCAACACATCCTGGGATTATCTAGATAAATCCCATTAGATTTTGTAAGTGTTCCAGCTACTAGGTGAATCATCCTTCACTCTTACTGATTCCATATACCGTTTGATTTTTATCTTCAGAAAAGCTTGCTTGCTTATGTTTATTGTTAATAATAACAGCCACATTTAGCTGTAATTTGCCATTGTGTAATTGTATTCTAATTAGGATGCAGTGTTTGGGGGACTTGTATCAGAAACAGTAATAGAAAATAAATCACTTGATGTGCAGTATTGCAAGCTCTCTGCTAAAGACATTAAGAAGAGCAAACGGAAAGAGGCAAACCGATAAATGATTTGGTAGCTCTCTGTCTGGTGGAGTGTTTCTGAGAAAAATGGGATGGAGCATTTCTGCTCATGGCTCTGCCGCTGGTCTTGCTCAATGTGGGACACAGAAATTGTGTGGAGGGTCGGGAGGGTCATCTTCGAGGCCAGCATCAAGAGGGAAAAGGCAAAGAAAAGGCAAATTACTTCTGAGCACCCAGAAGGGGGAGAAGAATTAGTGGAGCTGCTGGCTCTGTTTCTCCTCTTCTCTAATTGTATTCAAAATGATGGAACCTTAACAAGGAAGTATCGGAGCTGTTGTACAAAAGCAAGCCACAAGCTTCCTCTGTCCTGGCACTGCAAAATGAGATTTACAAGGTGATAAAGTCATCTGGAAGTGCAATGTCTTCAACGTCCCTGGTATTTATTTGCTGACTAATTACTGTAGTTTAGGGGTTGCTAATTTTTTTTGTAGTTTCTGTGTTAACACTTCTTGAATAAAATTGCAAACTTGTTCTCTTCTCTATGTGCATAAGACATCCCATCTAGGTGGTGATCGAGTTCTTCACGAATCTAGCATTACAGTGAAAAATTACTTTGCAGCCATTATGTAGTCTGAATATGCAATCAGGCATCGGAATATAACTATTCAAAACAGTTAATGAAGCTTGCAGACCCCTGCTGAACACTGCAGGCAAACAAAGCAGTAACCTGTACTGCTGCCTGTAGATTTACAGTTTGTTTCAAAAAAAGACAAAAAAAACCTCTGTATTTGAGAAATTAATTTTTTTAGTAGGTCTTCTGAGGGGGGCTCAGGACAGGATTTGAAGCTGGAACAGATGATTGCTGCTGCCCCAGGATCTGGTGCTCAGAAAGCATCTGTCAAGGTTCCGACATGGGAGTTAATCACAGGTTTGCAACATGTTTTATAACAGCTCAGAGCACCTTTTTCCATGAGTCCAAGTGATGAATGAGCGCACCACATACTCTGACTCCATGTGTTCTCTTTAATCTAATTAACAACTGTTTTTCTAGCGTGGGTCTGACTGTGGTGCAATCTGATCATGATGACGAGAGGGGGTTCTGTGCCTGTATGGACAGATCTAATGTTGTTAGACGGCAAAAATAAATAGTTCACCCAGCAGATGTTGCTTCATGTTGCAAGGCTGTTCCTTAATTTACATACAGGTGAAAGATCTAATCTCCGTTTGCCTTCTTTTCCAAGTGTTTTGCGCCTTTGTGGACTTGGAAATGTTCGCATTTTAAAACCAGGGAGGAACTTGGGCCCCTACTGTTTGGGGAAGGAGTCTTAATTTGAATGGGAAGAGGAGAAAGAACATTGCATCAAGAAACTGATTAGGTCCTCCTCACACAGCCTTTTCCCATCATTATGAGCACTTACTAAAGAGTGTCTGTCTGGCTTCGGTAAGGGAAAGCCAGTGCTAGCCTGAATATCCTACCTTCCTGCTGCTTTTAGCATCCTTCAAGATGGTACCGGAGGGAATTTGTTTCAATAAAATTAAAACCAAAACTCTGAAATGTGCTATGGTACTGTACAGACGACAAAGATCATCTGTGATCTGAACTTAGTATCTCAAGCAACAGAAGTGTCCTATGTGTCTGTGTTGGATCTGTTACTGAAAACCATCTACACAGAAGCTGGAAAGCTTCTAGAGTTTTGTGAACTTTAGACTGTAAAATCTAGGCAGGGTGCTGACCTCTCATTAGGATGAGAATTTTCTGCGTATCTTTATTTTCTTTTGTCCTGTTAGAATAGAACATTTGGCAATCGTTATGGTGTTCAGTGTTTTCCAGGGGTCTGGGAGAGCAGGGTGTAATTCTTGGCTGTGACTCCAGGGACCATCCTGTGGGTATTCGCAGCCTTGAACTGCAGACATATAATATGAGTTTAAGTAATTGTACCTTGTGGGCCCTGTGGATTCTGGAGTAACCAATTTAAGAATATATCTCTTCCCTGTGATTGTAAGGGGGTCAGGGAGATGGGGACTTGTGAACAACTTAGGCCCCTAAATTGCGTTGTGTGCATCTTCATCTGACTCTTTCCTGCTCTTTCTTTAAGAAATTAAAAGTCTAATGTAAGTGGCACCGTCTTTTCTTTATTTTCCACCCCAAAGTTTCACATTTAATAATCTGATGTTTCCCGGTGAAGAAGCTCTGTCAGAAAGTGTGCAGCATCTCCAGTGGCAGCATGTTGTGCTAAACCAAGGAAACATGTTAAGTTAATCCTTTAGGCGAATTGATGCAGCATTCCAGGAGTTAAACACCGTTTTTAGGAAATAGATTCAAATTGAAAGTCACAGACTAAAATACACTCTTTTCTCTGTACAGCTTCTGTCTAAAGCACTCTAGATTCTTATGGCTTGAGGGATTCCTATTGGCAAGGAGATTGTGGCCAGAAACGTTAGAAATATAAATAAGGTGGCATCTTATAGAAAACAGAGGTGTCAGTAAATTGTTCCTGACTGGAGCAGAATTCTTCTGCAAGACATGGTCCACTCTCCACTTTCTAATTGGAGAGTTAAATATGCTTACTGGAATTCGTGTCACCTAAGTAGCATGGCCTGTGTTTAGGAAGTATGTACAAACCCTGCAAAGTCTACCTAGTAGAACTAATGCAGGATTGGGGTAAATTTATCTGTGTGGTGGGACTGAGGTGATTTTTGGCTTGCTGTATTTGTCATGAGTGTTTAAGATGTCTTATTTATATTTCCTTTTATTTTGAACTCTATGTTGTTGACAAAGTGTAAAGATTTCTTAGTGTGGTTCTGTTTAGTAGCTTGGACTACTGAAAAAAAATTGACTTTCCATGCCTCGTAGAAGACACTGGTCTGGTTAGGTTATTAAAACAGAAATTGCTTAACAAAACACTTACTAATGTTATTTGTTGTAATTATGTCCTGAAATAAGATTCTAAATGGGACTCAACTCCATCTGCTGAGATGGAGTTTGTTTTTTGATATTTTTTTTCTCTTGTTTGTGAGGAACAGGTCAGCTTCTGTTTATTTATAGCCATCAGTGTGACTATTTTCATGTGACTACTTTCATTACATTTCTGAGTATATAATGTAAGTTTGGTTTCATAGCCAGTAACTTTGTAGTTTGAGCTGTGAGAGACATGAAACCCCAAACAGAATGGATTAAAAAGAGATTTTCCTTAGAAAATACTTGTCCACCAAAATTGAAAGTGCCATCATAACCTGCTGGCTTTTATTAAAATCTTTATTTGGAAAGTTCTGGGGTTTAGCTGCTAGATCAGTGTCAGTTGCTACAATAGAGCCCTGTTGTAGCTTTTGGCTTGGGTAGATAAGACTAAAATAGATATACTCTTCCTAGGCTGTGTCTGCTAGATTTGAATTTTTCACAGGGAAAAGCCTTGTCTGCCAAGGTGACTAGGTACATTTCTCTAGTGTACCTGATAAAAATGTTGAAAGATTTTGATTATACAGTGACGCAGAAAAAGCATACTTCTTTATGATCAAGTTGCAGGAAGGAGACGTTTGCTCCCACACAGATTTACTGCAAAAAGACAATATTTGCTGGCCAGTCTGTCTAATGATGCAGTGTATGCACAAAAATATAGAAGGAAAGACAGACAACTTTTTATAAGAGCAGTTATTCTGAAATGACTTACTGGGAAAGCAAAACGCTGGGGCTCCAATGACTTTTAAAAAATGTTGTTTTGCTCAGAATCAAGCTAAGAACACAAAAGAAACACCTGCACCAGGAAACCGATGCACTTAATTAGATCTTGAATTTGCATTCATTCTGAGGATGGATCGAGCTAACTTTTCTCTTTTGTGTGCACTTCTGCAAAGTGTAAGGGGGAGTGTGGGGGGGCGCGATTGAGTTATTTAATTTATCTTCCCAGAACTTGAGTTTGCTGCTACAGGCTGTCAGCTACCAGCAAATGAACACTTCATTTAAAATATTGTTGAAAAGTTGGGTTCAGTCCTGTTGCATCTGGTATGCAGATGGGATGCTACTTTTTATTCAAATAAACAGAAGAAGCAATTAAGCCCCTTTTGGAGTAGGATATTTGAAACAATAGGAGGCACCATCTGAAGCACAAGCTTATTTCAGATGTTGAGCGATGTGGATAGCAGAGCTTCATAAAAGGTTAAATATAAATATACATTGACTAAGACTGTTTTGGGTTTGGTTTTTTTCTTTGTTTTTGGAGTTATGTGTGTATGAACAAAGATATGACCAGAAGCAGAGACAGTGACAAAATGGGATAGAGGAAAAGTTCCTGAGGTCCCCAGTTTAACCAGTCTCCTGGACTACTTGGAAGGAGCTAAAACGTGACAGCAGGCTTTGCCTTCCTGCCTGTGTAGGATGCTGTGGCCCCACAGACTGTCACTGCTGCAGAATGATTGCAGGTGACTCCCTCTGTCTACGAAAAACCAACTGGTACCCAAAGATCTGATTTGCTTTCTGATTTCAGGCACCCCATTGAGTCAGCCACACAGAAGAATGCTGTATGTTTGCATCTCTGATAGCGATTACTGTTCTTTTGATACTTGCAATTAGTTTCATGGCAAGAACAACCCTATACTTTTTCTGATTGCTGCAGACTGCTTTTGGTAGTGGGATATTTGTCCCCGTAGAAGAACAGACAGGTGATGCACAGGAATATAGGTACAGCACAAGAATATACAACATCCTCTTGGGAAACTAGTATTTTTTTAAGAGACACATTCATTCTCTTCAAGAATGTCATAATAGCATATGAAGTGACAAAACACATGCACTTATAGTTTATGGAAAGTGACGTATCTTCTTTTAAAATAATCTCCTGCGTATGTCCCATAAGTTTTACCTCAGTAACACAGATAGGGTAGTCTTCATCCTGCTTTTCCTTTTCTTTTTTTGTCCCTTTTCCAGAAAAGCCAAACACAAACATCCCCCACCAACAATTTTCTGCTAATGGACAAATGCTTGGAAACACTTTTTTTTTTCTTTTTTTTTAAAAAAAAGAGAGCTATTTAATGTGACAGCACAACTTTTCAAGTTTTTCCATGAAATGTGGAAGTAAGATTTTTCCCCAAAGGCTCCACCTGCCCATCCTGGAAGAACTGCTCCATTTAATGGAAGCCAAGAAGGTTTTGTGGCTGAGACATTAATGCCTATTCTCCAAATCCTAAACTCATGTCAATGGTGGTGCAAATGTTTGATTGCTTCTTTTAAGGGTCAAGTAGGTGCAAACAGTTCACATTGAAATAAAATACTGTTGTTTTATTGTAGACAATGTTATGGCATTAAAAAAAAAATTAACTATTCTTTTGTGAAGGTGGCAATAGAACACAGTTTTACAATGTTTTTGTAAAAGGTATCAAAATGTTTGACATCTACAACTACCACATACAAACGCAAAGGAAGTTGGATGTAGGGGGCAGAAACTATGTAATCTAGCTCCAGCCTGTAAACGGTTTTGGTGGGCCTAATATTGTGTTACGAAAGCAGAAAATTATCACAGCCATACTTTGTTTCTTACATTCCCATGGATTTGTCCTGTAACCCAAATAATGAGATTTATTTAGACCTCAGTTTCCCATCTGTAGAATGGAATTAGTATTGCTTCGTTAACCTGTAAGGTCACTATGAGAATAGTCACATCAGACGTAACAGGGTTGATACCAACCTGTAAGTGCTGTGGGCCGAAAATGGTAAATCCCTGGGATCTTGAAGTCTCCAGATTCAGAAGAATAAGGAATTTAATATATTTTTGTTCCCTTAATGCAGCTTGCCAGGATATCACTGCAATGGGCATGAGTGTATGGAGGTCAAAGTACAGTAAATAAAAATGTGGATCGTTGGAAAGAAGACATCTCAGAACTTCAACCCCCAAAGTTTCTCTCTGAAGTTCGATTATGTATGACGTTTTGTGGTGATCTTGTTGAAGTTGCCATTATCAAAAGATATACGAAGAACAGACTTCTATTATTTAATAAAATATCTATTATTTAATAAAATAGCTTTAATTAAAGCAGATGGCATGCATGAGGACTAAAAATAAATGAGCTTTGTGACCCACCTCATGCCTTAAATATGGCCCAAGGAAGATGCAGGGTATATGTCAGGTTGTCCATCAGTCTAGTAAGAGTAGTCTAGTCTACATCTTCTTACGAACTTTGTCTTGTATGAAATAATACACAGATAAAATACATAAATCAAAACCCTTATGTGTAGAGTTGGATAAATAGTTAGAGCAAAAATGATCAAGAAAATATTGTGGTTAAGGTCAAACAAAATCTGAATTTTTGGAGGGTTTTGAGTGAAATGAAAAATATAACTTCACGTCAATTCAGATTCTTCCTGGGTTGAAACAAAATGTTTCTTTCAGCTTTTGGTAACCTTTTCCTAATCCTTTTTTTACTGGTCCTTTTAAAAATGAATTATTAATTTAAAATTAAAAATCATGTTTTTTACAAATAAGTCATATTTCTGGCTTGAAGCATTTTGCTTAAAATGTCAAGGAGAAATGTTTCAGCTGCCTTAATGGATGTTACTGTTATCTTTATTGGTAGGAACCATACTCCAAACTTGACACATTTGCAAGTAAGATTTCCTCTCTTTTTCCTCTCAAAACTCTTTAGCAGAGGCAATATTCAATCTCCCTCCCCTTAAACCAGTTTTATTTGAGTTCAAATGGTGTAGGACTCTGTTAAATTACACATAAAATACAGTGATGCTGACGTGCCTCTGGGTTCTATATGTGTATATGAATTTGTGTTATACTTTTGTCTATATGCTGGTGCACTTAATCTTGCTTTTGTTGATCTTATGATACACAGTTGATACCTTCTGACTTTTGCAAGCTCTGGTGAAAATTCCTGTAGGAAAAATATTTATTATTAACAAATTTAATGAAGCCTGTGGTTTATTCTCCTGGAATCTGCCATCTTAAACTCTTGATGGCATATTTTTCAGGATGAAGAGAAGAAAAAAGATAAATGCATTCAAGAGTCTCATACAAAGCCATGGAGCTGAGAATGTTTAGGCAAAAAACAGGTGTTATGAAATCATGTTTAGAATTTATCCCATTGATTAATATTCCACTGCAAAAAACAAAGAGGGAATTAGATAAAGGCAGAGGGAACCTTGAACTTCTTTAATCCAACAAGTTGTTGTTTACTTGCTCAAACATTCCTTGTTTTATATGTAAATCATAGCAAGTTCCTCTAGCAAGTACTCCAGAGTTACCTCATCTGCTATGGTAGATTTCCTGGGGCCAGTCAAACATAATATGACCTCGGTGCCTGGGAAGGTCATGGAACAGATCATCCTGAGTGTCATCATGCAACACATGAAGGACACCCAGGT
>JAOTQQ010000012.1:59326633-59381313 GCA_026546715.1 Gallinago undulata
TTTTTTTTTTTTTTTTTTTTTTTGTGGTTGGACTTGATGATCTCTGAGGTCCCTTCCAACCACCGTGATTCTGTGATAATATGCTTGCAGATGACTCCTTTTCATCCAGCAGCAAGTCTGAGGTTTGTTAAAAATTCTATTGAAAGTCAGAACTGAGCAAATTGAAACCTTAGAGTCAAGTATGAACTTGGTATACTGTTCTCATGAACCTGTAGAGCAACAACTGCTAAATCTCTTAATGAATACACATCAGTTAAGCCTAGGGCTATGAAGACTGACTTCACACCTCCACCCTGGTCCTAAGCCCTAACATGTGCTCCTTTCCAGGCTGTTTTGAGGTAAGACATCTCCCAGGCAACCTGCTTTCAACATCTCCCCCTTGCTTTCCTCTTCTCCCTATATGTATAATGTCACAGCTGAGAGTTGCTGACCTGTTTAAGCGTGTTCAGTAGGATGCCATTAGCACGCAGGTTTATAAGTAAAAAAATTGCCAATAAAAAATAATAATAATTGAAACCAATGACTCTACTTAGCTCTTGACACTTACAATCACTCTATCAAAGGTCTTGATTTAAGGGAGTGAAGGAATAAGAAACTAATATTTCATATGTTTTCATATGAGTATGAAATATTCATATCAGGTGTTGATTTTTTAATTTTAATACTGTTTCCCTTTGCCAACACCAGCTACTCTTTTATGTCATGTTGTCATATTTCATTGATTTGCATAACAGACCACTACATTGCTGCTGTTGGACAAGCAGTAGCCAAAATGGGTTTGATCATAGCATACGAAGGCTGTTGTAGGTCTAGTTACAATAGGCCATAAATTCATGGGAGATTTCTTTTTTGGTTGGGTTTTGTTTGTTTTTTTTTAAGATTTGAGGATGCCAAAAATCAAAAAGGGAGGAAATGTGGTTGTTCATAGGCTGAGGAAGCGTATGTCCCACATAGAGTTGGATTAATGTGAAAAAAGAAAAATCAGTTTGGTCACGTGTGTGAGTTTTATGGTAGTTTTTCCCCTGAATTTTATGAAAAAATGTTTTTCTAAGAGGAATGTTTGATAATGCCACTGGCTGTGAAGTAGTGTTTCAGAATACTTGTGGGATGAGAGCTACATGGCAAGAACCTTTAATGATGATGGGTCAGTCATACCCAATGACCTCCATAAGTAGTTACAGCAGAATCCAAATCCTAGTGTGCATTAATGACTTTGAATAATGAGCAAATTTTTCCCAGGTAGATTGCCAATAAGTTTATGTAGAAAGTGGTCTTTGTCATGGTTTCACTGACATGGTTTTTATTCTCCTTTTTTTTTCAGAGCTTGACTTTCTTTAGTTTGTAGGTTTTTTCTATAATTGTGTCTCTTGCGCTCGCACATAAATTGTGACAGATCTCAAGTAATTTTAGTAGGAAACTTCAGATTACAGAGGAAATGTAACAAAGAAGGTATAAAAAAACCTGATCTATTTCTAATAAACAGTAAGATTTTAAAAGAAAATGCATATATAGTAAAAGAAAACAAACTAGTAAGTTTCCTCCTTTCTTCATTTCACTACAAGAAGGACACTGAAGTGCTGGAGCATGTCCAGAGGAGAGCTGTCAAGCTGGTGAGGGGTCTAGAGAACAAGTCGTATGAGGAGAGGCTGAGGCAATTGGACATGTTTAGTTTGGAGAAGAGGAGGCTGAGGGGAGACCTCATTGTCCTCTGACAGCTACCTGAAAGGAGGTTGTAGAGAGGTGGGCATTGGCCACTTCTCCCAAGGGAATAATGACAGAACCAGAGGGAATGGTCTGAAGTTGCAGCAGGGGAGGTTTAGATTAGATCTTCAGAAGAATTACTTTACTGAGAGAGTAGTCAGGCACTGGAACAGCCTGCCCAGGGAGGTGGTGGAGTCACCATCCCTGGAGGTATTTAAGAAATGTGTAGATGTGGCACTTCAGGGCATGTTCTAGTGGCTGAGATTGTAGGAGGTTTTTTGTGTGTGTGTGGTTGGACTTGGTGATCTTGGAGGTCCTTTCCAACCATGATGATTCTGTGATTGTGACACACATTTCTAGAAAGCCAGTTGTGTTAGGCAGGGGAACACACCTAGCTATAGAGAAGGAAGGTTTCCCATCTGTCTTGATTTTCTCCTTAAAAGACTACGTGACAAACTAGCTTTACTGCATCAACAAACTGTCTCATAAAGGAAATTTCTGTTTTGTTCCTTACATAAATACTTCCCCTCTAGTAAAGCTTTTTCACCTCTAAAAGTCCTTAAAAGTTTAGAGTCCTAAACTCTGCTGAGTTAATGGTTATCTGAAAAGAATTCATGAAAAAAGCAAGCCTTTATTATCGTCATGTATTTTGTCCAAGAGCATCAGAATCACCAGGAAGAGGTCCAGTGATTTGATACCTCTCTTTCAAAGTTAGATCAACTTTGTGCTCTCTTTAAGTGAGGTGCACTTGCACCACAGTGCCAGATGAGTGCTGGTTGGATTCCCCTTTGATTAAAGAATAGTTTGACTAATGATTCTAGTTCACACTAATTTGGTAGCCTTTATCAGATAAAAGAGCTATGAAAAATCCTGGTGGTCACTTACCATATCCCACTAAATGATATATATGAGGGCTACCTTGTGGCCTAAATAAGGAAATTTATAAAGGAATATTATTTGCAAGGAAAACCAGCAACAAACATGGATGTAATGAAAGCAGAAAATTAATTGCCATTTAATGTTTTCATATCATAATTCTGGGTAAATGCATGTCAAAATTTTTCTAGCCTGTTGAGACATGGTACTTCGTTGTGTTAAACCTCTTAGTTTTAATCTCAGCACCATTAATTTGCTAAATACTAAATCGAGACAGGTTGTCTATGTTATATCTTATTAGAGAAAGAGGAGACATAAGTTAAGGATGTTTGGGTTGGGTGAGCAGGGCTATTATGGCAAAGATGAGGCAGTCATAAAATACACGCCTCCTGTCATAATAGAAAAACAGCTCAACTTCGGAGAGTGCTTCTCCTTCCCACTCATTCCCACGCTCGCATTTGCGCTGTCAAATGAAATACTGGCCGTCTTAAAACAGTAATAGATATAACAGTAAAGAAGTCAACCTGGTGAAACAAAAAAGGAACGGATTGTCCCAATGTAAGAGCACAATGAAGGTGGTGGTTTTCTTCTGCAAAGTCTGGAAAACTATTAGCAGATTTTTCCCCTTTTTAAAGTAAAAGCAGTATTATGAGCTATTATGTCAAGCAGTCAACTTTTAGTCTAGTTCAAGCACGTTCTTAGTAAAGCATCTGAGTACATGGATAATTATGAGCAGGTATAAAATAAACTCCTCTTTACACTAAGGGCAGATAACCATCTTTTTTTAAAAGATGCATAAATACATCTTTGTCTCTGCTTAGTTCCACTGATATGGCCACATATATAAGGATGACTGGGTTAGGTGAGGCTGATGCAATTTAACTATGCTCGGCTGAATAAGAACAGATTTTCAGAAGTAAGATTATCATTGATTATCATTGATTTCCTTTTAAGTTGTGTACACTCAACCACTGACTTATTAAAGTAGTTCTGGTTGGCTGCATTTTTGATATAGATTTCCCCCCCCCCCGCCTTGGAAATGAAGTAAAACATTTTCCACAGACATCTCTACTTTTCCTTGCTGTATGAGAACACCACCTAGATGCCATACTGCAGAAACCAAAGCCACCTTGCAATTGAATATTGAACAAAAGTGGCTTGTCTTACGCAGGGATAACACTTAACCTTGAGATCTGTGTGCTGTGTTCATGATCAAATACTACCCACCTTGGAGAAGATCAGGTTCAAGACTATCTAAAGAACCTGAATGTGCACTAGTCCGTGGGACCTGATGAAGTCCACCTGAGGGTCCTGAAAGAACTGGAAGATGAAGTTGCTAAGGCATTCTCTATCATATTTGAAAAGTTGTGTCAGACTGGTGAAGTTTCAGCTGACTGAAAAAGGGGAAACATAACCCCTATTTTTAAAAAGGAAAAAAAGGAAGATCTGGGGAACTGCAGGCCAGTCAGTCTCACCTTTGTGCCTGGCAAGGTCAAGGAGCATATGCTCCTGGAAACTATGCTAAGGCACATGGAAAATAAGGATGTGATCGGTGACAGTCAACATGGTTTCAGTAAGGGAAAAAAATTCCTGAGAAATGCGGTGGCCTTCTACAACAGGCTTACAGTGTTGGTAGGTAAGGGAAGAGTGACTGATGTCATCTACTTGGACTTCAGCAAAGCATTTGATACTCTGATGGCCTGAGAGAGTTAGGGTAGTTCATCCTGGAGAAGAGAAGGCTCCAGGAAAACCTTATAGCTGCCTTCCAGTATCTGAAAAGGGCCTATAGGAGAGATGGGAAGGGACTCTTTATCAGGGAGTGTAACAATAGGACACGGGGTAATGTTTTTAAAGTGAAAGAGGGTAGATCTGGATTAAATATTATGAAGAAATTTTTTCCCGTGACAGTTGTGAGACACTGATACAGGTTGCCCAGGGAAGTTGTGGATGCTCCATCCCTGGAAGTGTTCAAGGCCAGGTTGGATGGGGCTTTGAGCAACCTGGTATGGTGAGAGGTGTCCCTGCCTGTGGCAGGAGGGTTGGAACTAAACAATCTTTAATGTCCTTTCCAACCCAAACCATTCTATGATTCATCTTAATAATGGAATCCTTGGCAAGAATATGAGTTCTTTATAAAGTTCTCTCTCTCTTTAAATGGAAAAACTGAGGTCAAGTTGAAATTACCTCCTGTGAAGTCAGTAGACCTTCAGAGTAACTACCAATGGACAGAATTTGTTACCTCGTTTGTTTTCTAAGCAATTTTGTCACAATTTGTCATGCAATCCTTCCAGGAATATGCAGGTTAAAGGAAAGAACTAAGAGATGAAGAATTGTACAAGCTGTAACTTCATCCTCCTAACTACAACAGCTGGAAGAGAATACTTCAGTTTTCAAAAGCTCCTATAGCTCCCAAAAGCTCCTAAAAAGATTTATAAAGGCAATAGGGGAAGCACCACTGGCTGTTAGTTCTGACAGTTGTCAAAACTTATTAAATAGCAGCAGCTTTACGGAAATTATATTTGCACTCAAAATTAAGCATTATCTCTCAGTATTTTCATTGAAATAACACTTTTTCATAAAATTATTTCTATACAATTATATTTTATATATATATATGTAAACATACGTATTTAAACCACATGTTGTAAGCAAGACCTACTGTCTTTCCCAAAACCTCAATCCAATTAAGGAGCATCAGAGGGATTTAGGGAGGATGGGATGGTTTTGCGGTGTTTCTAACAATTTCTCTGTGACTGCAGCTGCAAGTGGCACTGCTGCACAGCCCTTCCAACATGCACTATGCCTTTGCATCAAGCCCAGTGGGCAGATGTGCTAGTACCTGTTGGCTGTTTATTTTTTTCCTCATTCTGGAAAATCTGGGAGGCGCAGATTTTTTTGGGAGCAGCTTATTACTCTCCAAACTTGCTAAGATGGGTTACAGCAAAAGTGAGGTTTGCGTAGAAAGACTGAGCCAATCATTCCCAAACCCAGGGTAGCTTATGCACCCATGGAATAGGATGTTGTGGGGCTAAAGTTTTGTATTTGTTTTAATTTTGAAGTGTTGCAGTGATTTTATCAAATAGGGTATATGCAGTTCCAGGAATTTTCTCATTTGATGTGTATATATTTTATTTGTTTACAAAAAGAAATTATGTGCATATGAGAAGAATACTCCATTTTGACCTACAGTGAAAAGAATCTGCAGTGGCTAGTTATGCTAGTTATTGGAGATTTAATATATTAAGGTTACTTGGTGGGTTTTGGGGGGTTTTGGTGTTTGGTTTTTTTTGAGTGTGGATTTTTGTGTGTGCAGCAAATAGACCTGGAAAGCAGAGCAATCAAACATGATTATCAGGAAATATAATGATAGTGGAATGTAATGCTAAAATCCTAGAAGGGATTGTTCTGATTTACTTTTTTGTACATACTTCTGAAAAGTCTCTCTTTCCTCCTTTTCCTTTAGTCTAATTGTGATCTGGAGCCTAAATTATTTAAGTAATGACCCAAACACACACACAAAAAGAGTCAGTATTGATACCAAGTCACATCTGGTAAAAGCCAAAATTAAACAGCAAGTCATTTACCCCGTGGTGGCATGAGGGTATCAGGTTCAAATAGATTTAATTTATCAATAGGGTCAGGCTGCACTGAATATAAAATCAAATTACACTGAAGCAGATGTTGAAGTCCAAGAGGAGAAGGTGTAGATTGATTGGAGAAAGGCAGCCCATCAAAGGGGCTTTTGTCCGTGTTTGACTGGGTGAAGCAGCTGACAAGTGGCCATCAGATACCGCAGCCGGGCAGCTGCATGACGGGGGTTTGACAGCTGACTTCATTAGGGCCCCTAGGACACGCGCAGGGATGAATTTGTCCTTTAATTGAGCTGGGCCAGGAAATAGCACCGAGAGGGCAAGTGGGAGTGAAAAGGGCTGTAATGAACCCAGAGACCAGATAGGTAAATTTAATGCTCCTCTGGTATCTGGTGCGTATGTTGTATTTGTGTGCATGGCATTTGTGTACTTATCACCAACCTTAAAAGCCTTCAGAAGTAAATTGTTCTCTGTCAAAATATATATGCAGCAGCGAAGTTGTTGGGAAAATTTCTGCCTGGGTGTAGTGGGGGGTGAAAATTTGCATTGATCTGGGAGTCCCACATACAATGACTCTGTATGTATAGCCTTCTACAGCCCATCATTCTGGCAAGAAATCTTGCCTTTCTGTTTGCAGAATAACATAATTTCCTGCTTACTTAACAGATAATGTAAAGTCTGTAGAGCAGATTCTGAGACTTGTGTGCAGTTTTTTTCTGTTTATAACTCAGTGGTGTTTTCTTCTGGTGTAGCCATTCTGGAACCTGTCTCGGAGCATTTATCATTGTAAAAACCTAGGTTGAGTCAAATTGCTAGCACAAACTCTGTAGTAGTCTGCCTCATCTGGCTTTTCATAGCATGTTGCCAAGAGTCTGGGTTGATTTTTAAACATGAACTGGAGGCGATGGATGCTCGGTAGGGGGTGGGGGAGCAAAAGTCCTTCAGTTCATCCTCAGGCAAAATGTTGACAGAAGGCAGAGCTCCCATGGAGGGAGACAGGAGTTTGGTTGTAATACAGACTGCACTTCTTAAGCTTCACTATCAAAGTAGCCTTATGCAATGCTCAAGCAAATTAATATACAAAAAGGACTGTGGTGCAAACCTGTAACTAGTAATCTGAGTCCTCTAGCATCAATGACACTTAGATATGTATACCAAGTAGAGAATAGGCTCCTTTATATTCTCTCAAAGCATAAATATGTGATCAAAGAAATAACATACACTAGAGCTGCCCTTAAGCAATGACCCTAACCTTATACCTCTCTTCCCATCACCAGTATTGCCAAAGCACTCAACAGATGTCAAATATAGTTAAAGTGGAACATATCCATGCATCTAATTTGAAAGCAGAGTAATTGCTGGCAAAATTTGCCAGATTCTAATGTGCTTGTTCAAAAGCTACCTAAATTTACACACCTCCAAGCAATAGAATTCTACAAATTATTAGTATCGAGTAATAGTAGATAAATTTTGAATGGTGAGACATCAGTGACCAAATTTAGTACTAAGAAGCGTAGACTGTGAGCTATCTCAGTCCAGGAAGTCTGTTAATTCTGTGTCTATACGGTTCTTAATTTCGTTGCCATCCCTACACCCTGTTGTTCTTCATGCAACATATAATAACAGCAAAATGGTCCAAAATCTGCCCTGTTAAACAATACGTATCTGCCTTGTATAGCATAGTTAGAGTATATAACAAAAAACAACAAAAAACCCCACAAACAAACCAAAACCATAATCAATTTGTGTATTAATGTTTTTGAGATTGTCCTGGTCACTTTGTGGAGCTTTCTGTCCTCCAGTGAAGCAGTTTCCTCCTGCTACTTGGGACAGGTAAACCAGTTCTCAATTTTATTACCTTTCTGGTATGGTCCAGCAGTCTTTTCTGCAAGGATCGGCAAGGCTTTCATTGAAAGGAATGAACCTCCTGAATTAGATCAGGAGATACTTGTTCTCCTTTAAGACACAAAAAGATATTTATGCAACAAGTGTCCATGGAAACTCTGCAGGAGCTGGAGACAACTCCAGAAGTCTCCCTGTTGGTTTTATAAGCTGCTCAAAAAGAACAGGGAGGGGAGGAGGAGACAGGGAGAAGGTCATAACTTCTTCCTTAGAGAGGTTGTTTTTCACACCATGGTGGGGTGCAGGTCTCAAATGCCACAGAGCTCTTCATGGGTTAAGAGCCAGAGAAAGTGAATCTGATCCTGTATTACTTTTCTAGTGTAATTTTTTGCTTATGCTGCAGTACCTTCTGCACTGAAAAATCTTCTCCATGCTGAAACTCGTTGTTATCCAGAGAGATCTCCCTGGTACGCTGGCTACACATTCAAAAAATTAATGACTAAGTTTTAGCCAGAGACCTAGAGTAACCTCCAAAATCTGTGGGCCAGGAAATTTTGTTTCAGTTCTGGTCTCTGTGATGATAAAGTAGAGTTCCCTCCATGAGACTGCACAGGTCCAAACTTTTATATAAATTGTTTTGTGATCTGGTTAGGCCTCATGCCAGCCATGCTTCCCCATGTGAAGCGTGTTTACAGCTGGAGTAGGACCTGGAGGAGGAGGGAAGGAGTATGATTTATCTAAAGTCTGGTTTGATGCCCGGAAAATAGGCATATTGTGTATAAAGAAAATTACATCCACTTAGATTGCTCCAATGTGCTTTACTTTCTTTTCCCCTTATCTGTAGAAACACCAAGCCAGGATATAGACACATCTGAGAAAGATTTGGGGAATATGCCTTCTCTTTGGTGGCTTAGAGCAGGATGCCCTGCCCCACATATAAAAGACTTTAGAATAGAACTGAAAGGCAAATCCACAAGATAGCTAAATCTGACAAAGCGTAGATATGCCAAGGGCTTTCTGAGCAGGGGTGAACATTTTTCCTTAACATACACATCAGCATTTCTTTAATCTATACCACAGGGGAATTTCAATCAGCCAGCACAGCTGTGCTTTGCAGAGCTGCTGCAATCTCAGCTCAAGCCCTGTGGCTGGCCTGATGCAGCCCCTCACTTGGTGGGGCTTTGCCCCTTCTCCAACTGGTGCAAGTTGGTGGCCTCATGTGTGGCTGCCCTCTGCTCATGGGGAAATTGGCTGCTGTGGATAGCATGTTAGTGGATTGGATACAATAAATGTGGTCTCTTAGAAGACAAGTGACTGTAATCTGTCCCTGTTTTTTTTTCCCCAGAGACTAGAAATTCTGTTGTGTACTATACCTAAGGGATAGTTCTAACTCTGAAATAATTGCTAATATTTCATTTTTCTTCTAATTTTTGCCCCTGCTCCATGGTGTCTTTTCCTGTCTTTTCCTTCTGTCATACATGTTTTATTTTATTATTTGCAATATTTGCACTTCTTATTGCTACACTTTTATGCATGAGACCCAGAGGCAAGGAGATACAGAACACTTTTATGGGGTGGTTTTATTGTGTTTAATATTTTCACTCATGGCAAAGAAATACAAATGCTACCAGGAAGTGGTAAGCAAAATCTCAGTTCCAGCTTCTCCTAGTGTTAATGAGAGGTTTATTTTGCTGTGGTTCAGTATAGGTCCTCCTAGAAGCTATGCTAAAGCACATGGAGGACAGAGAGATGATTTGGGAAGGCTAGAATGGTTTCACCAAGGGCAAGTCCTGCCTGATCAACATAGTGGCTTTCTATGATGGAGTGAGTACACCAGCGGACAAGGGAAGAGCTACAGAAGTCGTCTGTCTGGACTTCATAAGGCATTTGATCCTCTCCCCCACAACATCCTTCTCTCTAAATTGGAGAGGTCTGGATTTGACAGGTGAACTGCTCAGTGGATGAGGGATTGGTTGGATAGTCACATCCAGAGGGTAGTGGCCAGCAGCTCAATGTCCAGATGGTGACAAGTGCTGTCCCTCAGGGTCTCTACTGGAACCAGTATTTTCTTCATCAGTAACATAGACAGTGAGATCAAGTGCACCCTCAACAAATTTGCAGATAACACCAAGCTGAGTGGCAAGGTTGTTGTGGCTGGAGGGAAGAGATGCCATCCAGAGGAACCTGGAAAAGCTCAAGAAGTAGGCCCATGTGAACCTCATGAGGTTTAACAAGGTCACCTGGGTCAGAGCAATCCCCAGCATCAATACAGACTGGGAGATGATGGGGTTGAGAGCAACCCTGCCAAGAAGGACTCAGGTGTACTGGTGGATGAAAAGCTGGACGTGAGCTGGCAACGTGCTTTTGCAGCCCAGAAAACCAACTGCATCCTGGGCTGCATCAAAAGAAGTGTGGCCAGCAGGTTGAGGGAGGTGATTCTAACCCTCTACTCTGCTCTGGTGAGACCCTACCTGGAGTACTGCATCCAGCTCTGGAGTTCTCAGCATAAGACAGACATGTACCTGTTTGAGCAGATCCAGAGCAGGGCCACAAAGATGATCAGGGAGCTGGAGCACCTCTCCTGTACGGACAGTCTGAGAGAGTTTGGGTTGTTCATCCTGGAGAAGAGAAGGCTCCAGGGAGACCTTATTGTGGCCTTCCTGTACTTAAAGGAGGCCTACAAGAAAGATGGGGCCAAACTTTTTAGCAGGGCCTGTTGGGTTAGGACAAGGTGTAATGGTTTTAAACTAAAAGAGAGTCAATTTACAGTGGCTATAAGGAAGACATTTTTTTAAAATAAGGGTGGTGAAATACTGGAACATGTTGCCCAGAGAGGTGGTATATGCCCCATCTCTGGAACCATTCAAGGTCAGGTTCAACAGAGTTCTGAGCAACTTGATCTAGTTAAAGATGTCTCTGCTCGTTTCAGGGGCTTTGGACTAGATGACTGATAAAGGTCTTTTCCAATCCAAATTATTCTAGGATTCTATGATTCCATAATTCTAGGTCCCATTTAGAAAGCACATTCAAACCTGACAATTACTGTAACTGGTAGAAAAGTATTGCTTGCCTTTATGAGCCTCCTTGATAATTAATTTAAAACACTCTTCTTTTTTTTTTTCTTTGTATGATTTTTGTAGGTTTCTAAATGAAAACCATACATTCTTTTGTGTACAAGTAAATTGTTGAGTTTGATACAGAAGCTTTTAGACAGAAACACAATAGCGTTTTAAAAAAGCTTATATTTAGCTAACCTGTACCTGGGTCTGGTGCAAGTGTTGAGACAGCTGCTTCATCAATTAATAGAGTCGCTGTTAAAACCTAATATAATAAACATTTGCTCAATATTGTTTGATTCAGTAATCCTTTGTAATGGCATACAGAAAGTCGATATTCTCCAAGTAATGGCATTACTATACAACAGATTCCTAGTGCAGAGATTCAAACAGTAAATTCACAGCAAAACCTGTGGGTTTGTTTTATTTTGTCTAGTGGAATGAACCAAAACCTACAAAAAGAAAATAAAGGGTGATAAACTAAGTTTGCAGGTCTCCCAGTCTGGGTTTATTCTGTAATGCTAACGAGCTTTTAAGCAGTCCAAAACCTCAGCGCCTGCTCTCTATTTTGCTGATGCAAATGCCGATGACAGGAAATAGTTAGTTTTGTTTTTTTTTTTTGTTAGCACAGTATCTGTGAAGAAACACAAGCTGCCTATCTCCAAAATAAAAGATTGAGGAAATTAGATTCTAATTGCATTTTGGAAGTAGATATAGGATCCAGAAAAATGATATCAGCGACGCATATTAATTCCTAGTGTAATTACATTGACGTCAGTGGAGTTAATCCAGGGATAAATTTGGCCCAGTGTCTTCAAGCATTGTTTGCACAGGAGAAATCTAAACAACAACAAAACCCCTGCGCTAAATCAGAAAGCCACCATGTTTGTTGGAGTTCTTTCTGTTGTAATGGCCAAAAATAAAAAAGATGGGAAAAAACCCTCATGATATTTGCATTTGAGGTGAAAGTACGGAGTTGTATTCTTCTGTTTGCTGACCTGTTAAATTCCACTGTATATTTTTTTTTTGCTTTTTTTTCTCTTTTTTTTTTTTTTTAATGAACTACGAAGTTCTTAAAATACTCTGAAAAAGGGACAATTTTGTTCTCTAGAGGGAGATCCTGTAAGTTTTACTGAATTAATTCAGTGACAGACTTGGAAGCTGGAGACAAGTAGCCATCCCTCAGACCAGGTTCCCAGTTTGCTGTCTTTTGCATTAAGCTCTTTGAGGACTAACTAGGGAGTTTCAGACTAACAGGAGAGTTTCTAAAAGTGGCTGATATGGGACAAAGTGGCTACACTTGCAGTATGTACCTTGATACCCGCTCTTAGGACACACCAAACAAACATCACCAACTCCCCCAGGTTTAAAGGCAATCTTTGGAGTAAGCCAGTGGTGAAAAACTGGCCCTCCCCTCCGCTTTACAGCAGGTCTAGGTTTGTTGGTCTGGTTGCTTCCACGTTTCCATGCTGCCTTACTGGTAAAGTCCTGTGGCCTTTGTTGGGTGGACAAAGTGTCATGAAGTCTTTCCTTGTTCCTGTCCGCCAAGGCAGCAGGTGTTTACAAGGTCATGCAGCTTTCCTAGAAGCAATATAGATGCATGTAGCCAGCCCAGGGCTATGCATAAGTTTTAAACTTTCCAGCCTGGCCAGTTTAAGTACAACAAAGAAATGCTTTACATCTGCAGGTTTAACTTTTTCAAGCCTGAATGCTTCGGTACAGTTTACAGGAGAGGTCTGTATATTCTGCCTGGCTCTTGATAACATTTTTAAGAAAAAAGAGTTTCCTTGAATGAAGGAAATCTTTGGTTCTTCACTACAGTTTTCTTTATTACCCATATGTGATTACTATGATAATATAAGCCTGCTGTGTAAACAGCATGCCACCTCTACTTGTAGACACTGATTTATACATCTTATCATCCACTGAAGATAAAGTAGGGAATAGTCCAGCCAAAAAAGATAGCCAGCTAACCTATTAGCTAGTAAAGCACATCTTTTGTTTGGTTGATGTGCTTTTTGGCTCAAAAAGGAGAATAGATATGTTGATAAAAAAGATTATCACATAAATTTCTTCAAGTTGGTATAACTGAATGCAGTGCTGGAGCCGGCAGTTCCTAAATTAAATTCACCATTCTGTGATGGAGTCAGTAGATTAGTGACTAGACCTTCAGCTTTCCAAGTTCTAAGTTAAATGATTATAGTCATACAAAAGGGGTTTTGGAAAGGCTTGCTTTTCATTTGCTAATTTATCCTTGTGAAGTATAAGAAGTTTGGTTTGGTTTCTTTCCAGAGAGGTATGCGTCCTAATGTGCTAAACATTTATTAGGGAGCAGAATTTTTATATCAAAGTTGGAAGGCAGATGGTTAAAGTAAAAACCCTGTAGGCTTTCCATTCTGATATATAAACAATGGGATCTTTATGTTTTGCCCCTTCAGTGTTTCTTGAAAGTTGTTCTTCAGCAAACTGCAGCACCTGCAGTAACCAGAGGCAGCTCTCTTTCACTCACTCCCCTCCTCTGTAGCCAAGGTTCATAAGGTGCTGAGTGCCCAGTTTCCATCACCCTCACTTGTTTTTATGCTTCCTGCTTTCAGAGAAATTAACAGGTGTTTTACAGGTGCTCTGACATAACAAGATGTATGTCCTGTGTTTGGTATCAAGATAATGAAAATAAGCGTGTGCTTCCGCCTCACTGAAAAATAAATATTATCTGAACTTTGGAGAGCAAAGGGGTTTTGGGTGCTGAATTCTTTTTATGATACAGCCCATCACAAGCTTACAACTGGTTTCTAATTTATAAACCCATCTTCTAATGCATGGGAAGAAATTGTGTAATAAACAAGCAGGCATAGTGCGAGGTAAATGGGTAAAATGTTGTGCATAGATCACAGGCTGAGCGTGTTAACACACCCTTAACAGTCCCATTTCTGTTTAGCTGGAATGGCAAAATGCTGCAAGTGAGGCAGTAAAACATGGAGTGCCCGTGTTAAGTACTGAGTTGCGGGGGCCACCTTTGTTAGCTGACTCCTGCTTGAGCGAACTCAAAGTAATTAGCTTGTTAAAACGCTGCTCTGACTGCTACTATAGTTCACCCAAATCCTTGCCATTCCTGTAAACTTATTAATCAGCTTTTTTTTTTTTTTTCTGTGACTAGGGGGGAAAAAAAAGAGGAATTCTGCCAGTCAATCCCATCTGAGCTTTATTCTCTGAGTGTCAGATGTCTATCGCATATACTGTGTCCTTTGGAATAATAATAATTGAGCCAGGCAGCTGAGTCTTGCTGTGGGTGTCTACAGGGGAGGGGGGGCCCTGATAAAAGACTCATCAGTTTCAGCTTAGTTCAGTAGACATCTGTGCAGCAGAGAACCTCGTGATGATCCTGGCAGCAGCTCTTTTCATTTGGGTTTGGCTTTTTGTGCTGAATGCTTTTTGTACTGCGTCCCCGTACCAGCCTGTCTCAGCACTTTCAGAGCCAGAGCTTTTTCTCTTCGTAAGCTCTAGGTTTTTGGTTGGGTTTTTTTGGTTTTTTTTGTGTTTTTTTTTACAGGCCACTGGGTCTGACTGGAGCTGTATCCAGAATTACAGAAACCAGCAACCACCTGTCGCCGGGACATTGTGCACAGTGGAGGGGTAGAGAAGTGAGCTGGGGGGGGAGATGGAGAGAGCCAGCTGATTGCAGGGGATTTCTGAGGAGCAGGACTCTTTGCTTAACCCCTTTGCAAACACAGGAAATACTGACAGTGGTCGGAAGCTTTAGAAGGACTGGGGGAAGGGAGAATAGAGAAACCACAAAGAAAAGGATTAGGGGCTAAAAGAAACCCTGCCCCAAAAATTCTGATAAATTCATCTTTTCAGGTTCCTTTGTCACTGCTAGGGTTTGTTCTATGCATGATCCCCTCTTAGCTTGGGCAGAATCTACATGCACTCCATGTGTTTCTTGCATTAGCATAATTTGGCAATAAATGAAGAACTGTCTCTTCTGACTCAATGAGGACTGAATTGCCTACTCTAATACTAGGATGGGTATCGGGGGGGAAAAAAAGTTCATTTGCATACACCTCCTGATTCAGTCCCATCAATTGCACTTTGGACTTTATGGTAATGCAGATTCAGTAGTCCTCTCATACAGAGGACTTAAGGTTACTTTCTGACTTGTGGGGCTCCTCTGTTCTCACTTCTTTCCCTTGGTCAGGAATAGGTCAACAATAGCTGGTCAGTTTATCTGAAATACTGCTTTGATTGGTGCAAGTTGTCTTAATAAACCAGAGCACACTAAAAATCATAAACCATTTCTATGGAGAATAATTTTATTTTCTAGCAAATAATAAAAGTGCATGGAAATTTTCTTTGATACTTTAATGTATCAGGGATAAAAGCTGTATCATCCATGAAAATATTAAGTCCTTATTGAGCAGAATAACATTCTATTCTATAAAGTAGATTATGCATTATGCTCCCACACCATTACAGAAATGTGTAATAACAGTTGGATAAAATCCTGAAGATTTCCTCCTGAAAAAATTTCCACTGATGCTGTTAAAGGAGGCCTTTATGGATCTGAAGTTTACCCAATTTATTGGCCTGAACTATAGCACTCATTTTTCTTCCCCCCATATCTAATGGGGAAAGCGTTATTCCAGAAATTAATCCTGGGATTAGGCATTTTGGAATAAGACCAATTGCCCTCTGGAGAAGGTGGTTACTCCTTTTGGGTATGCTGTCTGCTCTAAACCTGAGATGTAGTTAGGTTCTTGACTTCTAGTTTATTGAAGTTAAATGAGGGGAATTCCAATCCAGAACATCTGCTTCTGTCCCCCAAAAAAGCATGACAGAACATTAGGCTGACATTTAGTCTGTGTGTCATCATTTTTTTTGGTCTTTACATTATCCTGTGTGTTGTGTGAAGCTTGCTGACATCTCTCTTTCAAGTGCTGTAATGATGAGGCTTTCTCTGGAGTTATGTACCAGGGACCACTGCCATTCACAGGGAGTAGAGCAGAACGTGGAAGGCTCAGCCAGAGCAACTCTCTTGTTTGTCAAAAGTATGTGTCCCTACAGCCCTGGGCTTGGTCTTCCTCCTGATAAATACACTGAGAAAACTGAGACCTTTTGACCTTAAAATGGAGGCATTAAGAAGAATGTAAGACAGTGTGATGAGATTAATTTACTCCACTAACACAATAATCTTGGCAGTGGTACAAACGAAAGGACGTTCCCTGATTTAGCTACAACATCTCTTGCTCTCCTGATCATCCTTCTTTAGCTTTCTCCATTTCATAATCCAAATCAATGCAAGACCTTAAGAGTGTGAAACGTAAGAGACAGAAATATACTGTCTTCAAAGAAGGAGTGTGGGGGGGATTGCTGCTAAACCAAGATAGTAGAACATCTCTTGGCTACTCAAAGGGTTATAGATAAAGACTTGCACAAATTGGGCCACATTTATTTCTTCTTGAGAAAATAGGTACTATATATATAATTAGTGTATATTCTTATGATTCTTTCATAAAGATATAAGTGGTATAATCTACTTTTAATTGAGAGGATATCTTCATTGAAGACTTCAGGATGTAAATGACTAGTTCTTGCCTTCACCAAAGAGAGGCGACTGTTACAGTTGTCATAAGTGTGGAATAGTATTTTGGGTTTTCTTCAGTGCAATACTTAAGTATCAACTTCACAAAGTAAAAGATGCAATGTAATATGTAACAACTTCATTAATTTCAATTCCTGGTTTTACCTTTGGGTAACAGAATTGTAGACGTACTGAGAAAATTGGAAAACAATAATTGTACCTTTAGTAATATAACTCTCTGGTTTTGTCCGTGACCTGTCATTGCATATATCTTACAGTTTTTAATTTACTACAGGTGTGACTATGTCATCCAGAATAAATATATGTATGTGTTAACTATAACTGTTGAACGATACATTTTTTGATGGTTTTAGTAACTAGCATGTCTGAGAACCCAGGAGGGATCAGGAATTTAGTTGATTCCCTGCAGAAATAAGAAATTATCTTTGTAAGAGGTACATACCAGAAGGAGCACAGCATCATTAAGAAGATGTCAGGGACATTAATACAGTGCTTATGACTTATCCACTGAGAACAACTTTGTTTTGAGAGGTGATCTCCAAATCAACAAGTTTCTTCCAAAAGCTGCTTAATAACAGTGAAAGGCAACTCAATATAGCATCTTCATGCCA
The DNA here is from genome assembly GCA_026546715.1 of Gallinago undulata. Taxonomy (NCBI): domain Eukaryota; kingdom Metazoa; phylum Chordata; class Aves; order Charadriiformes; family Scolopacidae; genus Gallinago; species Gallinago undulata. Next base: position 59,343,906 of record JAOTQQ010000012.1, read on the forward strand.
GTTAATGTTGCAGGTTTGGCTTTAACCTGCAGGTTAAAGAGCACCAAAAAATTCATCCTCTTCCTTGTCTGCAATTTTGTATACAGGTTATACTAGGCCACAGAGTAATTCAGGATTTTGCCCTTGGTTTCTATCAAAATACATGCCAAACATTATTCAAAATACGTTAAAGGATTTTACTAAATTCATCTGAAATGTCCCCATTTTATTTTATTTTTTTATCTTTGAAGGGGCTCTCCCGATACATTAAGTTCTTAACAAATACTGATATCCTTCAAACTATCCCTAAAGTGAGACATTTTCTCCTTCCTCAGAAATCTTAGTCAACAGTGAGTTAAAGCAAGGGCAAAGGAGAGATGTAAGCGAAGCAGGCATAGCTGATGTTGGAAACTCTTATTCAGTGCTGGCACATGCCCATGGCCAACTTACAGAGGCACTAGAGAAAAGAGGCTTCCTTCTTCTTTCTTAAGAAAGTCTTAAGGTATTCCTTACATTATTTGCTTCTACTTACAACTCAACTGGGATAATTTGAATAGCTAATATTCCTTGAACAAGTTTACTGAATGACAGTGATTCAGTTTGGATTCTTTACTGATAAATTATTTTTTCTGATTCTTCTCAAACTTTATGGAGTAGTATCATGACAGTCACAAAGTTTTATCTCCTGAATGAACTTGTTAGTGTGAAGTATTAATGATAAATTTTGAGGGTCTATATATTTCTCAGCTTTTTGGGAGCTCTGAAAAAACGTTTTTCATGTTCCCACTTTGTCTTTATATATGTCTTAGACCAGGATATTTTTCCAAGGACAAGTGAAGCTTTCAGCTTCTCAAGCAACTAGAAAACACTTGAGGTGAATATTAAAACATATGAAGTTTATCCTCCTGTTGTTACACCTTGTTTCAACAAATGAAAAGTCTCTGACTGCTTTTGGAAAAAAAAAAAAATCATGTCACTGCAGATATCTTCATTGATCAAATACATATCTATAAAAATACCATTTTTCATTTAACCATAAAAATGGCACTCCTCAAAGGTGAATCTATCTAGAACTGCAATCTATCCAATTATCAATCTATCTAGAACTACAGGGCCGTCTGTTTCTCAGGAGAGTCAGCAGTGCTTCCCAGTTTAGTATCAACAGCAAACTTGCTAATGGTGCACCCCGCTCCTGCATCCAGATTGTTGATAAATATATTGAACAGCACTGGCCCTAGAATTGAACTCTGATGAACACCACCGGTGACTGGTCGCCCCCATTCAGTACAACTCTTTGAGCTCTGCTCTTCAGTTAGTGGAATAATGAAGTTGGAGTAAAATGGCTTAAAAAAAATAGAAAAAGAATCAAAGGAAAGTCTTTGAACCTGACTGAGATTCTCCTTGTCATTCTTTAGTGCTAAGCCTGTAAGTGTAATGTCACCCTGAGAGCTATGCCTGTTTTTTTTGATGGACTGTTAGGCTGCTGTATGGTATGGTTTGTTTACAGGATGCCATTCCAAATTTTAATCCTCCAGTTTCTGCCTGCAGCAGGAGGAGGTTTGGATAGTCCTTCAAAGATGGGCTGAAATATGACACACAATCAAATGACGATAAAGATATGTCAGATGACTATACAGCACATGTAAACCAGGCCTCATGCCACCACATTTTTGGTATGGAGAGTAACTGCTGTACATGTGGTTCAGGGAAATTCATGAATGAGGCACAGTGCGTTCTCTGTATGTCCTTCAAGGACAGCAACATCTACTGGTTTCTGCTGCTTCTCTGAAGAGTAAAAAGGCAAAATGTAGTGAGGGGAATTGTGTGGGTTTAATTATTAATATTTTATTATTATTTTTGCTATGGACTTGGTACACTTACACCTAGAGGGTTCTTCTGTGGCTCTAGCCAAGTCAACGTGGGGTTTGAAATAGCTCAAGTTGTGGCCCATAGAAGTTGAGGTCTTGGCTGACATACTTGAATTATCAACATTTCTTCAAAGCTGTTCCCATTTCACGCATGAAGACTTTGTATCCTAAGAGCTCTTGTAAAGTAATGTTTATGGACATGTAGTTAAACGCATAATCAAATGCCTCTTAAGAAGCCCAGTAAAGGATCATTCTTGCCACTTATTTCTGGTTCCTTTTCCCATCAGCTTGGAGCTATCTCCTTCCCCCGCACCCACTCCCTGGGGAAGGATGCTGCCCTGAGGGGGCTGTGCAGCTGCAGGAGATGGTCTATGTTTCAGTTGTAGAGCTTGTGTCCCTCCAGCCTGCACTCAGGACACTGGCATCACTCTTGGTCCCCTAGTAACTCCAGAACACACTGCCCAGCTAGATGCTCAATGATCCTCTGTCGTGCCACATTTGTCCTGCTCCCGTGGCACTTAAAGAGGCTCCTTAATGCTCTTGTTTCTTCTTTTGCTGTTGAGCGTGAATTCTAGCACGGGGGGAAGGGGGGAATCCAAGAATTCATAACAAAAACACAGGGGAAAAAGAGCGCCTCCATTGAAGTTAATAATCAGCAGGGTCCAAATTACCTCTTATTAGCATTTATTTTACAAAAGAGGCAGGGTATAATTTCGCGATAGATTCAGATTTGGAGAGGGACTGTAATCAGCCTCCTGAAGAGCTCTGCCTGAAGTACGTGGCTGCTTATTTCTTTTTCCAAATTGCACTGCTCTCTTCTCCTCTCCCCCCCCCCGCCGCCAGCCGCCTCCCCCCCCGCCCCAACAAAACTCCACGCTTCCCCCTCCCGCCTGCCCGCCCCTGGTCTCTTTCTTGATCTCTTTGAATAATGCAATGGCTTTGAATAGCCCAGACAGGCCTGAAGATTAGGGGAGCCTGTTTGTGGAGCTGGGGGCCAGCTGAATAGGCGCAGGAGGCTGGCTCCCCGGGAAAACAAGGCGCTGGGAACTAGGCCAACTGTGAAGAGCATGTGCTGGGAGGGACTGAATAGGCAAGCAGCCGGCCGGCCCATATGTCAGGCTGTGCCACAAAGACTTCTCTGCACATCTACCATGACAAACAGGATTACCGAAGACAATTAATCTGGCACGCTTTATCAAAATCAAGCGCTGACCCCCAACCTCTCCCCCCAGCGTGCAGCAGATGCCACGCTCCAATTCAATGGAGCTCAAGTGTTCCCTTTTTCACCGCTGAAAAGCATCCAAAGCCTGAATAAGGTTGGCGTGGACTAATTGCAAACACCGTCTGATGGTGACAGTCCTAATCAAATGAGATGAGCTCACCTTTTCTGTAAACTTCTAACAGGGAGGCTGGCGGCAGCTCCCCATCAGCTGCTGGGAGAAAGAGAAACGCATGGGGCTGAATGTGTTGGTTTTGTTTTTTTTCCCCTCCTTTCTCCCCCTTTCCTCACTTGTTGCTTGATGGAGGAAGGGGGCAGCCACACGCATTTTCTCCTCTTGAGCCTCTCGGGCATTGCATCACGGGAGGGATGGAGGAAGGAAAGCTCTGGAGTCACCTCTGCGCAGAAGCAGGTCTCTGCTTGGGGGATGCTTGCTGCCGTGCTAGAAACCAAGCTAGACATCCAGAGCTGAGTCCTTGGCTGATGCCTGCAGAGCTGCAAACACCCTTCAGTATCTGACCCTGCGTGTGGGACATGCCTATCAGCCCTCTAGTCCAGAGTATAAACTTACACTCATTAGGACCAGTCATTTCTTTTCATCTCCCTCATGCTTGTTTTATTTTATTTACATTTCAACATATAGGAGTTTCAAAAAAGCCTGCCCAGCTGACCTTAATAGAAAATGAAAAGTGCAGTTCAATAAGAGCTGGGGGGAAAGCAGGGGAAAACTAACAGTATTTTATCTTATTGCTTTTGTATTTACCTTAGTGCTGTTCAAATAAGCAGCTCAAATGCTTGCTGCTCAACCTAGTAGTCATAGGTCCATGTACTGCAGAAATCCCTCATGGGCAGTCCTCTCCTCACAGAAACCACTCATCCTCTTGGTTTCAGCCAGCTTAGAGCCAAGTGCACGTGCTTCTATATTTGCATCCTTATGCTTGTTAGTATGGGAGGAGAGAAGGTTTGCATAGGCATGGATGAATGGTTCTTTCAAGTATTTTTTTTTTCTCCTCAAGTTTTCAAGGAAAAGCTTTATTTGTTTCTGTTAAAATTCTGTAGAACCTCCTTAGTTTTATTAAATAGAAAACCTCTGATAAGCGAATAAAAAAAAAAACAGTAGCGAGCTTAACAACAGAGAACACATCTTGCAGGATATTCTACAGTTTCGTAAAATTTGTCCAAATGAAATGGTTAAAGTGTTTGATTTGGGAGATACTTTATGAGCTTCTCATAATGTTTTAATATGATCTTTTTTCAGATAGAGAAAGAAAAATATCTCTCTTCTTCCTATACACATATAAACCAAAAATTAAGTTTAAAATATTCTTTATAACTTACATTTTTTCAAAGTTCTTTTCTGTCAAAATGGACAGCATTTTGTCCCGAGTGGCATTTTCAGTTCCTCATAATCCATTATCTGATAGGAAGTTGATATCTAGGTATTATGTCTCTATCTACTTTTATGGCTTTCCTCAGTGTAATGCCCGGTTCATCATCAGTTTGAATAATTATAACTTTCCTCTCAAAGTAAGGGTAGTAAGAGACCGGTACACCCTGTGAGCAGAGAAGGCACCAAGAAGCAAGGGGTTGATGACTACCTTGATTTCTGAAAGCAACTTGTTAGCCTGGGGGAACCACCTGGCTCACAGGTTGAATCTGCCCCTGAAACCACTGTCCCTCTGCACACACACACCTGTGATGGTAGCTCCAGGAAAGGTTCACACGTGCCCACTAACAACTGAGGTCAATGCCGAGCGGTGGTGACTACATAGTTACTTTTTAGAAGCCACAGTGGCTTTATTTTACGTTTTCACTGAGTGTCAATTCTCAGCACAGTGTGTCCTAATTAAAACAAGACCAGACCTGAAATGATAACTTCATGGGCTGACACCTGCAAAAGCCATCGCTGTGGGAAAGGAGCTTTCCCCAGAGCAGCCCTCTCCCGCTTCCAGCTGAAATAGGCCAGAGGTTCTTATTAACAGCGCGCCGCTAATGATGCCCCTCAAATCTGTTAATGTTTCTTTTTCCTGCATATCAAGAATGAGATGTTTAAATGCTGGTTACAGATGGAGGAGCAGCTGATTTTGATATTACAGTGTTTACACCCCAGCAACATGTTCCAGCATCTTGAGAAATGCAGTACTCAAAGTGGGTCCAAGTGGGATATCAGAAAACAGAGCTAATATTGCCCAAGGCACCCAGCAAAGGCCAGCTGCAGATCACCCAGCAGCTCGTTGCTGTGATCCTCTGACATCCCGTAGCCCAACGCTTTCCAAAAATCAAAGGCCAGGTTGTGTTTTCATTCAGAGTGCTAAGGTCGATTTCTAAGAAGTCTCATGTAATGAAGTGATATACGGAGTTAGGAGAGCTAAACTGTAGCTAATGGCTGCTGTGTCAGCAAGAAAAACCTTGTGCAAGAAAGGTGAGGGAATGAACCACAAATCCTACTTTAAAAAAAAAAATAAAAAAGAGAGGAAAAAGAGCAGAGCAAACATGGAGAACTCAATCCACTGCAGGCTAAAGCAGCAGCAGAAGAATGAAGTGACAAAATATTGATCTGAGCTACTTGGGGAACAGGATTAGATGTTAGCATCTCCAGGCTGTGAGGGGAGGAGCTGCCTGCAGGATGCAAATCCCTCTGCACAGGCTTGCTGAGGGGTGATAGGGGAAAAAAGCACCCCTGAGGCAGCCACAGGTTGGTATCTGTGCTCAAAATGAACACAAAGCCCCAGTGACACCTCTCTCTTTGGCTTACTTAACCTGGTCACTGATAAGGTAAAGAATAATTAATATCATGATTAGATTAGGAAGGAGGAAGACTGTGATTCTTTTGACTGCAGTTAATTAAAATGTTTCTCTAAAAAACAGGGGTACTTTTTACATGATTTTTACATGGGTTTTTGGAGCAGCCTTGTAGGTCACAGTAGCATAAATCACTACCAGAAGTAACAAGATGGCTAAGAGTCTGGAAGGTGGAGCTGATATGATAATACTTCCCGACATGGATGGGAATTTCTCCCAGTCATTAGCAGAAGTAGGAACTTGCTCTGAAAAGAAAGACTCATGTCAGACAACATTTTTAAAATGTCATCTGGTTTGCGGTGGAGCATCCACTGTTTCTCCTAAAATGCACTGGCTGTGTAACTGATGTGTATTTCAGAAATGACTTTGTGAGTATTGACACAGAAAGGTTGTCTCCTTCTCCAGTGACCCCTAAGGAATCACCACTGCCTGCAGATAGCAGGAGCGAGTTTGACCTACTTTATCGTGGCTACTCATTGCTGTCAAGATGTTTTTTACATCCATAAAACAGTAATGACTGACTTTTTTTGTTTTGAACACATACCTTCACAGTCTAGTGAACTGGATCAGAATAACAGAAGCCCCTGCCTTTTCCAGTATTCATACCAGGATAAGATCAACCTTTTTGAAGGTTAAGTAAATATGCCTCACTTATTTTCTTTTTTCTTTTTTTCCTGGACTCAAACAGGCCCTTTCATCTCTGGTGACACAACATCCTAAAATGCATCAGAGGATTCTGCTTCCTCTCGAGTTCTCTGTAGCTGCTGTCAGGTCTCCTGCTCGATTCACACTGAAAACTTTCCCCCAGGCCAGAATACGGAGTCTAATTCAGATGCCTCACATGTAGGAAAATAATTCTGTGTTGCACTGCCATAAAGTGTGGTGTTTGGGTCACTGTGGTGTACTTCCAATGTGGCACACAGAAATATGACCAACACGTGAAATCTCATTGTCTCGTTTAGCTAACAATGTTCTTAATACCTTGTTATGTATGAAAATTAAACCAACATGACTTGAAGAAAGGATCAGCTTTATCCAGTCCAATAGTGAAGTGAATTATAATATCACTGTGTAATGTTTATGGTAGAGGAAAGAAAGTTTTCAGTCGCTAGAGGAATGAAATGTATGTGTAAAGAAACTCTGGCAGGGGTCAGTGTAGTGGGCTTTGTTTCACTCACATGAAATATTTTCCTTCCACAAGAAACACTTTCCAACATGAAATGAGGCTGAACTTTCTTGGCTTAAATTTCAAAGTGATTGGCATCTATCTAAACATAATAGATCGCTCAGGCCAGCAATCTCCAACTTCTTTTGATTTACAGCCCCCTAAATATAGAGGTGCAGATCCTGTCTAAGTAACTTAAGCCAACTGACATGGGGCTTGCTTTCCTCTTTGGGTTTTACAAACCTCTTAGAAGCAGCTTAGGGAACACTACAAGTCCACAGACCAGTTTCTGGTTTAGACAATTGTCCCCAGCGCATGGCTCTCAGGCAGTATGCTGTTTGTGGCACCTCCTAACGTTATTCTTGGCCATGGCATACCAACCAGGGAGAGCACAGCATGGTATTGCTAGTGTCACATTACTTGCTTGGGAGTTTTTTGGTTTGGTGTTTTTTTTTTGTTTTTTTTTTTTAACCTCGAAGCCACTAATTGCTGGTAGCCCTGGCTAAGACACTTTTCAGTGCTCAGTAGGAAACAACAGGGTTTTTTGGTTTAGCTGGGGTTTCAGAAAACAGAAGTAGTGTGGGACTAAGTGGAGAGTTCAGTTTAACTGAAAAAGAAACCCTCTTTTCTGAGGGTTTAATAATGTTTTATAACAAAGATTGCAGCAAATGATCGTGGCTCTGCAAATAAAAACCTTATGTTTAGAAAATGTCAAAAATATTCTGATTATTTCAATAGTTATTTTAATTCCTTTTTATGCAGCCAAAATGATTTGCTGAAATTTGCAGAAGTTTGCGAAATGCATTAGTTGACTCAAATCCTTATCTCCTAATGAATACACTTCAGGCAGAAAAGTTTACTTAGCTGCAAGTACTTGATCATATAAATAAGCAGAGGGATCTTCTTGTCATCAAGCCAGGCTCAGAATTGAGAATGCTCTTAGGACAGTCTTGGCATTGCACCCTGAGGTGATTTCTGGTCTACAGAAAGAGTGGTAGAAAGTGTATTCTGCTCCCCTGAGCATAAAGTTGCAACCAACGAGTTAGTGAGAACGATGATTTCTTGAGAGGGGGTTCTCTGTGTCACATCACCACAGCAGTCACACTGTTATTGATTTCATATTTTGGTGAAATGGCTCGGTGAGCAGGACACAGGCCTTCGAGAGAGGCAGATGGATGGGAAACTCAGTAGAGCTTTTTCTCACTGTCTCAGTTTTGAAGCCCCTGCCTTGAAAGACAGCACATAAACGATCTCTGAGAAGAATATAACCCATAGCTGGTTGTTTTCTGAAGACCTAAGATCTCAACAACAAATGACAAAAAACTGAATGCGAGCTGCACCTATGTTAATTATCAGCCTGTTGGTGTACCCTGAAATGCATTTGAGAGAAAATGCAGAATGGATTTAAAATTCACAGGAAGAGTGAACATTCCAACTTTCTGTAGTTTGAACAAAAGCTGGTTTTCTTTTTCTTTCTTTTTTTTTTATCTCTCATCTCTTTAATCCTTAAATTGTTATAACACCAAGTGAACATTGAGATAAACTGCTGTTCAGATAATTCACTGTCAAAAATATTGAGCATACTTTAGTTGGATGGCAGTAGTAATGGTCTTTTCAAGTGCCGCTGCACAAAAGCTGAGCCTATCAGGATTTTTTGGCAGGCACTGCGTTTAACTTGTCATGTTATATATTGCAGCAATGCAGTTGAGGATCAGTATAAATCAACTTACAAGTCTGGAGGAAATGGGGGAATGTGCTTCTGTAGCCTATTAGCAGCACAAGTGCCTAACGGAAGGTGGCAGCATTTTAACATTGTACAGTCCAGCAAAAAAGAGAGAAAATGAACACAATCTGCATGTTCCAGAAAGCTGCTCTTTACATTCAGGCAGGATGTACACACTGCTGCCTTGAATTTATGGGTCTGATGAATTTATGTGGTTACAGACAGGCAGGAAGGTGAAGTTTTGATAACTCTTCAGTCTTCTTAATGTAAATGTGGGAAGAAGGCAAAGTAGGTATTGGAGAGAAGGAAAGTGAAATATAAATTAGAGAATATGGCTGCTCAAAGGGTCAGAAACAGCCCACCCCCAACTAGGTGGGCAAGTTTTGTGTTAGCTACATCAGAAAGATTAAGTCCCTAGTTAATTATTGGGATTTGATCTCATACCAGTTTCGCAGGGGATAGCTCTCTTGTTTTGGAGCTATCACACCCTGTATTGTCAGCTCTCAAGATCTCATCACAAGCTTTTTGACATTTATTGTTTTTCTTAAAAGCTGCAGCCTTTGAAAGTGGGCAACTGGCATGGGAACCCCAGCTTTCACTTAACCACCGTCATCACCAAAAATAACAGGCTTTGAACCCTTGTGGTTACTGGGAAAAGTCAAAAAACATGAGAGAAATGCTCTCACAAAGTTCAAAAACCAAAGGGCAGAGCGGGAAGAATAACAGAATTTAAATTAGAAAAATAAAAAACACATCTCGTAAGATTAGTTTAGTCATCCGTCGGCATGGCCTGATTGACAACAGCCCATTGCTGATGGGAAGCCTGGGCCCAGGACAGAAAGTCAAGCCTGTCGCAGCGTACTCTGATAGGGGTGGAATTAAGTGCCTGGCTTAGTGCGTGGCCGTGAGCACAAAATGGTGTTGTTCACTTTGGTGAGATTATTTGCTGATTTACAGCTCAAATCCTTCACTGAACTGAGCCCTTAACTCATTTAGGAACTAATCCAGTGCCCAGTGCAGTTTGATGGCGAAGCTCACAAAATCGGGTCATCAAAACAACCTTTTATTTTTTAAACTTGAAACTGCTTCAGCTAGCACTTGATTCACCATTTAAGGCAGATATGGACAACACTAAGGAATACCACACTAATGACTACCACAAGGTCTGCATGTGTTGCCCGTAATGAGGACACTAATGCCCAAAGTACTGTGACACGTTATTTTCGAGCTTTCTGTTCCAATGGGTTTGCCCCTGAAATCAGGTAAAAACTGGCAAATCTCTTTTTGCAGTCCCAAAATGGAGTAGATCTAATTTCCAGACTTTGCATATGGAAAAGAATTGCTAATTTTGAAGACTTCCCACTGTATTCACCTCAGAAGCTTGACTGCAGTGCAATTAAAGCAGAGGGCAGATTACCAGATGGCAACCAACTATGAGAGGGGCTAATCTAGAAGAGATATGAAACCTTCCAGGAGCTGAGATTTGAGGGTTTAGCACAGATAACTCGGCACAGACAGACAGTCACACAGTCAAAATTGGCATGCAGTGATTGAGCCCCAGAACGACTGCGTGTCTTTCTGGGAGTTGTGGTGAGCCGGCAGCAGAGCTGAGAATAGGATCATGGCACCTTTCATTATCAGATCCAGCGAGAATTTTGTCAGACCACAATTTTATGTTTCATACTGAACACTCATTTACTGTACTTAGTAGACTCAGCCAAATACACACAGGTCAGGAATAGAGCTGGCAGGCAGAGTATAGTGATTTAATTTTGTTTGGCTTTTCGATGCACCTTCCTGGAGTTCCTATTTGCTGTGTTGTGGGTTAAACACTTAAACAGGAAATCAGCTCAGAGGACTGGCTGACCATTTCAACCTTGTGGAAACATTTGTCCTTGCCTGCTTCCCAGAACAATTCAAAGAATGCCTTGTTTCTGGTGTGCACAACCAAAGTAAAAAATCTGTGGAGAATAATTTGTGGACAGAACGATTCGGTAAGGTGACAGCACACACTCGAATTAAAGACCTTGGAGTAAAGGTCAATACAGATATCTGCACACCTAAAGACATGAAGTTCTGCTTAATTTGTATGTTTTCCTGTAGACAGTCATCTGACTGAGTGTTGTGCCTAAATTGTTACATGAATCTATTAGCTAATCATCTATTAGAGTGACTTTCTCAAAATTAATCTAGCCAAAATTTGACATAAATGATCTAGAATGACAACAATTATAAAAATCGCTTTACAAAAGAATGACCTTTAACAGAAGAAAAAAAGAAAATTTAGGCTAAATTGATTCAAATTACACACAGGCAATCAAAGAGGGATATCTTTCTTTTTTTCTTCTTGTCATTGTAATAAAATGTCTACAATGCCGTAGTTCCATCAGCCTTACAAATACCATGTTTCATGTTTTTGTCAAGGGTTTTTTATTATTTTTGCTGTTACTCCATGCATAAGGAATAAAACTTCATGCATGACTTCTAATATCATCATTAAGATCTTTATTAAAGTTCATTCCATCATAGCAGATGCATTTTAATTGCCACTTCTTTTAGCTCAGCTCTGCAGTGCTGTTTATATTGCTTTAAATTAAACTCCTTCTTACTAATGGCAAGATCTGTCAGTCCTCTAAAAAGCAACGTTTGAAAAGTACCATTAAGATCTGTGAATTCGATGGAAACAGAAATGGAACTCAATGGAGGCAAATATATTTCATCAGGCCTTGAAGACTTGGTTCATTTTATGTCGCCTGTATTTGGCAAGTCATATCACATCTTGGTTAGAATTTCTAATGATCTCGGAATAGAGATTTGTGAGAAAGGACTGTTTGGACCCTTCAGGATTTTGTCTTACATGAAAAGTAGTTACCTCAATGAGTCATAGATGTTTCTTTCCAAATTTGGGTATCAGGGACCTGACCTGGACCAGGTGTACATTGGGATTGATTTGCATTTCAGTTGCTTGCAGCAGCAATTGCTGAAGCTGCATATGTGCTAAATCATGGAACGAGAATCATTATCTGTGACAACCCTGATTTCAAATAGAAATAAGCTCATCCTGTGGAGAATCACGGTCCTCTGTGTGTTTCCTGAAGGGTTTTCACAATTCTTCCTAGGTACCTACGGTTGATGAGAAGGAAAATCCCTGTAGGGTAAAAAAAACTCAGTTTTTACTCAGGAGTCTATAGTGAGTCTTTATCTTTTCTTTTCATTGTATTTTTCAAATACTTGAAGCTTTCCTTGGGAGCTCTGAGAACTTCACATGTTATCCTAACTTTACCACTTCTCTTGGGCAGGCAATTTGAGTTTCATGGTCCACATCATTTTTAATGAGGTGAGACTTGGGTAGGCCTTCCTGACAGAATACACAGAGAGCCATTTCTTGGTCACTAGGGGAAGAGCACTAAAAATTCATCCTCCTCTTTGAGCATAAGCTTCTGAGCTCCTATATACTCTGTTGGCACAAGAGAGGTAAATTGTTTCATTCTACTTGCTTTATGACTTGATTTAGTTTTATTTTAAAAGCAAATATTTAAGAGTTATAGGCCTGCTTTGAGAAATCGAGATCCTAAGGCTTGCATAGAAAGCTGGTGTGTGAAGATCATAGTTTTATAACCTGAAGGAGGTAAAAGCACAGGCAGAGCACGTTAGTGTGAGTAGAGCCATCCCATCTGTTCATCAAATTCATGCTAAGTGTATGAATGATTCTGCAGCAAGGGCAAATATTTTTGAGAATTTTAGCACATATTTTTGAATATTTGATTCTAGAGCCTGTCAGATATTGCAAAGTTTATTGCTAGTCAGTTTTGGGGAAAAATGTAGTTGCTTATCAGGAGGTACAGAGAAGAGGAAGTCCCTAGGGAGTGCTTCTCTAACTTGAGTGGGTTTTGTTTGTTCCTTTTTGATGTATTCATTTTGTGCCTATGGATTTATCACAGGATGCTTGCTCTTGGATTTAAATCCATAGTGGTTGTTAGAGGGCCTTTGCAAGGGTGGCAGTTCACAGGGCTACTTAATGAGCACCATAACACACATGATATCCTGTTCGTGGCCTCAAAGGTGAAACTGTGCCTCCCCAAGGGCAGTGGCAAAACAGTCTGGATGGTGTGGAAGAGACACTTGAAGTAAAATCTGCACTGTTGCATTATCTGTGTTCTTTCATGGTGCAGTGAGGTGAAAACAAGCCTGGGCCTCCTCTGGGTGCCCAGGTAGGCAGCTTTTTGCACAACCTTCCTCAGTTCCTGCCAAAACCTCTGCATGTGAAAGCTTTATCATTTACCTCATCTGGTGGTTGGAAAGAAGGCTTCTGCACACTCTGAAACATATCCAGAAGTGGAAACAGGGTGGGGTTTTCCTCAAGAGTTTGGCCTGCCCTCAAGAGGGCCCATGGTGCTGGGAGCAGGTCCCTCACCAACCATGCCACTGGGCTGCAGGAGAGATCATTTGAAGGCTCATTTCCCACATTGTTACTGGCTGTAACTTTAACAAAGTCCTTAATTTTTAATTGATGTATTTGACAGTGACTTTCATTGTCCTTCATCTGTGGATAGAAATGTGACTAATGTCCACCAGCACAACTTATCGCCAAAACCCTATTCTTGTTCTCCAAGTATTTATTGACAAATCTAATTTTGAAGCTATTTTCTGCATGCCTAATCTTGTAAGTCTATTAATATTCTGCCTAATGGGTTGTTCATAAGCAAACAGATCCATTTTCAGAAGAGCACAAGAGTGGTAAATCTATAAACTGAAGATGACTTTCTAATCTGGGCAGCAAGACATCTTAAAACTTCCCGAAAATTTCTTCACTACTGCACCTGGTTTTCACTCAGATAAAACCATTTTTTGGCAGAGCTATGACTGGAATTAGTGAGGACAAGTGAAATGCAGTCAGCAACTAATTATGCCATGTTTCTCTATGGAAACAGTGGGAAAAAGTCTGGGAAGAAAGGAGTAAGTTTAACTTTCCTAGGCTGCATGCCTTAGTATATGAAGTACAGTAGAGACATAGAATAGCTTCATTCTCTGACCAACTTTGTTGTGTTTTGGTTGGTCCTTGGCTAGTTGTGTCAAGTAATTGTGCCTCAGTTCTACCTCTGTAGCTAATATGAAAATAACCCTCCTTATTTCCATGGCAAAGTGCTGCTAAAGGAGAAGCTTCTCTTAAGAAATAAAAGTTTCCCATACAGTAGCCCTATCTATATTGCAAGGTTGAAATGATGCATCATACAGGTTTCAGGTATGAGTAAGGTTTTCGAAGCTCTGGGTATTCTCTGATTGAAAGTGCCTTGATAGGGTACTGGCAAATTTGCAAAGCTTTCTGCCTGCTGTGTCAATAGCAATCAGGAGACACAGCTATTTGCAACCAAAGATCAGCCCCCTGCAAAGAGTGCTATAAGCTTCAGTACATCATTTCTTTTACATACATTGAGACAGCTGGCAGCTTTGCTATAGTATGGGAGGCGTCAGTGTAAGCATGGGGTTTCTCACCCACTGGGAGAAGGATTATGAAATATGGGGGACTGAAAAAACAGAAGTTGGAGTCTGTCTGTAACAATACTGGTGGGATTTGCTCCGTTTTATTTTTAGAACTTCATGCTCAATCAGCTCAGTATTTCCACTAGGATTTTTTTTCTCTCATTTGACAATGGGTCTGTCTACTCATTATGATTTTGTAGGCAGAGCTTTTATTTCCCATACAGATGAGCGGACTCCTCACCTCTCTTTTCCAAAGTCTATGATTGCTGTCTTTTTTCATAGGTCATACACCACTGTGTACTGAGAGGCTATCAGCAATAACTTAGTGAAGTGGGCAGCAGAAATATGGCTAGATACACGGGTATTTCCCTTCCTTTACACAAAAAGCCTGGAAGCTTGATCTGTCTCAGAGATACAGAAGAACCACGTGTCTGCTACAGTAATTGTAAGGGAGCACGTTTATACATATACTATGTATATATACTGTATATACACACTGTAGTATACTCCATAGATAGATGTATATCTATATTAATTGAGGTAAATGAGCCAAGCCAGGAACATGGAGTGGTTTCTGACTTGAACGCTGTTAGCTAGAACAAAACATAAATGCACAGCCCAGTGCCTCACAAAAAGTCCCAGGCTGGATGAGACATAACTTGTCTAAACTACTTTTTGTGAATGATCCTGTGAATCTCTCTGCAGTGGTACAAAAATACCTGGTGACAGACTTGGATAACTGGTTTGGTTGTTCCATCACAGTTGCCATTTAAGTGACCTGCAGGAGACAGTGAGGCATGTAATTCTACTAAAGCCAAGGCGCACACAGAGTGGCTCAGCAGCATGCTCCAAATTTGCCTAGATGTTATTTGAGCAGGGGTGTTGTGTGGATGAATGAAACTGCTGGTGTGGGGAATACAGCATCCTGGAGGGAAGAAAAGGGAACTTTAGTATTGCTTAAATAGCAGTGGTTTCAGCGTGCTTGGGGACATCTGGAGGACAGGCTTTAGACCAAGCTTGAAAGAGCCTTGCAGATGTAAACTGGGAATCCTTAGTTCCAGAAAGTAATGACTGAAGACAGCCTTGTAAACAGAAAGCAGCGGGTAACCATAATGATGCTGTTGCTGTTATCGATTCATGGCTGGAATAACTTCCAGAACCAATATTTGGGTTAGGCGCTTGAGCCAGGAGGGGTGACATGTCAGTTCTTGTCTGCTCAAAGGAGGCCAGAATAGTTGCAGAAGTGAGGTATAAAGCCTGGGAAGTTGTTGTCTCTTCATGACCAAGATAGAAAGTCAACTCACTGCCAGTGCTGTCTGCTTCTGGGCACTGGTTCTGCCTTCTCTGAGTCACTCACAGGATTGTATGTATTTCTTTTAAGTCATCTTTGTCCTTCATGTCTCAGAAATGTTATTTTTACAGTCTTACTCAGCGCAAGATTCCTGGATGACAGCTCCCTCGCAAGAATTATGTTTTATTTGCAACCATTCCTGAGAGTGGGAATGGTTTTAAACAGATTACCTATCCCACAACAGTCACACACTTGGTATTTCTTAATAGCAGCAAATCAACATCTAAAGAATGGGCATTCAAGTAGTTCCTTGAGGAAGATATTAGCAACTGTCAGAAGGCAGTTTAACCTTTTGAAAGCTAAAATGCAGCTTAAAAAGCTAAGATGCAGCTTAAAGTCTGTCCCAGGTGTAGAGAAAGGATTTGCTGAAGGGAAACACCAAATCATCATATGAAATGTTTTCCTAAAGGAAGGTCTGTTTTTTGTGGACTCTGAGACCTCACAACATCATTGTAAAGGTCACTAGGTTTGAGCATTTGTGTTTTATGTTCCGTTCCCTTCACACACGCAGATGAGCCTGCAGGGAAGGGCTGTAGGGAAAACAGGCCAAACTGTTTCATTACATCCTCCAGCCTAAAATCACAAGAGAGTGATTGATCCTTCAGGTTAAGGTTTTCACTTGCACCTTCCCTCCTGCACATTTTGTTAACGAAACATGGAGTGCTGTATCTTTGGTGTGTCTAAAGAACAGTATACACGGAAAACTGATTAGATGTTAAGGTGCCTCCTATTAACAGCATTCAATGAAAATTTGTCTCTACAGGGGTGAAAGCTATTCACATTGATGTTTTTTTTGACTGGACTTGGAAAGTATTTTCTTATAAGAGATTTATCTCTGAATGGATCAGATCTTAGACACTGGAAATGTTAACATAAATGTCCGAAATAGTGTTTCTGCTCATTTTAACAGTTTCTCCACAAATCACTGATGCCGTAGGGCTCCGTACTGCCCCTCCATCGTGTTGTACTTCCTCTCTTTTCAAAGCCACATGCCACTAGTTGTTGCAGCTTTGCACAATGAGCAGTGATGTTGATCTGGTGCCATGACTGGCTTTAGTTTAGTTTCTTTGTGGTTCTGCTGTGTACATTCCTATTCATACGCTCCTTCTCTGTCAGATTGTATTCTTCATGGTAGTATCCAAGCCTCTGAGCCAGCAGATATTGCACAGCTCTGATTTCAGCAGAACAGGCTAAATAAGATTTTTTTCTTCAGTTGTCTCTCTCTTCACCAGCGGTAACAGAAGGCTGCTAGTCTCTGTGTTTTGTTGTTGCATACCTGACAGTTTCTTTCCCCTTGATTAATTGGAGCAAAAGCCGCAAGTTACTGTGGAATAAGCAGTTACCATTTGTCAGCGGAGCTGTCGTAAGGGGCCCTATGTGCCCCTTAATGATGATTTAAGCTAATGCTTTTTACCTTGCAACGGGGGCAGATGAACTGTACAGGCTGGACAATTTTGTCAGGTCTGTCGACAGACCAAACCTTGTTAAGCTGCTGTAACTGAGTTATAACTCAGTCATGTGGTGGAGTCCTCAACTCCAGTGCAAGTGTCCAGAGACGTGTGGTTAACAGCAGGTTAACTCTTGTTGAAAGAAAGCATCTTTTTCTATATGTATGTTGATGCCATAGATTTGGCAGAGGCCTCTTAGTGTCTAATGGACACCTTGAAGCAACACTTCTGTTCCTGGTCCAAGCGTATGTGATGCATTGGTGGTAAAGTGAAGCCACCACGTCCCAGTTCTTCCCATAAAGTTACCATATAAAGAAGGGTGTTGAATTTTATTATTATTATTGTTATTATTATTATTAACCAGGTTGGGGAGAGGATGAAGGCTGACAGTAAGGAAGGAAAGTAACAAAAGTAGAAGCAGTAAAATAATTATACACCTGCCAATTCCTTTCTTTCTTGTTAAAGACTCAGCCACTTTTTTGTCTGTGAAAAGTTCATTTAAAGCTGTCTCTTCTGTGCAATAGGAAAAATAACAGTTCATTCAATAGTATAATACAAATCCCAGAATGTTTTCAAATTTCCTTCTTTTCTGTGTTTTAAGATTGACAAGTATATAATTAAGCATAACAAAGAGAAAGAATTTAACAAGATTTAGCACAACTTGGGCAACTTCGGGTAGCAGAGGGAAGGAAAGTCAAGGGCAGATACTAAATGAATTTGAGGATTTACTTCTCAGAAGTGTGCAGACTTGCTTTGAAGCACTATTTTAAGAATGGAAACAATCACAGAGTTGCACGCACAAAGTATGCTAGAGGCTGCAGCCAGGTGCTGCCTGCCAAGGTCCAGAGTGGATAGTAGGTGGAGGAGCCAGCCTGGTGATCCCCATTTATAAAGGAGATACACACAGCCACCCCTCCTACAATGGCAGCAGAAAGCTCCAAACCACTTTTGCTCCCAGGGACATTTCAGCAGTGGCCTCTTTGTCTTTCTGTATCCAAAAAACATGTGTGGAGGTATGTTGGAAACATAGTCTGGTATGTTATAGAGCCTGTGCTCTACAGTAGCTTCCATCCTTGATGTAGAGAGTGTACTCATCCCATTAGGTCATATTAAAGTCCAGCTTCAGGTAAGTCCAACGGAAAACCTATCCTGTGAACTTTGCTTTAGAGAAGCAGGGAAAAATTAAGAGAATCTCTGTGTCTTCAAATAAGTCTCTTGTTTTCCCTTCAGAGCCTGTTCTTCAAATTATCTAATTTTCTACATATGTCTTTTCTTTAAATATCCAGTTTCTTAGATTTTTTTTTCACTCATACAAATCCTATTTTTTCCTGATAACTTTGTCAAAACCATTGTGGTTATGCAACTATTTTAGTCAAACTGGTTCTATTTCATAGATATCGATCGATCGTTATAATTGTTAAAGACAGTTTGAAAAGCCCTCCTGAGAAGTATATTAGATGTTTTAGATTTGTGAAGAAGGGATGAAGATTGCTGTGGCCCAGAACAAGATTCTCATGGGCTCATTACAAGCCCAGTTCTCTTGCTTTGAAAAGTTGTATGATATCCAAGCAGGTGATCAAACAATTCTGAATAATTTTCAAAAGTTGTCCCAATTGCCTGAAAATAAAAAAGGGAGCATGGGCTTGTGTCGTGAAAAAAGTAAATATATAAATAAGAATAAAAATTCAAGTCCATATCAAAAATTCCTTCATAAGGAGGGAGAAAAAAACTTTTGTGTTCTCTGACTAACATTCACTTACAAATGTGTTCTGTCCGTTCAGTGTTTATTGAAATAGAAAAGTGTTGAACCCCAATAAAAACACCATTCCTGTTTCTTTGTGGGAGTTCACAAAGTGTTATTTCACTACATGAAAGTCCCATTGAGTTAATACATTGAGTTAAATCCTGTCTAGACACATTTCCATTGCTTTAGATTCCATTTGAGCTTAATTTAGTTTCTAATGAAGTTGAAATATAATAGGAAAAGCACAGATCAAAACATATGGTGTTATCTGTACTGCTGTGAAAATGTCTGAAGCCCTTCAAGAAAGTGGAAATGCTGAGTCTTTAGCTGGGTATCCATTAACATTGCACAGAGTAAGTAATTTTTATATCTAATTTTCATTGTCAAGCACTGACTCCAGCTCAGAATGATTTCTTTTAAACTCAGAGGCAAAGACGACCTGCAGAGCTGCGTGGTCTTTTCCCCATTCCTTTCTCATGCCTTTCATGTTGCTGCCCTGCTAACTTTATACCCTTACATGTGTGATGTCCTTTCTATATACCTCAAGAGTTAGACACCTATTCAGTCCTCCTTACAACTGCTGCTACAAAAAATTCCTCTGCATGTAACAGATGCACGTGTGCTGCCAAGATGAATGGGCTGTAAACACAGAACTGTCATCCCATCTCATCCGCGGGAGTTCTCCACGCGGTATGACAGCATGGCTTCTTGCCAACGCCTAGCCAACATTATGAAGCATGTTGCTGTCTTTCTTTAGGGTATTTTACTCCCACCACTTTCGCCATTCCTCCTGGGACTTAAATAATGATGGGGCAGATCTGCTCCCCTCTGGTTCCCCCACTCTGAAGCTGCAATTGCTTTGGTCTTTGGTAAGAGAAAGCAGCTGTGCCCGTGGTGTAGCTTCATTCCTCACCTATGAAAGGCTCTGCACTGAAGAGACTGGAGGAGAAGCTGGCTCCACTGGCTTTGCACCAGGAATTCTAAATCCAAGCAGCTGCAAATGGATTTGAGGCCTTTTGCTTTTTCCACAAAGACCCTGTTACTGTGCCTGTTACATATAACTGATATAGGCAGATATCTCTCAATAGGTGCTGGCTTTACCATTTAAACAAGTTGACTTCTTGACTATGACCTTTGAAAATTAGCAGTGCTCAACCATGCTTTATTAAGTTCATTATATCCTGTAGCGTCCCAGATGTTCCATAAAAAATAACTTTAAAAATGACCTAATCAATTCCTCAACATAATTAATGTTTCAGTTGAGGCTAGCCCAAAATATTTCTAACACCTAGAGTTTCCATATGTAAAAAAAAAAAAAAAGAAAAGAAAAAAAATAGGTAAACTGATCCATGGAGTTACAGCTGCCAAGCACCAGACTAATCAATTCTATCTACAAGGTTCTTAGCTTCAGGACATTCTTTGGCTATGGTTTGTGAAAAAACTGAGATGGGGAAACTTACAGAATTTCCTGTAGGAAAGCCTCACTTGTGGTGAATAAATAACAGCCTCATTGCTTTTTCAATAAGATTTTGGCTGCAAAGTCTCTTGGGCACATTTGATAATGTTGTTATGAACTACTCTTCAGCACCCCAGAAATCATTTCTTTAGGACAAAAAAAAGTGATACTGGAACAAGATGTTTGTTACCTCTGCTAATGTTGAGGTCTTTGTATACTTTGAAATGCCAGATTTTCTCTAAATTAAATGTGCATTGCTTTCTCCAGTTCCAGCTATGAGTTGTAGTCCAGCTGCTTGGGTAATCCAAAATATCATTATTTTATACATCCTATATTGTTGCAAAGGAATACACCACAGTTGCCAGGTCTGACTGCTGGTGATTATATCTGAAATGGTAGAATTGAGCCTCAGTCATAACTGATAATTGATCTTGTAATCAGTTCCTTAATCAAACAGCATGTCTAGACAAAATTCTTGTTGACTCCTCCCATTAAAAATCTGCACGATTCCCCTCAAAGCCGAACAGTCCTCTGTATCAGTCATTATAATTACAGTTTTTCATCTTTGTGGAGAAATGGGTAACTCGCTGTCCTTGGCAGAGCAAAGGAAACATAATCTGTGGCTTTACAGGCTATGTGTGTACTCTGTATAGTAGCATGTATTCTGAAGAAAGCTCTATATACCAAGAATGACTCATGAAGAACACTGCTACAAACCTAACTAACGCAGAAGACAAACCCTTCAGTCTCAGTGGCAGAGAGTGTGTTCTTCAATGCTAGTGAAACTATCTGGTTCTCACTGTATTTGATCCCCAGTGTAGAAACAGGGCCCCATGAGGAGGCAGTGGAATAGTTCCTTGTGATTCTGTGGTGGCCAGGACAGCGTCCCGCAGGTTAAAGAATGGCAGGCTTTAAGAAATCTGCAGAGCTCTTAAACATGCTACCATCATGCCAATACTATAGTGATATATAATAATAAAAAACATGGATTAAAATGAATAAGAAGTGTGAAAAAGGAATGAAAAAACACATACAAACACACAATGGTCATTGTCCGAGCTGGTAAGCCAAACACTCCCCATGGCAAACCAATCATTTTTTGGTAGCTTTTTCAAATTTTCACTTTGTGGGCTGAAATGTTCTGTGTTTGGCGGATCTGAAAGGCTATTATTATCACTTGTTATTATTATTGTTCTAAAAACAATATGTTAAGGCATTTCCCAGAACAAGGATAGGGTAAAATCCATTGTGTTGCCTGCTTTGCCCATGAGAATTTTGACATGTGTTCCTTTTAACAATTGTTATGGTATGAAGCAGAATTTTGAGCTAAATTGCCTTTTCACACCTCCATGTAAAGCCATCCTGAATCTCACAATGTCTTTGGAAATGTAGTGGGTAAAAATGAAATGGGCTTTTCAGCATACTTATTGCAAATTAAATCTTTTGAAGTTTCCACTCACGTTAATTATAGTCCAATGGTAGCTGTGGGTGACTGGTGTATATCTTGTGAAATAATGTTGAGATATGCTAGAGGTGCTGGTGTGAGCCAAAGCTGGGAGATGGGGTAAGGGAAAGGTCTAGCAAGGAAGGACATCTATGATTCCGAACTGTGGGATGTAGGTCTCAAGGAAAAATAGATGGGCACTGAAGTCTAAGGGACAAGTATCTGATGGGAAATGCAGAAGATCTGAGAGGGTCTTGGGCTGAGGTATAAAAAGTATGCAAAGAAATGAAGTGGGGAGAGGGGAAGGCAGAAGATACGTTAAAATTTGAGAGGAAGTAGGGCAAGGACTTAAAAGGATAACGCCTGGAAGGGCTGGAGTACCGAAATAGTACCGAAAATGGGGTGTAAAAAGGAAGGGAAAGCAACCTGGTGAGCAAGAACCATGGGACTGGGATGCTTGAAGAGCAAGCAATTGTCCTGATCAGGTACTAGAGGAGTGGAACAGGAATGAGAAGGCAGAGAGTGGGGAAAACCATTACAAAGATGGAGACAGAACAAGTGAGACAGTGTGTGGGAGAGAGGGACTCTATCAGCTGAGTAGGAATTGGTGGGGGCCAGAAGGGGGAAATGCTGGCTGGAAGAGTTTGTGATTCTGTGACGTGCTTCCCTTCACAGCCCTTGAGGTTAGGAAGCAAATGCAGGATTTTTCATTCAAAATGTAACTACTTTTTTTTTTTTCCCCAAATTGAAATAACACATATATGTAAATATGTATGTATATGTACATGTACTTGCCTCCCAGAGAATGGAATTTCTGAAATGTTACAGTCATCTGGTGCTTCACCTGCTCACCTGGCAGGAAAGCTTGAATCTGGCATTTCCCATTTCATTTTGCAGCCTGATGGTCTTGAATGTTGGTTTTATGTGGGTACACACGTGTGTGAGTGTTCCTAGTTATAAGCCCAAATACATGTCAGAGCATATATCAATTCCAAAGTGCTGTGTATCAGCAAAAACATACTGATTTGTGTCCATATCTGATATGTTCATGGTTTCACATTAGAATGAAGTAAGGTCTAGGAATTTTTCTGGTGGAGAAAAATTACAGGACACAGGATTTTTCTGTAAGGAGTGGTAAGCATGTTAGCTGTGATACGGATACTGTACTTAGTTCCTTATATTGACATCTGTTTCTTAATCACTAGTCTTCAAATAGACTGAGATATCTTGTCTTGGCAATCATCAGGTCTGTTACTGGTCCGTGAAAATATTTAAACTTGGGAAATTCCTGTAGTTCCTATTTCATAAACTGGGAGATGGATTACTATATTTGTAGACTTTTGAGAAATCAGTGTTCTAGCGAGAACTAATGGCTTTTAAAATACACGCTTATGCCACAAGACATTCTTATAAAAACATCAAAAACAAAAGGCTTTCTTTAGCCACTGGGGTAAACAGATTGCATGTGATTATGGGAAGGGGTGAGTTTTATTACTGTTTCTACATCCAAAATCCTGATTGGATTTGTATCATCTAGGTTATTGCTTTCTGGATATTTCTGTAGCTCTTTTACCCAGGATCTTGGCCAACATAGTAGGTTAGATATTAGTCGTTCATTTTCCAGTACCCTTGGCTTCAGCAAGATTTATTTTAACAGGAGCTTCACTACCATTTTCTTTCCAGCCATGGAAACATCCCCCTCCCAGCAACAACTTAACCACACAGAGTGGTGAAAAGCTGAAATTCCAAAAGGAAATTAGTTGGGCAGGAATCCACGGGACAGGTGGTAGGATGAAGCTGGGTAACGAATTTGGATGTTGCTAAAGCTGAAACTGAGTTGGATGGTCCTGCCTCAGGAAAAGAGAAGAATTTATTATATCGCAGCCTGGCAGTAGACTTTCTGAGCAACATATATATTTAAAAGAAGTGTATTGCTACTTTGCTAGAACTCCACTACCAATATTCCCTTCCTTCCCAAGTCATACTTAACATTGATGATATTTTAGCAGTGTGTTATCTAACAGCCATGTGAAAGGGGGGAGTAAACGTTTTAGTAAGATTTGTTGCCTCTCCTTGGCTTCCTCACTATATTGCCAGGAAGCGCAGATTGTGTTTGCAATGTTGTTTTTGTAAGACTATTCCTGTAGAAGCTGAGCTGAACTCTTTCCATAGACTCCTGTGTATAGCCATCAGGCATTACATATTAGGAACCATCTTTGAACAAAGCATATTAAAAGTAATAACTTAAAACGTAATATACTGTGTGGGTAGCAGTGGTACCTCAGCTATGAAATGTATTTTGCATCTTTTTATTATTGCTAATAGTTTGTGAAAGTATCAGTGGTTTTACATTTATTTGAAATCATTTGCAATCAGAACAGATATCTGTGAATCAGATTCTTTTTCTGAATATCTGAAATTGAAATTAATTCCCTAGCTTAGTGATGATTTGGTGTACAAGTCTGTTCCTGGCCAGAATAAGTGCCATTCCTAGATTCAAAGCATATGGTACAAATTCTCATGTGAACAAATACAGAATTGGATTTCTTTGACCAGTTGCCAATATTTGTTTAAAATGAATGATATTCATTTCCACAAAACGCATTCACTGCAACAGGGGTGTATGGCCTGGGATTGATCCATCCTCCCCCTTTATGGCATCAGGCTTTCTATAATATGAAGCAGACTGGGAACCACTATGCTACAATGTTAGTTGAAAATAAGCACAAACTAAGTGAATTAATTAAAAACATTAAACAAACATTTACACAAAATCTTCTGCAGTATTTGCCTACCTCTTTTTCAAACCACTGACCTAGAAGGAAATGCTCCAAGCCAAATGGGACTTGAAACCATCTACATCATTGTTCTTGTACTAATAACCTTGTGGATTTATTACTTTCAGAGCATTTTATTGTTGTTTGTACACTACCTGGAGCTTTCTGAACTCATGATGGTTGCCATTATTCTATATTCCTGTATAAGAATATAGTCATCTGCTTTTCTGGTAATCTTGCAATGTTTTCCATAATATTTCCCTATATCCTATATTCCATACTTTGTATTAGAAATGAATGATATAATCATGAGCAGTAAAGCTTATTGTCATTCATTTGTGTGAATAGCTACTATTCTGCACTTGGAAGTGCACAAAAAAATGCTAATAATCACTTGTAAAAACCAGACATTGGGTGCTGTTAGTCTCCTTTGTGACAGCAGACATCTTCATTTGCATTTGTATCTTCCTGCTTTGCTGCCTGCACAAAGAGAAGTGCAGACGCTATGATTACTACAACTTGCACTCAGTCCTACTGGAGGATTGGAGGCTTCTTAGAGCCACTTTGTGACAAATGGTTTTTGAAGCAAGGAGGACACTCTGAGCTTACTAGGAGCAGATACTTGCTTGTTAGTGCAAGGCTCTTCAGCTTTGTCCTCTTTCTAGGCCGTGGTGCTCTCCTTGGTTATCGCATGAACACGATGCCAGCAGCTTGCAGACCAAAATAGCTGAAGAAGCATCTTTCCAGGAAATGCTGAGCTTAGGCCAACCAGAAAGCGTTACAGAGCCAGGTACCAAGCCCTCCATTGAGGCAGTCTGGCTGGCAGACCCATGGGTGGATGCTTTGGGCGAGATCATCTATTTATGGGAGCTGGGAGGGAATACAAGGACAGGTTTCCCTGATTCCTTATGTAAGGAATGTTTCTGCATCCTCCCTATTCTATGTAAGGGTTTGGGTACACATAACTAAATACCATCTAGAACACCACTTGAGGGGAGCAGACATTTTTCTGAGAATGTTCATTTCTCTGTTCTTCTCCACTCATCTTTGCCTAGTCACAATAAGCATTTGTCAGCAATTTCTTTGGAGAAATAAACAACCTGCAGCACCGTGCTAAGGGTAGATGTGAAAACATAGGAAAGGAATAAGGAGAGAGATCAACCTTTGCTGTAGCACAGCCTTACGCACACTTTCAAATGAAATATTAGAGACATGGATTCTTTTCTTTTCCCCCTCCATAGAAAATGTTGAGACGTTTCTGAGACCTAGCATTTATTATGTTTCTAGAAAACATTCACTTAAGGGCCACGTATTTTCTACAGGCTTGCATAAAGCTTTCCATAATGGGTAGAAGTTGATACTTACCTTGGGACACATTAGACACTCTTTCTGCCGGCTTGTATTTGGACCCATTTTGTGAATAAGAAAGCAATGGTATTTGCAGCAGGGAGAATTAAAAAGAGAATGTATTTTAAATCAGAAGGAAATTACTTTTCAGACAGATTCAGTCTTGGACATCCTGCCTCTGGCCTGTGACTGGAAATATTTTGCAATTATGTCTTTTTCCTTAGTACAGGTTTGGTAACATCAGTGGATATAAAGCATGCTGGTTTTAGTGTTGAAGGACAGTTAGTAAAGATAGCCACGGTGTTATGTATCTCACTAACATCCAAGTATAAGACACCAACTTTCTTTAACTACAACTTCAAGAGGTATTGAGGAAAAAGCTTGTACACTTATGGACTTTTACCAGTACACCAATAGTCTTGTGCAAAGACAAACTGTTATAGCACTGTTGTCCTTATTTCAAAGGACACCATATGACAGAATGGCTGGAAAAGGAAGATACCTCTGGAGGTCACCTAGTCCAACCCAGCTGCACACAGCACAGGGTTCAAATAAAGCAGGCTGCTCAGCGACATACATATACAGTTTGGCTTTGAATATATCCAAGGATAGAGACTCCACAACCTCTCTGGGTTACCTCTTCCAGTGCTTGATTGTCCTCACAGTGAAAAACAAAAAAAAAAAAGGTTTTTCTTATATTTAAATGGACTTCCTTGTATTTCAGTTTGTGTCCACTGTCTCTTGTCCTGTCAATAAGCACTGCTGAGAAGAGGTGTCTCTGTCGTCTTTGCTGCCCCCACTCACCTTAAGGTATTTATACACTTGGTTAAAGTTCTCTCTTGAGCCTTTCCTTCTCCAGCCTGAACAGTCCCAGGTCTCTTAGCTTCTCTTTTTATGTCAGGTGCTTCAATTCCTAATTATCTTTGTGGAGTTTTTTGCTGGACCCACTCCACTATGTCCATCTCTCTTCCAGCCCTGAACTGCACCTAACACTCCAGATATGTCTCACCAGTGCTGAGCAGAGGAGAAGGGTCTACTCCCTTGACCTATTGGTGATTATCTTAAAGCATGCTAGAATGGTTTTGATGGTGTATACTTAAAAGTTGTGGAGAGCAATGTTTAAACCCCTCACATAAATGCTATTTGATAGTCTGTGAGGACCCATCTGTGCTCAATTCCTCCTACAGAGGGCATTCCTGTTGTTTAGTGAAGTTTCATGAACGTTGTTGCTGCAGTAGTAGTTAACATCACTAAGGATTAAGTGTCTGTTCCTGGGGAACAACTGGACAAGAAGTTTATAAGCAGAACTGTTTACATTTACTGGGAAAAACTGCAGGGTCTGATTTTGTGGAATGCTAGAGCAGACACTAAGGTAAGGTGTCCATGTGATACTTCGTGGTGGACACTCTGGAATGTGGTACAGCGAAGAGTACCTGGTAGCATCATTCACAGCAAAAGAAATCTCTGTCCACGTGTCTGCACATGTGCAAGCACACTCTGGGAAGGGTAAGGAACTACTCCATAAGGGAATTCTCCAGAAAGTTAGTTTTACACTCATCTCTGGTGGGTTTTCCTCAGTGTCTGTACTGCAGTGCTATTGTCTGGCAAAGCCTAAACTCTCATCAGCTGTCTCCACAACTCCAGGCCTGCATGCAGCCTGCGTGATCTCCTTAGCAAGGCACCCTGCTGCTTGTCAGGGCAAAACCCACTGCCAAAATTCCTTCCACCAAGTCTCATACCCTGCCTCTGCCTCTTTTTTTCCCTTTTGCTCTCTGTCCCAAAATCTGACTTGCATTAACAGCTGGAAGAGTTCATCTTCTAGAGTAGGATCTGTGTCTTTCCACCAGCAGTTTAATTTACTGTGCTGGCAAGCTGAGAGCACTTGCACACAAGGGCTTAGGAAGAACAGGCATATTCTCCCACAGCCTGCCACAAATGAATTCATAGAGCAGTACACTAAGTAATGCAGCATGACGAACCGTCAGCCAACCTGCTGAAACCCAGCCTGGTGTAAGACTAATCCAGCATCAGGACTTCGCTCTAGTCCTACTTTACCTGGGCCAGATAAGCCCCAAGTCATTGTAGAGTTAAAGTATATTTACAGGTAAGGCTGTGGGGTGAGTCTTGGGGACTGGAGTCTGGTCTGAGGACCAGGATTGGCTGTACACAAGTATGAGCATTTCCTTGGCAAAGTTCAACCTGTTCCTGCATCCTCCCTGTTGTGCTTTGCCTGCTCGTCTCGGGGAAGAGATGTCAGGAGTCTGTGCCAGGTGGTTTTGCCGTCGTTCCCAGCAGGATAGTCCTTTCATTGATGGGGATGGTGGAGGGCAGTCAGCAAGTATTTCTGCCATCATCCTCATTGCTGGGTGGATGGCTTTCAGCCCAAGTCAGAGTACAGCATTAACCTTTAACCCTGCAAGCAAGTGAACAATAAAGGATGTGCTTGCAGTGCTGTGATAAAATTATGGCTAGTGGAATAGTCCAAAGAGTGCTTCTTGCTCTGTTTTTGTCATGTTTGGATTAACGCAAGGTTTCCTCCATCCTAATATAAAGAATATGCGAAGTATATAAACTTTATAGCATTAAAGTATATGGGTGTTAGTCCGCAATGCACAGCCACCCACATGTATACACTCACAAAATTATTTGGCCTTTGTGGACAGTGATTAACAGTTTTTCACATTTTCATACTTGCAAATATTGAGATGAGCAAAAAAATTAAGAACAAAAAACTAGTTGTAAGAGTACCATGGCATCACCAGTCTAAACATGA
Source organism: Gallinago undulata (assembly GCA_026546715.1). Classification (NCBI taxonomy): domain Eukaryota; kingdom Metazoa; phylum Chordata; class Aves; order Charadriiformes; family Scolopacidae; genus Gallinago; species Gallinago undulata. The sequence continues at coordinate 59,372,483 of JAOTQQ010000012.1, forward strand.
ATGCAACAAACATTCCCAAATAGTTTTTGTGTGTTTTGTTAGCCAGGATTAGTTCAGACAACCTGGATGGGCGTTATAAGCCTCTTGATAGCAGATGTGCCATGAATGTAGAGCAGAACCCTAGTGAAAGACCAACAAACTGCCTCTTTAAAACAGCTTTGAGCTGGCAGGTCTTTGCACTCTTCTTAAATCTAAAGTGATTTAATTTATTTTTTTTTCTAGAAAGACAACCCCTTAATTTTCATCTGTCTGAAGATCAGGTTCAGTGAAGGATGAGAGCCACTCTAAGTTTATGCTGGTTGCCATGGGGCTGGCACCACCAGTAGGAACATCTGAGCTGCTCTAAGCTATGCTGGGACAACAGAGTCCCACTTCTGCTCCCCCCTTATCATCCTATGCCTGACTGTGGTGTGGTGGGGGAGAAAGTAAAGTTACATTCAGGAGGGGTTTTCAGCTGTAATTTTAAGCAAACCGGTGTTATCATGGCTGAGTATCAGTCCCAAGACGTTTTATCTCCTGGGTCAGCTGAGTAGAATGCAGTTTACAGGATGTGGCTTGTTAGTGATTTAAAATTGGACATCCTGTTTGCTTTGTATGGATGTCAGTCTGTGGTAGCACTTAAAAGCAAAGATTTCTCAGGGGTCCCTGGCCAAACTGTCTTCTCTCCCCTCTGCCCATGCACTTCATTGCTTTGAGTGGAACTGCGCCAGATTACATCAGCTGAGATTCAGGCCTAGGCTTTCCAGTGAGGAAAAAAGAAGTGAAAATGGCAGTCGGTCCTGCTGAAATGAAGTTAAATATAAATTCCTTCTCTTTCTCACACATACAAATCTGCTGAAGGCACATATGAGAAGTTCCTTTCATACCATCTGGTAGGGGATAAAAATCACCCGGACCCATTCATTGTCTCTATTAGGAGATATCCTAGCTTGGGTAAGCACACCAAACGTGTGTTTATCCTTCTGTCACCTGTGCCAGGACTGTGCCCAGCAAACAAACATGGCTGTGGAGACCTTCAGTGTGGTGGTTCTCCTGTGTCACTTTTTTGTCCATGTGCATGATTCTTTGGTTTTGAGGGGTCAGATACTCTGGGTGGGTATCAGGTAACCCCTCCATAGCAGAAACCTCAAAAAAGTGTGGGGACACTGGGTTGACGTTTTCTGCCACTAACCAAAAGAAAGACAGAAGAGGTCTTCAAAAAGCCAGTGACACTGTCAGAAAACCAAGAGGCAGTTCGTGATATCCTGAAAAATCTGCATTTGAGAGAGTGTGGGGAGACTATCTTTGTCTAGAGAACTATTGAACAGAATGAAAAACTCATTTGTATGCTTTTGAGGTGCAGTATCATTGGATAGTATTTTGTGCAACAAGCTGGTAGCTCACACTGCCACTGACTGTTCGTACTAGTTTTTCAACGTGATGCGTGACTCATGCAATAAAAGATCATTAAATGGACTTGCTAAAAATCCATTGGTAAGTGAGGAATTTGCATGTTAGCTGCAGCATCATGTCTGACTGCTGACCCAGTAGAAGGTGCACACTAACTGTAATGTCATTTCTGAGTGCTAACTGCTATATGTACGTAATACCATACATTTAGTACTCACAGAACGGCTTTTGAAACCCATGCCATGAAACTAGTAGCTGCTTCTTTCTTTTTGGCTCACATCTGTCCCCTGTTTTCTTCTCTTCCCCTTTTCCCCATATTGTATTGCATTATTGTTTTTTTTTTTTCTGAGTGGTTATGTTTTCCCATTCTAACCACATCTTCATGCTTCACTCTGTCTTCTGCGGAGAAGTTTCTCTTTAGCCTCTGCACAGAGCTGGCAAGGGGACAGCCTAATGCAGTGAGCTGTCTGGGGTAGGAAATGTCCGACTGCAGGGATCAAAGTTCTTCTTCAAAGAGGCAGAAAGTCAATGTTGTGTAATGTCTGAGTTCCTGGTGACCTCCTCGGCAGTGAACTGGGAAGAAGGATGAGCTCGTGGTTATAAGTCTAGTCTAGGGATCTGGTGACCTGGTTCAAGTCTCCTCTCTGCTGCACGCTTCCTCTGTGAGTCTCAACAAATCCCTCACAGTCTGCTGGATTTTTGGACATCTATGCAGATGTGGGATTTTTCACAACTCTATGAGAAATTTTGAAAGATTGTCAAGGAATTATCTGCCTTCTTTAGCCCCAAAGTACTCTTCAACTGGTGGCTGTTTTCTTCTCCCAGGACCTCCATTCCTTTCTGCAATACAAATGCTGATTTCTTGCCTTGTAGATGAGACAAAAGCACTATTGGTGGTGGAGCTGTGCAGACAGTGTTGCACTATATGGGTGCCATAAGGAGAGAGATATTCTGCTATATTTGGCTCTAGGGTATGGAGACACTCACACATAGTTTATTTAAGGCCCGGTCTCATGAGCCCCCTCTGAAATAAATGAATGGCCTTTGTATGTGAAAATTAGCATTATGTATATTTGTTTAAAATGAGTGGATTCTTTTTTAGTGATGAGAAAAAGAATATATATTAAAATACCCAGGCACAAACACTTTTTAATATTTTTTTTGGCACCAGCGGGCTCCTTTTCAGTTGATTTTGTCAGCCACATTTCCTCTCTGAACAGAGGTTACATACAACAATTGGATGAACAATTGTAGAAAACTCTCAGGGGGGCATTCTTGAAGCCAAGCCTGCATGAGATCATGTTATGAGTGTGGCTTGGCTGTGCTTTTATTCAGTAGGTGATCTCATTCATTTAAAGTACTAATCATTTTAACAGGGAATAACTGCAGCTATCCAAAAGTATAGCAAAAAAGTGATCTTGCAAGATTTCCTGTGAGTTTTGCACAGAAATATCCATTTCTGCGCTAGCTGATTGGACACAAACTGGATACTGCTGGTTAGACAAATTAATAAAATAAGTTAATACAGGCAAATAAGATTATTCACTACAGTAACGGCTTTACCAGGTTTATTGCTTTTGTCTAAATATGCACTTTATAGGCTGCTTTTATATTGTTAGCTTTTGGGAAAGAGAACATGTAAACATCTGCATTTCTACAATTTCTATCTCACTGGGGGTCTTGCTGGAGCCTCTGGATACTATCATGATATAAATATTAAATACAATCTAACAGATTAAATATCCTGGGACAGGTTAGCCTATGATTACCCCTGAAATGCCTACAGAGCATTTCCTCCAGTGTTCCTCAATAATGAAGAAATCCCTGGCTGGACCAATTATTTGCAAGTTCAAGAGGCGGTACATGCTCCTGGCTAAAAAACTTACTTGGGCACAATCAGCTGAAAACTTTGAACTGTCTCTCAGAGCAAAAAATAAAAATGTTTACAGCCAGAAATAACAAGGCTGGGAAGTTAAATTAGAAGCAGGGACCAAGAAAGGCTTTGCCTAATTCTGGTTTCAATCAGTGACTGCAGGAGTCATCAGGAGCAGGCGCTGCTGTGGGTTTGAGAATAATGACTTTATTTTAACTAGACAGAAGTTGTTGGCTTGACCCAATTGCTGACAACCAGCCTCCCCTAAACACCCCACATGGGGCCAGATCCTGAAATCCTCCTGTGGTTTTTATCTAAGCTCATTCTCACTGCAGTCAAAACTTGAGCAGACACAGCCTCAGTATTTGGCCTACACCTATTGCAGGCTCTTTTGGTCTCTTAAAACCACCATAGAAAAATAAATCCCAGTGCCCAGGTTTCATTTTCAAGTCTCAAACTCCTCTGTGCTGTTGGCTTGGTTTTTCTGCAGTGAGTTGGGAGTGGGATATAAATTACAGGTCTCTCCACTGTTAGCTTCTTGAATCTCTTGGGCTCACGTTTCAACAAAATAACAGATAACCAGCCTTGACCTTGTACAGCAGAGACAACATATTGTACATGAGCTTGATCCTACCACGGGTGGAGCAGCTTGGGAATATATAAGGTCGCCTTCTCTGAAAGCAGCAAAATTAGATGTTACTCAGCTTCTTGGAAGAAGAGACCATGTTAGCTTCCCTTGGGCAGTCTTCCCAGTCTGGCTTCCCCAGTGCTCAGGACCAAAGCCTCCAGACAAGCACCACAATGTAAATGTTTAAATATATGATTCTTAAAACCAACAGGGAGGTGAACAACTGAAAGGGGAAGCAGCCTCAGAAGAGAGAGGCTAACAAATGCATGCGCGCACCCATTAGAGTACAATGGACAGAAAACCAACGCAAGAAAATTTGAAACTGCTGCTGTCCCTCAAGAAAAGAGATTGTATGATTGGTGTGATTCAGCCTGAGGCCATTAAGCCATAGCACGGAGAAGAGTCAGTATTGTGATTTGAGGCACTAGACTGAAAGGTTTGGGTTGATCAGCTTTTGTTTCCCCACTTTCTGATTTTTTTTGTCCTCTATTAGGGCACCTTATCTCAATGTGCCTCAAGTTGCCCTTTGTTTAGATGCATCCATAGGGAGGCTATTTTTTACTATAGTGGCTGTTGCTCCTAGATGCTAGTGAAAAATGAATAATCTCTGTCATGTGGTGCTTAATGTCTCCAAGTAACTCAGTGGAAATGATTGATTTTTTTTTTCTTAAATAATGACTTCTTAGCAAACACAGAATGAATCTGAATTTCCAATTCCCACCTGATTGCTCTGTGTTATTTCAATAATTTGCATCTGAGCTTCATTAGGTATCTCAGTGTGATATCTGTCCTGAACAGCAGTCAAGAAAATCTCAGGTTTGTACAGAAACTAGAAGAATTTTTCAGACTAACTATTTTGAAACAATGTGGTTTCTCTTCCCATTAGATTAGATTAGGTAATTTAGAGAAAGTAGTAATGTGTTGTTATGCACAAATTTATCCTAGTGAAACTTTCTTGCTGCTCTGACTATGACCTTCCACAACGATAACATGTCTGCCTGTCTAGATACAAGGAAAGCCCTTGTGCAATCTTGGATACAAATTTCAGTGTTAAAGCTGCTTTTTCGGAGTCCCCCACAGATGATATCTGCTGCATTTTGAGCTATATATATGCCTCTAAAATACTTCCATGGATTTAGGAGCCTGAGTGTAATGGCACTGCATTGGGCTGTAGCTAAGGGAGTTTAACAGGAAAATAAACTGAGCTGTCGGAACAAGTATTAGGGGATCTTTTAAAGGCAGAGCTATAACTGCTGGCATTATTTCAAATGATTCCAGCATGAGTTCCTAATGTGCTTTTTCGAAGGACTAATAATTAAAAACTGTTTTTTTTTTCCCCTCCACCCATCAGTTTGTCATGGTAAATGCAAGTATTGTCGGGCAAATTTATTTGCTTGCCACATCAGTAGCCAGAAAAGCTGTTTTTTCCACTGCCACCCCTCTCTTTGCACCCATCTAACCTACACCTATGTCTGTGGTAGAAGTGGTTTGGCCCCATTCACTAGAACCGGCTTTTAAGATCCCAGGCCACATGTAATTACGCTGTTCCATGTGGCCTCTGACGAGGTGCCCTCCTCCCACATCCCAGAAGAGCTGGCACCACCACCTCCTCCCCAGCTTCCTTAGTGCCAGAAAAGATGTTCTCAGGAGGAACACATAGTACATGAGGTCTGGACTGAGCCGGCAGGCACAGAGGTCCTGCTTTGGCAGCAGGTTAGGGCCAAAGTACTGCTGCTCTGGCTCCACGCAGCCACTTCTGCAAGCGCTGGGTGGCTCCTAAAGCATCCCAAATAAGAGAGATCGGGAGAGAAGCTCTGCTTGGTTTAACTTTTGCTTTGGAAATGTGACCCTGAATAACTTCTGTCACTACTAGCCTCAGAGGTTGATGTGTACTCCTTGCACCTTTATACCACAAAATGAATGACATCACTAGAGTTTGGATAATGTATTTAAAATAGGTTGGTAAATCAAAGGAAATGGACAAATGTAAAGAAGATGTGCATGCTCTGAGTACTGCACAGTGTGTTCATGTAATTCCTCTGAATGTCTTCTAAAGTATTAGCACCAAGGAAAGAATAATAATTAAGTAAACTATTAATAACTCAGGGACACTCCCTGTCTCAAATGTACTTTAATCTTATAAGTGTAAGGTCAAAGCTTAAGAGCAAAATGACTTATTAAAAATGAATGCTACAGAGAACCCCTGTCCCTTGCCACTACTCCAGCTGTGTTGGAAAGGTAGTACTTATTTTCTTTAATAACAGAACTTGAAAAGGAACATAATTAAATAAAAAGCTATGGAAATACATAGAATATCGGGGTCTAGCTTGAACAATTACCATCACTTTCAATGAGCTTTCCATCATGCCAGAGGTGACTTTTGTAAAACAAATATTTGTATTATTTTAGAGAGAGAGGAAAATTATGATTCCACTAGTAGTATCTTTAATCATTCAGCCACTATAAAAAAATACTATTTTTGAACATGCAAGTCTCCTTTTGAGGATGTCACACAAGAACTGATCTTCTCTAACCCTTATTTTAAATGTTTTAGCTTGAAGGAATGTAATCAATGATTTTTTTCCAACCTTTCACAATATTAATTTTATATATTCCTCTCTGTGGCTTTGAACTGACCTTTAGAGTATAGAAAGCAAAACTGAGTGTGTTGCTGATTTGTTTTCACTATGCTTTGCATTCACAAGTCCCCTATTCATCTTTCTGCTTAAAAAAAACCTTGAATTCATCTCAAATAACTCCAGGCTTCTAATCAAAATCAAGGTGCCGAAGTTCAAAGTATAGTTGGTTTATTTGCCTTTTATTGTCAGTTGTCACAGATAGGCACTTTCTGAGTGTAATCTTAAGGCAGTTAAGTGCCCCCTGGAGGGGTCCTGTCTCTGTCTTTACAACAGAGAGTACCTAGGGTGACATTGTGCCTGCTGTTGTGTCTCATTTATGAACCTAAAATTAGATAGAATTAATCTAGACCTAAGAGGCTTTATAGTTTAATTTGCTATTCCACAGTGTATTGCTTGCTGGCATGGAAGTATTTTCCTTTTTTTTTTTTTTTAATAGGGTATATGAAATGTGTGTATGTGCTTATGTATATAAAATATAACTGAAGGATATTTGGATGCAGAAAGGGAATTGAAAGGACAGGTGTCCCCCTGAGCCTGCCTCAGCATAGCAGAATGACTAGAGGGTCTGCTGGGATCCCCCTTGACAGGGTAGCCTGCTGTCTTCTTCCTCCAATAACATCTTTTGCCCTGTAGCATCTTCTCACCTTCAGTCACTTGCATTTCCTTTGCAAAGGATAAAACACTTGCCAGCCACACAAACTAATAAAAAACATTAGTTCTCACTTTTCTTTCACTTCTCTAACACATAAATTACAAAAAATCCCATGAAAACCCTAGACTGCAGAAATGTGTTTTTTTGTAGAGTAGCTTAAACTCCTGCAAGAGTTCATATGCCATCCTTTACACTATGGTTTTAAATCACTTACCTAGAAAAAGTCAATTTATTGACCAGCCTATGTTCATTTCCATGTAGAGAAAGTATGGATTAGCTAGTCTAATCCATCTCTGCACTCTTAGTGATATTGGCACAGTTGCTTAAGAGATGTTGCTGTTAAGGCGTCCCAGTCCTAGGTGGATCATATCCCCTGTGGCCCTGGCTTGCGGAGACTTGCTCTTGCCATGAGGAGGAGGGAGAAACAACGTCTTATTGCCTCTCACCTTTGAAGAGGAAGACTTCATCTGGACCAAGAGGCTAGTGCACTGTGACTGCTTGGAGTCCTGCCCCTCAGTTCTCCACACAGAGGATCTGGCTGGGGCAACCCATGTACCCTCCACCTGCATTCTCTCTTGAAGAACCCAAATCATGGGGTGCTGGTGGCAAACCCCAGATTCACTGATAGCAGTGGTTATGCCAAACAACTAAGCACATAAACAATTAAGTCCACTGGAAGTAACCAAAGAGAGAGATGATGAATGATGCTAGTGTTAGCTAGTTTGTTAGCACGGACAGCATAACTGATGACTTAAACAGCCACAAGAATGTCCTCATAAACTAAGCATCCTTACTTCTCCTGAAATTTTCATAGGGAAAAAATATAATTGTTTCTATATGGAAATGCTTGGAGATCAGTGCACAACTTAAACAGCAAGAACTCTCCTAGCACCTGTATTATTGGTTTTGGACTTCTTAGCTGTGAGATGTACATCTTCTGTACAGCAAATACAAAATTTCTGGAAATAGGTCTCCTTTTCTTGGCTCATTTCGTGAACACTTAGAAGTGGCCCCTCCAAAGGTGGAAAACTATTGGCTGAGGTACATGGAAAAATAAGCTCCTTAAAAGTTTACTTAGACCTTTCAATGTATTCTAATATATTATTATTGGGACAAGAACAGAATAGAAAACTAGATAGATTACATTAGATAGTTAAGCACTTTTTAAAAATAATAATTTGCTTTATTTGTTAATGAACAGTTAATAATTACTTCATACAGAACACAGATTTTTCAAATGTGATTAAATAGGTTAGATTTCAAAATCATATATTTAGATTTATACTTGGCAGTTAGGAGCCTAAATATAGTTTAAAAAATGATGGCATGCATTTACTTCATGCCTGTGTCACTTTGCAAGCTGAAGGCACTATATATATCTTAACTCCAGCTTGGTTTATCATACTCTGTTTTAACTATAGTGTTAAGGGGTCCAGCATTAGAATTTCAGATATCAAAGCTCTCAAGGACTGTGAAATTTCATATTCTGAAATGACATTAACTGTGTAGTTTAGATTCCTTTCCATCAATGACGTGTGACATGCCAGTGTGGGGTTTCTGTGTACGCTCAACACTGACCTTACTCTGGTCCTACTGGAGCATAATCTTTGCTTAGAGAAGTTTTCAGAAATCCTGCCCCCCCCCCCCCGG
>JAOTQQ010000012.1:59381413-59418773 GCA_026546715.1 Gallinago undulata
CCTGCCCCCCCCCCCCCCCCCAGCTTATCTTACAGTGCATCCAACATGCTGGGGAGGTCTTCTCTGAGCATTGGTTTAATGTTGCTCAAATTCTGTAGGAACCCACAGAAAAGTGTGGAAGCATTCTCCAAAGCAATGTATTACACTCTCCTATGGTCTGCTAGGGGAACCTTGACGTGATACATGTCAGGGTTACGCACATCTAGGTAGTTTTTGCATTGCTGCTTTGCTGTCATGGTCCTAAAGGCACCACCAGTGATGACTATCCTTACCCAGCCCCCCTGGGCCTCCCCTCAACCTGTCAATGGCCAAGGATCTCGTTTCAGCCCTCTGGGCCCATGAGTCCCTGCCCAAGTGATGCCACAGCAGTGCTGGTCTTCAAGTCCCTGCAGCCATGCCCTGCCCTGCCATTGGGCTCATCAATCCGTGGGTCAACATCCCAGCCTGTACCCATCCCCAGGAAGGTGAGTGGTGGTCTGTGCTCTTGGCTGAACCTGGATACAGTCTGACTCTGTTCCACTCCCTCGTGGGGGTACTGTGGGGCTGGGACCTTGCAATCAGGTTGGGACAGCATTGTAATTCATAACAAGCATTTAACTTTCTGCTCCTGGTACAGACTCAGCGCCGACATGCAATGAATCTCCTGGTGTTTGTCTTCTGTACTTATCGTTTGTTTTTATCAAAATGCTCATCGACCCAGGAAGGCTTAGTGTTTTTCATGATTCACCAGCTTGTTAGGGCTTAAGTTGTTTGGAGTAGGCTCTTTTGTGTTTATTATTCTCGTCTTGTGATATTTAGTGCAGCTCACAACATATTAGCTTATGATTTTGGAAAAGTTAAAGTTAGAGTACATCTGATGGACTGGATGAGTGGGCTAAAAATAATCCCTGGTGTATTTTTGTTACCTTCTTTAGAGTAAGATTAAAATGGGATTTGACCCATAGAGACATTTTTCCTGCATTTGCAGTAGCAATATTATCCTTTTAGTGAATCAATAATGAAAATATATGCTACTCATGCATGAGTTATCTCCATGAAGGCATTTGCTATGTAAGTCTTTACATTAAGATGTCTTCAAAAAGTAGTCTATATCAATAATTTATTCTTCACCATATGAGCCAGACCATCAGAGCATTTTATTCCAGTACACTATTGCATTATCAACATACTCCACAGAAGTTGTCCTTGCTGACAAGGGAGACTGTTTCCTGGTCTCCTTGTTGTATCACAACTTATCATCATAACATTGCCAAGAGGTATAGTTTGATCCTAATGCAAATCAGACCTTCACTTCAGACAGGTGCTCAGAAGGAATACTTACTGTGTGAAGTTTCTCTATATCAGACAAATTGATTGAATGTAGGAGTTAGCAAGGGATAAATAAAGTAACATTTTGAATTTTAGAAATTTAAGGAGATTTCTTAATCTGTTCATTCAGCCCTGAGAGATTAGTAGATTATTACACTATTTATTGCTGTAGAGAGTTTTTCCTGTGCATTCAGAACATCAGCAAGTTTTACACAGGTCTTTTGTGTGATTCTGTTTGAGTAGGAGATAACACCTCAGCATCTTGATGTAAATTACTTGTTTCAGTGTCATTTCATTGTTCTTTATCTGAAATAGAGAAGGGGTGTGAGGATGGGGAGCATAGAACATGCCATAACCCATGTGTTTTTGAATATTGTGTAAATCTTTAGCATTGCAATGCCCTTGTGGTTCAGATTAATGACTCAAGATGGTCAAAAAATCACTATTTTGCAACGCTAGTAGGACAACTTCTCAAGGACCTCTTGATACGTTCTTAATTGATAGGTTTCATGAGATTTCCCATGTTAGGTAGCAGTGTCTCAAAAATTAGGTATTTTATAATTATTTTTATATTATATATTATTTATATATTTATATAATATATAATATTATATATTATTTATTATTTATATATTTTTATTATTTTATAATTGTCTTTGTGGTCCCTAATGACAAGTCCTCCAGTCAGTTTCTCAATATTGGGAGTTAGATTCTTTGTAGTTTTCTGAGTGCTCTTGCACAACATTGCATGATGTAAGCTATTGGTTTAAGCCTGAGGCTGTCGAAGTCTCCAGCAGTATGCCTGCTGTAACTCTGCAGTCAGGGTGCTTTTATGGTGCTATGAAGAGCAAATCCACTGATGTTAGCAGATATGTATGCCTTTTGTTATTGACAGGTATCAAAATCAATAGGTATCAATATTGATGGGTACCGATACCTATAGATATTGAAATCAGAATTGAAAACACTAAGTATAAATGCTGAACAATGCCTATAGACATGGATCGGTACTAATACGTACTGATATCTATCCATATAATTACAAATTGAGAGGCATTGATTGTCTATCAGTGGTTATCAATATCAAAAGCTATCAATATTGGTAGGTATCGATGCTTACAGATATCAAAATCAATATCAAAACTGATAAGTATTAGACCCTTACTGATTCTTATCAATATAGGTAGGTATTGATGAAAATAGGTATCAATAATAAGCGTAGATGCATATCAACTAGTATTGATATCCATACCTGCTGATATTGCTACCTATTGATAGATTTCAAAATAGATGTGTATTGGTACCTATCCATAGTTTACAGTATCAGTAGGTATCAATGTTTATTGATGCTTATCAATGCCTTTAGGCATCAATATACATCAGTGCCTGTAAGTGTTGATACCTATTGATTTCAAAAGCTATCAATTCCTATTAAGGCCTACAGGTCTTGATACATTTCAAAGTCTATCAATATCTACACGTATTGTAATCTATAATACATATCTAAATCAATATCTATCTTTAGGTTCCTATTCTATTGATACGGAAAGGTGTTGATGCCTATTAATATCAATAGTTACTGATGCTTACCAATGCCTCTTGGTGCCTAGTGATATTAAAATTGGTATCAAAATTGAGGGGTTAATGCCTATTGCTAAGTATTAATATCCATATTCATAGGTATCACTACCCAAGATAGATATCAAAATTGATAGGTATTGATGACTATCAACATCAAAAATTATTGATAATTATTGATGCCTATCTACATCAAAAATTGTATTAAACCCAGTATATAGCTAGGGGGAGGTGCCTAGTGATGCCTACTGATGCCTATTGATAATTATCTATAGCAGAAGGTATCAGTAGATATCCAAATAGGTAGATATTGATGCTTATCAGTATTCAAAATATCAATATTAGCATATATTAATATGTATACTTTCCATGTCAATAACCATTGATGACCATCAATGTAGTAGTTGTAGTGATATCAAAATAAGTATTGATATCAACCTATCAATATCCACCAATATCAATAGGTGTTGTGATTCTTGCTAGGTGTCAATACGAGTGACATATTGAGATATTGAAATTGGATATTCAAGAGGTATTGAAATTGCTAGGTAAAGATGCCTATCACTGTTAATAGGTATCAGTGTCTACCAATATCAAGAGATATCATTGTTGATAGATATTGATAAGCTTCAATAGCTCTCTGTTTTGAATCTTCTTGATTAGTGTTGATATCAAAAGGTATTGATTTCAATACTTATTAATGCCTATTAAGAACCAAATTGATAGGCCTATCAATATCAGTAGGTATCAAAATTAATAGTTATTGATGTCTATCAATAAATATGGATATCAAGAGGAATCAATTTCTATCAATATCTTTTGATATTAATACATATCAATAAGTATCCAAACTGATGGGTATTGAGGTCTATCGATGCACATTGATATCAAAAGGTATCTATATTGGTATAGGTATCAATGCCTATTGACAGAAAAAGGTGCCAATGTTTATTGGGAAGTATTGGGAAGTATCAATATTAATTATTATCTGTGGCTAGTGATAAGTATTAATATCCATAGGTATCAACATTGATCGTTATCACTGCCCATTGATATAGTTATCAGTAAGAAATGATGTCTATTGATATTGATAATTTTTGATTCCTATGAGCATTGAAAGCTATAGACACCAATAGGTCTCAATGTCTCTTGATGCCTAGCAAAATTGAAAAGCATTGTTATATGTAACTGTAAATTCCTATTGATATCAAGTTATCTTTGCTTACTGATAACAATAGTTTTCATTATCAATAGGTATAAATGCTTATTGTTGGGTGTCAGTATAAATAGCTGCCAGTTTGTATCAATATTGATAAATATTGATGCCTGTCAATATTGGTTGGCATCAATGCCTGTCAATATTGATAGATCCCTATCTATCCCTAATTAATCTAATCCCTATTAATGCCTATCAATAAATATCCACACGTGTTGACATTGATCAATACTGATATCGAAACACTCCGAAGTCTAAAATAGGTTTTGAAATAAATTTTGTTAAGTATCAGTGTTTATCTATTGTAGGGCATCAATCAATACAGAAACATATCAATAGACCTATTGATACTTAATATTATCAATAGGTATTGATGCCAACTCCTGTCAATAGGCATCGGTACCTACCAATAGTTATTCATATCCGTAGGTAGTACTAGATATCAAGTCAATAGGTATTGATGCCTATTGAAATGCAGATCAAAAAGGATCAATGCCTATCAATATCTGTATCTGACTGTGTCAATAGGTATCAACATCTATGGATATTGATTGATACTGATGCCTGAGCTATTCTGAGCTATTAATATATAGTTATCAATATAGATACATATTTATATTTGTGTATCTATAAATATCTAAACACACTGATATCAATATAGGTATCAATATTGATAGATAGATATAGATCAATGTTTATTCATATTATTATATAAATGGATATAAAGATACATTTAAGACAGAGTACACAGTACTTCCTTAAAACTCTTTTAGTTAGAGTTGACACTGGGGAAAGAAGCAGGCAATTCTTTGCAATAACCAACATATGAGTTGCATAAAAAAACCTGTGTGTGGCCTCCGAGCAAGCATAAAATATATTACTTTGTATCAGTTTTTGTGGCATTGAATTCCTGATGTTATATCTTGTCCTTCATATCTGTGGGAAAAATGATAAGCATTTATGTTTCTGAGAGCCATCTTGGATTGTGGGAAGGAAACACAGTATCAAGACCAAATTTTCCTTTCTCCTTCCTCAAAAGTGTAATGTGATAGGGTCGTCATTGTCAAGTGATAAATCACTCTATATGGACATACGTGAATTCAGTCAAGACCTTTCATGGTGTCTAGGTTATAGAAAATATTTTATTTTTGTAGTTGTATGGAAGAACAAGTCAGCCAGCCATTCAAAACTGGGCGATTTCTAATTTTACAAAAGAAGTTAATGTCTAATGAGTACAGAATGGCTTGCACCCTGGTATCTCATGGAAATCAAATAGACCTGCGAGCACATGGCTCACAACACGAACTTAAAAAATAGACCCCAGGGACTTGCTGTTTTGACCCAAGTCGGGGGCGGAGAGGGGGGCAGGGAGAAGCCATCTAGATAATTGTGTGCATATAAAAGGCCAAATCCTTCAGCCATAAACCAGGCACACACCCAATGATGTCAATGTGTTTGGCTTACAGGGGAAATAAAGCAACATTTTATTACATGCTAAGTGAGAATCTCTGCTTGTCCAGAATGAGGGAAAAGTGCAAACAGGTGCTGGCTCAGCAGGAATGGAAACTCAGGAATAATAGCGGCTTTTTCTTAGGCTCATACACATCCTGAAAGACTGAATTTCTGTCAGTGCCTTAATAAAGAATTATCTACTACTCAATCCACCTATGTCTGGGTTTGAGGCTATCTGCAGATGCTTTTGACTGTGAGGCTGCTTGACATCATTTCTCCATCTTTGCCTTTCACTTGTGCACAAGCCATTGCGAAAGCAACCCCTCCCCACCCCCCCTCAGCCAAGGAAGCAGGGGCCCCGCTCTCTTCCGGCTCACGGGGGAAGAAAGGAGTCATTATTGACACATGCAAGTGATTTGAGAAGAGACTGTCTACCCCGATAGAAAAAGACTTAGTTGTCTGGTGAATCAGGAAATGTCAGACTTTTTGAAAGGTTAATGGGAGGCTTTAGAAACACATTAAATCTAATCTTACAGCACAAATGCTGATGACTTTATGTCAAGATCCTAGAAATAGTGAAGGGCAAGAAAGAATACTTTAGGTGAAAGTAAGTTTTGACTGAGGAGCCAGGAGAATGCTTTATTGCAACATATCATTTAATTTCTCCTTCCATATAGAGCTGGCGATCTGCCTGGTACCATATGCTAAAATAGGACATACCACAAGACCATCTGAACTGAAAGCAACGTTCAGATATTTTTTTTTTTTTATGCTTACTGAAGTTTAATTAAATGAATGACCTGGTCAACTCTGGAAGTGAAAGAAAGTAATTTATTTCAGATCTATCTACTTTAAATAGGCTGCATAAAACTCTGGTCACTGAAGGGACTGGCAGGGGATTGTATAATGCTGTTAACATAACCTTTCCACTTCAGCCAGAACCATCCGTGCCTCTTCTGGTTTAGCTGAAGAATCATTAAAGATGGAATTCATAAATAAACATACTTTACATGCAACCTTTCCCCCTGCCATTTTACAATCTTATAGGCATTAACACATGCAGAAGCACAGGACATATGGGAACAAGCAGTGGAGGTTTAGTTAGTTGGGTTTAGTTGAATCATTGACACAGTTTTGTGCTGTTTGCTTTTAAAGCAATATCTTCTGATGTATCGTGTTTGATTTTTATTTTTAGGTCATTAGTATTTCGTTTGTGACTTTTTTTTCATTGCCTTGCTGCTGTGGGGAGATTTGCCTTTGCTAGTCGTTAGCAGGTTTTTACAATGTGGGCACAATTGGTTAATCCTATAATAGAAACCTGCTGTGCGGAGAGTGCTATTTTTACAGTACATACTGTAGCACAAGGCAGTTTTAGAAGGGGATACAGCTGCCATTAAATCTATACATCTCAAGAAGGGCCGTGAATAGCTGTTCCCTGCGTAAGGACGTGTCCTGCAGTTCTATTATCCCGGCTCGGGCTCTGAGTAACACCGATCTTTAGCAAATCAATACCCTTACCTCTCCTTTTTGATTCTTTTTTTTTTTTTTTCTTTCTCCCCTCACTTGATTCATTGTTCCTGAAAAGAGACAAAGCCCATGTCTCCACTGACCCACCTGTGGGTGTGTGTGAGGCTGCATCAAAACAAGATGCTGGCAGGAGCATAGCGGGGCTCCCACCTGGCCCATGGACCTCCGTGAGGGAGGAGGGAGGAACACGTGCTTATCAGGTTGCTCGTTTGGTGTGAAATCCATCCAGATAACTCTGCCAAAATGCAAGGTTTCCTATCTACCTCGTGTTTTCAGAGCCACTCAGATCTCAGCCCCGCCTAGGTGCTGGGGTGTTGCTCCTACTGTTCTTCTCCCAGCGCAATATAATTGCAATCAGATTAAGCCAAACATGAGAGAATGTGCTTACGGACTAGATTTATAAATGTCTGGTCTGTTCCCACGTCAGTTTGACGAATGTTAGGCTTTAGTCCATATGTTACTTTTAAGATTAAAAAGACAAAGAACATACAACAGTGGTCTTGAGCAAGAGCTACATTTGTTAATACATCCTGAAAAATGCACGTTTTTTACAGACTGGACATTTATATCAAAGTGTAATCTCTCAGCAGCAAGCATCCAAGTATCATTCACCTAGAAAAAAAAAAAAACTTGGCGCATCTGTGCATTTATCAAGTCATAAAAGAATCCTTAAGGGGGCTGTCAAAGTTTCCATGAATCATCCCAACCTGCGTGCACCTCAACCTGAACCCTCTGGGAGTAGGCTAAGGCGACTACTGATGATTTACAGTGGCAGACAGCTTGGAGTCTCTGCCAGGGAGTAAGTAAATCTTGGTAGCTGTGTGATAAAAAGGATAAAGCACAGTCATTTTCAAATGCTCCCCTTCTAGGAGATCTGCAGCAAGTAATGAGGAGGTTTATATTCATTCCTACTGGCCCATACTTCCATTGGACAATGTTCCAAGGTCCCCAAGTACAAAAAGACTGAAAACCCTTTCAGCTCTGGCTGACACATGGGGACGTTCCCAGGCCTTCTCCGAGAGTCAGTGTCCCAAAGAAGACCAAAAGGCTCTTGTACTCACACACAAACAAACAACGAAGTCACGTCATTGGGATTAAGAGCTAGAAACCTGGGCAATTTAAACGGAGCAAACGCAAAAGGAGTGGCAAGGGCTGAAACTTGATTATTTTTTTGAAGATTTGTCCCCAATTGCACCACCAGCTGCTCCTGTACCCCCCCAACCCCATCCTGGCTGATGCAGTTTGCTCAATTCAGTCACCTCTTTTTGTCGGGGAGGGACAAAAAGGAGGGGAGGCCTGAGCTGATGCTGGCTTCTCAGTTTTGCAATGGCTCTAATAACACAACAGGTATGTGGAGATGTGGTGAGCTGAAGCTTTAAAAGAGAAGCACAAGAGTTGTACTGAGAAACAAAAAAAGCCTGGGTCTATAAGAAAACAAGGCCACTATTCACTGGTGTGTATTGAAAATATTAGAACCGTGCTTCAACTGTGAAGCTCACATTCCTAACCCTCCTAAAATTCAAAAGCTATTCGGGACTATATAGATGCACATATCTGTGCCTCAATATGATACATTAATATAACCACTTTAACATATCATTATTAATTAATATAAAATTAATACAAAGTTACCATCCAGCAGTAGCCACTGAAGCCACTAGAAATCCTGTGTTTCACGTCTTACTGACTCAGTCTTCATAGTTTTGTGCTATATGTCAATATATTTTGTACAACATTTCTGTATTAACAAAATTATTTCTTCTTTTGAGTCATGGGATCATACTCAAAGCCTGTCTACAGAAGAGACTGTAATTAAATTCAGATATGTAATTGAATCCAATGTATTGTGCATCCACTAGTTAATGTCACCCCCAAGTATATATAAGTACTCTTATGTATGTATGGCTCATTTGTCTCACTAGATATACTGGTGCACATGTGTGTTTGCTTGTGTATGGCAGTTATTGTATATGTAGTAAATATTCTTTGATATTTATAAATTGGAGTAATATATGACATCTATGATCTTAAAAATTGGATTCAGTAGATAAAGTCATGAAACTCTTATAATAATGACAGCTTTCCAAAGATATAGCAGATGTCTGAGACACTAGAAAAGTAGATGAACGTGAACATTAAAATTCTTAGTTATACTGAGGACTCCCTATGCCTAATTTAAAACCCATTATTTTACCATAAAATCATGTTTTTGGCAAGGGGTCTTTTTAAATCTGATTCTGTAAAAACAATAATTATGCAATAAAAACTGAGGAGGTTTTCAACACTAGAATTATGTCTGCATTCTTTATATTGATGTATGTGGGGGTTTTCCCAGAAAGAAATGTGTTTGCCAGCTGAGTTCTCTCAAATCTCTCCATGTGTAATCTGTGGCCATGGAGTATTTCTTCAAGCAGTTGGAGGATAACGAATATGATTATTTCAAAACATAGAAGAAGTCAGTTAGCAAGCAGACCTGCGTCTGTTCATGTATTTTGAGGTAACCCACTCTCACGGTGCTTTTTTCTCCCTTCTTTACACATCTTGTTTCTCAACTGTTCTATCCCTTACTCATTATTTTCACATTAAAGGCTGGTTTATACACTATCCCTACTCAGAGACTTATTAACTGCTGTAAAGGAAAATGACGTGACAGTATTTCACACTAGTTGAAGTTGGCTTTTTGATGTTATCGATGGATTTTGGTTTAGTCTCCCCTAACATTTCAGCAAACCTTTTTATCTTTTGGTTTTTGGGGGGATAGGGAAATGCTAAGGGATGGGTGGGTGAGCATATTCTCCCTCCCCCCCTTTTTTTTCTGTCATTATTTTCCCTTATCTCCTGCCTGCACAATATTCCTTGAAAGCAAACACTTTATGCAAAGCGGGTGCTTAAGGAAGTTACTTCTACTTTTCATAGCAGGCTGGCCTATTGAAAATGATTAACTTGACTGTGATGGAAAGAGAAAAATAATCTGGAAACATCTGGCAAATTGCAAAGCAATGCCTAACATTTTCTTCCCTGTAGGATTTAGCTCAGAAATATTATGCTTAATGGGTGCCTATTTACTTAAAGCACTAAAGGTTTTGATGCAGGCCTTTTGGGGGTTTTGGTTTAGGTTTTCCCCCCCCCTGAGTTCTAGCTCTGTAATATTTCATCTTGTAATTCTGAGTCCATAGGAAAAGATGTGTGAGTACAAGGTGGGCATGGTGCTGTGTTGAAAAGGTGTTTATTGTTCCAGGGTGGCTTATTGTGTTTTGTATGCACATATTTAGACTTGAAATATGTGGAAATTAATTTCCTGTGTTTCACGTGGCTAAAATGAC
This sequence comes from Gallinago undulata, assembly GCA_026546715.1. Lineage (NCBI taxonomy): Eukaryota > Metazoa > Chordata > Aves > Charadriiformes > Scolopacidae > Gallinago > Gallinago undulata. The sequence goes on from JAOTQQ010000012.1 coordinate 59,391,818, forward strand.
AGTTGAAAAGTAGGGACACAAACAAATAGAAGTTGCCAAATTAATTATAGGTAGTTAAAAGAATTTTAATACATTTTTAGAAGGTTTCATTCAGTTCATTGGCTAAGAAATAAAAATATATTTTGTGAAATTTTGTATGTGAAAAGTCATTTTTACTTTATAGGTTTTTTAAATGCAAAGGAAGAGCATTGTGTGCCTTTTATACATGTATTTTTTATTCACACATTTTGTCATGTAATTTGTGGAGAGAATGTACTCTATGAAAAATACGTATTTCATATTCATTATTTCGTACGTGTATTTCTCAAGTAAGTGGTATGGTAGTATCATTGTGTGGAAAGAGAACAGAGAAAATCGGATCAGGGTATTTAGAAAAACAACTGCAAACAAACTTTCTTTTGTTGTTAAGTTTCAGCTTTGTCTCTTTTCTGGAAACTTTAAAAAAATTCCTTCCACATCATATAAAAAAGCTGTTAAAATGCAAATGAAAAGTGAAAGATACATTAAATGTTCAGTCATCAAAAATTCAACCCCCCCCCCCCAATTTAATTTGATACATTTTAAATTTTTTTTACTTGATACATTTATACATTTTCTTTCCAGATTATCTAACTTTTATCTTTTAGACTTAAAAAACACCCTCATACTCAAAACATTAAACACTTCAAAATGAAAATTCACTATGATCTGAATGTTATAACAAAACATTTCACATTTACTGTATTTCATTTCATGATACGATATATGTTCTAACAGTGTAAGGAGTAAAGTAAGCCTATAACCGGGTTTATTTGGCAAATATATTTGTGAAAACAAATGTTTCCATTCTAATTCCATTAGCAGAATGGAATTCTAAGAAATAAAAACTAAGAAATGTGTAGCTTTTTGAGTCGCTATACACAGATTCTACAGGCAACATCTTTTTGACTTTTGCTCCTTCTCTACTGACAGGTAGCATCCAGAGACAAACCCATGGTACTTGCAATATGCACAAACCCCTCTTGTACTGGTGGAGCAGCAGTATTAAAATTTTCTGATGTTTTTATATTTTTTATATTTTAGACATGAAGCTTAACTAGAAGCCTCCTGTAAACATATCTTTGTATATCTACCTGTCTTCTCACAGGGGCTTCTTTTGCATTCTCATAAATGCCCTGGAGGACTAAAGGGTAAATGATCACTTCCTCATCAACAGGTACCGTAACTCCAATGTGCAGCACTCTGAGATGTCTGAAGGGAGTGGAAGTCCATTTTAACTCTCCTCCTCTTCATTTTCATATAGTTAGCAAGATTACAGTGATACCATTTACAGCTGCAGTCTTTGGTTGCTCACACTCTGTATGGTACAGAAGCAAGAATATCAGCAGCATGAAATGTTGATGAATTTATGTCAACTTCTGATAAGGCATTAGACTGAAGTGAGGGCTGAACTGACGGCACAGAGTCATTTCCATAGTTCAGCCTGAGGTGGCTGAACAACTCTCCTCGTCCTCTAGACCAACAAAACAGTTGATTTCAAACAACATTTTTTGCTTTCTGACCTTACTTTTAATCTTGATTGAAGTTACAAGTAGCCCTTCCTGGATCAGTGATCCTAACTGTGGCATTCCTTCCCTGAGGATATCTATAAGAATTATTTTATGGTTGCATTGAATGAGAGATCTTTATGTCCACATATGTAACTTTTCTCTCTTTAACCCTTTCTTAATGGCCTTTTCCTTAGTTTTGCTTAGTATTTTTGTTTGCTAATATCCCCATTTCATTCGTTGGTTTGTGCATATTTTTTTCCTATTGTGTAAGGAATCCAAACATTTTTAATGGCAGATCTTTTTTGGAGCATTTACATATATATCAGTAAGTTGATAAAATACATGCTGTAGTCTACTCTTGAGGTCTCTGAATTGTACCTGTCCTTCAAAGTGTAAACTGTTCATCAGCTTCTTGGAGATAAAAACGTGACCCTGACGATATTTGTCAAATCGTGTCCATCATTAAATTAAGTGGTTATATGTAACTAGGCAAAGAAATCATGGAATCTGTGAAACATGGAATAAGTGAATTACATTTGAGAAAGGCCATACTAAGAATTTCTGAGAGGATACATTAGACAACAGTCCATTTCAAAGTATTCAGGTCACATGACTGATGAGTGCTAGGGACATAGTTGGAAGGGAAGCATTTTAAGCCACAGCCTCTCTGCTATTTAAGTGCTGACATCTAGCTTGGTGCTGCAGAGAAGGTCCTAGCCTCAAGCAATACGTATCCTTGGATTAGGCCAGCAGGGTCCTCACACTTCATATCAAATCACTAGGGCTCTCTCAAAGAATAGCTCACACATTATTTTTACATATGGCCACCTGTTTATATGTAAGAAAATGGAGATCCCAGCTAGCAGCCAGAAGTAGCCATTAGAATGCAGATATGGTAAAAATATTTTGTAAAGTAGTACATCTGGCCTGGCTGAGTTTCATTCACCATTGAGGAAGGGGGCAAATTTAGTCCAATGCCTGTGTCAGTATTGCATGTTGGTAGAGAGGGTGTTACACAGAATCACTGTTACAGAATCAGACTAACTATAGCAGCATTTTCTAGATTTCCTAGAGGCATAACCCAACCGTAGGAAGAAACCTTTGGCTTCCCAATCTTGGGGTGTAACTACATCTGATTTCAGCTTTCCTTGCATGAACTGGAAAGGTACGCTCAGTTTTGGTTTAGAAAGGTAAAAACCAACATAAAGGAAACTTTGGTTGGGTGAATCACAGAATTTTTAAGAATAAAGCAAAATCTTCATGGCACTGACCTGATAGTCTTTTTTAATCCTCTGCTTATTTGTAATCCATACTGTCATGCAAAGAGTAAGCAACATTTCTTTCCTGGTGTTTTCCCTGTCTCAAATGGCACTGCAATTTAGACAATAACATGCATAACACATGATTAATGAAGCTGTGCACTGAGGACAGGACATCTGTGGGATCACAAAGAGCTGCTTTGTGTGCATGTTACTGCATGTTCAAGAAACTCCACAAATTGATAATTTGTTAAATTAATTGACTTTTTCTGTGTAATTTTAATGTAACCTTCAGTTTGAAAAGTGCATAGATTTTTACCAAAGAAAAAAGGCAAGTAGTCAAGTCCCCAGAGGGTGACTTAAGTCTGCAGCTCGCTACTTTGTCTTTTACTAATATTACTCACAAGTTCTTAAAATGCAACTCATCTTAAAAAAAAAAAAAAAAAAAAAGTAAGTGTACTTTCAAATTTAGGTTGTTCACAACTGAATATAATACATAAAAATGTGCCACATAAGTGTCCTATCAATAATGCTATCTGTTTTGTAAGGAGATACATGTGAGTTGGTAACGGTCTAGACAAGAGTGCTTACTTTGATCCAGCCTGTTGAAAGGCACAGGAAAAAAAAATAGAATCATTGCTAATTCAGTGATTCCTATAGAAAACTCAAATCTAGATCTTTATCTTGGCTTCAGTCTCTGAGCCAGGCTTGAGCATAACTGGCTGGCTTTTGATTTTTAGCACTAATTGCAAAAGGAGTGGACAACCTGTCCTAAAATAAAGGCAAAGAACTTTTTACATACAAGATATGGCAAGGGAGGTAAGGCTGACAAGTTGCCATGGCTGCACACCAGAGGGAAGGACATTACTTTTCAGGCTGAGAAGTGAGAGAAAGAGATAGAGGAAAATGGGGAAAATATTCCAAAGAGAGCCAGAAGAGAAGGTAGTGCAACCTGACTTAGTTCTCTCTTCCAAAACTCTGCAGATTCAGAGCTCTTATCTTATTGGTACAGCATCTAAACAGGAGCTTTAAGTTAGTGCAAATACACTGGCCTAAAGACACATGAAATGGGAAAATATGTTCTTGTATTTGAATTAGAGGGTGAAATTATGGCATTCGGCAGTTCTATTGACTGCTCATATTTGATAACTGAGACCCCAATGACACATATATCTACTTTAATTCAAACAGGAGTGCATTTTTAATAAAGAAGAAAGTAGCAGAGCAGTGGTTTAAGGTATACTGCATGAGCTTTCAAACTTTCTTTGCTTGAGACATATGGATGGAGTCAGAAATATGGCACTAGGACTCCTAACAGAATCATTTGGCTCTAAGCACCTTAGAACACTTCTTCTATTGCAGACTGACAGCTACCTAACTCTCTTTCTCACACACTTGGTCAGGGAGATACATAACTGCACTTCAGTGTTTTAGTTATCATAGCTTAATTAATGTAACAGTAGAATTTAGGAGAACAGGGATTAGTATCAGTTGCTTTCAGAGGATGATACATGCTAGTTACTCACTGGGGGTAGAATCAATGAAAAGCAATTCTTGCAGTAGGTGCAGTCCTCTTCTCGCATGTACTCAAATCATGTGCCCTAGGAAGTTAAATATCCCAGTGGTGAGCTGTAAAAACTCGAAAGACTAACCCCCGCTCCAATCCATCAGTGCCACCAGCACATTGTTAGCTCTCTCTGCGATACCAGTTACCATCTGTGCGGGTGCAGTGACGTGGGGATAGTCCTGTTTAAAACGGTGAGTTGCAAACATGCTGCCATGTTGGAGGCCCTGTAAATAGCACATACGAGTAGGTAGACAGTGACTCTGAAAATTCCCAATGGGTAGAATCTATTAATTCTGTATTTGCCTATTAAAAAGAATAAAATAAAAGTGTAGCAGCTTATGTTCTTCAGCTCTGGCTATGGGGGGTTTCTTTAACAGGTAACCAAGTCTGAGTTTTGATGGGTGTCATTAATATACTTGATCTTTTCAAAGCGGGTAGATACATGAAACTGTTAGGAATCTTGGGGAACTGACAAAAAGCATTCAGTTGATCAAGGCTCATTCCATTTTCGCAAGGCATAACTTCAGGACATGTAAATAGTATCGTGCCTGACCTTGTTGTCTCAGAAACCATTGCAGGCCCAGAGCTCAAGGTTCTGTACACAGCCATGCAAAGCCATCAGAAAATGCATCTGGTTTCCATAAGAATCTCAATATTTAGTAAGATCCTACACTTTGTACTGAAACACATGTATGATATAATAAAAATCTGGAAACTGCTACAGTGGAAGAATCATGAGGAAAAACTGATACACTATACATTGCAAAAAAAAAAAAAGTATGTTACCTAATGAAAATGTGCACTTCGCATAAAAAGCAGCAGAACATACTGAAATATTTATGTAGCCGCCACATACTTAGTGTATTGTATTCTGCAAGCCACTGTGTACCCGATTATGAAATGTCTTTGTCAAAATAGTTCAATATACAAGTAATACGATGCAATATAGCTGGCTTCCTTTACTGTGTAATGAAGCTTGTATGTGGTGGTGTAGTAACACTTAGCGGTTAATTTTCATTCCAAATCTGTCTTCCTCTTTGCGTCTTGTGCTGAGAGGCATTGCAGGTTACTTGACAACTTTTCAGAGTATTGCTGTTTTTCATCTCAGACTCTTGGTAATGCTTTAAGAATTAAAAATGATCGTAAATAAGAACAAGTTGGAGGTAATTATTTGTTACTGTTGCATAAACATCTTACGAAGACATTTCCTTCGCCTCTGAAAGAGCTTTATAGATTTTAAGATGCTCAAGACAAAGATGGATCTTTTTGCTTCATTCTATAAACACAGCCAGGCAGATGAAACTAAAGAAATAATAATAACGGAAGGTCAGCAGTTTTAAAAATAACTGGGGTAATTAGACAACTAAACTCAGTTATTAAGAGGACTGGTGGTTTGATGGTGTTCAAATTAGATCCTACTAAATTGCCTCCTGATGAGTAGCTAGGGTCAATAACCACTTCTGAACATCTTGGTCAAACATCTTGTGGGCAAATCAGAAAACATCAGGACAAAATTGTAATTGTCCATGACTCAACTAACGTAATGAGAAACGACTGAAGTGAGTACATTTTACTGATGTTGAAACAGTGTCCCAAATTGTTTTGGAAAGAGCCTAAACCCATTTTTCAAAATGATTTAATAACAACTTCTGCATTAGCAATGTAATGACAGCAATTGCAGGGAAAAAAGAGGAACTTCCCTGAAAAATAAACACTCATTGAAAATCTATCATGGCATCAACTCATGGAGACCTATTTCACTGGCAACAAAATAATTCAAAATGAATGTGTTTGTGCAGATACTATACGCTACAATTCTAGGGTTCCTGAATCATTTTTATGTCTTTGTCCCATAAAAATGACTTAATTTTATAATGATTTTTAGATACACAGGAGTTCTCTCTCTTGCCACTTAAACAAGGACTTTTACATACAAAAGAGCCACTTCTCTTTTCATTTAGTGAGATAACAAAGCATTTTTTTGCATAAATTAGAAAGAGGTTTATTGTCATTTAGCCATAATGTGGTGACTAAGAGCTATTTAAACATTTTATCTTGGGTTTATAAGCTTTCATTGTTAACTAATACAACAGGGGGGAGTTGCAAACTGAATGGAAGAGAAAAGGAAAATTGCTTGTCAGGAATCTCAAACAGCAATCATTATTGTTAGAAGAAAAAGCACTTTTGGCAAGATTTGTTCATGTATGGTGGGAAAAGTAGGTTTCGGAGACAGGCACAGGACAAACCTTGCTTCTCAGAGTTTTTTCTTGGAGATAAGCATGTGTTTGGGCAACTGGTAAAGGTGCAGAATACCTGGGGTGGGCTGAAATTAGAATGACAGTCCATGGATGGTGTGAGTAAGCTGAGTGATACAGCGCATTTTGGTGGAAGCTGGTAAAGTTCACGATGTAATGAGTGCATTTAAATATGTCATATTCTGCAGAATACAATGTAGAGTTCAGGGAAATGTTATTAATATTTCAGTGCGCATCTTTTTATATGAAATATACATCTTGGGTATGCAAAGTACATTTTCAGGAGCTCGCTGAAGTCTGAGTCTAAGATATAAGTGTCTCAGCACTGAGCCTGAATATTTCATTACATCATAAATATCATATGTTTCAGTATATAATGGAAGACAGATAACTAAATATTTGATTTTATGCCAGCCATAACAACCCCTCATATAAAGAACTGTTTTCATCATCATGACCCAATTACAAGTGTGCTGAAAAATTAGACAATAATTTCAGGAACAAGTAAAACGTGTCTATATTAATGCTGGATGTTTTAGTACTGTGGCAATGGCTCTGTTGTGGTTTATGTCCAGCCCTGCTTCTTCCAAAGTAAGAGGCAGTGATTCTCTGACAGCTTTCTAGGTTGAGGTTTTTACTTACGTGAGGTTTCCTTCCACTTCAGACTATTGAACCAGCTGTTCTGTGCACTGCTAGATCAGTTTCACTCATTCCCTGTCTTTAAATGGAAAATACCATGTCTCCCCCTGGCAATCAGCTACATAAGTCACTAAATATCTTGAGACCACTTGGTATTCATAAGCTAGTGCTTGTTCCTGCTCAAAACACAGCTAGCTTTATATTTATGGCACTCCAGCAAATGCAGCCTTTGTAATAAGAAGTAACTTTGGACTGCAAAGTTCATGTGGCTACTGATATTTTGTTAAGGTGTAGAGGTATTTATATCCAAGGCATTTGTCAAGCTATAGAAGAAGTAAAGACAATGGTTTAGCTTTGGTTTGGTTTATTTACCCTCACTGCTGTGTTGTTTGACTCTATCCCTTCCTGTGCAAGGTTAGACCAGTGAAACTATTTCACACATTTCATTTGTGGGAGAGCCTGTTTGGCATCTGCTGCAAGCCTTGGAACAATGCTACTGCAGGGGAAGTGAGAGACTAAAGATTTCTAACCAAATCTCTGAGGAACAGGTAATAATGCTCTGATGATGCAAAAACTTAAAGCCACATCTATACTGTGATGTGTCTTTAGAGGTCATATTGCAGAGAAAAACTAGGGCAAAACCAATGAAAATCATAGTGAGATTGAACCAGAAGGATGTTTAGACACAATCAATGGAGTAAAATAACAGCTTGCCTACTGTCAGGTCCTCACCACAGTACGCATTATGAAAGGAGGACTGACAGACAATGATCTTTTTTTCAGGAACTTGGGTTGAGGGGATATTGTTCTGCCTAATGTCTTATGTCCCACTTGCAAACAAACTGAACTTCAGTAATTGCAGTATCTATGTCTGTCTCTCTGGTTCCCTTTCTCCTTCTTTCCCCTTCCCTTTCTTCATCCATTCTTCCTTTCTCTTTGATCGCAAACATCCTTCCCTGGTTGCTGTGTCATCTGTCACCATCCCTGGTTGCTGTGTCATCTGTCACCACCATCTTGTTCAACCTGTTCCTTTTCCAGCCCCTTACAGCTCCAAAATGAGGAAGGACGCTTTAAGCCATAACTCCCTGGTTTGTCAAGGTACTAGAGCAGCCCTAACCCTTGAGAGAAGGAACTTTTTAGAGTACAGAAGTGGATCTCCCATTTTTCAGACCAACACATGCTTCAGCCCAGGCCTTGCTGAAGCAGGTCCCATGGGAAAGTTCTGTCCTGCAGTAGGAAACTCCCATGTTGGAGTTGCAGGTCTTGGTTGCACTTGCAAGGTCAGGAAGCACTTGCAAATTCTTTGTGAAATTTGGTGGTAGGAGAAAACGTCAAACTGTTAGATTATGCCAAATGGGTACAGCTAAAAGCAAACAGCAGCAAAACCACCAAATTGCAGAACATATGTTTCATGCAAGTCCAGAGGATGTCTGGGTAGGACTAGTTCTCTTGGCTTGGTAGCACAAGGTTATTACAAACCCAGGCTCATAAATTAGGCTCTATTAATTGTTCTTCAGGCTAGAAGTGGTGTGTGAAAAGAGCTTCTGTGGGTCAGGATTTCCTCTTTGTGTGCTCATTTCCACATCTGTAAGGGCCAGAGATGAGAAAGCATGTTTAACTTCAGGAAGAGTTTTAAGCATCCTTCCTGAATGAGAGCAGCTTTCCTGAATAGGGAAGCATAGGCAGGGAAATAAATGTGCCTGCATACCTACACGTTGTGAGGCTGATCTGATGAGTGTTTATGGAGTGCTGTTGCACTTCCTTTAGGTCAGTGCAAAGCTAAATTATTTGCAGTATGTTTTAGAGTTGTTCGGTCCAGCCCTCTCTCAGGAAGGTTAGTTTGTTTAGTTTTGCTGGAGAAGGTACAACAGTGCACGAGTCCAACTCCTCAAAAGGTACACCGCAGGTGATACCATGCTCAGTGCACATTTTGGTAAGAGCATCTCTCATCTGCGCTGCCCTGCTGTCCTCCACAAAGCTATTAACCCGGGGAAAACAAGGGAGAGGCTTAGGTAGATCCAAGTATTTTTGTCTAGCTACGTTAATGCCCCTGATACTTTGGAGCTCAAAAGGATACAACAAATGCAACGTGACATAAACCACAGGAAAACAATAGTAAAAGAAACTGTGCAAAGGCTATTTAAACATTGGTTCAGAACGGGAAAAAAGGCCACAGCAAATGTAGGGCTGTCTTAAAGGGATAGAAAAGTGTTTCAAGGAGGTGCAAGCACTTTGTCTCATCTGCTGCTACGTGTGGGGATGAAAGGAAGGTGAGAGTCTTCACATCAGCCCCCCAGAAATCCCACGTTTAAAGGGAGCAAATACTCAGCATTGACTGTACCTTATGCCTTTCTTAGACAAGAAACAAAGAAACGAGGGTAATTGCAGCCAAATAACTTTTTAAAATAAACCGTGCTCTGTCTACAAGGGTTTGAAAGCACAGCCATGTCCCTTGACATTTTGGACGCGGTGGTTTCAGTAGGATTAGCAGAACATAATTTTGTGCTAAGTGGTCTTGCTTCAGTTGAACTCGCTGTTACTTTGGTCTTTTAGTACCAGCTACATGTGCTGATTACAAAACTCACTGTAGCTCCCAGCAATGGGTTGTAGACAATTAAAACACTAAGCAGAAATTTGTGGGTTTGTAATTTTCCCCTGGAAGCTGCTGTTAAAGGAAATGTAGCCAGACAGAAGTTCAACATCATGGCAGGCTGGAGTATTTAACCTTTATCCATGAACGGAGCCACAGGCTCTTGCATGGATGGGCACTTCACTCCTCTGCAGGGAGGGAGAAACATGGGCCATGCTCCCTGGGACATGAGTCAACACTGTCACAAAGAAGGATGAGCAGGAGCTTCTCTCTCATCCACATTTGGACAGCTGACTGTGGCCTGAAACGATGAGGTCAGGTTAAAAAAAACCAACCAGACAGAGCTAGCAGGGGCTTAGCACAATTTCCCAAAGCAATATATATTTATTTGTGTATGAGTATGAATACAGAAGGCTAACTTTAGTTCCTGTTTTTGAAAATGTTGGCCCTAATCTACATAGACCATCATTTATTCCCTGCCCTGCCCCCTCCACTCCCTCTCATTTTTTAACAGATGGAAATATCATTTTCCAGAGCTAATTTTTTCCAGGTGGAATGCCTCCAAACTATAAAAGTTAAATTCTCACAATCATCTATGGAGAGAATTAAAACCAGAACTTTAAATAAATTGGAATTTACTGTCAGAAAATTCCAGTTAGGTGGGTAGCAGGCAGTAGCAAGCCTGCAAGGTGGTGGGTTTGGCTTTTTCTTCTTCGTTTTTGTTATTGAGAAAGCTCGACAAAAAATTGGAGAAACAGTGGCCCTACTCCAGCTCTGCCCCTTTTGTGGATGAAGTTAGGCAATAATTATAACACAGGGCAGAGGCTACAGCTCCAAAAGTTCAGCTACCCATTTTAATCACTTTTAAGCCAAAATCATGTTCAGAAGCAAAGTTGCTTAAATGCAGCCCTGCAATTTTTTCTGCCAGCTACAGACACCTGCAGAGTCACCAGAAGATTACTCCTAATGCAAATAATCCATCCCGTGGCATGGAGTACATCACAGAGATTTAGTTACTACCGTCGGTGAGGAAACCAGAGATCTGTGGCCAGAAATATCTCACAGATGGACCTGTTTGAAAATCCGCTGCATCCTGAGCTTTCAAACCTTAAAAACAGATGAAGTGATTCCAGCGTGACCCCTGCTGTGATATAATGGATGCTGTCTGTGCGTGCAGTGTTTGTCGTGATTTACCTCTTGCAATTCCTGGCTTGTGTAACAGACGGCAATTCTGAAAATGAATTACTATTGATTAGACATCCTGTGCTATTGAGTTCTAGGCAATTTTATGAATTTATTTATTTGAATAAAAGCTTTTAATGACCCCACTAATTTCAAATGGCTCTAGCAAAACAGCAATTTCTCTTTCCTTTTTTCCTGTTTGCGAATGGCAGATACATACTTCTAGGCCCTGTTTATGCCAGCTATGCCTTGTTGTCACCCTTAAATGGACAGAGCTACCCGATTAAAATTACAGCACAGGTTGCGGGTGGAGCAGAAGAGACCCTCTCTGGGGATACAGTCTGCACTCAGAGTGCAGGGGGAGCTCTTGCCTTTCTGCAGAGGGTGGAAGGGGTCAAGCTCCGGCCCCAGAGCATCGCTGGGGCAGAGCATCCCTCCGACAGAGCATCCCTCCTTCCGCTGAGCACAGCAGCAGGAGCAGGCTGCAAAGAAAGGACTACTGACAATACAACCAGGGGCCAGGACCCTTAATTACCCCTCATGCCCTCCTGCCAAAAAAAATGTTCTGCTGAGAAAGGAGAGGATTAGGTGCTGCTCCACTAAAGATGGGACTGTACGGGGACGAGCGAAGGTCCTAAACAGGCAGCCGAGGGGTTGGAATGGGCTGTGTTTTAAAATCTAAATCTTGCAAGTCTAAGTCTTAGGCAAATCTTCTTACTGTAGAAATAAACACTGAGCTAAAATATAATGTGGCACTGAGCTGTGCTCCGATGCAAGTGCTCACTGGAGTCAGGATCTCCATGTTCTCTTTAGAAGCCTAGGAGATTTCTGCAAAGGCCTTTCCAGTGCCTATATGTTAACGATCTTTTAATAGGAATTTTTACTGAATAACCTAGTGCGTGAGAATAGCACGCACATTTCAAAAATCATCAGGCCACTTCCCCCCCATCAGAGGAAATGGATTAAGCAGTATTTTCAGTAGTACAATGGAGCTGAACGAAGGAATAACATGGCTTTTGATATATGATAGCTTCAGGAGACTGACACAAAAATAGGCTGAAGAAAGTCCTCAAAGGCACCTATACAGAACGTTTTCAAGGCCTGGAAATAGCTTGTATAGAGAACATCCTCCTTTCATTCGGCCAAATAGAATGTGCTTACACGGCAGAAAGGACAAGGAGCGGGAGCTATGTGTGGCTTCCTGCGATTATTTCCAACCATAATCAATGCAGTACTAATGTACCGAGGTATCAGTTCTGTAAACATCCTTGAGTGTGCTGGCTATGGAATAATAAAATTTTTAAAAGCGGGAGAGAGAGTGAGAGAGGCAAAGAAGGAGGAAGAGAAGGAGCTCAAGAGGGGCTTCTCTATTACAAGCAGAAAAACAGGTTCCTGAAAGATGGATCTGGGCTCAGACAGACACTTAAAGCCTTTAAACAAGCTCTGCTGGGAATTAAATTCGCTACCTTACTGTAAAAACATGTACCAATAAAATGGGCTGTTTATGACACAGGCTTTCTACAGGTTTAATTGAAATTTGTCAGAAACATGTACCTCTATGAATGGATGCTGAATTTAAGTGCTCTGAGTGTGAAAAAGAGAGCAAGAGGGTACAATACAATCAGTCTTACAGAAGTCTATGAAAACGTAGGCTTTTCAATTTACTTATTAGGTGAGTATTTCATACTAAAGGCAGATTATTTCCACAAGAATCAGAGTAAGTTTTGACTGAAAGGATGGATTTGAATGTGGACTCCTGCAGTGGCTCCCTTAATCCCTGAATGAGCATAACAAGGCGAGTGAGAAACCAGTGGCTGTTCTGGTACCTTAACAAGCTGGTTTTCTCTCTCTGATGGTGGGTATTGTCACCACCACAAGGTGACGGTCCAGTCCCTCCTACTTCCTTCCCTCCTCTCCCCTCTCTCTTTCCCCCCTTTTCCCCTCAACATTCAGAGTCTGGCATTCAAATCAAAGGTTTGCTTTGAAGTTATAACCTAAAATGGGAAGTTGATAACTATTTTCCTCCCAGTGCTTTAGTGATGATGAATTGCTGATCATGAAAAGGAAATGACTTCTTTTTTTTTTCTTCTTTTTTTTTTCCCCCTTTTCATTTACATGCAAGCAGTAAAAGTCAAAGCTCCACACTGCAAATATGTGCAAATTCATCCACTGGCTGTGTGTGCTACAGCAAATCCTATGGAGATAAGGAGCTAAAGCAGCAGGGGTGCAGCAGCATAAGCTCCAAAGCTAGACATGCGATTTAATAGGCAACAAACTTAACAAAGGGCAAAGGGGTATTTAACAGGGAGGTGAAATATTCCAACCATTAAAAACCAGTAAATTGCTGCGGTGGCCAGAGGTTTAGTGCCATACCTCAACATAGGATATATCTGTGGGAAGAAATATAAATGTTTGCCCAGGAATTAGTTTAACTAATTTTTTTTTATTTTTTTTTTTTAAGCAAAGAAATGTTCTGAGGGATGGAGATTGTTGCTGTTGCTATGAACAGAATTAAGTAAAATAATATGGGGGGGGAGGGAAGGAGAGGAGTGCTTAGTAATTGGTGCTGAATGCTCAAGGTAATAATCCTGTTCATCGTAAATGATGGTGTTTAACCATAAGCAAATTAGACCATGTCAATCTTTTAGGAGGCAATTAAAGCAATAGATTTTCTGTGTCCTGTTTTCACACGCATGGGGCCTGATTCAACTCCCACCTACGTCTCTTGGGCTCAAGCATAGCTCTTGTCTTCAGCACAGCTGCAGCTGACTTCTCCCACTATCGGTGGTAATTGGGTCAAGCCCATAATACAGGGCCTAAATGTTCTTCAAAAGGAAAAAGAAAATTAATTCTCCTCTAAATAGATATCAGTCCTTATTAAAACAACAGTTCCAGTAAGGAATTGATTCTGATCCAGATTCCTGACACTTAACAATGGAGAGGCTGGAAGGTATTTAGGTTTGCTGAGCACTTGTAGTAATAGCAGTTGACTGGCCTTTTTTTCCCCAGCCACCTGGATCTTCAGTTAGATGTATCAAGAGGCTGCACCTACATTGCAAACTGGCCTTTCTCTTTCATTTTTTTGCTGTTCATTTGTAGCCAGTCAGGTTACATCAGGATTCATTGCATTTAATGGGAAATGCACTCTTCTGGATCAGATGCCTGTTTTCAATTTGGAGAGTATCTGATTCCAATGGCAGAGGTGACAGGAATAAAGAGAAAAGGAGAAGCAAAGCTGTATAGTATAGATTTTTGTCTCACTAATAGAGCTGGCAGTTTCTGAACCACTAGGACCTTAGAATTTACTTATATTTTCCAAATTATGATGGTAAAAGAAGTGAAAAATTAACTGTGTCTTTATTTGTGCTTATTTGAAAAATTTACTATTGTCTTTCTTATAGAACAATAAGTGGTTTTTGAACTAAAACTGCCCTTACTGCAGTGTCTCCCAGAGCCACAGCCTTCTAAGGCGCCCACTGTTCTGCAATGATGGTCTACGGAAACGTTCTTGAGATGCAGCCTAAGTCAGCATCAGGCTCACTACTGGTTAGAGTGGGATCAAGTTCAGCCTCAGCAGTATCACCTACCATATCTTTCAAGAGGGAGGAATGACAGACAACATTGTTGTGCTTCTGAAATTTTTTTTTTTTTTTCCAGAATCACGTCATAGAGACAACATGTTTTCTGTATAAAGCTGTGATGTAATTTGTATTAGGAAGAACACCTGTGCAGATTTATCTGCGGCAGAAATGTCCGTGTACCATTTCCCTAATAAGCAGAAGAAAAATTGCATGGTGTCACAGCATTAATACTGTAGATCTCTGCTTCAATTCAAAAACAGTCTGCCCGTATTTAGTCAATCTATTTGAATTACAGAGAAGCTAGACCTGCACAGGTTGCCATTTTCAACTTGCTTACAGGCAATTGGAAGACGTTGGTTCCTATGTAGAAGTAAAACGGTAAGGAAAATTTGGATCAGCTTTGCCTCCCTTCTGTTTTATCATTGCACACACCTGCCATGTTTGCCTTAAAGATCTGACAGAGTGACACTTGGAAAAGAGAAGCAGAAGAGCAGCAATGAAGGTAGTAATGTGAATGTGAAAAAGTAGGCTAGGAGAGGCTTCCTGTCAGCCTCTAAAGAAACTACTGAATCGTGCCGCAGATTGCTGTATACCCTGAGAGAACACTTCATTGGACTTGGATGACCATGGCACATAACCAAGCTGAACGCTAGACAAACCACCAAGGGGCCACTTCTACTTTGCCAACAAGATCATACATATTCAGGGAACTTTCCAAGTGCTCCTGGCCTGGTATTACTGACTTGCTCCTTCCCATCCACCAACACACAGCCCACCTATATACCCTGAATTCAGAACTTTTATTCGTCTAATCAGAAGGCAACAGATAACCTCACGGAGCCACAACCTGAGACCTGAGAAGTAGGCTATGTCCTTCCTCAGCCTGGGAAAGAAATGGCTCAAGAGCTGGTGCCACTCCTGAGGGCAGCTGCCAGTGTGACACTCAAACAGCAGGTCTTCCTTTCTCTGACCATCTGTCAGTCCAGTGCTGAGGCAATCTACCTTGTAGACCTCATTCTTGACCAGCTGGCACCCCATCTTGTAGCTCTGAGTTTACCCAGAAGCTAGCAAAAAACACCTTCAGGCGTGCCAGAGGTAGCATCATAAAGTTAGTCCAGTCAAGACAGAGATGGATGGACAGTTTTTAAATGATGCTGTATTTCATTAGAAACCACCTTATAACTGATCCTGAGATGTTCTATGAAAATAGACCAAGTTTGGCCAAACTTTGGATGAACAGTCACTGGGCTTGCAAGGAGCTACAGTTGGGTGGGCTGCACTGGGTGCTTAAGAGTCCACACTTCCAGCGCTACCTAAATATTTTTCCTAAACTCTGCCACCCAAAAGCCAGAGGAGCCACCTGGAGCTCAACAGCTCCAGGATCTGGATCCCTCGGTTTCCATGAGTGAGTCTGTAAGCTCTAAAAGGCCATGGTTTCTGTTGAGGTTCACGGACCTGCAGCCCTGTGTCTGGCAGGGGATACAGCAGTGCCACCATTCCCAAGGTGCTGGAAGTGGTTGGCCTCAGTTTACCTTGCAGGCAAAGGCTGGAGGCAGGGTGGTTGGAAGAATGGCAAACCTGGCCATCGCCCCGAGCGGCAGGTTTCTACCAGCAGCAAAGTGATGGTGGCCACGCTGCCTGCTCTGCTTGTGCCAGGGAAGCCAAAGTTGCTGTTGGAGGGCAAGGTCAAAACTGGCGGTGGTTGCTCCCTGCCTGGCTGGAGCTGTGCCAGACCTCTGTGGCCTCCCTTGGCTCCGCTTCCCAACTTTGCTCTCCTCTCCTTCCCTTCCTGGAGCCGGAGCATCCCGGCTCTGCCACTGCCGCAGGAAAGAAATGTGCCATTTTTTGCGTGTGCTGCCGTGAAGGCTTGAGCCGGCCCTGCCTGCCACAAGCTCCACAAGGGAGCTGAGAGTGTCTTAACCCCACCGCCACGGCTGGCACTGCAAGGTGCACTCTCCCCCCTCACCTGCCTGCTGGGACTCGGATAGCCAGCAGCATGTGTGTTTGCAAAAATCAACGCTCCTTCCCTGGGGAGACAACGAGGATTTGAACAGCCCATGACAGATGTTAGCTACGTTGCTGAAGGCTTCGCTGAGTGGTGTTTGCAAACCAGCAGGATTGTCACAAAAGCCTACGTAAAAAAGAAGAATTAACCATTTCACCAGAAAACGCACCAAAAAAAAAGAAGTAAATAGACTTATGGTCTCAATATATCCAGCTCAGCAGCATTTGTGAGCTGACACAGCTGAGAGAAGTGAGGAAGAAAGGCCTGTTTGTTAAGACACTGGCATCAGAGACTAAGGAGATCTAGATCTGAAGCACAGCTTAAATGGACCTTCCTGACTCTGACTCAAGTTTCTTACATTTCCTTAGGCAAAGCATTTAATCTCTCTGTACTGGAATTCCTCATTTGTAAAATAAGGGTAATACTTCCTTCCTCCGTCTTGTCTAATTAGTCAACCAGAGCCAAAGCCATAAAAGAATCTAGCTACCTAAAGTGAAATTTAAGTGACTGAATTAAAATGTGGGTCCTCAGCATGTTCTTGCAGCTGCTGCCTAGAGCTGGAGACATCTGGAATCTGTATACGTACACATTAAGAAATAGCATGTACCTTTATGTTTTCACATGGGCGCTTTGAATATTGAACCTTTGGGGCACCCAAATTCCCTTGCAAATTTAGTCTTCATCTCTTTAAGTTTATCATTTGGGGATTTATTGTAGTGAGCATCGTAACAGTTGTCACTTAGGAGACAGAAATATCCAACTACCAGCAAACATATAGTTGAGTTACAAACTTTTTGCTGAGGAGCAAGCAGGTCATCTGATAAGAAGAGATGTCAAAGTGAGAGGGTTTAGTGTAATTTAGTGCTGAATGAAAGATGCTGTGTAACAAGGACTGTGTGATCACAAAGGCTTTGAAAGAGCAGGAGCATTCTTATCCCGTTTGACAGCATCACCCACAATGTGTCATTATAGATATTGATGATTATATAGCCACAATTAAAGTGTTGTGCTTAAATAGCTAAATGAAGAAAGAAGTGTCAGATCATTAACACAACTTTAAGTTAAATCATCTACTTTATGTCTGGTTATGCAGCCCGCGCATAAGAGCTGAGGCAAATATTTGAGGTTCCTTGCTTAAAAGAAGAGTTACTATGTCTAATCATCAAAGCAGAGCTGCTTGCCAAGAGCATGAAAAACTAATGGGTTGTGCCAGAAAATTATGTCACTTTCAAATCAATGTTGATAATACAGGTGGCATTTATAAAAGGTAAAGTCATTCATATTAACACAGTCTATCTCCAGCAACTGTCAAAAGAGATTATGAGCCCACTGTCCAGAAAGACATTTTGCCAAAGCAGGGTTTTGTTAGAATAAGACAGGCTGACAAATCAGTGACTTTTTTTTTTTTCTGACAATTTCTTCATTTGGACTTAAACAGTGGCATACAGACGCCTTGTTTTGCGCAAATAATCAGGATCATTCAGGCATCTATTGGTGTTATTCACATGCTTTTTGTTGTGATGTTCACAGGATTGGCATTGACTCTGTGTGTGAATGCAGGAATGGATTTCATAAAACTTGCAGGGAAAAAGTTTTTCAACATAACATTTGCTATGAAAGACAAAAGATAAGTCTAGGAAAATATTCTTAGCAAGTCTGCAAGTCCAAGTGGTGATATGGCATACTATAATAATAGAACTACCTAATAATGCTACTGTGTAAACGTCAGCTTCTTTTGAAAAAAAAAATGACATGGGAGAAGGTACAAAAATCTTGAGCAGAAAGGTACATATAATACTTATTTTTTCAAAATAGTCAAGAGGGATCCTTGTAAATGCTTCACATTTGAAAAATAGATTATTTTAACTATAGAACTTTCATTGCTTTATTTGGATAGACATGCATTTGTTTGAATGCTCGATAATGCATTTCCTGAAATCTCTTTCTAAAACCTGAGATACTATGCAGAAAAGAGTAACGTTATCAGAAGTTGTAAAAAAAAATATGTAAAGGGTAACGATGACTAATGAAGTAGTGAGTTGTTAAAATCCTGCATCACACCACTGGACACAGAGAAAGACCCTATCCATGAAAATTAAGTCGTGCTATTGCAATTTACAAATATGAATGACTTCACACTGGAGAATTAAGTACAAAAACCAGCATAATTTGTGATCTGTTACAAACATAAACTTACATAATAAAATTAAACTGAAATATGAAATATATGATCCGATGGACACTAGAAAATATGATTCCAAACAAAGAAGGACTGGGGACTGGTAGTAATGACAGACTCACTGGTCAGCATGGAACATGAAATTAGTCATGCACTTCAAGTACGAGCTGACATGAGAGAAGTAACACCACCTTCAACAGTCAACGTGCTGCAGAGCCAGGTGAAATATTGTATGCATCAAGGTTGTATAAGAACCGTCATCTGGAATATTGCATCATTACAGCAGATACACTGTGTATGGGAAAGGTGCCCAGAGGGGATCAACATAATTCAGAAAGGGCCTGAACTGAAAAAAAAAATAAATTCACAATAAAGCTCAGTTTGGCTAAACAATGACAAACAGGAGATTGTGACTTTCTACCAACATTTGGATAACAGAGATGAATTTTTTTAGTATAACTAATAATCAACATTTAGCATAGCATAATACATATAACTCCGAGTAAATGGAAGGAAATTAGGAGTGAAATTTTAAAAGGAATTTAAAGAAAAACTTCTTGACAGTGAAATATATTAGATTGCGGAGTAGTCTCCCCAGGGAAATAATGAAAGCACTGTCACTTGGGACTTTTAAAACTACAGTGAAAAAACCCCACAATAGGGTATCTAGTAGAGAGAACAGCCTTTGAATTGGCCTCAGGGAATCAAACTGAATGACTTAATTGGTCTTCCCAGTCTCTAATTTCTGCAGGACAGACCATGCCCTGTGTGCTTTCTGCACAAGGGAAAAACAAGCTCAGGCAGTCTCCAGTGGAGGTATTGAGTTTCCTGTTGCCTGTGCTGAGGTGGGAACAGGACTGAGCTCCCCAGTGCGGCCTTGGCTGCTCCGTCCTCCCACCACTAACACCACCCCCCTTACTTGCCCTGTCGCATCCCCATCGCTCGGTGAGGAGCAGCAGTGAGCCCCAGATGAATTTATTTCATCATGTTGCAGCCTCTCATCTGGGGGGATTGGTGGTAGGAAATACTTCTTTTTTCCAATAGGCACTTCTGCCCCATGCTCTTAAATTTAGAGATTCTTCTGCGTCCAGCCATTTGCTCTGGAGAAGTAATAAACAAATGTGGCTGTGACTCTTGGGTCCTTTCTGTCTAATTGATTAGAAGATCCTTCTCTTTGTCTGAGGCCAGCAGCTGGTTTTCTTCATGTTGTCTCTTGGCGTGACTTTTCGCATTGTTTGATCATCTAGAGAAAGGTTCAGCTCGTGTTTCAAGTGTCTGCATCCGTTTTTCTTCAACAGATATGGCAAAAAGAAAAAAGAATAAGAAAAATGCTGTCACTTAGACCAACAGAGGTATAACCATGAAAAAGTTTTTGTAGTGTAAAACCAGTAACCTCAATTCCCTGGTATAACACAACTGTTTTCTATGATGTACCAGCCTGGTAAGGGAGGTTCTGGGTGTGATTTGGGATTTGATGCAGGAGAAGAGGAAGTGTGATTGGAGCACAAGATACTCCTGATACTGTATGTATATATAAAATGCTTTGTTAAATTCAGTCAGTCTTAAATTCATCAGCATAATTTCAAGCAGTCTTAAATTGCCCTGAGTTTGTACTACAGCCATAGACAGGGAAGTGGGATGACACCAGATGCAACTTTTGCCTCAGTTCATTTTGTATGCAAAGGTGCTTCAGCAAACCAGTAACAGATAGGAAATTTTAAGCATGTGAGCATTTCCATCAAAACCATTCTGCCTCAGTAAGTAATTAATTAGTCTTTGTTTACAGAACAGAGACTGGCTGATCAACATAATCTGGCCATTATGAAAAGTATTAGCATTTTTTTAAACTAGAAAGGTTGTCTGCTACTCAGAGGAATCTGTTTTTTTCTGACTGAGGACCATCAGATGAAACCACCTGGCAAACGCACAGCAATGCTGCTGCCCACCTGAGTTTTTTACAGAAAAGGAGCTGAATCTTCTAACCAGACCCCTCTCCTAGCTGCAAGCCAGCTTCTTCTCCTGCTCAGTGTTCTTTGTCCCCTTTTCACTGTCTCTTTTAGGTTTCTTCCTGCTCAACTGTTACAGCTCTTATTCTGAGGCATCCCACTTTCTCCTTTTACTGTGATGCTGAAGTGCTTAGCACTTAGGTCTGGATGCTGCAGGAGGAACAGGGTGTTGAGGTGCTGCAGGACTAACCGTTAAGCTCTCAAGTCTGAATTTTGGGGATCTACTTCAAGTAACAGTAAGGGAATGGACCTATTGGCCCTGGTTGCCCATGGGTTGGAAATGGCCTCTGACTTCGTGCATCTGATAGCAGGCATTTGTCTACTACATACTCACTATTGGTTATCTTAGGGGAACAGGCTCTGTTGGTCTTATCTAATGGTGTTTGAAACCAATGGGAGTCCTTTCCTCAGTTTCAGTTGTCTCCTGAGGAAGTCCTATGTTAACCAAAATGCTATAAATGAAGGGATCAAAGTATTGCGTGCATAAAGGATAGCTGATTCAAATTTTATTTTATTTTCTTCATTTCAAATATGTTTTTTAAATGGCTCATTTATGCCCAGTTTACCTTTTTCTCTTTCCTACGCTTCTCTCATGCTGAAGGACATCGATGCAGTAAAGTGCACTTACTGCTGAGTTTATGGGCGCAGTAATATCACCTGGGTTTTATGCACTTTTTTTTTTTAGGTTGCATAGCACTGTCCAAGAGAAGCAAGTGCTGCCTGCCCTATTTTACAGGTGGGGAATGGTGGTACTTGTGCTGTGGAATGACCAAGCTGGGAAGAGAACCAAGGCCCCAGGCAGGTGTATTGCAATTTCAGTGATTTCGGTAAGCGTATTCATGTGCTTAGAGTTGAGCAAAAAGCTTTGCCACTTCCCTTGATCTGAAGCAGTCTCCCTTCCTCCTTCCCTCCCTCCTAAAGCCCAAATCAGAAAAGCTCCCCCTAGGTCATTTGCCAAAAGTAGACTGGAAAAAAAAAAATAATAAAAGGAACATGAATGAGCATGTGAAAGGTGCTGTGGTGTATTAGCAGAGCCCGTCTTTGTGGGCCTGAAAAGCCCACAATAATGAGCTCCTCCATTGGGGGGTGGAGGGAGGCACACATGCAAAGGAGGGTCTTGGGTTTTGCGTTTCATTAAAGAAAGGTTTCAGCCTTTTTCCTTGGGAAAAACAAAACAAAACAAAACAAAAACCAGCTTTGAAAATGGAAGCCAGTGCAAACTGATCATTATGGTTGAAAGCGCCATCATTAAAAAATCTCTTGTCATTCACAGGCTCCTGACAGCTGGGACCTGAACAAACACAGCCAGTGCCGCATGGATTTTGGGGAAGACAGTCCATGTTTCCCTAGCTGTGGGGGGGCTGTGCCTCTGGGGCCAACTTTGGGCCCCCTACACTACCTGCCAGCTGGCCACCTCTGCGGGAAGCAGCCCCTGCCCCCCCCGCCAGCCGGCAGGACCCCCAACCCGGGGACAATGCCCTGTTTAGGATGGTTTAGGATGCTGTGAATACCCACCCGCCCGCTTTGACCCGCTCCCCTCTCTGCCCTCTCCCAACCCCTCTCCTTTTACTCCAACGCGGCGTTTCCCAACCTAAAAGTCTTTTGCTGCCATCAGTCCCCTTGTCCTGCCATCACAACTGGCTGAGCCCCCTGTCCCGGCAGCACCCTGACCCCATGGAGACCGAGGGGAGATGCTGAGCTTTATTCAGTGGGGGACAAAATAAGCCTGGTGGCTTCCCAGACATAGCAACACCCAAGCGCTTCAAAGGCTCTTAAAACCAGAGTGGGAGCCCATCTCCTGTAACCCACCTGTTTCTGGGGTAGGTTTCTGGGAGGGCCACCTACGTTTCTTTTCTCTGCGTGGCTGGCTTGCCTCCAAAGCAATTTTAACTCTCCCATCAGCTACGTAACCTTATCTGTTCCCTGCCGAGCCAGACTATGTGTCACTCTTACTCCGAGGCATCTGGAGACGCCTAAATTGCCAACAAAGTAAATAGTGCAAATGTTTTGCAGAGGAAAAGGGGAAGGGGAGAAGAAAGAGGAGAGGGAGTGAAGCTGGAATGGAAATCAGCGTTGGAGTGGTTTTCCTTGCACGTTGCTGGCGAGTAAGCAGGGAGGCTGGAAGTCAGGAAGGGGAGGGAGAAGGGAGGAAACAGGGAAAATGAAGGGGAGAGGAAGCCAGTCCTACAGGCAATGCTGAACAGAGACTGTAAACAAACATGCTTTGAAATCTCTAAGGAGAAAGCCAGGCTTTGTGCAGCTTGGAAAAAAAGAGGCGGTCTTGTATGTATTAAATGTTTGGGTCTGAGAAAGGTTCCTGAACATTTAATGTCTTATGGAAACAGCTAAAGACAGGAGTTGTAACTGTTGAGCTTTTGCATCCTTAAAAATAAATAAATAAATAAATAAATAAAAAGTCAAAACTTTCAATTTTTCTTTAAATTAGTTTCCAAATAAGTGTTTGCAATCATTCAGGCGTACATGCATACTTCCCAGGGTGTAAAATAGATTTTTCTGGAAATTTCTACATGGCAAGAGTCACTATCAAGTGGGTTTATTGCTACTGTGAAACATCAGATGACATATCAGTGACACTAGTATGACACATTTAGCATGCAGAATAGAAACAGAGGAGCAAGGTTACAACAATCCCTACCTCCCATTAAAAAAATGTGGTTTATTGCAAGTTTGGAATTAGGGAAACTGAGGCTGGGTGCTGGGCACAAGCTGCTCTACAAATTCTGTTCTCACGCTGCTTTCACGCCTTATAAAATTAAAAACTCTCTTCAGTGGTTCCTTTTTTATTTCTCTTCTTCTTCCTTAAGAATTTTATGGAAGTTGGTGATTTAGAGTTGTTCTGGTTAATGTTCATGCTACAAAATTAAATCAGACTTCCTCACAGCACATTCTTCATTTTAAAAGTT
The DNA here is from genome assembly GCA_026546715.1 of Gallinago undulata. Lineage (NCBI taxonomy): Eukaryota > Metazoa > Chordata > Aves > Charadriiformes > Scolopacidae > Gallinago > Gallinago undulata. Next base: position 59,415,534 of record JAOTQQ010000012.1, read on the forward strand.
TTTTCCCATTAAGAATATTTCTTTTGATCTGAGAGATTAATTGTGATTAAAATGAAATATTTGATTATTTATTTAGCATTTTATAATGGCAGGAGCATGATTGCTGTTCTCAGTGTCACCCTGAGTTTCTTTCACAGTAGCAGGCTCTGAGCAAATCTGCAGTACTTGACAATCTTTGTCGTGAGTGAAGGATGGAAGAAAGGGGATGGAGGCCAAGAGAGATGGAAAAATGTGCACAGGATAAAGGTGACCGGCCGTGCTGAGGTGAGAATCTGGAGGTAACATCTTGGATTCCTGAAACAGAGGAACTTTTGCTGATGACATCAGTGAAGCTTATTTAGGACCGCTACCTCCCACACCCAAGTCAGATAATATCTGTTCTGTGCAAGTGCACTCCTCCTCAGACCTGGGCGTTTCTCAGGAGAGTCATCTTTCTACAGTCGGAAAGAAGTTGCCATCTATTTTGAACATTAAAACCCATTAGCTTATTTTCAGGGATTTACACTGCTTGCTTATTATCTATATTTAAAAATAAATGCACACTACTCTTGGAATAATACACCACAGCAAAATACTTGGATTGTTCCTAGGTTCTGCAGAAATGTGTCTTCTAAAAATTTAATTTGCAGGCTAAGCCTGACTCAATAGAACCCATTAACAGTAGCATACAACTCAAGTCACAAAATAGTGCCAGTATTAAGTTTAAACCATCCTTTCTAAATATAAATGTTGGCCAATGAATTAAATTCATTACTAAATTTACGCATGACAGTTCTCCGCAATAGGTCTGGGGATCACCTCAGCAATTTCCAGTAAGGAAAGGAAGAGGCACTTGTGATAATGTTAAGTTGTATTTTCCTACGAGCTCAGTGTTTTTTACCTCTCAGGACTTGCTCGCGCTGCAGTTTCATGTAAGTAACCGTAACTGGTGGCACTGTAGAACCAACCTGTATTTTCAAAGGCAGTAACATATACGCAGACAAGGCAAGTCCTCTCGTTATGCCCAGAAGCAATGTGGGCAGAGCAAAAAAACACCCAGCAGAGGAAAAAACACTCAGCACCTGCAAAATGAGGACCATATGTTACAACATACAATGAGAACTGGATTTAAGAAAAATGAGAACCCTTGCCTTTAAAAAAAACAAAAAACACCACACTGGTTTTGCAATCTCCCAATGAACCAAAACATATATTGATTTCTGGTAGCAGATTAGAAAGTTTTGGGACCGTAGGATCAGTATCCAATGATACATAAAATGCATAGCCCTAAAAAGTGATGTCAGAAAAGTATATACCTAAAGCATCACCAGAGGCTCCCAACAGGGTGAGATTTCTACCTGCTGATAAATCACTGTGTCTGCTCTTAACACGATGACATCAGCACATCCCCTGTGTAAATACTTCCAAATTCTGCCTCAGTAGCAATCAACGTATATCCGGCTATAACCGATTCTCCAGCTACTCTGCCATAAGCCCTCTATGACTACTTTATCTAGTTCCTTTTCACTTGTCCAGATGTAGCTTTTCTCTCTTTTGTTGATAGCTTCCCATTTTTTTGTGGAAATCACTGAGGTACTCAAAGTCCTTCCCGAGTCAGTGGTTGTTTCTCAGTTCTCTTACTGCTACTAATAAACAAGCAAGTAATGCTACAGTTTGTTTTTTTTTTTGGGGGGGGGGGGGCAAAGGCTTGCAGTAGCCAATTACAAACTACTGACAGAGCTGACTTAACACTCGGACACCGTGAGAAACCTAGACTCTTCATCCATGGTGGCGCGCTTCCCCTGAGAATGCAGAATTTTTGATTGATGAGTATTTTTATGGCCCTGAAGGTAAAGATCATGCGAGTAACGTTTGCTGTTGAGGTTGGCAGCCCGGGGCAACACATCAATGGCCACCACTGAATCTTTTTCCCTGGATCCCACAGCATCGCCTGGGTGAAGCGCTGCAGCTTTTTAGCAGCTTCGCATCGCTCGTGCCCATCCCACGGCTGCGTGGGGAGACCAGGCTCCTCCCGTGGGTGCACGGCTCAGCAGCTTCCCCGAGACAAGTTTCTCTTTGAGCTGGATTTCACCCTGGCGGCAGCACATGTCGTACATCCACCTTAAAAATGGGAGGGGGGATGCCTGCCACTCAAGGAGGAGGAGGAAGGGGAAATTAGAATTTCATGTCATCTGCTTACTCCTGGGGGCTGCTCTGTTGCTGCCTGACAGGAGTAGCCCTCCACTCAGGGACTTTTTGTGTCGGGGATTGTGTCAGGGGGATGCTTGGCTGGGCCCCCACGGTGCTGCCCTTCCAGCTGCCAGTGATTCCCCAAGAGCAGAATTGCATCTCTAAGACCATTCCTGCCACTGACCTCTGACAAAAGGCTTGCAGCCTGGCAAGAATATTGCGTTATTAAAACTTCGCTGCTGGGAAGCTTTCTGCAAGGGAGCGAGCACGGAGGATTTTCTCTCTTCAGCCAGCGCACAGAAGTTCTCTGGTGCCACCATCTCGGTCGTGGGGCAGAGACAACAGCACCCACCACTTCATCTGCGGTCACCCCGAGCTCAGCTGCTCCAACCCACACAACTCAGCGCCCAAGAGGAATGTTTTCTGAGGCACAGTGTTCACCGAGAGGACCCATGAGCCTCCAAAGATGTAAAAATAAAACAAAGTCCCTGGCTGCCTGGGAATTCAGTGGCTCTCACACACACACACACACAAAAAATAATAACAGACACAGCCCCCTCCCCCCCCAAAAAAAATCTTGTCATAATTTCAACTGGGCCTCAGGGGAAAAAGCCACAAAAAAATCCCAACCAATCAACCAAAGAAAAACCCCAACAACAAGGTGAAAAGTCAAAAAGAATGCCTCAGTGGCAAACAGCCAATTTGGGACTACAGCAAAGTCGCTAATTTTGGATGCACTGCCCTTTGCTGCTGTTGTACAACAATTATCCATGGCAGGTCCGGGGCTTGCCTTAGCTCATGATACATCTGTGCTTAATTATACCTAAGGTGGGGATGTGGGTTAATTTGCTAGACACAAACAAAGTAATTTTTTGTTTCAGGCTTTGCAGGCCTGTGGGAACACGTGTGAGTGTGATGGATGGCGGTGGGAGCACAGGCATGTAGATCCTGGCTACCTGAAGATCATAGAATCATAGAATTATCTAGGTTGGAAAAGACCCTTGGGATCATCGAGTCCAACCATCTACCCTACTCTGCAAAGTTCTCCTCTACACCATATTCCCCAACACC
>JAOTQQ010000012.1:59418873-59555683 GCA_026546715.1 Gallinago undulata
CCCTGGGCAGCCTATTCCAGTGTCTGACCACTCTTTCTGTGAAGGGTTTCCTCCTAATGTCCAGTCTAAACCTACCCTGTTGCAGCTTTAAACCATTCCCTCTCATTCTATTGCTAATTGCTTGTGAGAAGAGACCAGCACCAGCCTGTCTACAATCTCCTTTCAAGTAGTTGTAGAGAGTGATGAGGTCTCCCCTCAGCCTCCTCTTCCTCAAACTAAACAATCCCAGCTCCCTCAATCATTCTTCGTATGATTTATTCTCCAAGCTCTTCACCAGCTTTGTTGCCCTCCTAGGTGGGGATGTGGAAGTCGGTCCTTTCTGCAGGAGTTTCTGTCCTGCCCATTTCTGTGATAGCTGTGTGCAAGCTCTGTGGCTGGTACAGTGGCAGAAGCACTGCAGGAACATCTGCAGGCCAGCCAGCCAGGAGGGATGCCAATGGTGCCCGAGGAGACATCTAAACCTGCTCAGGACATCGCACCGAAGGCCAGGTGGGAAAAACCCCAGCCAGTGACCGCCAGTGTCTAGCCAACACCAAGTCATCTCTTATTTCTGCTGGGAGCGAAGATAAATTGGTGAACTTTAGCTTCTGCATTGATAAGAGGGAGGTGGTATGAGAAGTACTGTGAAGCTTAGTGACTGTTTGTAAAGCAGGGCTTCATAGCACAGAGAAAAATCCTCCTATCTAAAGCTCGCTTGTCAAATGTCAGGCTGTCAGTCAGTCAAACGTGTGCCACCTTTCTTCTGATGCTCAGCTGCACTACAGCCTCCTGTGCATTCGCTGACAGTGACATGACATTTCTCTGACTTCAGGTACAGGCTGGCTTGGGGAAGAAGCAGCCCTGATGCTGGATGGCATCTGGCATACATAAACTGTCTTACCTCGGGATGAATCCTTCATGAAACGCCCTGTGTTTCCCTCCAAAATCAATCAGTCACTTCCCATACAGAGTGCTAGACTTCCCCATTATATTCCCCGAAACCCTCAGGGTTTCTAATCACCACACAACTGCCTTCCCATCCAGCTAGGAGGCATAGTAGAGCTTCAAATCCTTACTGTGGTAGGATTTGGAGGTAAGCTCCAGGGGGGAGTCATCTGCTCCATCACTGGCTCTTCCTGAAACAGCAGAGAAGACTCTCAGTGGGACCTCTAGGGAAGTAGTCCCAGAAACAGCTTTCAAGTGCTCGTTACAGACATCAGAGGTGGAGGCAGCATTACCTTGCTCCTAGGACAGTGACCTGGCATACACCTCTTCCATGTAGGCCATGAAGAAATTCTCAACGCAAGTCATTTGAAGAGTGTGTGATGTGCATCCTAGGCCATCTAGAGCATCCTGCCCGAAGGAGGGATTGATGGCATCTGGTTCTATTCTTTATCAATGTTTGCCTAATGTGTTCTCAAAATTCCCCAATACTGTCGACCCTCTGAGGGCAATATAGCCCAGTGGCATCCCATCCCTGCTGCTAGAAAATATTTTTAAACACTTTGTTGATTTTTTTGCTGCTGTCATTCAAGACTCTGAATTATTGTCCTCCTCCCTCTCCTATACTATCCCTCTTTGCTGCAGACTTTCACTTGTCTGGAGGCTGTTTTCACAATATTCCTCCGATTTTCTCTTTAGGCTGAATAACTCTGACTTGGTCATTTTTTTATTCATGGGGCATGTTTTCTAGACTACAGAATAGTTTGGGTTCTGCTCAATTGACCCACATCTTTCTTGAAGGAGCAGAGACCTCAGCTGAAGCTGTAGGAGAGCTGAGCAGAGTGAGAAGGATTGCTTCATGTGTTCCGCAGGCAGTACTTCCCTGCTTGCCTTATCATGACTTTTTCCTTTTTCAAAACAACGTCTCAGCACAATCTGGTTAGAGACATGACAACTCCAGATGCCTTCTGCAGAACAGCTACCCAGCCGGCTGCTCCTCACCCTGTATTTGTGTAGCTGGCTATTCCTGTCTGAGGGTGGGATCCTCAGCGCAGGAAATCATGGCCCAGGACACTTGCCAAAGCAAAGCTGGATGCACGCTATACTCATTTGTATATCATTATCTAGAATGGGTTGTTTCACAGACACATTGAATTCTGAGCTCTGGGAACGATCCAAAGGCTTGGCTGGCTTTGGCTTGTGTGTCAAAGTGATCTGTTTCATCTGTGTTCTAACAGGAATTACCTTGAACGCTGCTTTAGAGAGGGCTGGTTGTCTGTAAAGTTATATTGAAAATTATGCACTCCTTCTGTACTTGGATCTGTTAATGAGACAACATAGATTTTACCAGAGGGATCAAAGAAAATAAGAGAGTCTGTAGATTCTGTCAAGAAGAAATCGTCAGCTAGAAAGTCAGCATTTTCTTGCAGTAAAATAAAGAAAATAAAATACCACTTTCCTGAAACCACTGGCAGTAAGTTTCCTTTACTTTAAAAAAACCTCCACAACCTGCTGTGGATGTGCTGAATGACAGATTCCTGCTCCTCTGAGCAGGCACAGGAAAGTGTACAAGATCCCTTTTCATAGCGCCCTCCAGTTGTTAATATTTCTGGGTCTGGTGACTAAAGGGAGAAAAAGAGTTGATTTTGGGGAGGTTCCATTGCAATGATTCCATTCACCATTTGTATCTTTTGAATTTAATAAGAAAATTGATTGCCTCAGGAGACTAGAAAGGGTGCTAGTATAAAGGTTACTACAGCAGAAAAAATGGAAAATAAAAGAATGAAAGAAATCTACATTTTTTTTTTCTTTCTCTCTTTTTGTTGCCTGGAACCGCTCTATTTTATCAGTAGGGGAAAAAAATAGGTATCAGTAGCTTTTCATTCAGATATTTTCTTACCATGGCTTTGATAACGCTGGAACAGCATAATGGGAAACTCTGACCTTTGACTGAGAGCAGGATTGTCATAAAAAGCACGAAAAAACAATATTCATATGACATATTGTCTCAACCTTTCAGCCCCGAGACAGATTTCCTCTCCTCCCTCCTCTCTTTGGTCCAAAGCCCATTTCCCAGAGCATCAAATGCAGCATGAAAGGCAGTAATGACACCTTTGCCCCAGAAGAAAGAAGCCCCAGTTGATACAGGCCACAATGGGGCTCTTTGTACACCATCTCTCTCTGCTTCATCTCAGGGTGGCCAAAGCATGCTAAGGACAGGAAGGACCTGGGGGTAACCACGTGCTGCTCGTTCTTACTTGGGCAGGTGGAAAGGGGTAGCTACCTTCTTGCCTTTGGGCTGCTTCTCTCCAGCAGGCACATCCCCGTCGTAGCTGCTGTAGCCTTTCCACTTGTTCTACAAGCAGTGAGTGCGTTTTTATCAAAGAAGTCCTTTTCTTTCTCACAGAGAGAGGGGGTGGGGAGAAAGAAGACATTACATCCTTCCTGTTCTTCCCGTGTGGATTTTATATTTTTTTTTTTGTTCCATGGGTTGTACTAAATTTGTAGTTATTTCCCACGTGAGTAATACCTGGATAAGTTATGGCTTACATAGGCTCGACACTTGAAATGAAAAGCAGATTGCCGTGCAGATTTGAATTATCCTCCAATATTTCATGATATATATTCCATCTTCATAGGTTAGTATTGTTATATATTTCATAGTTATGATTTCCATGGTATCGAACTTCTCGTTATCTGCCAGTGCTCTCCAGCTATAAATGCCAAAGCTCTCCAGCAGCCAGTGTGTCCTTTTTCAGACTTATAGTTCTGTGTTCTGTGGATATTCAGCATTTAATGGTGCTGAATAAAACAGAACTGCCATCACGCTCTCACAGAAACCCCAGCTAGGCTATTGACAGCGTAAGTTTCATTTAATTCCTTGATTCAACAGCCATTTCTAGATGTTTCCTGAGCAATGCAATAAACACAAAATGCAGTGCTCAAATTGAATATTTAAAAGTCAATCAAGCTTGAAATTTAATTTTATCTAATTGGTTTGCAACATTCACACACAACTGAATGACATTTAGAAAAACCCAACCATCCTATATAATTTCATGTTTACTCCAATCACAAGATGGATTTTTTTTTTATCTTCTTTTAATCTCATTTTAATGCTTTAGCTAATTGACTACCCTATCTTCCCCAGGTTTAATATAGTGTTTTGGAATCCATCTTTGTTCTACCGATACACAGTGCTATCAAAACAATCTTGTCTTATTTAGCTTCCAGTGCTGGATGCCTAAAGGAAAATAATATATTCTTTTGTGGATCACATTTTACAAGGCAGGGGAAGGGTTTAGTAATCATGTGACATTTACAGATAAGAGTTGAGTAAGGAACTACACACCAGAAAATGTTAAATTTATTGATCCTATAAAAAAACAAGGGCTGGTACTTCACGTTCTTTAATTTCCTTTACGGTTTCCTTGTTAATTAATTGTATACACACACTGAGATACACATAAGTCCCATTTATAGCCAGTGGATAGCATTATTGTAGATTTCCAAGATTCTTCTCTGAAAAGGGAGTTTTGCCACAAGCTAAGTCAGTCAGTGATGCTGCCTTGTGCAGAATAACAGGTATAGCGGTTGTCACCTCAACACAAACAAAAACTTTAGAAGGGGTTCTGAAAAGCACAAAGAAGATTATAAAGGGGTGGCAGATAACATATAGGGTAGGTTTGCAAAGAAAACTCTCTTGACCGGAAGAAAGAGACCACTACGATACACGTTTAAAAATAAATGCACAATTGAATGACACAGATGAAGAACACCCATTATATCTCTCATGGCACCAAATTCTGGATGACCTTCAGGGACGGAAACCTGAAATCCTGGGAAGATGCTGAGGGACTCATTGTCACAGAAGCTTTACTTACAAGGCACACCAGGGGAGGAACACAGTGCTTTGCTCTCCTCGTCACAGCCCATTTGGAGCTATCAGGGTGCTCTGCACAGCAGAGCTACATAACTACATTAGTTAAAGTTTTAAAAGGTGCATCAGAAGGTATGTAAAAAAATAGGGTTTGGTGGCCTTCCTTAGCTGCTGAAGAAGACATTTATTTGGAGAGGACATTTATAAGGGTGTAACTGCCCTCTGGAAAAGCCTGAGCCAGGGGTCTCTTGCTTCTTCCCCACAACAACTGAGGTCCACCATTTCTGCACACAGGATAATAAACAAAGCAAACAGCAGTTTGGATCCCATATGTCATTTGTTCTGTCCCTTAAACATTAACAAGCTTTGTGGATGTCTTATGCTATATCACTCTAATTTCAGGCAAGATGCCACCTCAGCAAGTACCTGCTTTTCATTTCACATTAGGAAAACCTGAGGAGCTGGCAGCATGGAATTATTTTATTTTTATTTGAGCATTATTTTGCTTGATTTCCCTTTCCTTCATACAAACAGCCATACAAAAGAGATGAATCCCTGCTGAAAATATACTTCGGGCACAAACACTGCTGAACATAAATATTATTTTTGGCATATAACATCAGAGCAGATATTTAGTTTACCCTTAAACTTAGTAAGAGCTATTATCTCACCTTGATGTGTGAAGCTTTATACATTTAAATCCTGATATAATGAGGTGAAAATGCAGCCCTCTGTTCTGGGAAGCTTAGTCTATTTGTCATATTACACGAAGATGGACAGTGCTTCTTTCTTTGAGAAATAACTTGTGGATAGCAAAGTGACTGCATAAGAATACAGCTATGCACAGACTGCTTTCAGAGTACCTGAAAATTGAGTGTGCTTATAAAATCTGCATAATCTTTGCACTCAGAACTTTAAAATTCCCTTCAGTAGTGACTAACTCTTTCCTGGTCAGCTTGTGATGAACTGAGACACAGTAAATCCAAACAGCACTTCGCAATTTTCTTGTGTTATCTTCACTTTCTGCAAAAGGCATGCTTTATTTTTTTCTAAAGTTGAAGGTTTTTAAACTTTAAGATTGCCAAAACAAGCCTCAGAGAGGGAAGCGAGGCAGTGGTGTTTGACAGTCAGCAGGCAGCTGGGGAGCGATCCTTTCTGAAGAAGTGTGAACAACTTCATTTGTCTCAGAAGAACATTGGGTCTGACACCTAATGATGACAATTTAAATATCACCATTAACTGTTCCAGGCCAAGTAATTTGAACAGAAGCATCCAACTTTGTCTTTAATCTGGTGTTGATGGTTATAATAAAGATTAGAGATGGCAAATACCTAGTGCGTCATCTCTTCCATTTCCTGAAAGGCCAGCCTAGGTGGTTTCCTCATGCACTTATACCTCAAATGTTGCCACATCAAGTTTTAGTTTAAAGCCTACTTTTCCACAGGTTCTCCCACCAGCACAACTTCTGTCAAAAGAAAAAAAAAAAAAGAAAAAAAAACAGAAAAAAAATTTGAAAAATAGCTAAATCTGCTGCAGGATGTCAAAGTTACTCTGGAATAGCGGCAGCACTTTGAGTCCTGCAGGTGCAGGCTGCACCTCCCCGCTTTGGGACAGGTCCAGCCCACCCAGGATGGAGCTTTGGGACTGGGGAGGCTGTGGTTAAGGAAAGGAAGAGGAGCGTCGTGACCCTAAACACAGATGGCTCTTGTCTGGGTGCTTGGCGTGATTACCCTGAGCATAAGGAGCGTGGGGGAAAAGACCGGTAAGGACCGCCCCCCCGCCCGAAGGCAGCACATCCCCCAGCTCCCCCGGCTGCTGTAAGGCAGTCCTGCCTCTCTGCGGCGTGGTGCTATCAAATAGCCAGCGGAGGTACAGCAGCATTTGATGTGCTTTGAAATGCAGTCCAGACTCAGTCTCTCAGAAATCTGATATGCTTTTAAGCTCCTCGGGTCTCCCATTAGTAAACTCGAGAGATATAAGTAATGACTTTTCTTAATCAATTAGCTTGTCTGGAGAATGTTTAAGTCTACACCTGTGCTATGAGTTGAACCCGTGATCCACTGGCTTGTTTAAAACTGTCTTTTAGTTGTTTAAAAAGAAATGCCTTTGGTGTGTTCGACTGCCAGATCCTGGGGGTAAAATGGTTTTCTTGACACCGCTTCTGTGTTGTCTCACATCTGTGTATCTGGCTCTCTAACACCTAATAAAGTAAAAACCTTGCCTTGGCTTTTCATGTGTAATTCCAAATGTCAGTTGATTACGGCTCTGGCTGTTTAAGCATCTGCACTCGGGTGGATATTGCTTATTGACTCCATACCTTGAGTCTAGCCTGAAGGAACAGAAGCACAGTTTTCAGACAGTGAAATTTTCTACAGCCTGTGAGGAATAAAGACCCACATTTTATTTGGACATGGATAATTTAGAAGGAAAGGTACTCCTGAGAAAGTGTAGCAGCAGCTCATGCTTTCAGTCAAATCCCCCTAGGGCATGCCATGCCTTTATGAGTAATTTTTTTGCTAATGCTTGTCAATGGAAAGTCCAGATTCTGAAGTAATTGCCATGAAAGAAATTAATATGAATGTGTTCACTAAATAAGGAGTTTCTTCCAAGAGTTTTTGTGCATGCTATTTGTGGGTGTCCTCCATCCATTTTCTCGAAGGGAATGGACAACACAGCCTTCCATGGAGGGACCCCTTCTTTTGAAAGAGCTGTGATCTGCAGCCAGCCTTGGCTGCCCTGGCAAAAAGAAAGCTGTTCAGTGACAGAAATCTCCACTGAGGTCTTAAGCTGAAAAGGCTGCACCCGAGGCAGCACAAACAGGGACCCCTTCCAATGAAAGCAAGGGCCACACTAAGGGAAAACAACCCACATCTCCTGATGCCATCAACACAATGCAGGACCACATAAAGCTGCTTCTTTTGGAAAGAGCAATGTCAAAAGCAGCCTGACCATTCTGCAGTGTGAGACTAGACACCACATCTATTGCAAACTCTAGCTTAGCCTCCAGCATGTGGTTTGATAAAATTAATTACATATCTTACACATGCTAAGAAATGAAACAGAAGCTCAAATTCTTTATTACCTTTTCTTCTATGTTGTAAGGGTGAAAGTCTTTACTTCTAATTTCTTTAATTTACAGTAGTATGTGTGTCTATAGGGAAAGCCAGGAATGAGGAACGATACCTCCAGTAGTGGGGCTAAATGCAGCCCCACTCATTCATTTTCATTGGATTAATTTCATTTGGGTTAATTTTGTTTAAGAGTGTCTTGATAAAGCACTGATAAATTAAAGGGAGGACTGATTTAATCATCAGGAGATGACTGAGAAAAAAATAAGATTAAACTAATGACACAGCATAAGAGATCAGAAGATATAGAGGTTAAAATGGAAGGTGCTGTGAGCCCTTAAATTGCTATACCTTTTTTCAGATGAGTCAAAAAACATATATTATTTGCTTGAGGGATTTAATCTAGGTCTGGGATGAGAATGAACATTTAAATCCTATGAGCGGTTTCATCCTGTGCCCTTCATCAGAGAGATCAATCAACTGTAATGAGGACTCGACAGTGTTGGAGGGTCTTCCTTCCCTGTTAACTTGACTTCCCATTACAGTTCATCTTGTATAAAGTGAAAGCACAGTTATTCCTCCTAGAGACAATTTCTTGATTGGACCTAATTGCCTGTTGTATTCATTTGACAATAGATCCTCTTTGCTTAAAGATTTATTTTCAGTTATGACCTCAGGTTGGTAAAAATGTGATGAAATCAGCAATATATTTGCTATGTATATATTGCCCAGCTTACTCTTCTTAATAAAATCCATTAAAAATACACAGAATAGGTTTATTCCATTAAGCAGCAGCAAGGCTCATGAACTTTGAAGGCACAAATATCCTTAGGTTAGAAATCTTCAAGGTGGATTCTGCTTACAAATTAGTATCAAGGACCTTCACAGAATGTTAAAGCCATTCATGACACAGCTATGACTCAGCCATTTGGTGGGTTATGGATCCAGGAAATTAATTTAGTGCTTTGTGACAAAATTCTCAAAGTTTACTATGATTATCTTTTCTTTTAACACAAGCAAATCAGAAGCACTCAGATTCACTTAATTTTGATATACAAATAATTTGTGGAAAAGCACTGGGAAGAAAAAAAAAAAAGACATACCAGAAAAAAATCATGGGTCTGAGCTTAAAATGATAGCAGCCCTCACAGACCAAACTAGTAGAAAATTTATTTCTCCATACTGAAAGGGAGAAGAAGAAAGAGTTAAGACATTTGAAAGCCATCAAAACCAAAATACCATTTCGTTATAGAAAAGAATGGAGAAAATCTCTCCACATAGTGTAACTGTTGGCATACCATCTGGGATGTCCCGAGAGCCATTCAGAAAAAAAATATGGGTATTTCAGGAGCACCTGAGATTTACAGTGAACTCTCAGTTCCACTCCTGAGTGACCTGTACGGTGCATTGCTCCCATTTGGCATGTCACAAGTCTGCCAATGTTTCTCACAATTGCAGTATGGCCCTCACTGTCACCCTCCCAAAAGGTGCATGATGAAAATAAAAATTTTCCAGTGACAGCAACCTTGTGATCTCCAGTGAATGCTGGATGGGTCGACAGCAAAGGTGAACATGCTGTGCATCCTGAATTCTGCTGTGATGCCCCTGTAGCTTAATCTCAGTATGGTCTTCACCAGCAAAGCAGTGACCTTGTGCAATCTGCTAAGCAATCACCCTGTGGGCTTCTGGCATGAAAGCTTCCTGAAGCCTGATGGATTTGTAAGGAATCACTGTGCAGGCAATGTCTGAGAGCACAGAGGTTTCACAGTTTTGAGAGGGACAATTTCAGAAGGGCAAGGTAAATATTTAGGGCTGGAACAAGAGTGACACTGCCAGCTGAAGGAGGTTTTGTTAAACAAGGGGCCTGCCCTTTGTTGAACTTCCCAACAGCTAGGATCCTCCTGTAGTGTAGCAGAAAACTGTTCTTGCTGTTACTCCATAAGAAAATGGTATTTTAGAGTTACAGAATGAGAAGGAAAGTCAAAACGGAAGAGGTACTTTAAGAAACCAGTTTATCCAGATCCTCATTAGATCTTCTTAGGTTGTTCTCTTCTCTTCCAGCTTTGAGCAATGGTTTGGAGGAAGGTGGGAGTTGTGAGGGATAAAGGGGCTGACAATAGAAATACAGTGTAAAGGAGATGATTGATGAGAGAAAAAACAAGAGGAGATACCAGAAATTTTAGACATAGTTTGAATTTTGGGCTTGTTAATTATATTGAAGCACTGAATAATTTCCTTCATGCTATATTGAAAACAATATATTTCGCTGTTATCTAATCTTCTCCTTTTTTCTCTGCTTTACCCTCAATTTATTTCACCTTTTTGGTCTACTTTGATCTGTAATACAAACTACTAGCTTCACGAACTCATGAAATTCACATAATTTCATGACGCATATTTTGACTGGGGATCCCTTAGTGAATTATGAGAGATCTGCTTTATTCTAACTCCAGATCAAGCAGCTGGTGGTTAATGACACAGAGGACCTTCAAAGCTTTCTACTCAGTCTTCGCATCTCAGAAGTTCAACCCCTACTGACTCAATCCTCTATAATATACTATAATAAACTGTATTAGTGCAATAGAGAACTGATAATTATGGATGATAATAATAAGGTCCTGGAATGAATATTTAAAGTACCAGCTTTACTGAAATTCCATTTTGGCTCAAGTAAGTCTGAGTGCTGTAGGAGAAGGTGGTCCTTACCAGTTTTAAAAAATTGAAGAAGTGATGTAGCTATCTTCTATCTGTGTGAATGACTTGAGATTCAAACAATAGATCATCGCAACCCCAGGACAAGTTTCGTAATGCTTCCACCCTTTACACCTAGTCCTCCATTTTCATAGTTGCACTCTACACATTCAGAGGCAATGCGCTCATACAGATAGTTAAGAACAGAAACAAGATCAAAATACAAAATACAAAGAACAATATCCACAACTGCAATACAAACCTACCTGGAATCATGAAATAATACAATGTTTTGGGTTGGAAGGGACCTTTAAAAGTCATATAGTCCAACCCCCCTGCAGTAAGTAGGGGCATCTTTAACTAGATCAGATTGCTCATCAAGCCTGACGTTTAATATCTCCAGGGATGGGGCCTCCACCACCTCTCTAAGTAACCTGATCCAGTGTCTCACCACCCTCATTGTAAAAAACTTCCTAATGTCTAATCTGGTTTAAAACCATTTTCCCTAGTCCTATCACTACATGTGCTTGAAAACAGTCCCTTCCCAGCTTTCTTGTAGGCCCCCTTCAGGTACTAGAGAGTCTGTTCCTTTTTTTTCCTCCATCTGCAATAATCCAAAAGGATGAGAATGCAGGAAAGGTGTTTCAGTATTTGGCACAAAGAAACACATGAACCCAGCTGTGGCTATTATTATGGCTCAGTAGTTTGTGTTATCCCCAGTCCACTCCTCCATGAGGACATTACTCCCAGTTAAGTCACAGATTCATTCCTTGGATGGGGCACTCTTCAAAGCGCTCTTGTGCTCCCACATGCAGATGTTTGGTTTGCATGATCAATGGCTTTTTTGCATGCCTGATGGTGTCGATTCATCTTTTGGCTCACATGCATATTGTAGCACACTGGCTCGTCATGCTGTGCGGTGAATAATGGTGGGAAGCAACATAACAGATGTAACACAAAAAAAAAGGCAAGTAATTTTCTGATCAATAAGCCAATCCCTTTAGTGAGATAGAAGGGATCAGTTTGGAGACATGATTTATTTTTCCTTTAGGCAGCACATGAAGGCCCTTACAATTATGAATCTCATGTGTCTGATTTACGAGAAATCTCCTGTGTGGGTGAGTGCATGTAGGTCATGTAGTAGAGCTGATTGATGGCTGATGGTTTTCCAGAGTTCTCTCTGTGGGCGTGCTCTGCAGAATGTAAGGGGTCTGCATGCACAGTAGTTTCCCAGATCCTAGAAGTGTCCCCTTTTTCTCTTTTTACTGCAGAGGTTAATCTTCCATCTGCAGAGGATCAGTCAACGTGATTCTGCCTATTTGAGATCACTCTGTGCTTCAGGAGCCCTGGACTCTGAGGTGGAGCGAACGCATCAGATATTGCTCAGTAAGACAATTTCTGAGCAAAAGTAAAATAAATCTGGGAGATCTGGCATACAGGCAGTAGTGAGAGCTACTCAACTAAAATCAAGTTGTTGTATTCAAAACACTATGCTCAAAAGAGTCGAAAAAGCTCTGCTCACCTTATTACAGAGATTATACCTGATGGGAGAACTCAACACTAAAGATAGCGAATTCACCCCAAGTTTTCACTCATATCTGCTGGCAGAGTATTACTGGGAGCTCTGAGGATTTGCTGTTAGCACATCAGTGGTTTTACAGCTGTCAGGTGGGAATCCTGATCTAATTGTTTGTCCAGGAGAATTTCAGTTCCTCATTTCAAATTTCAAAAGGATGGGCAGCAATTTGTTTCAGCACCTTTGTTCTTTCTTCTTCACAGCCACGTGCTAAAACTGGAATGGTTTACTATCAGCTATTAGTACTTGGTATAAGATTCTTCAACCTGCCTTTTCCTCTTCCGCTCTCTTTTGCTTTGTCTGAGATTTGTAAAGCTGACATAAACCAAGATAATTCAGTGGCTCAAAGAAAAGTTAGATGGCACCATCATGAGACACAGCTTGACTGCATATTAACAAACAGGCAGTTTGCAAATCTCCTAAGTCTGATACTCTTTATGTTTTCCAATGGTTTAACAAGTCAAGATTTAAAGAGAGAAATGAGCAGTTAAAAAAAGGAGAGAACAAAAGATACCATCATAAAAACCTGGTAATGGCTTATCCTGAGGGCTGAATGCTAACTATTGCCTTTAGGATCCTGCACACAAACTTTCATCTCTTCTCTCCTGTAAGTTGCTGTGACCTTTCCTGGTATCCAGATGTTCCCTCTTCTTTCTTCACTAGCTCATCACCTTCTGAGGCATTCCCCTTTCAAGAGGCATTTTTTCAGTGTTGGTCCCTGCCTGCAGCTGATTTTTTTTTTCACTATGATGTTGTTAAAAAAAGTCATTAAAAAGTGTAGTTAAGACAAATGTACTCTCCCTCTTTAGAAAAAAAAAATATCCAGGTTACATTTTAATAATTACAGAATCCTAAGGGGATAATTGTCATTATGGAAATAACCCAGGGGAAAAGGTGCTATTGAATCTTCTGTTGAAAAATCTCAGTGAGAAGTGCATTTACCAAAAATAATGATAACTGTGTGAACAATTATGGCTATACAGCTAATGCATTTGGGAAAGGTAAGCCTTAACAGGAGCTGGACAAGACAAGAGCTGTAAAGGTGTCTGTTATTGTTTCACTGTATTATTGCTAAAGTCAAAGCTCCCCTAATTCCTCTGTAGGCTTAGAGCTTGCAAGGCAGGGACTTGTTTCTGTGCAACCTTTGTCAGCTGATACACAACAGTGATTACCAGCTGGTTTAGAGGAAAAATCTTTCTGCCACTGTCTTCTCTTCTGACTTGCACGCACGCTCTTGCCTCAATCTTCTCAATGGTATTTCTCTTTTGCCACCATCAGCTACAGCATCTCTCACTCTCCATGCTTCTGGATGCCTCCTCACTTGCTGGGCTTTGGATGTCTGCCTACCCATTCCCTTCCCTCCAAGTCTTCCCCAGAAAGTCCTTCCACTGCTGTTCTCTTCTTGGACATACCTAGCTATGCCCACCTCTTGGAGAGCAAAGGAGATAAATCAATTGCTGTTTTGGGCTCCTGTACCTTGCTTCAAACATTGAAGCCTCATATGTGAACATCACACATTGTGAGTTCCTGGGAATACTGTGCTTGGGAGGCAGCTCCTCAAAGGAAAGGGAAAATGCCATACAGAGGAGCTGCTGTTGTTATTTCCAGTATTAAGAAATTGCATTTAAAAAAAAGAAAAAAAATACTGAAGTTATGAGGCAGAAGGTCTAGAAGTCAAGTGGTTAGAAAACTTTACCTGAATATCCAGCCATATCCCCTTCCCTTGCATGGACACATTTTGCTTTAATGTTTGTCATATCCCTGTTTACAAGCAATTCTGTCTGTATCATACAGTTTTTAGATAGCTCATTTTGAATAATAGGCAGTTAGATGATAGTTAAGCAGACAGACACAGATATAACAACCCAACCGCAAGATATAGCTCTTCCTCTGGCATGGCATGTTGCTTATTCAAAACAAAGAACTATACTGTCAGTTTGCTGTCTAAAACTGGCCTGCTCTGTTCATGCTTCAGGCTAAGTTTTATGTTAAGGTAAATCCTGACAACTAGAAATCCCTTGTTTACAGCACACAGGCTTGGTGACACGCCTATCAATGTCCATATGGCTGGAGGGGTCATTGCCCAACTTTGGCTCCAGAACATCTGGCAAGTGAAGCCTTATATCAATATTGGACCTACAAAGGCTTTATAGTTAATGAAGTATTAATGGCTACTTTAAAGTGGAAGTTTAGAACTAGCGAGTGCTGGCAATGGTTGCATAAAGTCTGTTTTCTCAGAGAAAACATCTTCCCACACAAAAGACTCAAAAGAAAGACAATGGCTGATGAGAGCAATGAAATGTTTACAGCTACTACAGAAGAAAATAATTAAACAAGACATTGTTATATATATTTTTTAAAAGAGTTAATGACAGCTTGGGATGATTCTGCTATATTGTTTCATGCTATTGATTCCACAATTCCTGCTTTAGCAATAAAATATTTTAGCATTAAAAAGTTGCATGACTTCACAGCAGCACTAATGAAAATAATCAATCTTTATATTGATAATATGTAACTGCATATTATCATCACTACCCATGTATAGAAGACAGAGAGCTGAGTCTAAAGGACCAGAATATTTTTTGTAACAAGGCCTGTTAGAGAGAAACATGTACAGGTCAGGTAGAGTTTTCAGCTCCAGATTCGGAAGGTGCTTGGTCACATTACTCAGGGTTGCTGTCGTTTGGGTCGTGCATTGAACAGTAATCCCTGGACTGAGCACCTTAAATTAGAGTTGTTTGTTAGATTGAGTGGAGAAGTCAATTTTTATAGCAGCCATCATTCCTGGGGGAAAAAACCTACCACACAAAGTGTGGCAAACACACTTTGTGGTTCTTGCAGATGTATTTGTAGAGAGGACAGAAGCATAACAGCTGTGTGTCATTTTATGTTTCCTACATCTCCAACATCTTCCTTTCTGAAGAACTTACCACTGTTTTTACTGGGGCTTTTAACAAGGTGCTGTTAAAACAACAACAGTTTCCGTGTTTTTGCTGCCTTTGTGGGAAACCGGAGTACAAGAGCATGGCCAAGATGCCTGTTGTGGCAGTGAGCTACCTATGGTCAGAAATCCGTTGCAATCCATAACCCTCACTTTTGGGCTTTCAACATGGACATCAGATGGTGGTTAGACCAATTGATTATCTGGCTAACCCTCTACCTTGTCACCTGTTTTTACACGGATGAATTGGAAAATAGCTCAGCTCCCATAAACATTTTAATGCAAATGTACCACATTGCTGTAACCTCTTCTATTTCTTCAGCTGCTCCTGGTCATTTCCCTGCCTATCCCCCCTGCCCTGTTCCCTCAACATCAGTAAATAGAAGAGGGCTAGTGTGGTTTTTCTTCACAAAAAAAAAAAAAAAAAGCAGTTTGCATTCATTTTCTTCTTGCTGGAGAGGAGTAAGCCACAGTAACTTTGTCCATGGAGCAATGAACCTACGTGGGCCATGATACTGCAGGCTCCTGCGAGGTACACTGCAAGCCTCGCTGAAGGGAGGGATGAAATGTCCTGTTTAAAGGAACTAGTGGTTTAGGGGCAAGAAAGATCCCTGGAGAAAGCAGATGAAAGAGAGGAAAGTGATGCAGCCATTCCGCGAAGGTTATGGTGTGGTAACCAGTGTCTGGATCACACAAGTATATGCTGAAGGGAGCTGAATATCTGAGGGAGGGTGTGGGTGGGAAATCCGTATCGCAATCTTGTGTGACCACCTGGGGCAGGTACACCTAGCCAGTCAAAATGGCATGGAAGGTATCAGAAAGTAGGCATCCTGTTCATAGAGGAGGTCAGCAGCCCTGCCACCCTTCCCCTCGGTGGCATTTCCAGGGGGTAAGAGCATATCAAGTGACAGTGGGGATGCTTAGTCCAATTTTAAATTAATGTTATAAAGGGGGCTTTTGACAACTTATTAAAAATTTAAGTATAATTCCAAACCCTCAGGTTATTTGATTTTACAGTTCACATTTCTCTGTCAGAATAGCAACACATGATGTCTGTCAGCAAGGCAGCCACAATAGCCCGAGGCTGATTTGCCAAAAATAAAACAGCAGTCTATATCTGTCAGGACTGTGTCGGTGCCATGTTCCACAGGGGCACTTCTTTAACCTGATAATCCACACAGCTGAAACATGTCTAAGAGTTGGCTGAAGTTTTCCTGCAATCTGAAAGAAACTCTGTTCTCTTCCCCAGTGTGGCATAACCGGAGCAGTTACTGGCAACAGGCTTTCAAAACAGTCCACGGTTTATGTCAGAAAAGCACTGAAAAGTCACAACTTACCAAAGTTAGACAGGTACATTAGAAAAAAAAATTATAGGAGAGAGAGGTTGGTTCACTTTAAAATTAAAGGACAGTCATAGTAAATTTTTTCAAGGGAAGTAAAATGAAGGAAACAATATACTTCAGCAGATCACTGACTGCAACAGACACCTAAAATTGACCAAGTTCATAAACTATTTGGTATTTGACAGCTGGCACAAATCTACCCTGATTGGGTTTCTTTCCTCCATTTATAGAAAAGGTAGTAATGTCACAACTGCAGTTTTTGCTTGCAATTGCAGTTGTGTGTGTACAAGCACCCATACAATATCTGCATAAAAGGCAAATATGTTTACTGAAAATTAAGGAGGTTAATTTTTAGTTTTGTTTTAATATAGACTGATATAATTTGTGCTGAAATATTTTAATGAAAAAGGCACACTGCTCTGGAGAACCTAACAGATTTAGAAGCCACCAAGGGACCCATGTGCAACCCCCAATGTTGACTGACTTGCAGTGACAACTTGTGCCTTCCTTTTCCTAAACTATTGCCTTAACCAAACGGATAGGGAGTCAAGCTCTTTTTGGAAACTAGTTTTCACAAGGGAAGATAACCTCATCTGGTAAGATTGGCAACTGGAGGAAGAGAAGGAGCAAGAGTTCAGATGTAGTTAACGATGGGCTTAATGTGGGATGCAGGTGAATACCAAAGTGCTTGTCTGTTTTGCAGTAACGGAGCATGCAACACTCTCCTCATTAATAACTGCTATCCTGACCATGAGAAATGTTTACAAAAGCAAATTTGTGGACTCCAGTATTTACTCCATATATTTTTGTTATTTGCATAAAACTGGCCCAACTCATACACGTGTGCAGTGTTTCAGCATTTAATAATGCGCATATATCTCTGTACACATTTCAGCAGACGTGCGTGACTTCCAATTACAGCTGGACTGGGGGAATCCTCTTCGGTAAAAAGAAAGAGCAGAACTAAGTAGCATCTACTTTGGAAGTGCTTCCAGATTTGTCAATTGGGAGGCCTTTTTAATCACTCAAATTGTATGTTTATAGTATTTATATTTGTGAGGATGACGAGGGCATCACTAGGGAGGATTAATTTATAGCTTCTTTTTTCTATTTACAGCAGTAATGAATCAAGGCAAAGTTATAGAGCTATTGTAGTTTGAACATGGGAAATGATGTGGAATATTCCCATTTCACTGCAAAAAAGTGATTGTTTAACACTCTGATTTTCCTCATAGAAAGGGGATTCATAAGGATGCCACTGTCTTCATTTCAACTAAAAGAACATATGAAAAACCAAAACATGAGGCCATGGAATACAGCCCCTTTTTAGAGATGGTGAAGTGATGGTTCAATTTGTCATTGCATTTAATGCAGCTGAACACTAAGGAAAATGGATCCTCTGCCTACAGTGGTCACATTCTGAAGTGAATCCTTTCACTGTATTACACTGTTAGTAAGATTTATCCATTCTGTGAAAAGCAAGGCACTCCAATCAAAACTGATCAAATTTAACGTAACAGAAGTCACAATTTTTGCCCATATTTGTGGTAATAGGATTCTGCTCTAGAACTTCATTTCTTGGATGAGACCTTTATTTTCAGTTTCAACCCCAAACTCATTTATAAGCAGTCTGTGTTTACTTATTTTTGTGTCATAACTACATGTCTTCGCTTAGCTCTCATTTTGCTAGGCCTGAACAAGCCAAGTGGGTAAGGCTTTCTAACCATTGCTCTGTTCATTCTGCCAGCTCCTTTTCTGCGTCTATTACTCTTTTATTTCAGGACATCTTTCCTCATCATGGAGCATCAAAATTGTACACAGTGTCTTTTACCTAGAGTCTTCTTATATTATCTAGAAAGTCAGTAACTGTAGTCTGGGAAATACTCTCAATTCAACACCACTTGATTTTCTAAGGAAAAGTTGAATTTCTTCTCAATAACCCTTTATCTTACTGAGTCTAAGTTTCTGGGCTTTTATTGACTCTCCCTGACCTGAGGTCTGAGAGTCAACAAGACTATTGTTACTGCAGAACAAAACAGATTACTATAATTGCAAATGGATTTATTGGATGAAAAAAAAAGAAGTTCAAAACTGTATCTACAAGATAGGCTAGAAACAAAAGTAAATAAATTAAAAAAAAAGCCCAAAGGGAGCATCAAATGTTTATTATAATTTTATAAATTATAAATTTTAGAGAAGTGTTGAGTATTGTGCTTATTGCTACATCATATAGAAGTTATAAATGTCATTGTCCAGATTATAAGTGTAACTATCATATCTATTGTGGCCACTATCTATCTTGCATTCCATTAGAAGGGGTGGTTTTATGTTCAGTCTAACCCTCCGTAGATCGCGTTTGCTCTACTAAAGAGGATTGTATTGCTGCTCAATGGTGTATGCTGGAAGCAGTCTATAACCAGCTTCAAAAGTTATTAAATATATGGGAGCATGGACAAATATTTCGATTACATGGAATAGACAGAAAACACCTTCCTCCTTCCCTTTCTCCCTCACTACCGAATTAAGCAATAGCATTTTTCTTTATCCCTGTGGCTCCATCATGGAAAATTCATGATTTGTTCATACACTTAAGTAATTTTAAGCAAAGGCATAGTAACCTGTACTAAGAAAAAATAATTTCCCTTCACACATCGCACTCTGTTCTTGAAAGTGCATGCCAAGAAACAAGGGGTGAGGGTAATATGGAAATGGAAGAAATACATTAAGACAGATAGTCTTAAATTTTGTAATTCACTGTGCAATACTGTATAATATATAAAAAAAATACACTTTCTTACTTCGATGTCTACTTTGTAGATAAGAATTGTTTGATGAACCACTTGCTCCTCCAGGGTGTTTTAGTCTTCTTTGTCCCATTCATCACCACCGTGCATAACACAGGAATAAAAGACTATGAGGGACTTCCCGGACACAATGCTGAATGCCAAAATATCTCAGCATCCCTGTAAAAATCTCTTTCATCTGCTGCTTACGAACAAGATTCTTCAAACAGAAGTCCTGTTTTAAATATTGGCTGGGCTACTCTGCCTTCACTGAAGTTTTACTTTGCAGTATCACACCATCACCGATATGAAAATGTCATGGAATTACAGCAATAAGGAGATGAAACTGCCAAGTTTCTGGTATAAAATACTGATTCTCTGCAGATTGACTAGCATACCGAGGCACTTTGTACTTCATTCCCAGAGCAAATTTCCCTAGAGACACCAGACTGAGAGAGATTTTATACAAAGATGTATCTATAGATCAGGAACATACTTGTGTGAAGTTTAAAATTCATTTGTTTCTTCTCTCCAATAACATATTATCATTTGACTTATTTAATTTTCAGTAAAATCTTTCTGTCTTACAAATCCAGGCCTTTGCTTTTTTGCAGCACAGCTATATAATTCTTTCTTTTTTTTTCTATCAAATCTTTCAAGATATACTACATAACAGCAACATTGATATTTCACTGAAGGATTTGGGTTTTTTATATTTATAGACATTTTTACAGCAAATATCACCTAAGCATTTGATTGAGTTGGAACAGATGTTCAAGAATGGTACAATGAAAGAAACTTTGATTAAATGTGAATATCTTCACTAATTCCCCATTGAGAGGGTGACTTTGATAGCATTGTGGGTAATGTAAGAACCACATTACTGTAACGTACACCTTTTCATGTGTGTGCATGAGCACAAGTTCATGTTGTCTCCAAAGCCCCCAAGTTGGCATGGGAGAGCTCTTGGGCTGTATTCAGAGGTGTGCAATGTGTTCAAGAAAGTCTGATGTTGTGCAGCACGGCTGTCAGGCACTTGCTGGTGACAGCTCATATGATGAGTTAAAAATGGAGAGGTAGGTAGGATACCAAACCTCTTCTGAGCCAGATTAGGAAAAAGAAATAGAAACAATCATGGCTGGAAAGCAAGGATTAATTGAATCATGTAATGGATTTCCCTCGGGACTATACTGAAGTCCCAGTATGAACAGTCATGCCTTGGGGCACAGAGAGGAGAATAGTCTGGTACAGAAAACAGAGAAAAAAAGATGAGTATGTGGAAAAGTAAAAGGAGAAAGATAGAAGTTCTTAGAATATTCAGACTCAAAACTCGTACGGCATTTCATCTGCACCTTTTCCACGCATTTAAGCAAACAATTGCCCAGATGGCAAGGATAACTCTAAAAGCACTACACCAATTCCACCTGATTCCAGATTTCAACACGAACTATGACTATGTATATTGTTTCCAGGGAGAAAGTACCCTGACATTCAGCCATATATCCTTCTCTTTAGCGGGCAGGCATGATTTATCAGTGTTCTGGAAGAGCTCTCACTTTGAAGTATTTGTCTTGCACATTCATGTCAAGTGCACAATGTCATATACACGTCTCTTATCTTATCTGCCAGAAATATCCCTTGGAAATATCATAAGAGAGCCAAATGAAAACTAACTGATATTCTGGTCTACAGTGGACAGTTTGAAGCTGCAAATGATCCCGTACATCTCAAGCAATTTTGCTATTCAGGACTGGAGTGAACGTATTTTAAAGCTGCTTATCATACCCAGTAACAGCACACAAGCTTCTTTGGTTCTGTCTGGTAATGGTAATACAGGAACCATACATAACATACTAATTATGCCTGACACTCTCAGCTTCTTGAAAATGTCTTTTTAATTAGAAAATGTGGAAAAAAAACTTCTAAAGCACCTAGGTTAAACTACAAGGGAAAACATGAGATGTACAGATTTGGTTAAGGGTTAGATGACATAACACAACTGTCAACCATAAGGAATGCTTTCAGTCTTTCAAATGTTGTGCAAGGAATATATATATTCATTTTCACTTCCCGTTATTGAGTTGCTTCACCTCTCTGTTGTGATTCTCAAAGCAAAGAGGAGCATTAGTGTGACAATGCAAGACATATCCACAATGATGTTCAAAGGTTTCAGAGACTTTTGCTATTTTTCTAGAGATGTTAAAAATAGCCATTTACCTTCAGGACAGAGCAACCTTCAGATCCAACACTTGAAAATGGTCTGGGACTGCCACGATAACTCAGACATCTGAGTTCGGTATGTAGATAGCCAACAATAGCTGAGAACAAGGAATGAAATCTTTACCTCATTGGAGTTAGCACTCAGGCACTGATCTCAGTGTAACTATGATTTTAACAGTGATTTTAGAAATGTCAGGGATGGCTCATGACTGTAATTGATGGAAACATTTTCATGAATGTCAAATTTAAAAATGCCATTTTTACCTCAAGCACGTCGCTTGCTTCTATACTGATCCCAGGTGCAGGTTTTTCACAACACAGTATCAGGCATACCACATTTTGATTTTTACTCACACTGCTCTGGTAGTGGGATCTTCAATAGCTGAAGTTGTTGCTAGGATGTAGAACAACATCAAGGACCTCCAGCTCCGTGGCTGCATAGCTGTATTATTGTCAATACTGATCTGTGCAAGAGTAATTCCAGAGAGTTAACTGGGAAAACAAAAAACCTTTTTATCTGATTAAAACTTCTGCTGGAGTACCCCGCATTTTCTATGGTGCATATACAGCAGCTTAGGGAAACCAAACTAAAATCAGCTCTTCTACTGCATCTACATTTCCTTCCACTATTCTCACAGAGGTTCCACAAAAACAGCTGCAAGTCAAGTACTCAGATTGGAGCGCAAAGTAAATTCTTCTTCTTCCTCTAGTCTCCATCATGTGCTTTGCTATCAAACAATACCAAGGCTGGAATATAAAACAAGTTGGAAAATATCTCTATAAAATATACATATATATATATGTATACACATGCTGTATACATTAGCCCAGGTGCATACAGCATACTGAACTGCTAAACATCTCTCTGCATGGTCTTCACGGGAACAGAGATCCTGTTATGGACTACTCCCATTTATTTTTCCCATACACTTGGGTTATTGTAACATCTTCTCTCCCAGCAGTGCTTCCTTTCTCTTGACCTTTTACGCTCTCTGCTTCAGTCCTTCTATGAATGGCAGAGAAACAAAAGGGGAGAAAAATCAAGAGAAGAGTAATTAACAAGACAATGACTGTTCCAGCTCCTCAGAGGTATCCTTACAGAGTGACTCTCTGAGATCATCAATATAACAGAAGATACGAGTGTTGGGCATAAACAGGAATGGGCAGAACTGGGGAAAAAATAAATAAAAGGGAAAACCAAAAACAGATAAGCTAGAGGCTGCCTCGGTTGCTTTTGAGTCCTATTTTATTAGAAGAATATGACATCAGTGAAACTAAGAGATTATGCAGTTGAGGCTGGCATTGTGTTTTTAAGATACAGTTGTTCAAGTGGACTGCGTGAAATCTTATGTCATGTGTGTTTGGGCAGTATCAAAAGAGTAACCCTGGGAGAGAAGTCTGCTAATACTCAGTTATTCAATACAGTATTGCCAAATTACCTGGAGACATGCTGTAGATATATAGACCGTTGAACGTTAAACAGCTACCAAGCCTTATTTATTTCATCTAGCTGTACCAGGAGTAATAAAAGAGCTAATACAGACTGGGGAATTTCAAATGTATGCCCCAAGCACGCACATATATTAGAGCAGTAAAACCCAATAGCAAACCTGTTCCTTAGGCATTATTAATAGGATTTGGATAATCACAGGAAAAGCCCTTCGTGCTGAAATGATATTCTTTTTGTTGACAACAAGATATCTAATGGGACTGTGTGAAAGAAAGAAAGAAAACACACTGATTGACAATGCCTGCTACAATAGAAAAAAAGACAACTTCAGTGAGGCCTCTGTGAAAGTTAATAATTTGTTTTACTTTATTTCTCCCTTGCTCATCTCAAGGAATATTTTCAAATGAAAATTGCATGGTCATGCCTTCTAGCTGGGATTAAGTAAGTACTAAGACAGTAGGTTTTAAAATGTCCATTGCGGGGATTAGAAGACCTTTTACCAGGAAGCCATGCCTGGTACACACTTCACATGGGGTCCACAGGGAGGCCCTGCTCTGAGGACAATTCTCAGTCATTTTCTTCATCACAACATCCACCAGTGACATTTCACATGTCCTGTGATGCTGGAGGCTGTCCTGTCATGGCTGTTGGCCAATGAAGTGAAATTGTGTGTTCCATAAAATTACTGAATATTACATTTCCAGTTCCAGCACCTATTAATACAATTGCTCTTTCTGCTGAGGAAAGACAGAACAAGTTAGGTAAAGAGATGTTGCAGCCAAACTGGAACTGGGAAGTTTGAAAGAAAGATGCCTCACAGGCGGGTGGTGCCTACTGGCCATCCAACATCCCCTTTTCTCCATCATCCCTGGGCTTCTCCTTACATGCATTGCATTCTTCCTTGCAACAAGGTGGAAGGAAAAGCCAATTCTGCTGCTTTTCTCCTTGTTCCTGGTTTCTGTTTTTTGCCAGTCAGCTTACATTCCAGTGAAATGATGGCAGAAAAACAGGCATGGGTAGAAGTCACTGTCAAGAGGCATTTTACTGGTGCTAGATTACTGAGCCGTTACTGGTTACACACTACAAACTTTTATTTTCCTGCTTGGTGGTCACATGGTACCGAAACTCCCTGCCAGGCACAGAAACCAGGTGCCTGCTGCTAGTACGTGAAGAAAGAAAAAAGGAGGTGATGAGACTCCTTGGGTATTATATGGCCATTTTCCTATGCAATCTTTGGCTTCTGGAGCTCCGTACCCTCTCATACCGAGTGCCACGTGGTGGGGATAGAGGCGGGGGGTTGATTTCTTATTTCTATGATTTGTAAAAAGGTAAATGTTTATGTCAGTTTTGGCTCTGAGAGGACGAGCAGAGAGGGTTTTAAAGGCACTTTGCGTGTAAGTACTCATGGAACAATACTGTTATTCTCATGCAGCAGGTGGTAAGCAGCAGAAACAGAGGCATAGCAACTTAGCAATGCAAAATGAGCTCCAGGCATCTGGTAATTGAATCTTTTTTCCCTTTTGAAACCCCTCGCAACACTGAATCGCATGGGGTCAATCTGACCTGTTCTTGACAGTGTTCGCAGTGGTAGGAAATCTTTGTGACTTACATTTTCAATCAGAAGAACATTTTAGATTATTTAGGTATGGAGGGAAAAAACACAACAAGAGACTGTTGATTTGCACCCATTTTTTGACCCCAAAAGGCTCTGGTTTTCGTGATTTGCATTGAAGTTAGTATATGTTAAAAGTATTTATCAAAAAATTGTGTTTTCGTCATACAGTCCCCAAACCAAATTTATTTAGTTCCATTATATGTGACCTATCTTTCTGCCCTTCTTTCAAGACATATAACATTATGAATCTGTGGAAGCAGGTGATTTAGTGATTCAAAGAAGCAGTGCAACATGGAAAATGTTTGACATTCAAAGATACTGGCAGTTCCCTGGGGCAGGTACTTCAGCATCATGACAGCCAGAACCCTCTTAATGAAAGCAGTGGCTCTGGATGGCTCTGTCTCAACTTCTCAGAGCTAGTGCAACATCTAAAAGCTAGTGCTCTGTACCTGGCACTTGTGTGGAAAGGGTGGAGAGAGACGGGCCCTTCTAAAACCAAAAACCAAGAATGCAAGCAACAAGAATGGTCATCCTTCCTGGTTCTCCCAAGCACCTGCAGAAATGAGTCATGGATCCACCACCAGGAAGGCGAGCAGTGACATTGGCTTCAGGTGTTCCATCAACACCAGGTCCCAGGTAGTGCAAGAAGGAAACAGGTCCTGTGCACACCTAACTCTAATGCCTAGAGACTGGCATTAGCCAGGAGGCCCTGTGCTAGCACAGCCTCTAAGTGATGCAACTCTGTCACGGGAGCTACACTGTAAGGGCTTGAGAGCCACAGGTGGCCAGAGTCACAGGTCAGCTATTCCTGTCTCCTGACTAACCTCAGCATGGGACTGCACCCTAACAGGCACATCCTGGGAAGAGGCTTATTAGCCATACACCTCCCAGCAAGTCTGCTCTCGCCATCTGTAATCTTTGGGAATTTGGTGTACGTAGTATTTTGGTCAAAAACCAGGGATCTGAATCTTGCACCCTTCCTTAAGTTGAGTAATAGGTATTCTTTGTTCATATGACTTAAGTGTGCAGGTCCCATACAGTAAGTAAATGCCTTAGGATTCGGTCAACAAAGTTCTGATGACAAGTGGATGTAAAATAACTACAGGTGCCTATAGAAAAAATGTATCTGTCTATAAACCACCTTGTAGTTAACAATACAAGATATATTAAGAAATGGAAAAAAAAAAAGTTTAACTCTCACAACTAGTTCTACTGCTTGCATTTAAGTGTAATCCATAAATAACAAGGGATTGTCCCTTTCAACCACATTACATGTTTCAATTGTTAGAACAAGACAACGTATTACTTTTCTGCCATGCATTAAATTTAATAATAGTTACCATGTTGAAAGAATAATGGGAAAAACCTTTCCTTGGGTTATCAGAGGGAGAGAGCTAATATCTGCCAGCAAATCCCATTATGATTATTATATATGTCTCTAGGTTGGATTCATGCATAGATATGACTAAATAAGACTTCAGGCAACCATACATGAATTTTTGTAAATTGTGATCAGGCCTCAGTGCAGTGGCCGCCAGGTAATGGATTAACGAGTCATCAGTATTAAATTCATTCATTTCTCCTTATCATTCACAGAGCAGGTGGCTTCTAACTCTACCAGTCTGCATACACAGCTCTGAAAGGCGAGTAGCTTTTTTGCAGAGAAATGGAAGGAGCAGCAGCGGATTTCATTTATCAGGAATAACATTCTGTTCATGACCTTTCATCTCCAGCACCTAGGCAGACTCAATCTGCTGGTGCTATTGACCCTGCACAGTTTGTGCAGACTGGGGTGGAATGGTGATAAATATACTGAAATAGGATAGACTTGCTGTAACTTGAAATTAAGTGAGGACTTTAAAGAAAAAAAAAAAAACATTCGAAGGATTAAAAATGTGTGCACGCATGCATGTATTTGTTCAAAGAAAGCATGTAGTGATTGAACAGACTGTGTTCTGTAGATATATTGGTTTCAGTGGAGTTGCGAGGTGTGTAAGTCAGTGCAAAATTTGTCTTACCCTTCCCCAAAGTCAAGTCAAGTCAGTCCTGGCTGCCTCTATCACACGAACAATGTAAATTCAGATGCAATTTAAACATGTGAATTTGATTTATAAAAAAGTAAAACTAAAAATGCTGGAAAGCTTTCAGTTATTTAAAGATTTATTTAATCAGTTATTTAAAGAGTTATTTAAAAATATGAGAGATAACCCTTAGTCAAATAAAATATTTGGCTTGGAAAAATTAAAAAGGGTGGGAAAGATTTCCATTTTGACCTTTAACTCAACAGGCTTGTCTGATTGAATCTCCATACACCAAAAAAATGAAGGCAAGCGAGCAGGAGAGTTTCCTTTCCCTAGGCAGGGCCTCGGTGGGGCCACATTCCCTATCATCTCGCTTGTTTACACAGTGTGTTTATAAAAATTGCTGCAGCGCCCCATCTATTTCTGCAGTATTCCCATTGCAAGCTAAAAAAAGGGTACTGAGGACTCGCTTGGGAAGGATTAGCGATCGTGAAACAAAGTGAAATGTCCACCCTGTCCATCCTCTCCGTACCAGCAGGCAGCTTTTCTGCAGGTGAAAATAAAGAGGAACAGGACGAGATTTGCTGAAAGAGTTTTGTAATGCTTCTCACCGTGTCTTACTATGGTGGTAAGTGTTGTGAAGGAGTGCTTTCACCAAGAAGCTGAATTACGGTCATCACAAAGAACCAGGCCATGCTATTGTCAGCAAGATTACTGATGGCATAATAAAATGCCACGCACAATGAAAATTTGAAAGACAGGATAGATCTGCCATCAAAGGAAGCTTTTTCTTACCTGAACAGGGTTTTTTCCCTCACTTTTTATAAGAAGTCTTTTTAATGTTACATAAACAAACAAACAAACAAACCACAACAGGTAAAGGAATTCTTAAAGTAGCCCATAAGAAAAATCAACCTGAAAACACTCGTAGTCTTTTGGGGGGTGATTTGAAGGTATGAATTAGGGTGGATATCTCCAAAAAAAAATAGCAGCCAAGTCAGTTCTCAAGGAACTGTTTATGCTTACATTTCTGAGCCCTAGACATGTGCTAAAACCACTTCTGTTTTCATTCCCAAAGCACTTCCACATTGAAAGGTACTCAGCAAGAATTCAGAAATGCTGTACTTGAGCAGTGTGGCATTTAGAAGGCAGGTATAATGTAAAACCGTTTAATTAAAAGCAGGTCACATCAGGACCTAAACAGTAAGATATTTTATCCTGGAATGACTGAAAGTGATTTGTTTTGCCACCATCAGTTTCTCCAAAGAATGTGGACCAACTAGACCTTAAAGCTGAGCCCTAGAAGGGTATTCAGGAACCCACCTTGCTCAGATTAGTGTGAAGTCAGATGATGTTCATTCCTAATTCTCAGGCAGTGACACCACAGAGAAATCCACCTTCATAATTTTTTGAACAGAAATAATTCCTTCATTTGTACCTCCACATGGATGAACATACTCACATAGATCTTCATCTCACTCCATTCTTATAAAACTGGAATTATATGTAAGTTCTAATGGTATTAAAAACAAAAAGGACAGCTACTGGTTTTAGAAAGTTACTTACAGTACACAATAAGCTCATTTTCAGCCTTTTGGCATACACATGTATCTTCTTCCTGAAAATATGAAAATTATGCTTTCATAGGAAAAATCACTCAATTGTTTTCCTGATGAAGCAGAAAGTAGATTTTTCTCTTATGCAGAAAAAAACCTTAGTACTTGGAATGGCAAACATTCAGACATAATTGTTTCTTTTTGCCGTTTCTCAACATCATTATTCCACCAGGTTAATGTTCTCTGTATGGAATTTTGAAGAGGTTGCCTACCTTTATCTGACTTGCAACTTATTTCGTATAATACTTTACCCATAAGTAATTATATATATATATAATAGATTTTTTAAAGCAATTTTCCCATCAGTTTGTTGTTGTTTTTTTTTTACTTCCATGCACAGCACTGAACTTTTTCCCCTGCTTCTAAAAGACATGTTTGCTCCAAAAATATGCTAACCATCCAGTGTTTTGTTTGCACTCTATTCAGGAGCTTGCATAAATATTCAAGATATACAGAGGAAGAAGGAAAGAAAATGCCTGATATTCTACTTTACGTTACTGGGATTCCTCACGGGGCTGAAGCAAACACTTAGCCACGCTCGTTTCACACGCTTTTGCAGACAACTATTGGCAAGCTGCGTGAATCCCGGAGGCTGGATCATTTCTCCTTTCGGTGTATGGGTTTTCCTCACTGTCCACCACCTACCTATGCAGCGCTCTGTCTTTCGGCGTAGCTCACACTGCTGGCGGCAGGCCAGCCTGCTCTCATTCTGCTTCCTCCTTCTCACCCCTCCTCTTTGCCACCCCCAGCCTGCCTGCAGCATCCTTCTGCTCCCCTTCCTCCATAGGCTCTCCCTGCCACTTCCCTGCCTGCTTGATACCATTCCTTGACCAACTACTCTTTTCCTAATCCATATATATGAAAGGGTAGTGTATATAAAACGCTTTCAGTTTGCCAGCTCAACGGTGTTATGCAAGGGAGGACACTTACTCCCTTGCTTATCAGATTAATGGGTATTTAGATAAATAAGACCTTCGCCGAGTGGCCAGCTTCAGTGTGTGAAGGAATGCTAATTGCAAGGTCAGGGAGATAAAGGCTCAATATTTTGAGCAAGCAAGCAGGTTCCGAGGAGGGAAGCCAACCTCTTTGAGCTGTTGACCTTCACATCTCACTGCCGACAGAGACCCAGTACATAAATTACCTACATTTTGGAACTGTTCACATCAGTCAATACAATCAAGTTTTCTCTTGGTTTTCTAAGGAAACAAAGCCTATATGGTCTCTCGCTGTTTCCACCTGCAAGCATCTAACAACTACTTTGGCATTGGTTTTTGATAATGGAGTGTCCTCTTTTAGATGCTACCAGTTACCAGCCAGGACTCAGACCCACAGTCCTGCAAAATGAGTATCGCACAGAGGTTTAAATTCACATACCTCATTGCCAAGCACTGAGTGCAGAAACAGAAGAGACTCTGTACATGTCAGGGAAGAAACCCACTGAAGTTTGCAGGAATCTCTTTGCTATCTTTAAAAGCCCTTCATATCAGCTCTGTGAGAATTTCTTCTACCACAAGTCTCTCTCTATTCTCCCATTTGCAACAGGTCCTAGTCCAAAAGAGTACCAAAGCTGAGATCTTCAAATGACACAAAGAGATTTAGGAACATAAATGCCCCTGAATGGCACTTTCCTAATGCTCTCCTGCTACTTCTAAAAATGCTTGTTCACCAGTTCTGTGATGTTTTAATTGTATGCCTTTGCTTCTGCTTCCCTTTTGGACTGTAAATCAAAAGAAGCCAATTTTCTACTGCTATAGAAGCTTGCAGAAAACTTATTCAGCCTAAAATATACCCAAAATTTAGCCACAATTGAGCAAGGAATTTAATTACTATTATAAAAATAATAGGGAGTAATAGTCTATCACTAACATTGAAAAACATTAGCTTTATCCCACTTCTAATATAGAAAATCTTCCAGGATAATTTAATACTACTACATTTTTCTTACACTTAGCCAGAAATACTTTTTATCTCCTCTCTAGACACTTTTTCTCAGAAAGCCATCAACAATTTGTAATACTTACTGAATTTAAAAAGTTAATTGCTATCTGACTGAAATAGCTTATTATACAAGTACTGGGACTACGCCTGTCTGCCAGTCGAATACACTAAAGCATTCTATTTAAGCAATTTAAATTAAAATATCATTTTATAAAGTTGTTTTGATTGTGATTGCATATTGAGATTTTAAATAATTTTGACTTAATTTCAAGGGAGATGGATTCATTTTGTATATTATCAAATTGTAATCATTTCTATGTGATTAACATTTAGTTTATGTCTACATTCTTAGCACTTCCCTTCCCTATAGCCGTAGCTGTATTACACTTTTTTAAAAATCTGAGTCTTCTGTGCAATGCCCTGTAGAGATGAAGCAGCAAAAAAGCATGGTAAAAAACCCTACATATGGAGTGCTACAAGCAACCACCCCACTGCTCTCCCCAGTAGAATGCCACTGTTGTATTTCATCATACAGCCAAAAAGATGGCTCTATAATGGAAAGAAGCCTTTGTAATAGAGACAATTAGAAGTATCAGTGTAATATACTTCCTTGTTAGCCTAAGTTAAATTGGCCCCAGCTTTTTATATTTGGTAGACAGCAATACAGACAATCCAAACAATGGATTTAGCATTATCCTCTCTGCAGCACAGATGGGTGGTTTCTCCTCTATCCTCCTTCAGTGACTACTTCAGGACTCACACAGCCATTGATGACTGCTTAAGGGATCAGGAGCCCAAGTAATGTTCCCCTCTATTCATCCAGTTGCAGTGAATGATGAGGGAAGAAACAGGAAGAGTGAGCAGATTAATACCTGGCTCCAAGCCTGGTGTCCTGGGTAGAATTTGGGGTTTTTTGATCAAGGGTCAGTTTACATGACACCAGGCCTGCTGACAACAGACGGGGTATGCCTGTCTCAAAGCAGGAAAAAGATCTTTGTGCAGGAGTAAACAGGGCTCACTGAAAGAGCTTTAAACTAGGTTTGAAGGGAGAAAGGAATAAAAACAGGCTTGCTGAGACAAGCCTGAAGGCAGCACACCAATGTTGTGGGTCAGAGTGGTAGCAAGGCCCTTCAATCTGCTGTCTCAGTGGAGGTAGGGGATGGAGAACCATGTGTCAGCAAAGACACAAGGCTGTTGATGTGTTAGAAACCACGTAAGTCCCTGAGAATGGTCGTCATTAGGGCTTCTTCCTACAAAAAGGTGGCGGGACCAATAGCCCAACCAAAGTGCATCTACACCAACGCATGCAGCACGGACAACAAACAGGAGGGGCTGGAAGCCATTGTGCAGCAGGAAGACTATGGTGTGGTAGCCATCATGGAAACCATGGGACGACTAGCATGACTGGAGCACTGCAATGGATGGCAATAAACTCTTCAGAAAGGACAGACAATGAAGGAGAAGCAGTGGGGTAGCCCTGTATGTTAGAGAGTGTTTTGATTGTCTAGAGCTTAATGACAGTGACAGTAGGATGGAGTGTTTATGGGTAAGAATCGGGAAAGGCCAACAAGACGGATATCATGGTGGGATAGAAGAGGCAGATGAAATATTCTATAAGCAGCTGGGAGAATCTCACAATCACTAGTCCTTGTTCTTGTGGGGGACTTCAACTTACCAAATATTTGCTGGAAATACGAAATGGTGGAGAGAAAACAGTCTAGGAGGTTCTTCTCCCAAGTAACAAGAGATAGGGCAAGAGGAAATGGCTTCAAGTTGAAACAGAGATGGATTAGATTGGATATTAGGAAAAATTTCTTCACTGAAAGGCTTATTAAACATTGTGACAGGGAAGCAATTGAGTCATCATCCTTGAAGGTATTTCAAAGGTGTGTAGATGTGGGACATGGTTTAGTGGTGAATTTAGCAGTGTTAGTTTTATAGTCAGACTTGATGATCTTAAAGGTCTTTTCCAATAAAAGCAATTCTGTGATTCAATTCTATGATTTTGAGAAATGGTGCTCCACATGGGCAGAGGTGGGCATTTCTTTTCTATTTTGGTAGCCTCTCTCTTTGGGGGGGGTATGCAAAATAGTTGACTTATCAAAAAAGTGAATACTGTAGGTTGACTTTGGTGAATGGCTTTAGCCAAATCCAATAAAGCAGGAAAAATAAATGTCAGGAGCAGAAAGACAAAGCATTCTGACATTTTTAAAATTTATCTTTTTTATTTTTCAGCTAAGTTCACCAGGGGACAGATTTTCTAGTTCTTAAGCAGCAGTTGAGATGGATTACCTGGAAATAGTCCAGTTTAAATAACTTGGATTGCTTAAGGAAGGATGCAAGAAAATATATGTCTCTGAATATGCTTCCAAAGTTAAAGGACTACTCCTTTCCTGAGTTGTTAGCAAATTGGTGAAGAACAAGGATAGACTAAGAATTTAGCTTTTGACTTACAATGAATTTCATCCAGGCAAATATTGTACCTAATGTACACAGCTACAGTTGTGGGCAGTACCACTTTAAACTGAAGTGTCCTAGGTAATTGCACAAGTCCCCATATCTTTTCTGAAGGAAATGCCTTTAGCAGCAATCTGATTGAACTCATCGGAAACAAGTACCAAGCAGGAATTTACATCCTGTCTTTGTCTTGGGACTTGATCATGAGTTTACAGATTTGTTTTCCCTGCTAAGGTTTATAAGGATGGTTTGTCAATGCACATTGTGTATTATTTTTTCCCATTGTTAGCTCTTTGCTTTGGAAGGCTGATGTGAAATATTCCTAAACTAGTTCTTTTGAGTCTTCAGTTAATATGCTTACAAAATAGAAAGAAAAAAAAAATCTCTAAGGTAACAGCACCAGTCCAGCAGCAGAAGGAATTTAGAAAATTACAGTCTTTGGAAAGATGTAGTATAAAGTAGGAACAACACAATCCAAAGGTCAGTTTGTTTTAAAAAAAACTGCACAGGCAAGTTACAGCAACCATATTTAAAGCTTATTCATTCATGAAACTACAAAAGGACAGGGGTTTTTCTTTGTGTAGTTTGGTTTGTGGTTTTTTTAATGAAGGAAATGATGTCATCAAGAAGCAAGGTATAGAAGAGCTAGCTTTAAGGATGTTATTTGAGAGGAAGATTTTTAAATTTTGAATATCAAAGTAAGGAATATCCTGGTAAACTTACCAAGAACAAAATGAGATTGGCTTGCTGTGAAATTAGGTACTTTATCTGAGCCTCTCCAACTGCACAAGGTTAAACTAACTGTCACTTATATAGTTCTGAACAGATTTTTCTTTCCCTGTCAAAAGATAGAGAGTGTAGGCAGTCATGAGTTCCCTCCTAGTCAAGGTGGAAAACACTCCAGGAACAGGCTGCAACAGCCACTGCTGCAGAATCTACTAAAGGCCACCCATTAGTCAACTCTATATCAACTTCTCCTCTATTTAATTGCCTGATCAACTGATGGTCCTTTGTTACTCTAATCCCAGCAGGGGGACAGTATTTCTGCCTAGGGCATAGACAGCACTAAAGAGGAGCTAAGAACAGGTGAGGACCCATCCTCTCCCTTAACTGTTCATGGATAGCATTGTGTTAAATTCCATGTTGGTCTGAGGGTTCTTTATTATTTTGTTATGTTTTTTATTTGTTGTTATTATTTGTTAAGTTATGTTTTCTTATTATTTCCACAGTAAAAGTGTATCGGAATGCCTGAATATACAGAGTTGGAAATATCTAGATATTTTTTTTCTTCAGGTGTATAGGACATACCACATAAGCTCACCTAGCTTTTTGTTAATAATTTTTAATTTGAGATGGACTGAAACTAGAAAGTTGCATCTGAACCTCTTTAAATCTTCTAGAGAAAGAAGATTACTTTCTCTAGAAGAAATATCACCCTTTGATTTATGATTTCTGCACCAGTTTTTGCAGATGTACATCTGCCAAATCTGCCAGATCTTCAACAGATCTACATTTACACCCTACTCCCCTCTCTGTTACAAGCTCAGGTTCTTCAGATGTTTATTTATCAAAATATAAGAATGAAATTTCCTTCAGAAGGTTGTGCTTCTTTTCTAAAAAGAAGAAGGAAAGAGCAACTGCTGAACTCCATTACAAAAACAGGCCACCTACTTCCCTCAGTCTGGGTCTGCACAACCTCATACGAAAAAAAACAGCAGGGCAGAAGAAGAAATCTATTTTAAGGTTAGTAGGTATCTTTAAACACATTCTACCTCCACCAGTTTCAAGCTTTGATTTGTACCTAGAAAGACATCCCAAGGATTAGACTCTCAGCCTACATTTAAACAAATTTTACTTTAAAAAGCCTGTTGAGTGATCCTAGCCTGTTAACAATGTTCACTATTTTTTTAATTGAATTTGGGATACTTCACAATAAAATTCTAATTGCTTAATTGGCTGTGCATTGAAAACAAAAGATTTGTTTAACTTATTTCAGTAAACAAGCCTTACCTGGGACTGGAGTTTGTCTAAAAGTAGACACTTCAATCAACATGGGTTGGGAGAAGGAAAATCCATTCCTGGAAAATGAAGTTAATGACCTTCACACTGCACCAAAAAAAAAAAAGCACAAAAAGAATTGGTTGCCAAATCCTGAGGGACTTTAAGCATCCACAGTATTGCTAAATTGGCTGAAGATTCTGGCACTTGGCAGCTCTGAAAATTTGCGTCTAACAGAAAATCTACCTGTTTTCACATTGTATTTAACTACATGAAATACTGTCAGGTTCCTTGCTTCTGTACTCCATGGTTCTGCTGTCCCTGCTACAATGAGGGTCTTCATCCAACTGAAGGTTTTCTATATGGCTCTATACTGAAAATGGACAGGAGAACCTACAGAGCATTTGGGTTTTGTGTAGCATCAAGCATTTGTTGTATCTATAGAAATTACATGCCCAAAAATTGTTACAAATAAGAAATGAAAAAATAACAAAAAACCCTGAGCTAATTATCTTCATTCCTCCATTGTTTTTGCATTAACACATTAAGTACTCTAGAGCTCCTTACAAGGCTGTAACACCTAAGCTTTGCAACCTACAAGGCTGTTATGTGTAACAGGGTGTAGTGTTTCATGCAACAAGATTTTGCCTTGATTTCCAAGTCCTTTATAATGCTGAATTACTCAACAGACAGGACATCTGAAGGCATGGTAGATATGTAGGGAGGTCATCCTTATCATTCACTTTAGTGACCACACAAATGTCTCTGAGGAACTTCTGAGATGGACTCTCAGAAGAAAGCTGGGAGTACAGACATCTGGAAGAATACAGCAAGAAACTAAGCAGAAAAGGTTCCACATCTTCCTCCATTAAAGGCAATAGAAAAATCCTACAGCACTACTCCATGCAGGTTTTTTCGATTCCTGAACAATGATGTTCAGCACACAGTTGTGTATTAATCTTACAACTTACCACTTTCATCTCTGACATTTATTCTCTTATTTACTAAGGCACTGCACTATCCCCCACTTTTGTATAATCACAGAGATTAAAGCCTTATGTAAAGAATTTGGGTCAAAATGAATGCTTTCTTCCTATCTTTGCCTTTTCTTGACTTACTGTGAGGAGAGTTGCTTGAAGGACTTACCCTCCAAGTAAACTATTTTTACAATCCCAACCCCAAAAGCTTTTGAAGTCAATATATACTTTTATTCCTTCAGTTACACATGCTAAGTTTTCCAGAAATCCCCCTAGTACAAATGTGTGCGCGTGTGTGTATACATGCACACCCTTTATTAACTTGGCAAGGAAGCAAGGACAAAGAAGACTTAATAGCAAATTATTTAGATAAGAGCTAAAAATCTATAAAAGACTGAAAAGCTATCGCTGTTGTGTTCTTTTCTCCTCCTTAAAACATTGCTATTCCAGAGAAGCGCAAGAAGAGCAACTTTGGGAAATGAAGCCTTTCCTACAACCTCAGAATGGGATCAGAACGGGTTATCAGTGTCATCAACATACATCTTTGTCCTGCCTTTTCATCCTTGTGTGAGTCTAGTCCCCCATAACTTCCTAAATCCACTGCAAGTAGCAATTAACATAACACACCCATCTTTCCTTTAGAAACAAGAATGAAATGCAAACATGCATTTCAGGCCAAAGAGCACCTATCAGGTTAGCCTCAGCCTCAGCTTCAGCTTCAGCCAACTTGGCTCAGGAGCCGTGGAAGGTCTCCTGCTGACAAACCCTCTCACACAACCAGTGCTGCAAAAAGCAAGCAAACAAGCTGTGGTCAATAAGCTGACTGCAATCAGCTGTGTTGGGTGAAAGGGCTGACGAATGGAGGGGGAGGAGAAATGAAGCAAAAAGTCTTGTCCTCTGGGTGAAGGTGCCTAGATGTCGGCATGCTGGGTTCTACCTGGTGGTAGATACACACAAGCAGTCTCTGGAAGGAAGACAGCTTACAGACCCTGACCTGTGGCTGGCTTACTGCCCAGAAAGACACTGAGGTGCTGGAGCAGGTCCAGAGAAGGGTAACGAAGCTGGTGAGGTGTCTGGAGCCCTGAGGCTGAGAGAACTGGGGTTGTTCAGTCTGGGGAAGAGGAGACTCAGGGGAGACCTTATCACTCTCTACAACTACCTGAAAGGAGGGTATAGAGAGGTGAGGGTCAATCTCTTCTCCCAGGTCACAGATGATAGGACAAGGGGTAATGGCTTCAAGTTGTGCCAGGGGAGGTTCAGGTTAGATATTAAGAAATATTTTTCTTTACTGAAAGGGTTGTCAGGCATTGGAATGGGCTGCCCAGGGAGGTGGTTAAGCCACCATCCCTGGAGGTATTCAAGAGATGAGTTGACATGGTGCTTGGGGATATGGATTAGTGTTGGGTTGTTTTGGGTGTGGTGTGTGGAGGTTTGTTTTGTTTTTGTTTGGTTGTTTTTTTGTGTTTTTTAATTTTTTATTTATTTTTTAATTTTTATTTTAAAAATATTTAAATTTTTATTTTTATTTAATTTTTAATTGGTTGGACTAGATGATCTTAAAAGGTCCCTTCCAACCTACGTGATTCTGTGAAAGGTACCTTTCAGGGTATGAACCACCTGTTGAGCCTGTAATTAGTGTAAGGGCTAATCCCCATGGTGGTGGCCCCAAGTTGGCAGGCATGGGTGACCGGGCTGGGCAGAGGGCCTGTTCCTCCCACAGAAACCAAGGTCAGGCTCCAAGGCAGCAAGGAAGAATGCAGGTGCAAGGAAAAACATGGGGCCTCTAGGTGAGGCAGCCATGCACGCTTGCCCCTGCCCTCCCCACCTGTGGCCATGCCACCTGCACCAGCATCGCCCAGCTTTGCCCCCGCTTCCCCATGGTGGGAGGGGGGGGAAATAATATCAGGTTTCCCAATTTTCCAAACACTGCTATAACAATGAGCTGTTGCTGCACCTGCTTCCTTAGCGCTGGGCAGGCGGCCGCAGCTCACCTCCGGCTGCAGAGGCAGGCCTGGCCTGTGGTGATTAACTCCAGGAGAACACAATGGCCAACATCTGAGCCGCCTGTGTGCCAAGGAGCCGTGTTTTCCTTGTTTATCTTGCATAGCAAGTTTTTAGCACAGGGCTTTTTCACAAAGGCCGTGCCTACTCCAAATTCCCAGACGGTGAGTCAGCCAAGGTCCCCGGGTGAACCTGAGACACGTGATGGAGGGTGAGGAAACTTCACCCCACGGAGGGGTCAGGCAGGCTTTATTTTAAAAAAAAATCGAACCTGTTTCCTACCGCCATGCTCTAGCCTCGGCCAGCAAGTAAACAACTCATGTGGAGGCCCTCACTGGGGGGGCCTCACTGCACTCATTGGGTGCTCACCGTGCCTCTCCTGCTCCCTGCCCTATGTATCTAGCCTGAGGGCTGCAGCAGGAAAGTGTCTGCTTTTCACCAACGCTTGGCATTTCATCCTCGTGGTGTAGACGCGTGATTACCCTATTTTTTTATCAAGGCTGCGTAATCTATGTACATTACAGGCCTGTCATCTTAATTCCCGAGCCACCCAAGCTCCCAGTCTGAAGTACAGGTTGTGGATGTGCTGTCTCCAGTGCAACCCAACAAGAAGAACAGGCCTCTGAGGTCATGAGCAGCCAGTTGGAAATTAGAGCAGCCCCAGGGCTAAGGAAATTCAGAGGCAGTAGAAGGTTTCAGCTAAGCAAGAAAAAAGTCCAGCCTCCAGAGGGACAAGGACATTCACAGCCCACAGCATTTGCCATCTCATAAAATGGCTTGTTAGAAGTGAAAAGTATGAAGGTGATGATATTTTGCACCACCTTCAAACTTTTGTAGCGTATAGCAATGACATCTGCAATCCATTTTTGTTAGAACATTATGGATAATATTCTGTAAGGGTATCACATCGTGCTAAGAAGTAGGGAGCAGTTGTCATGAAAAAGGAATTATTATCGCTGCTAAAGATGGCCCCAAAATGCCTAGAATAACCTTTGTAAGATGCAAGGAGCTTTTGCTCTACCCTTCAGCCTGGGCACGTGTTATCTTCATATCACTGCTGTGTTGTGAATCTAACTGCAGATTCAAGTGAGGCCAAACCTAAATATCAGTGTGATCTCAGTGTCTGTGACGCTCTTGTAGTGTCACCCTGTGAAGTCCAGCCCAGGTCTGCTCAGTGATACTTGTCCTCAGAGTCCTTCTACCCTCGTTCTCTGACGTTGTTCACCTTTTCAGAGCTTGCCCTGTGTTATGAGTTGGGGAATAGGGTGGTGTGGTGATGTGGTGTGAATAGGTCCCAGGGTGGGGATATGAAGGGCTAGAGGGCCTGGGGGAAGGGTAATAAAAGGGGCTCCACCTCCTCAGGCCATCCATGCACTGTAGAATCCCACTACTCGCATCATTTTACCTCCTCCCTCATGCTAGCCAAACTTTGTGCTGGCCTCCACACCAGGACAACCTTGGTTGTTTTGTGGGTCTGCCCCCAGTTCAAGTTTCAAGGTGGCTGAAGGAGAAATGTCCCTCTTAACTCATATGGACCTTGAAGTATTTACAATTCAGAGGACAGCTGCGGGGACCAACATAGTATACCATTTAAATTACTGCTTGTTGATTTACCTTCCATGTAATTCCACATGGGTTTTATTATTATTTATTAAAGAAATTAATATAATGAAGGTTTTGTCTTTAAACTGACTGATGTTTTTTGGTTCCTTTACCACCAAGCACCACTTTACACCATCTCCTCTCACAGGCAGGGTTAGCGTGGACCTTGGTGAAAGGTGTGAGCTTCAGGCTGGGAATGCCAGAGGTTTTCTGCACAGTGCCCACAAAGTTTCTGAGACTGATTATGTTGTAGCTTGTTTTTAACAAATGTCAAAATGGAAAAAATCAAGCCATCAGTCCGCATACTGAGCCCTTCTTTGCAAAACAGAGGACCTTTATGAGGAAGCTAGCATTCATGGTACAGTATCATAGGTGTCCAGGCGACTTGTATGATGGCCATATAGATTATGTCAAGGTTTCCCCTGGACAAAATCATGCTGGAAACCATGATTTCCATCTCCAAGGCCCATTCAACCCAGAAGTTTTTAATTTTATAAATGAACATATGTTTTAATTTGAAGTCGTGGTGTGGAGCCTAGCTTGTTGAATGGCCATTTTTAGAAAGCATTGGTAACATATGTGGGATAGTGGAGTTTTCTTTTGGTTAGAGATTTTATGGCGGTGTGTTTTTTTTTTCTTGACAAGTACAGCAACACAAGCTGGATGGATTAAAGCACCTCAGTCATGTCATCGTTTATATTGTCATGGACTGTCACAGTGATTGGTGTTCAGAAAGGATGTGATGAAATGTTTATGGGGAAAACTAATCACCGTTTTGTATTTTTTATTGACACTTTGCATGGTATATCCTACACTGCTTTTCTGGGGGATGGAGGGTGGCTTATTTTGCTTTTAGCCATCTAACTCTTACAGGGGTCTGATCCTGCTCCTGCTGGAATCTTCGGGCATTTTACCACCCTTGCGAGCAGTCCTGGAGCCAATATGTCTATGAACGCAATAACAGAAGCCCCAAGTCTATGATGAGCTCTGAGCAGGAGGAATTCCATCTCCATATATGAGACCTTGCTCAGCTGCAAAACATGTCAGCATTAAGCCAGATTTTGTGCAGAGCAGCTAAATAAGAGCAAAACTTCTTTAATTTTGAGGTAGTGCTTTAATTCTACAATGTCAGCTGCTGTTTTTCAGAGTCTGGGAAGCACATCTGGAGTGCTGGTACAGTTTGTCTTGCTAAACAGCAGCATTAAGCTCTAGCTCCATCTCCTTTCCTTGCAGAAAACAAGTTTTTACACTCTCCTCTGTGGATGCAAGAGTTAAGGGCCAGCAAACCTTCGGTCCTACAGTGAACTTGAAGAAA
Organism: Gallinago undulata; assembly: GCA_026546715.1. Taxonomy (NCBI): domain Eukaryota; kingdom Metazoa; phylum Chordata; class Aves; order Charadriiformes; family Scolopacidae; genus Gallinago; species Gallinago undulata. The sequence goes on from JAOTQQ010000012.1 coordinate 59,459,290, forward strand.
ATATAAAGGATATATATTCTTATTTATAATAAAAAGTGTAACCGCATTTTTTCCCATGTGCCAATCTGTTTCAAAATTGGATATGCTCCATTTTAAAGAAAGGCAAGGGGGTATTTTGAAAATAGCTAGAATAATGACATTCACCCCAGACAGAAAGCTCTCATCCCAAATCTGGCATCCCACAAAAAGCCAAACTATTTTCCAAGATCATTCATCTCACCTGCTTAACTGTGCCAACTAATCCACTCGTCAGAGGATGTGGGAGCAGCCTCTCAGCTTTTGGAGGGCAGTTTTCTTTTACAGCAATGGGCTAGAGGGGGTGATGCTTTCTCTAAAGGCTCTTTTTCACAGAAGGCGGTTAAGGCAGTCCCTAGGGTGTGAGAAAATGAGAAGTGTAACTGGAGACCAGAGGTACGATATCAACTGCACAGGGCTTCTGCCTTCTTTCACAGGGGGAAAAAGATCGTGCTTGACTTTCACATACCTTCCACCTCCTGGCTTTTCCTCAGCAGTGAAGGTAGTGAAGAAGGCTGAATTTAAAATGGAGGTTAAGAGGTGCCCTGCAGCATATTTAAGGCTGGTTACTTGTCACTTGTCCCTGTGAAGACCTGTAGCATATAAGAGGCAGTGGACATCCTATTGGCCTCTCTCTTCCCATGTCGTACTACATTAAGGGAATACAGATTCAGAAACATGTCTTCTTATACCTGGAAAATAAATAGGGGTTGAAATTATGCCTTCATCAAGCACAGGGAGGTCAGACCAGCCAGAGAGTTAATGTCCAGGATTACTGGAAACAATACCTCAAATAATGGCTTTCTAAAACCCACTTATCAAAGGATAGATGCCTGCAGCTGAGGCTGTGAGAGAGCCCTGGGACAACAATCACGAGAGCGAGCTGGCAGTGAGGACAAGCCAGGTCACAGCCATGTTCCTGCAGGTTGGTTTCTCCAGCCAGACTAAAGTCTTAGCCAAAGCAGCCTTCTTTGGTAAAACAAAAGAAGAATCAAAGTTGGTGTACATTACAAATAATCTAAATGAAAGTTAGTATTTTTTGTGGGTATGGTTTCTCACTAGCCATCTTGGCATAGAGTAATTCTTTCTGTCCGATAAGTAAGTTTGGATATGTCTTCATTGGTATTATTTTTCATATCTGGGGTTTAGATTTCTGTATGTATGCATGCAAAAATTATGCTTAAGAGACTAGATGAAATTCAGTGCCCAAGAAACAGGAAAAAGTTCCAACTACAGTCTGTCCCCTGCCACAAATCTTCAATGACACCACTCGTGAGGAAGTGCTCAGTGTGTGTTACTCACTCAGTGCTGTACTTTTCCTTCCAGGGAGGTGAACCTGTTGAAGATCTCAGCTACAAAACAAAATAATTTTAATTTATTTACAAATCAGTTTTGCGTCTTTTATAATTTCTGTAGCAGTTTAGTTCTAGCTTAGCTCTTAAAAGGGATTTATAAAATGGCACAATGGTGGAAACAGAGCTTCCTTGCTTCCTCCATTTTCCTTAGAAACAGTAAAGGCGGTGCACCCAGATTTTCCTTTATGCCTTACTCTGAGGATGTGACACAGGTGGCAGTGTGGTACCACTTGCAGGCATAGTGGGAAATATAGAAGACTACCTGTAGAAGTGTGTAATAATGTTATAATATTAGCAATAAGGGACATGCTATAGATAAGGTGGAGTTTTGTAGCTATATTTTCAAGGCATAATGTGAAATGAATGAAGAGTTTTTAAGGGATAATATTTTCTTTAGTTATCATATTAATAACTGAATTTTAGTTATTAGCAGTGCTAGTTAATCATTATCTATGGATACCAAGGAAACTATCAATAGCTGTAGCAGATAAATCAGGGGTTCATATAGTCTCCAGCATTTGACACAAAGAGGTATGTAGGAAACATGAGAAGAGAGTGACCACATATGATGCTCCTCATGATTAGTCTCTCATCTGCCCAAAATTTTGAAGTCTGAATTGAATTAAGGTTTGTCTTTCTTTGATAAACTTCAATAGATTTCTGCTGCAAAAAACTTGTTTATTCTTCCCTTCCTTTTAAACTTTTAGCATTCATAACATCCTTTAGCTATGAGTTGCACATGTCCGCTCTGTTGTGTGGATTACCTCCTTTTCATTTATTCCCAGCAGTAAGCCTCTTAGTTCTTGTACCAAATATGTTCATGCTACAATGCCATCAACAAGTAGAAGGACAAGGCAAGTTTTGACTTTATGGTATGCTCTGAAGAAACTCTCCCCAACTGAAGAGCAATGTAGAGTGCAGTATGTAGCCTTCACCTATAAATAGGGACAGAGGAAACACATCGGCTGTACACAAAACTCAGATAACAAGAGGCTTAGAGCTGCCAAAAACTCAGTAGCTAAAATTCACTCACCAGTACCTTCTAATCAAATGACAACATATTGAAGCTCCTAAAGGAGGAGCAAGGCTATGCATCTCCAAGAACACATCTGTGGTCACTGGATTAAATCTGGCAATTAGAAAGAAAAACATTTGGGTCTCTAATACTGGAGAGATTGGAGCATGTTCAGAGAAGGCCAACAAAGCTGGTGGGAGTTCTAGAGCACAGGTCTTATGAGAAATGCCTGATGGAACAGAGATTGTGTAGACTGGAGAAAAGGAGGCTGAGGGGAGACCGTATCACTCTCTACAACTACCTGAAAGAAGGTTGTAGCGAGGTGGGGGTCAGTCTCTTCACTCAGGTAACAAGTGATAGGACAAGAGGAAATGGTCTCAAGTTGCATCAGGGGAGGTTTAGATAGGATATTAGGAAAAATTTATTCACTAAAAGAGTTATCAAACATTGGAACAAGGTGCCCAGGGAAGTGTTTGAGTCACCATCCCTGGAGGTATTTAAAGTAGGTGCTGATGCAGCACTGAGAGAAATATTTTAGTTGTAACTTGATGGTGTTAGGTTAATAGGTGGACTGGATGATCTGAAAGGTCTTTTCCAACCTAAATGATTCTATGATTCTATGAGATTTGTGCAGCATTTAGTCACGAGGAGGTGTAAATCATTCTTTAACATGAGTTCATGAGGTCATGGGTAATAGTGTTCCTTCATTTGAGTGTCTAAGCCTCAAAAAAGAGAGGGACAAATATCAACTTTCTTGATAATGTTGGAGTCACAAAAGATAGCTTAAATTTACAACATGCTCTTCTTCCAAAGCACTGTGCTAAGTATAAGCCAAGGATAACCCTCACCCCCCAATAGACTGAGATAGGGGTCTGAATTGTCCTGAACTAAAAGTATTTAGGTGGCCATAGGAACACCTGGTGCTTGGAACTTTTCATAAGATGAGTGCATTTATACATGAACTGCATTTCCTTTTTAACGAACAAAACCATCAGCAAAGACAGGAACTGAAATTCCACTTCATTCAGAGTAACACCCAATTTGCATATTATGTTACAGATCTCTCCCACATTTATGATTCAATTTAGGAGATAATGTCAATGAAATTGAACGTTGTGACTCGATAATAGACAGCTGCTGAAAGATAAATGCTGAAGAGAGGAGATATATCTTAAGAGAAAAAAAACCCTATTTTTTAATGGTGGAGGTTTGGTTCCATTGTGGGTATTACTATTATAACATCTGAGATGCTATTATTTGTGCAGTGCAATAAATTATTTTATTCTATCCATGATAAGTGAATATAAGATATTTGCTTTTATACTTCATTGTATTTGACTGAAAAACTACCTTCTTATTAGTGTTCACCAACAGACGGAGAGAGTCAGTGAGGACTTAGTCTGTATTTCAGCTCCTGAGATACCTCTATAATCAACCTGTTCCATCTCCTTTTATAATTACCTAAACATCAGTTATATAGACCAATGTCTTGAACTATCTGAACCAGGAGATCATTTAGAACTGCAGAAATGTTCAGTTCAGGATCTGGCAAAGACTTTTGCTCGGTAATACTTCAGTTTATACGGTATACTTGCTACAAAGATTGCATTAAAGGAAAAGTAAGATTAAACAGCAAGCCCTGAGGTGTCAAGGTACCGATATTTGAAACAATAAAAAATTAAATAGGTCTGGAAAACTAAATTCAGATCCTTTATATGTATGCTTTACACCACAAATCTGTTTTTTGTTTAGCATTATAAGAACCTGACCTCACATTGTCATTTGCCATCTCTGCCCCTTCCCGTCTCTCTCCCTCTCTTAACTGTCTTCCTTTTTGTTTTTTCCCCTAGTCTAATTTATCATTCCATCTTTGCTTCCTTTCTTTCTTCCTCATCTTTTAGTGTTTGCTGCAGCAGGCACAAGGAGTCTCTGGGATCTCGGTTCTCATGTCTAGGCTCTATAACAGCCAACCAGCGAAATGGAAGACCCACATTAACTTCTGCCTCCCTCTCTCATATGTACTCATCACTTTGTTGCTATAAAAAAAGATAATATCCAACCGTCAGTTCGGAATTTTAAGAGAATGCAAGATCCTCAGTGTTTTATGCAGGTGAATCTGACAGCCAGACTCTACCAAGTCTTGGAGAACCAATGGTTTTTAATTTTTTTAAGGCAGGCCAAAGGCAAACCGACTCCCATTCATTACATAAAAATAGAGGAAGCTGTATTTACAAATGCATACGGACATGGAAACATGCTAGTTAACAGCACACACAATTTCAGAGCTGATCTGCAGGACAGGCTTCCAGAGACTGCTTTCCTAGATGTATTCATAATGAATGTTTTACCATTTTCCTCATAGGCACTGCTTACTATGTGGTGGGCAACTGATTACCTGTGGACATTATCTATTGTGAAAGCAATCTCAACATAAACTTGAATATAAAGTTGAAGAACAACTTGGACTCATGCTTGTCAGGTCACACGCTAATGGACCATAATGACAGTAGGAGAGATGCTTATTCTCAGGTTATTAATGTTTTGTTTGTTTGATTTGTATGCAGCATGTACTAGGAGCCCATGACCGTTAATCGTAGGCAAAGATGGAATGATATTCTCCATAACTGCACTAAGGGAAGGGTCTCCCCCCGAGTGGACTCTGAGCATACTTGTCTCAAGGATAGACCCAACGCAGTCAGGCATTCTGTTCCTCTGGGCAGCTGCAATGGGCACAGGGCTACTGCTCAAAAGGCAGAGCTGAGCACAGCTGCTAAGCATCGCACCTCAGCTCCCGAAGTACAGACATATGTTTTTCAAGTATGTTGGGGATCAGCTGTGCATGGAGTTTCATTGACAAAAACTAATGGAAATATTGCCTAAATTGAACACTTCATGCAGGTAGTTACTAAAACATTTACAGGCATGCCACAAGGTGAAATAATTAACTGTAACACTAACAATTTTCATGATAAGTAGTAACAGCATCCTGTAGCACCATCTGTTGCTTTCAAATTCCCCACACAATGGGGGATTTCTTTTTGATATGGCCTTGCCTTCAAATTAGACACCATCATACCTCAAGACCATGTAGATGTTTGGTTGTCTTCTCAGCCCACCAGTTAAACAGAAGCGCTATGTGCCTGATGACAGTTATAGAATCTCTGAAAGGCATAAATAAAGACAGAAGATGTTTACATCCTTTCATTCGTCTAGGTTTACTTGGCCTTGTTGGAATAGTTATTGCTTGCTCTTTGTGAATATTTCAATCAAAAGGCAGTCTGCAGAACAAATTGTTTGCTACCAAGATACAATACAGCCTTTTTCCGAACATCAATAATAATAATTATTATACTTATAATAGACACGATTACAAAGGTTGTACTACATCTTTGGAAAAGTACACTTGGGTGTTGCTCAGTATCCAGCAGGGCTTATGAGCAAACTGATAAGTCTTCAGTAAAAAATATTGAAATAAATAAACAAGTAAATCAATGGATATACAGCCTGTTGATTTTGTCAATTTTGCATAAGTTGTCAGCTATAATGCAACTATTTCATTTGTGGCTGTATCCAGGGGGTCTCACATGCTGCGCACAGGGCACAAAAGGTAAATTCAGATTTAAAAAATCCACTGCACTTTGCCCCATCAATAGGGATTACATGGGATTTGTTTACCCAATGTGTTTGCATTCTTTGACCATCTTTAACGGCCATATAATTTCACATGTATATAATATACTTAAAACACCTATGAATATAATCTGAATCTTCTGAAAAGTAAAATAATGTATGATTTACTAAAGAACACTAAGGAAACTTGCAATCTTTGTCAGAGTTTGAAAATTATTAATAAAAAAATGTCTTTGGAGATTGCAAGCACGCTTGGCAGTGAAGGGACTTGAAGACTCTGTTTTTTCTTCAGTGCAATGAAAGCAAATGATTTCTATGGGGAATATTCTTAATTCTGTGCTGCAGATTACCTAAACGAATAGTTTTTTTTTTTAATGCAATGAAGTCAAGATATTCATAGGAATTATTTTTTTTCATAAATCTTTCCACAAAGGAAAATAAAACAATGGGAAATGCATAATTCATGTGCTTCACAGGGAAAGGGACACATTTTATTTACTATTAAAAGTAAAAAAGAATGTCAGTTATAAAGTAGCCTGGGTAATACTGGATCAAATTCAGTGTTATTAAAAGATGATGTGAATTAGAGACATGAGGTTCAGAAAAAAAACCCACTGAAACTGTACAGAAAAAAAAGCCTTTTGAGGTCTGGTATAGAAAAAGCAGAAGACTGGAGGATGTGGTTCAGAAGGTTTTACATGAAATATTTTCAGTCAATGAGAATAGTCAGCTCATTTTTAGAAATGTGTAAAGTGATATTATTGCTTACCCACTTCAATCCATCAAATTAGTTCTGTAATTACAAAATATTTTAAAGGGGGGGATGGTATTTCAAAACGTACAGAATTTGATTATTTTAATTCTTTTATATGGTTGGTTTATATACTGAATTTACTGAATTTACTGAATTTACTGGGTTAACTGTTTAGTGAATAATTGCATAAATGAAGCTGGAAGAGAACTCTGGAGATCATCTAGTCCACCCTCCAGCTCCAAGTAGGGATATCTTCAAAATTAGAGCAGGTTGCTCAGGGCTTTGTTCAGCTGAGCTTTGAAATTCTCCAGGGATAGGGATTCCACAGCCTCTGTGCCATAACCATGATGATGTCATGGTAGTATTCCAAGATGTGTCTTTTTTTTAGAAATAGGTGCGGTTTGTGTCTGAATTCTATCTTTAAATACTGTCTACATGCCACCTACAGCTATATGAGTTCTGAATTTCTTGCTCTCAGGTCATTATGTTGAGTGTATTTCAGGTCTTTTCAGCGTTTTAATGATGTGTATATGAAAGATACATCAAGAGAAAAAGAATATGACCCCTTTAGAATGTATTCAGTGTGTACAGCAACATAACGTTGAATATATTTCTGTAGCACTGAATAGGTTTATTATTGGTTGAAAGCATTTATAATTATTAATATAACGACTATACAGAGTAATATGTTATTTTAAATTCTTTCCCTCTTCTTGAAGTAGCAACTAAAACTTCATTTCAATAAACACTTTACCAGAAAATGCTCATTTTCATTCCTTTGATTTTTTTTTTCTAAAAAAAGGAAAAAATCCTGCTTTTCTTCCATATCTGAAAAGAATCAGTAAAAGTTAAATGTCTGGTGTGGATTTCAAATCCCTCAGTTGGCTAAAAATTCCTTAAACTCACTTAAATTAAATAACTTTGTCACTAATTTGTAAGTGGTAGAGGTGAATCTAGGCTATTCTTTGAGAAACAATATTTTTTATATTTGAAATAATATCTGTATCTTCAAAAGATGGTATGCATTATTGTAGACAGATTTGGAAGATCTATTTTGGGGGTGATGAGGAAAGACAAACTAAATGGTGCTAAGTTTTGTAGGCACTGACGAGAAGCTAAAGCATGGCACGGTGAATTTTTATCTTATTGGAGGAGGAGATATTGCACTAGCTAGTGCTCCTTCTGCTGAAAATATCAAGTGCATAGAAGGTGATGAGCTTGCTTTTTAGTATCCACCCTAAATTCAATCAGCAAGATTAAAATCGACTATGAAGTGCATGCAAAGAATGTAACTCCTACAAACAGGCAATGTGCTCAGAGTGCTCTTTCATTTACTGCAGTAGACCAAGGTTACACTGCTCACCACTCAAGAAAGAAATTATCTTGATGGTGGTGGATTTGGTTTTTCTGCTTAGGATTTGGTTTTTCTTGGTTTATTTAAAAGCTACTGTTATTGTGAAACCCCAATGGACTTCCTATTCACTTGGGTAGCCAGAATATGTGATGTTATCCATTGTGACAATTTTATTAATTCACTGCTACAATAAACCGTGACTATCTGTAGCGTGCATGCTGCATGCTGAAATTCATATGACTACAGTAGTTAATAACGGGGGATTTTATATGCCTTTCTTCATTGTTTTTTCAAACAGCTCTTTGTGAAATTTTCAAGTGTCTCCTACTCAGTAGCTAGTTATAACTCCTTGTAGGTGCCTCTGTTTTCTTGTCACACACAGCATAGAGAATGATCTGCCCTTTCTCTACTTTTTTTTTGATTAATTCAAGTAATTACTACTTGAAATCCCTATTTACTTTATTTTGATGAAGCACATAAAATTACAAAAATCTCTTAATAATTAATCACTTTCCTTATTAAAGAAATGGACGAAGATGGTGTTTAGCTATTGACACTAGCATGATCCATTCTGCTAAACAGAGATTTGCATGTATTTAGAAATACATTGACCCAACCACAACTTTTGCTTCATTTTCTTGAAGGATAGCTTTGTTTTATTTTTGCTTCAGTGGCTACACAAACTAACCAACTTGGCCTGTATCGAGGGATGAAGTTCCTTTGTAGTGGTTCTAAAAAAGTGAATTCAAAAGAAGTTTGCTCTGAATTGTCCTCCATTAATTTCAGGTAGGACTCCTAGATTTCCTGGGGAAAAATATGTCCCAAGAGCTCTACAGTCCTCTAGCTTACCTACAACACCTGCAACCTACCAAGGCCTGTGCTATGGAAACAATCTGTTTGTTCTCCTTAAGTTCAGTGCAAGTCAAACACATCAGATCTATTATGGAGATGATCATTTTAATAAGATGATTTGCACTCAAGGTTTAGCATAACACAAACATGCAAACATTTTTCATTTGAAAAATGCAGCAGAGCTGCATTTCACATAAAGGATCCTTTCACTTAAAGGGTCTAAAGTGAAGTTTCCAAAGTCAGCAAGGAAAGGTTCTTTGTACCACACATTATCAGCCTGATCCATCCCTTTGTGAAGACACTTGCAAAGACTCCCACTGGTTTCAATTACAGATGACTACCTGTGCATTGCCTTCCCAAAAAAGGTGGACACAGTTTCAGTACCTAAGCCAGTAGTGGTAACTAAAAGATGATATGTGTGTTCCTTCCAATATGATGATATCAATACCCAATATCCCCTGGCAAAAACACCTGTCTGGTGTTTTGTTAGCAAAAGTTTGGTATTCTTTCTGGTGATTTTTTCCCCCTGATTAATATATTACAATTTTCAACAAAAATAAAATGTACAGAGCAATGTTTCCTACAATTCCCCAAAAGACTTCCATAGGGAACCCGAAAGTTTAGAAGGAAATTACCTGAATAACCTTCCCTCTTCTGCCAAGTTTCTTTACTGCACCAAACAGTTAAATGCCACTGTGCACTCCAGCTATAGCATAATACAGTATTGATTATTACAATCCCATGAGCAGGGGAAAACTGTATGCTGAATTGTACTCTTCACTGTAAATTTCAGGAAGATTTATAGTCCTTTTTCTATACTTTATCCAAAATAGCTGATCATGGCTATACAATGATAAAGACCCAGGCACTAAAAATATTTTAACTGCAGTTTATACTTCAATTTAACAAATGAATAATGTCTTCAACTATCCCATGTATTAATTATGCCACAGCTTCTTCTCCTTATAAGGCTTTGAGATATGACACAGTAAGGATGCAGCCTACCAGGCTGCTTTGTCATCACTTCATGGGTTTGGAGGAGGAGGGAAGGGAGGAGGTTGCTTACTAAAACATACCATCTTTTTGAATTTAAGTAGAGTTTTACATCTCTGCCACCCATATAATCCTTTTGATGATCTCTTTAGAAATAAGACCCCAAAATCAGGGAAGGGAGTGAGTGAGTACCTTTTCTGCACAGTGCAGCCACTCCTGATGCTGCTGTCGGTAGAGAGTGGCCCCTGTCACTCACCAGTCATCTGCAGGCAGGGATTTGTGTATAAAGCTGGGTAAAGAGAAATTGGGAAACCAATTCCTCTCAACTGTGCCATAAATAGGATGACTTATTTCTCTGGAGAAAAAAAAAAAGCATATATACATACATAAATTTAGCTGGAGCTGGAATAAAAATGCATGGGAAGGGAGAAGGCATATTCCTTTTTTATTATATTCCACTGCTGGAAAGCCATTCCTTTCACTCTTTAGCACTTAAGTACAAGTGTATATGCCATTTATTTTCTAAAGCCTCTTTTTGCTACAGATTTCTTGAATTTGTTCTGGTGTTCAAGTTCACTTGACAATTTGATTATTTGTTGTATTAGACCAGGTATATATAGATCCTCGATCTTCAGACAAATCGTCATTAAGTGCAGGACCTCTGCCTATTCACTAGCTTACCTGTGTCACTTAAGCTGTGATTGCTTGTATCCACACATCCACAAAGCCATGGCATGTCGCTTCACGTCTGTGTTTTCACTTGCTCAGCATATCCTCTCCTGATACCTAAATTTAGATTCAGTAGCAATTCATTCTGCAACTCATACTGCTGACAGGGTAGACAGTTCTGTGGTGATATTCTCTCTGATGTGCTGAACGCTGCACAAGACAGAAGAAATCATTAATGTATAAAACTTAACAAGATGACAATTAATGGAGAACATGGCTCTCTGGGTGTGTTTCAAGTATATGTTTAAAATATGAATACAAATTCTTTTGCAATCTTAACTGTTCTCTATTCAAGTCTCCTAATTGGGATTGAGAGCTACTAATTGTATTGACCTGATCTCAAGCCACTCGTGCCAGGATTGATTTTGTAGAAGGATGAACGCTCTGAACCCAATTCTGCAAGTGCTTCTTATGCACATCCCTAACTTTAAGCCACATGAATAGTTCAATTTCACACAAAGGTCATTCTTGTGCTCTCAGGTTGAACATGTGCTCAGCTGCTTTGCTGGAGCAGGGCAGGAGCATGCACCCCATTCAGTAGTTTTTCACCTAGAACATTTAATTATTTTATCCAATATCTTGTTGCTTGGCTTCCAGGTAAGTCATTCAGACCAAAGACTCCCTTTTAAATCTTCCTTCCCTTTCTGGGAAAGAAGCTTCCCAGCTGTTCAACTAAAGCTGTTTAACTAAAGCTCCATCTTTTAAACCGCTGCTATGCCAAACAACGTGTTTTGGATTAGCCTGATGTTATTTAAAATTTAGTTCTTTTCAGCAAATTAGGAGAAACCTAAAGAAGCCATGGTGACAACTAAGTAGGGATTTTGCATCAGTTTTAAGTTAGACATGTATATCAAAAAAATCTCCTTGTCTTTCCCTATTATCACACATCACTTGAACCGTGTCTGTCCTTGTGTGGGATAGCACAAGGAGAAAGGAATCACAGGCCCACTGTGTCTCTGTGTTTTCTCTTAATTTTGTGGCATATGTTACATAATAAATTTAAACCTAAATTTATTTCTCTGTAACTTAAGCATAGTCAGATCATTTTGAGTTGCCCATGATCCAGGGAACTACTGGAGAGAGTCCAGCATAGGGCAACGAAGATGATTAAGGGATTGGAGCACCTCCCTTATGAGGAAAGGCTCAAGGAGCTGGGACTCTTTGAGCCTGGACAAGCGAAGGCTGAGGGGAGACCTTATCAATACTTATAAGTATCTAATGGGTGGGTTGAAGGATGTTGGAGCCGGACTCTTCTCAGTGGTTTCCAGTGATAGGACAAGGGGCAATGGGCTCAAGCTGGAACATTCAAATATGAGGAAAAACTTCTTTAGGGTGAGGCTGATGGAGCCCCGGAACAGGCTGCCCAGGGAGGTTGTGGAGTCCCCTTCCCTGGAGATCTCTGGATACCGTCCTGAGTGATGTGCTCTGGGCAATCCTGCTTTAGCAGGGGAGTTGGACTAGATGATCTCTAGAGGTCCCTTCCAACTCTGACAACTCCGTGATGCCATGATTAATGCATATCTGCCCATTATCATGATCAAACTGAAAAAGTTCAAGTGGTGTCAAACCATAGCTGCTAGATCACGTGGGTCATAAAATACTTCTGAGGCCCATTTATGCCAAGTCCATGCAAGTTTCCCGAGTACACAAGTTGCAGCTTAGATTAATGCATCATGTAATCATGTATCATGCATGACTAATAACAACCAGGATAAACATAGCACACACCCAGCTGTAGGGAGCCTGACCTGGTGAAATCTAGTTTATCTGAAGTCTAGTTTATGAATGCTCTTCCAAGACTGCTAACACTGATCTTCACCTAGAAATACATCGGTGGCCTTCTGCTTCCTACAGTAAGAAGAAACATAGACCACATTCCACAGAATGGAAAATCAGTTCAGGAAAGTTCTTTGCAACAAAAAATGCATTCTTGCTTAAGAGCATCTAGCATCCTCTGCCCAACCCAAAACCACAGAGGCGGATTGACAAATAAGTCTCCCTCTCTAAAGCCATAACGAAGAGCTATATTAACAAGGCAATAAAAAAGCTTGTCATAAATCAACTGCTTTGTTTCTTCAGGGAACATCAAAAATTTTCCTCAGATTCAGCCTATTCCACCCTCTACACCAAAACCTCCCAGGGGCTGGCAGTCACTTGGTCCCATGGGGGAGTCTTGCTCTCCCAGTGGGAGGTCTGGTGAGGATGGTGCCCACCCATGGCTTGCAATATGCAACCTCTGTCCTCTCTACCCATCTGCAGTGGTGCAACAAGGAGCCCAGAAAGCTTATTTAACATCTCCCAGTTTGTGTATAATTTCTTTCTGTTTCTACAGAAACAATATGGCAACATCATCCTTGCAAAGACAAGAAAGCATCAGGCTGAAGCATGACCTTTTCTTCTATACAGTCATTTTATTGTGGCTATATATTAATGAGTAGCAAGACCTTAAAGAGCAGCAGATATGGAGCTCATACTCTCATGTTTCTGGTTAATTGTTTACTATATATCAAATTCATTAGACTAACTCTGCTGGTAGGAAATTTCTTGGTACAAAAGTGCAAGCGTGTGCACGCACACACACCTATTTACATGCACAGACCTGTGCGTGTACATGTGTGTGTTGAACAGCTTCCTATGGGAAGTGATGTTTTAACAGTGTGTTTGCTGGAGCAAATGGTGTTCACACAATTCCAAAGCAGATGCAAGATATCCATATGCTATGCTTTTTTTATCTCTTAAACCAGATTTACTGCAAAAATATGTGCAGTGTGTGGTAGTGATTTTTAGCTTATCTATTTATCTCTGCTGGGTCTTGGACTTTTTCCTTGCTTTACTTGTTTGTGAGCCGCCTGGTAGAAGACTCATTAGCATTTACTGAGTTGATAAACAGTTTCTATTCTCCAGTCTTGTTATCATTTTCTATTACATTTTCTGAATCAATTATTTTTATTCACTGATACCCAGCCTTGTAAAAACAACTTTGAATAACCAGCACATTAAAATGAAACACCCGTTAGAAAACATTTGTTAAGAAATATCTGTCCTTTGATAAGCTTTCTTACTATTCTAAGCAAAAATTTTGGAACCAAGTCCTTTACCTCTAGACTGCCCAACAGCTAGATAACAGAAACACCCATCTAGTCTGTCTATCTACCTACCTAGCTATGTATCTTCTATTTCCTTACTGAAACCTTTTTCCTGGATAGTTTATTTTCTGAGCAGAAATTTGCAACATCTGAAACAAAGTGAATAAACTGTTGAATATGCTCTCCCCCAAACTCTCCCCCAAAAGGGAATACTTTGTGGTGTTTTCTTTCAATTCTCACATCCTTGATGTTTCATATTCTTTCAAAAAAAAGTCAGTGAAAAATGAACAAGTCATGGATTTGCAGTGCTCTAATGACTTATACTAATGTATTCCTTCATCTAAATACAGATTTCTATTTAAAATTCAGTATGCAGGGGTATTATGAATTCTAGTTTAATAGATTCCAAATAATTGCCCTTTAGAAATGATGAATAGCTGTTTAAAGCCACTGATAAGAATATACTATTCCTCCCCTAACAATGGGCTTTCCACATTAACCGTATCATATATGCCCAAAATTAGTTTATTATTTTTTTTATTGATATGCAAAGTACAAGCTGATGGCAGATGGCAAATAACCCCTCACTCTAACACCAAACCCTCCCCAAAAGCCTTGTCTCTGCTACTGTTCTTGTAGGGGGACGAAAAAGAGAGATAAGAAGATAGCTTTTATATTGAAGGCAGGCCACTGAAATGCAGATGATGCCATCCTCTCTTGTACTCAGTTTTCAGATTTTCTGGCATAAAAAGAATAAGATATAAGGTTGAAATAATGACGAGATTTTGCAAAACTGCAGTTCAAGAAGCTTTCTCTGTGCTGTTCATGCTATCTCTGACTGCCCTTTAAAACAACCATTCTAGACTCGTTCTTTCATTTAGAAGATGAGCATCCAGAAATGCTGAAATTAAAAATACATTATTCATATATTCAACATAGGAATGACCTGACAAAAATTTCACTTAACAGAGCTGATGGTTTCTTCATAATATATGAAACCCTTTGAAAACACCAAGCAAAATAGATTAAATGCATCTACAGTTGAATTTGCAGTTATGCATACAATACGATATTGGAAGTTTCTGAGGTTGTGTATGTTTTGTGTGCTAAACACACCCGCTGTACTTATATGCAGCACTTGGGAAAATATATGCAAACCTTGAATCTATTAGAAAACTAACACAAACAGCTGTTTCTTTAAACACTGGGGGAGGGGGAGGTATTTGTGAAGTATTATCTCAAATATTTAAGGAGACATAGAAAGATATTGGACACTGACACCAGTGTCTGTCAAATAATGTGGTACTGCTGAAGTTATAAAAAAGTACTTTATATATGGGTTTACACTACACAATAGTTGAGTTCTACTAAGCTTTAGATTCCAAGTAGAAATAAAACACTTGCTGGGTGAAAAGTAAATATATATATATATATATAATTGCATTTAAAAACATTAGTATTTCCTATTATGCACATATTGCACGATGTGACATCCTTGTACTAGTGCTCACTTGCTCTCTCTGTCCATATGTGACTGTATGTAATTGTATTTGTGTACAGTGATTGCATTTTAGCTGGGTGTTTGCTACTGGAAAAATATTTACTAAAGCTAAGAGCAAAAAGAAAACCTCTTCATTCTTTCCTAGAAATTAGAAAGTTACTGTAGGAATTGTTTGGCTTTCCTCATTTTCATCTTCCTACCTAGAAGCAACTTAGATTTGCTTTCTAATTAATTTTCCCTTGGCAAAGTTAGCAACACCACAAAAGGTCCTAAAAGTGGGTTGAAGCAATTTTATGTCTTAACCATAGTTGGTCTATAATACTTGGTTCTAGTCCCTTTAGCCTTTTAATTTTTTTTCTATAGGAGCAGGGCAGCTAACCTCCTCTCAGGGCCTTTTTTCCCCTCCCTCTGGGGTAGGCTGCCTTCTCCACACACCACTGGTACCCAGAAAAGAATGGTTCTTCTGTTTGTCTGGCTGCCTGCATATTGCATCCATTGCTCCATTCAGCCTGTCTTTTCAGCTCGGCTAGCTGCCGTACAACTTAGCTTTTGTGCTCTACTGCCAGGGGTTTTCTGAAGCCAGACGCTTTTTGAAAAGAGGGTATATTTGCATAAACAATACCATGTGAGGAGGTCGGCTGGAAACAAAATCAAAATTCAGCTGAGCAAATCTTCCTGAGCAACCCATTTCTTGCAACCAACACCTCCTATCGTTACCATCTGTGTACTAAATTATGGCCGTAAACGTGTGCAGCTTTTTCTTTTCACTTGCTGTGTTGTACAGAGTCCTCTTATCAGCTGAGGTATATTTTGTCTTCAAATTTAGGCCTGAACAGAGACCCTTAAACAGAATTTGGTATATGGAATGAGAAAAATATGGTTGTGTTAAATAAGGAACAGAAGGCCAGCCATGCATCAGCTAGCTTGCAACCCAGATTGGATTTGTACTGAAGACTCATCAAAATGCATATCAGAAACAAGATCTACCCATCAGCTTACTGAGATTTCAGGTCAGTGATGGCAGGGCAGCTTTATCGGAACAGAGCAGGGAGAGGAAGGCTTACTGCTGTGGCTTATAGATGAAGGAATCATTCTGGAAGCATGTGTGCTTAAAACAAGTCTCTGGTGGCTTAAAATATTGGATATACTGAGTGCATGTGTATGCACATAAACACAAATATACAGAGGTCATACATATGTATACATGAGTGAATTCATGTATATTTCTATGCAAAAGTGCACACATGGTCTATGCTACATCCCCTGTGTGCATTTACAATATCTTACCCACGGGAATAAAAATAATTAGGCTAACCCTGCAAAAAGGCAGACAGGCAAACCAAAAGTAGCCACATGGAAAAAAGGAAGAATACAGTTTCATAAGCCACTGCTCAAATCTCCCACTTAGTTGCATTTTTTATTCAAATATCCAGCTAGGTAATGCATCTCTCACTATTCCATTAAATTGCAATCTTAATTTTGCTTTCTTGCTCAGATGCTTTGTATATAATTAATAACAATATTCAAAATGTGCCTCCCCTACTGCATTAGGTCTGTAATACGGCATCTTCTGTTTTGCACTGCCTATTAAACCACACTCCTCTGTCAGAAAAATGGTGCTTATGGATGCATTTGACATAAAAAAATACCATGAATGAGGGGTTCTCCTTCTACCCCACCACCTCACTGCCCACTTTCTCAGCCCCAGTACCGAGCGCGATGGGAGAAGCCTGGTTGCCTCCGAGTGTTAACTCCATCCACGGGTTAAAACAATGTGCACATGGGGATTTTTGTGCTCCTGTTTTATTGATCTGGTTTCTTCCCACACAAATCCAAGCTCAGGGGAGCAGTTTAAACAGAAGGTCTCATATCTTGTCACCTATAGACCTATCTCCCTTCCCAGGCATCTCCCAAGTGTCTGAAGTGGCCCCTTGCCGTGAGTCAGACTTCACTTTTCTGTCCTGGGGCTCCAGTCCAGGGTGTGTCTTACCCCGAGGATGTACCCAAATGGGCAGTTAGTGGAAAACTGGGAGGAAATACATTCACTCCATATAATTCCCAAGTTCTTTATAACATGTGGAGATCTATTATTCTTACCTGGAAAGCAAAGTGGCCCATTTTATATAACACTGGAAAATGAATACCAATGAAGGTCCTGTTTAGGAACTGGGCTTAGTAACACTTTACCAGGTTTCAGTTTGGGGGAATCATCCCTTTATGTCATTTGCCATTTGTGACATGAAAAAAACTGCTACACAAAAAACATGTATAAACCACATCCATTAGTGTTTAATAGGTATGCTAGAGATAGAAATGCCTGCTACATAACATCTGTAAATATGACTTTGTTATACTACTTGATTGCCCATAATAAATCTTCATTATTTTGAAATTAAATGCATGACCAGTATTCCTTATTCAAACCATCCCCAGTATTAGTTTACAACATAAGTGACTGTTTCAAGTAAAATTAAAAACAATGATAAAAATAACCAGAACTTTGTGCTTGACCAATAAAATCCAAACTACCTGCTACAATAATGTCATAAAATTGTGATTTACATGCCCTAACACTTCCAGGGTGAGAGCTCAGCACACAAGAACTGATTTCAGTTATACCATAGCTAAAGAATGCTGTTTCTTGAGCCATGATTTTATTAATGTGGTTGCTATAATTGCATCTGTCCTTTACAAGAAGACGAAACAAAAGCAGCCTGGGGAACCTGTGAGATAGGCAGAACCTGCTCAAAGTAGCTGCTGATAAAAATTTGGTATTGATGGAAGTGGAAATTTGAACACAAACTGCATCAGCAGGTCTGGGTGAGCTGCAACATCAAACCTGGGACAGATGAAGGTTAGAAACTGGCCATGAGTACTCTTCTAGTGGCAGTCTTGGACACAGGCATAACAAGTGGCCATCAACTCCAACAGAATCGCAAGCTCAGGGACCAGAGACCATATTTGTCTCCTGCCTCCTAGTATTGTGGTGGACTGAGTCTTTCCCAAGCCCAGTCTTCTGTGTGTGCCCCTGTTTAGCCCTGTAAGGCCAAAAAAGGTCCTCTGTCTCTCCAAAAGCCAGATGTGACACCATTGCTACCTCATCCAGCTCACTCTGTTCCTGGCTGGTACTCTCACATAT
This sequence comes from Gallinago undulata, assembly GCA_026546715.1. Classification (NCBI taxonomy): domain Eukaryota; kingdom Metazoa; phylum Chordata; class Aves; order Charadriiformes; family Scolopacidae; genus Gallinago; species Gallinago undulata. The sequence continues at coordinate 59,477,713 of JAOTQQ010000012.1, forward strand.
CTCCTTCCAGTGAGGTCTGAAACAAGATCTACCAATTGCAACTGGTCCCTGCAGTGGGGGTGAAACTGTTATAACCTCATGGAGCTCTCTGCTGATGTCAACAGGAAAACATCTACATCGAACCTCAAACCACCAAGGCATATGGAGGGCAAGATACTTTAGTCGCATTGAAGACAATTCCTCACGTTGCAGCTAGACCATAAATAGGGAAATACAGGAAAAACTCTAATTTCAACATTTGGACCACTGTCATCTCACTGGTCCAAAATACGGTATGTACTCCCTTCTTTAAAGACCAGTTAGTGTCATGGTGACTGGGCTGCTTCTTTAAAACGATGCACAAAAAAAGACTCTTTCTAAAACAAAGCTTAGGGATATGTCAGAAAAGCAGAACTTGCATTTGAGTGATTAGCAATTATGCATCCTGCAGTTAATAGGCTCCACATGTGTTAGCATTACATTAATCTGTATGTTAATCTCTCTACTTTTCTGAGGATTTCTCTATATTACCCTCCCTGCTCAGAAAAAAAAAATAAAAAATGGAAGAAATTCACAAAGAAACGATAGAGTTTATGTAAGAGAGACATTGCCTGATTAGCATTAGCTGTGTACTCATTACAGTGCAAGAAAAATTAGAGGGGAGGGGAGGGTAGGTAGCAAGAGAGAAGGAAGAATGAATTCCGTGTTGTTTGCAGAATGTGTTTTTCATGGAGCCTGCAGAAGGCTTTGGAGGGAGGTTTGCATGACTAGATTTTGTAATCCTCATAACTTAGAAATCAATAAGATAAATGGAGGAGAACTGAACAGCTAGTGCCCTCAGTCTTGATGATCCCAGGATAAATCCTTTTAATAAACATGAAATTGAAGTAGAGCAGAAACTCTAAGTCCTACTTTTGATTTAAAGATGTTTTTCTCTGTATCTGATACATTTCTCGGGATTTATTCTCCTCCTACCTTTTCAGTTTTATGTCTCTGGCTACCCATACGGTTAATTGTTTTTTTGCATTTATTCTTCAATGATCAAGCATGCATATACGTACATAACACATGAATATATGCAGACAGTGGGAACATACATATAGTTTTGCTTTGTAGTGGCTCCCAAGAAGACTTAATGGAAAATTACTGTCATCCTAGAGTCGTTTTGTTCATGCTTAAAACATGCAGTTGTCTGTACGGCATATTCACAGTTGTGAAACATGGAGACGGAGAGGAAAAGAAGGAAAATTTAGTGTCATTTAGAGACAGATATACTTACAGATATATTTTGCTGTGGTGGTGGTGACAAAGGAATTATTTAAGAAAATGAAACAAACTCTACCATTTTCATAGCATTAGGACTCCTTCACTAGTTAATTCATCAGAATTGGTATTTGACAAGGCTTGGTTTATATAATAAATGTTTGATTAATTTATACATTTCTGCAATATAACAAGAATTTGTAAGATTTAATATCCAGGCTTCCCTTGATATACACAAGGGGGGAAAATACATTTAGATCTCTCATTTATTTTCCAATTAACTGTTCTTTATCCATGCATTAATATTACAGATGTCTCAAGAATAATTAAAAAAGATAAGCAATTTATAAAAATCTTCACATTTCATGCTAATTATCATAATGTAATGTTACATTTCTATTAGCAGCTTTTGTTCCCTCCCCCCATTCTTTACTTCTAGCAACCCCGAGGCCTTAGCCAGTCAGCAGGTTATAAATCCTTGTTAAAATACAACACGAAGCTAAGAAGCTTGCACCCAAACAAATTGGACAGTGATGGAGCTCTCCTTTCTTTACCTTCATTTCCCAACAGCCAGCCTGTCATCAAATATGAAAACAATGATGTTTTTTCACAACGTTTTGCTGTGAAGTCTAAGGGGCCCCTAGAACAAAGGGTTGTGAGTATGGACTTTGAAGAATCACAGACAGACCATAAGAAAGGCAGAAGAGAGCAACTTGATCCTATGATTCTTGTTAAAGACATAAATCATGGTCTTGGGAAGAAACTACAGAGTCAACATATCTACTATCACTATATCACGCAATTATATTTGCAAGCAACTAAATCCCATCTGAAAATGAATTGACTTGTTTGTTCCCACCATTCCTACACAAGATTATTATGGGGATTTAAAAATAACCTGTCTATGGGAATTCCTATTGACATTTAATGGTCAAGCCATCAAGCCAGAGAAGCATGTTCTATGCCACGTTGTATTATATGAGCTCTCCCACACCTCCATTCCAGACAGCAGTAGAACCAAACATGCAGTTAAGTTAAACATTATTGTAAGCAGTTTGGAGTAAGAAAAAAAAGCAAGTTCAAAACACTGACCTTGTGAACAGTTTACTTTGATAAAGAGGTTTCCTTTGCTGAAATAGGAGACTTCATATCAGTAAAATGATGTATGCGCTCAAGTGTTTAAAGGAAGGGGATAAACTCGTCCAATGGATTCCCTAGAATGAACAACACGATCAGCTCCCCTGGCAGTGGCACAAATGGCCGGGACATGCACACGCAGAGGGACACACGTGTGTGCACCCCCTTCTACTCTGGTTCCACACAGAAAAGCAAAGTGCACTGTTAGCTGCAGCGCTCGGCAGCCTCTTCTGCTCAGCCTTTGAGCAGTAATTTGTGTCGTAATACAGATATCGTACCTCCATACGGTTCAAAACCACACTCATTTAAGCATTCAGAAATAATAACGTAGTTTAGGTTTCATTTTGGTTTTATTCCTAAAATAGACTTTGACACAAGGTGGTGGAAATGAGATATTAAATGAAAATTCTTGCTCCGGTGCCAAGTCCTGAAGAAGTCTTTCCTTGAGGAGAAGAGTACATATGTGCATCTCCTCAGCTGCTACCCGGTCTATTGATTCAAAGCTACAACAGGTTTTTTATATTACTTAATTTATCTTTATTTATTGCAACATTGATAACATTCAAACTACATTAGATAACGTACTAGATAAGATACCTTTTTAAAACCTCTTACTGAGATCCTATTGGGACTGGCACATAATTGAAAACACTTAATGGAATATTTCAGGGCATATCGCCAGAGAATGAACAGGAGAATCACATTTCATTTTAAAATGCCATACAAAAATCACTTAAAATTATCATAGCTGTGGTTTAGTGTAGAAAAGGATAGGTATTATAATTTACATAGACTTTCTTTCTTTCTGAAATTATTTTCTCTCTTTGTTGCATTTGACAAGTCACCCACTGTCTTTTCAGAAACATCTGACATTCTTTTTAATTAAGTAGTGAGGGGCGACAAGTAATACATTTCTAAAGGATTGCTGACTGCACTGGGTGTGTTTTCAGCCTCTGGGCCAAATCCCCAATTGGGTAACTCCCATGGGAAGAAATAGCAGTGCTTACAAGTTCTGCCTTGACCTATTCTATGATGGTACAAAGCCAAATTGTAATACTCTTAGTTAGGGCTTGGTTTACACTGTCCGTACTTCTGTCAGGCCATAATAACACTTAGGTCTCGGAGCACTCAAAACTGTTAAGTTCTAAGTTTTCTGATGAACAATACAACAAAATTCATCCAAGGCACTTTTCAAGCTGGAGGTCTTATCGTGAATTTCCTGGGTGCTTGTGCAGCCCCAGACAGAAGGAGATGTCCTTCTTCATCTGCTCTTCAACTGAAGAACTGTGAGTTTAAGCGGGCTTTCCTACAATCACACAACAGACTGCCTAGAAAACTGGGAATGGCAGCCAACCTGCCTGTGCCCATCATCCTATAGACTACAGAAGGAGATCCCTGCAGCCAGCTGAATTCCACACACATTCATACTGCAAATTTACCACTGAAACTCTCCCTTGAGCATTTCTGAACAAGGAAAACTTTTGCACAAGAAAAACCGTTTGTGCAAAGGATATCATAGTCAGGCCAAGCATTAAAAGGAGTCTACAGCTGACAAAAAAAAAAAAAAATCTGTGTGTTAAATGAATTCAAACAAAGAAAATAATTTCAGATGTAAATTTTCAAAACACAAGTGCCTCTACACACAGAGGCAAGTATACAATATTTTGCTGATTCAGGCTCAGCCAACCCCACCCTAGGAACCTGCTTTCATATATGTGAAGAATTACAAGGGAAATACATAAAAGTTTTGTTGTATCTGTGCAACTTTAGCAGCCTTGAGCACTCAACCCTTTAACCCTAATTTTGTAGACTAATATTGTTTAATTGCTGCTGATATTTTAGCTCTAACTACTGCTAAAAGAATTCATGCCAAAAAAAAGACCATGTCACCCAGCTCTATTGCATTCTAACAGCAGGCAAAGAATCCACCTGGGGCAAGTGATGGTTTAATTTAGCCTCTGTTCTTTTTGCAGTCTCCTTTGCAAGCTACATTTCAGAAGTAAACAGCACTGGATTGTTTTTGCCCTAGCAACAAACAAGACAAACAGGTTCTTTCTATGCCCGGGCATTAAAAATTAGGGCTAAATCCAAATAAAAAGGTTGAACTCAAAATTCCTCTAAAGACTGTGTTTTGACATGGAGCTCCATTTTAAAATGCATGAGTCCTGTTTGTAACTAAGTCTTCTAAGATGAGTCTCTTAGCATCAGTCACCCAACATGTTAAAGGGTATAGCTCATCCCTTGTCTATAATCCTGGTCCAAGACCAGGATTTACATGAGCAAAGGGGTGTGACCACACATTATCACCATATGTCTATGTACAGCTGCCTGCAGGTTTGAGAACCATAGTGGTTAATAAGCCCTTCATAAAAATGCAGCAATGACAAAAAATATAGCAAATATTCTGAGAACCAGCTCATTCTTTCCACTTGTCATTATCTACAAAAGCCTGTGCTGCTACCAGGTAATATTCCCTGCAGGCAGATCTTTCCTATTGGGTGCTCAGAAATGATGAGGTTCACTGGAGCTGTTCTCTTCTTTTCTGTTGAGTCCATTGGAATGATGACCCTAAATCTAGAAACTGAATGTAGCGAGGAAGCCACAATTGCCAAAATTGAGACAGCTTATCAGCTTGATTCCCATTTTGCAAAGGTCAGGCCCAAGGATTCCCTGATGCTGAGAGATTCTCATCTTACAGAGATAAGCAGAATGTGGATAGAGGCTGTGTTGAACAGAAATTTCCATACCAGAGTGGATAGCAGAAATCAACACACTCAGATTTCAGCCTATGGAAAATAAGTTGAATGTGTGAGCTATCTGCATTCATGGTTTTGCCACTGGAGGTGTTGAGCAGCACCGGTCAATTTAATCAAAATCAAATCATTGTCTTCCTAGCTAATAAAAGAAAATCAGCTTTAGCCACAGTATTTCAAATAATGAATGCCTCTTTCAGAATACGTCCAAACCTCTCAAATAAAACAATCGTCTAGCTAATATCATATCCGCCTCTTGCAAATCCCATGCACATTTTCACCAAATGCCCCTGCCATTGGCTGCTGAGGTAGAGTGATCAAGATTGAACAGCACACAACATAAGCTCACATCTGGGACATGTCAAGAGTAGGTTTTGAACCAGGGCATAACACAGAGATGCCTAAAGGAACAGTGACAAATATTTTCCCAATGGCTATGATTTAAAGCCTAGGTTTACAGTGTTTGACCTCATCTGCCTTTGACAAAGTCACAGGTACCAATGACCTATTTCTGTTTATGGTGCCAAGCTGGAGTGGATGTTGCTTTGAAGGACACATTTCATATATCCTCTGGTATCTGAAGTGATGAACACAGGGAGGATACAAAAAAATAAGTAAACAGCGTGGTGAATGTGCTATGCAATTTCACATACCTGTCATGGGGGAAGGGGTTTGCAAGGGTACACGTGGGGTGCTGTTTGCCAATAGACGTTGATTGTTTAACAGTCACTTCCAGGCAGTAAAAATGGTTTCCAGTTCAAGTGCCAGGTAATTTTATAGGATAATTATTAACCTTACTGAAGATATTAGAGTCTAGCTGCTGGGAGACTTGTGAAGTGTGAATTATCGCTATCGGTCTGACCAGGAAGAGTAGCTAATCCCCTCAAACATTTTATGCTGAGCTGGAGATTATCCCCCTTTTTAGATATTAGAAAAATCTTCAGAAAAGATCAAATTACATACAATTTTTACAGTTGTGAGCAAGCGTGTACAAGATTTCTCTTCCATTCCTCCAGCACCCACCCACCATCCTTCATACCCACCCTTCTTCTCAACAAGATGTTAAGAAAACACACTTCTTTCTCAGCCCTCTCTGATACTGCCATCTTCCTAGCACACCACAAACAGTGAAGTAGTGATGTGAATCTCATTATATCTTCCATGGAAAACATTTCTAAAGATGACAGCAGAGCTAACACCCTGTGCTAAGACAGTCAGAACAGCTATTTCAAGGTCCCACAGCCTCCCCTCCTCCTCCAAAGTAAAATTTGTTGTGCGGAAGATATAAACACTTTTTTTCCCCCCCTTCTTATCAAGCCACTAGTGAACTGTTGCTGCAAGGCACTGTGATTACTTGCCTTTCATTCCCACCACTTTTACCCAACGTTGTCCTTAAAGTTGAGCTTTTTGTACGTATCCCAAAGCCAAATCCCACTATAGAATGTTACAAGGCCATATCCTGTGAAGGAAAGTGTGAGCAAACAAGCTCTTCTGCACCTATCAGGGCCAGCTTGCTTAAAGAAAGCATCATACATACATAGCAACAAAAAGAAATAGAGGTTAACCAGAGGGGAAGAAATTAAGAAAAGCTGTAACCCAGTTTTTTGGAGGGTCTCTTTTGAAAAGGGAAATCATGGAGAGTCACCACAGTGTGCCCTCTTGCATATGGTATTCCTCACCATTGGTATCTCAGCCCTGCCCTAACACACAACCATGTGTTTGCACATCCTTTCTCCCTGGTTGTCTGGCACAGTCATCTGTGAGGAACGTGCAGAACTTGACTTTTTCTGGAACAATTGCAGAAACATGGTCTCAGTACCTCCAGAAGCGTTAATGTCTTTGTTCCAAGCCCCAGCTGATGACGCTTCCACCCATTAAGCTCCTGTCACGTACCTGCAATCCATACATATTGGTGTTAAGTACGCAGATGGAGAGATGGTTTCCTGATGTGAGTTAATGCCATTTTCAACCCACGACTGGCGAGTGTCTGCCACTAGGGAAAGCAGTAAATTTCAAAAGTCTGTCCTTTGTTGATTTGTTACCCATCTCGCGGCTGCTTCCTCTCCTCCCTTCCACATGTCTCTTTTGAAACAGCACATTTCTAGTGGCATGCTTTGAAGAGATGTTCCCTTGATTAGCTTGCCCTTTCTTTTTCTATCCCCAGAGCTTTGTAACTGCCTTGTTTGCCCCCCAGAGAAAAAAAATTGAACTGTTACGTGTTAGCGCGCATGGGCTTGCATTCCTCATACTGTTGGCTTTCTCTCTACCCACTTTATTTCTTGATGCAAGAGCGGGAAATACTCTCTTCAAGGATAAAGGCAAAAATTTGCTATTGGACCAAGAAGGGTAAATCTATGTGACAGAAAATGCAACCACCCAGATTCCCATCACAGAGCAACTCCTGTTTTGCACGGCCACAACTGGTACAGTGATGCCAGAACTGTGAGGCATGTGGGAGTCCAGCAAACACTTCCAGTCATTCCCCTAGTATCCCACAGGAATTTTTTTTTTGTCTTATTTGGGTTTGGACTTTTCTAAATGTGGTACTGGATTAAATGTGAATTTTGTATTTCCTATGCTATCTCACTTTGCCTAAGCACATTCACATACTACTTTTGTGCCACTAATAGACACCTTAGTTATTCCAGAAACTAAGAGAAGGGAACTGTACTAATGAATTCTCTTTTACAGAGCATCTGGAATCTTCACTTTATTCCCTAATTTTGTCTTAAAGCTCCCAAAACACTGGGTGTCTATTCTCCTTTTATACTATGTTATAAATGAAAAATAATCCTTTCGTCACCTACCTGCCTTTTTTTTTTTTTTATAGAGATCCTGGTGATATAGTTTGTAAATTAAGAGAAAGCTGGGACAGCATCATATAACAGAGGGTTTAAACTACTCTTTTGTATCGATGGGCTACTTAATTTGTTGAACTTCTTGAGCCTTCTACCAGACAAATGTGAAAATTAAAATAAAATTGTATAATATTTTTATTTGTTTAGATAGAAGGGGGAAATAAACTATTGCAGCCTCTCTAAATACAACCTGCTAAGGATTCTATGCACGTAGCTATAGATCCGGCTTAATCACAGTCCAGAAACCATTGCATATCATAAGCAATATTATTCTTTTCATAAAGTTGAGATGTAGGAGTTCTTTTCCTTGCTTCCTTTCCTGGATTTTTTGATTAATTCAGGGCGTGGCTTGAGTAAATAAATTCTTCCTTTTGTTTTATTGCACCTATTTTGTACATTTGTTTTTTTTTACCTTGTTCACTCTCTGGAGAGAAGCTATGTGTGCTCATACATTGCTTAGTGCACAGTGGCTCTAAGCTCAGGTAAAGTCTCTAACTAATTTCTAAGTAAATACCACCCAAAGAAAGAATTCAAGTCATCAGGTTTTGTTCCACAAAGACTTCCCAGCTGGCTGATAAAAGGTATGAGACTTGCCCCCTCTTTAATCTTGGAGGACCCAACCATGTGTTTGCATTGGTAAGAGAAAAATCAAAACACCTCTGTATTGTGCTGTTTGGGGGGAAGGGGTAGGGAAGGTCAGTCTAGACAGGAAAAACGGGTGGGAACAATTGCTTCACAGGTCTGTGCCTGTCAAGTTACTCTGTGAACAGGCTGATGTTCTCTTTTTAGACAAGGAGACTCTTTTACCCCTAGAGGTGCCACCAACATCTTTCAGTTATGTAACAAAGTATCCTGAAAATATATTATATCAAATTAATAATGCCCGGTATTCAGTTTTTATATACCTTGCTGCTAAAAGTGAAGGTCTCCAGGGAAATTTGTTTTATTTAATTTATACATTGCATCCCGTGATCAACTTTTAGATTAATTTAAAATAAATATTTGAGTGACATGACAGCTCTATTAATGTTGGCACAATGGCAGCAAGTCCCTGGTCAATAAATAAAGCCAATCTGGGTCTTTTATCTTAATTTGCTCCTTGTAGAAGTCTGTTCCAACACACAGACCCTCTGAGAGCTAGTAGTCTTTCTTCTGTAATGGTAGCCTTTTTGAGGCTATGTGCATTCATTATTATGTTCTACTTGTTATCATGTCAATATTGTCCCTAACTTTAAAAATTAATCTTGACTGTAGCTGTCTCTCCTCCTAATATATTTAGAGTGAGCAGTCACATCACCTCCCCTGCCTTTATTTTGCCAGGCTAAAAAAAAATATCTTGTTTTTTCACTCAGGTTTGATCACTCTTGGTGCAGCCCATTCTCTAGAGGCCCTTCTCCGCACCCGTTCCAAATTGGATCGCTCCTGCTTCAAAACGAAATCTTAGGAGAGGCTGCAGAGCATCAGATGTGGTTTTCCTCATAGTACGACACCACAGATTTTCTTTGTATAGGAGGTCACTTTGGGGGATTAGGTGCCTGAGCGTCATTTCATCTATTTCATCTGACTTAAAAGTTCTTTTCTGATTATCCCATAATGAAGTTTCTTCCTTCCCCCCACCCCACTCCCAATCCTCATTTCCTAACAAACATATACACTTTTTTTTTTACAAGAATCAAGTCTAGGAGTTATTACTGTTTTCCAGACTTTCCCATTTTACCATGTGCAAACCACTTGCTTTCTAGCGACCATTTACTTACTACAGACTTAGAAGCAGCTGTAAACTTGGTAAGATTGTCTGATATTTTTTTGATTCCCAGATATTTCCTCTGCTGTTTGAATGTGTTACAGAGCCCCAGAAACCCATCTAAACATTTTCCTTGGAGGGGAAGATGGGCAAAGTCACCACAGTCAATGGCACAGCAGTGTCCTACTGAGCAATGCTGCAACCGAAATACTGAAGATGAAGCCAGCCTCTTACTCAAGATTAGTGGGGCGGGTAGAGGTTTGAGAAGATGAAAAAGTAAAATCAAGATTTTTCACAGGCCTTTTCCTTTATATACAGAGAATTCTGATTGGAGGACTGTGCTCATGGGGATTTGAAGGGCAAAGTCCCACGTGCTGCACTGTCAAACTCTTTGGGTCAATGGGACCTTGCTTGAGTAAACAGGGGGTTTCAGAATATTTGGGATCTAGGTCTATTAATCATTCCACTCTGTACACATCTCGGGTCATGAAGGTTTTAAATTTTATTCTAAGTCTTAAATGAGACTCTGACTCCTCTTGTATCCAATACTCGGGAAGTTCTTTCACTTGAGTAAAAGCATTCCCATATGTGTTTATTTCAAGGAAATGCATCCATTTTTAGTTCTTCAATTTCCTTGATTTCATTTCCTGAGATGTAAATCTGCTCTGGAGTCCCTGCCATAGCTTTTTTCTTTCTTTCTTTCTTTCTTTTTTTCCTTTTGCTATTCTTCATTTATTGCTACAGTCCAGGCTCAGATTCATCAATTTTCAGCCTGGGTGAATTTAAAAAACCCCACTATTAACTTCCTCCTGTTGTGTGCATCTAAATATGGTAGTTTCTTTTTCCTATGAAAAGCTTTGCCAAGAGACTGTTAATCTAACCTTGTGTCATTATATCTTTCATGGAAATCCATGATGTGGAGAGGTCTTTACCATCTGCTTCCATCAGGAGGGTTATCTCAGTGTCTAGACACTACAGTGATAGGCTTTTTAAGGTCGCTGATAGATAGACGGGGCTTTGGGGAGCTTGCATTTAATCCTCTTCAGATGTGGATGGATGTTTTCCTGCAGTCTGGGATGAAGTTCAGGATTGTATTTCAAACAAATTTGTCCTGGAGTGTAAGTGGGGCAACTTTGGTTAACACTAAACTTTAATGGGTCTGAGGGACTAAATGTGGTATCTAATAATAGGTAAATCAGAAATCCTGCATTTTGATAAAAGATATGTTTCTCTTCTTTTGCTTTTTTAACACAAATTAAAATTCTTTAAGCAGAGTAAAAAATTATGTATACTTTTTTTAATGGTAATAGTTTCCTTCAAGAAAACTTACAAAAAACATAAAAGATCAAAACAGCAAGGGTGCATGTGCCTATATGTGTACTTGTCATTTGTTTATTTTGGCACAATTCTGTTTTCAGAAAATGACAATAAGGCAAACATACTCCTGCCCCCTGTTGCGTTCTGGTTTTTATGTGAGAGTACAATGCAGCAATGTTTGGGTCTCAAACAACAGAAAGCAGTGTCTTTTCTGAAAACCTGCCTCCATGGAAACTTTTAAAACTGCCAGACATTCCTGCGCTGTGAGGTGTACAACCTCCAGCAGCACTCTTGGTGTTCCCGCAGTCCCTCAGCACAAAGAGCACAGTTTCCCCTGAGAGGTGGTCATTGCCTCCATGGTCAAGTGGTTCTAAAGATGCCAAAAGGGCTTTTACCTGACAGGAGGATCCCCCTGTCAAGGTACTTGTTCTTCATCTATGCTCTTCTCCGGCTGCTCTGAGTGCAGCTTGTGACAGCTCCCTCCACCTCAACTTGATCACTTGTGAGCCTCCCTCATGTTGTTCTTGCCCTGGCTCCTACTCTTGGCCCCAGCTCCCCAGCTGTCTTGCACATTGAATTTGGTTACTTTGGGTAGTACAGCTGGGGTATGCACAAGTCCCCTTCAAGAGAACTAGTTCGTCAAGGAGAGCTCCTCAGGGACCAAGTCTGGCACTGTTCTTTGTATTATTTACAAGTACAAAAGTAGGAGTGTGAATCAGTGAATGACAATTAGTCATTGGCAAGGACAGAAAATATTGTCAATACAGAAAACAGAAGGAAGGAAGATCTTAGTGCCCTTCCAGATTGAAGAGCTAGAAACACAAGTAAAATCATCTGCTGTGAGATGGAATCAGATGAAAATAAATTAGAGAGGACAGATGTGTCCAGATCAGTCACGTGCAGGTGGTTGGAGCTAGCACTATGATACGGTTATGAAAAAGATATGTATGGCCCTTGGAGACACACAACAACTATCTCCAACAGAGGAAAGAAAGCCTTCCTGCAAGAGCAGAGGACTGAGCTGAGTGACCCCCACACATCCCTCATTCTGTGTCCAAAGCTGCTTCAAGCAGCTTGAGATTGTGAAGGAGCACAACAAAGCAGAGGTAGCCTTCCTACAGTCTAGTACTTTTTCAGTTCCAATTTAAGCCACAATACCAAAGTGAAGAGACAGCAAAACTTTAACATGTTTGTCTTTCCTGCCCAGAATTTAACTGTCCTCCTGAACAGCCTTCTACAATTCTGACCACCTCAACTTCCTGGTCCCCAGGGTATAGATTTGCTCTTCTCTCCCTCATTCAGAGGCTTGTCTAATCAAGCTTTCAAACCTTTTTGTCAGCCTGGTTCATCGGTGGGAGACAAATCTGCACAGCACTGAAGAAGGGATTTAAGATTCCACTCTGGAGAGGAGTCCCACATATTGGCTAAGACGTGTTTGTGAGTGTGTACATCAAGGACTGCACAGCAGGAACCCCTTCATGAAGGGCTGAAGGACATTTTAATTTCCTGCCTCTTCAGTCATTTAGCTGTTGAAAGAGGGTGCTACAATGCAATGTACATTTGACACAATAGGCTGGATTAAGTTCATCAACACACCAAATGCAAGACTGCTGTGTGCCACCTTGGCACGTACCCACCCCAAAATGTTCACTGCCAGGTCTGTAAACTATCCGAGCCTCTTCCAACACAAGGTGGTCCTGCAATGATACTGCCCTTTGTCCACCAAAAGTCAAACTAGTAAATTATCACCACTGAGCCAAGCACAGGTTCAGGTACACACTTCTGCACAGAGGAGCACAATTCAGTTCTTCCAATGGAAGTTTTACACCACCTTTCCTGAAATGGTTTTCTTGAAAGTTTCCTTGAGTGTTTTCCTCTAAAGTACAGTAAACTGAGCATTACTCTAACTTTTCCTGGCAGCCAATGGTGTCAACATCCCATATCTGCAGGTGAAGATACACAGTTGAGGGTTTATGGGGTATGTTCCTTGATGGCAGTCCTTCATGAAGGAAGAGTGGGTACCCTGCCTTTGCAGCACCACAGAAAGCCAAAGCAAGAGTGAGCGGCTTTGGGACAGGCTGAGTTATACATTTCCCTTCAGCTGGGATTTAGAATCCAGAAAAATTGAAAGGATAAAGCTTTTTGCTTGTGTTTTGCAACCAGCTAGAAGAATGCATGCTTTCTGCTCTGAGACACTGTATGGCTACCCGTGTCTGATTTTTATAACCATCGTTTGTAATTGTTATGTCACAGAGAACAGCACACAAACATGGGGTTTTTTTTCCTCTCTAAGAAGTTCTAATTTAACAAGCAAAAAACTAAAAATCAGATAAATGTGAGAACAATCTGCTGTGGGAAAAAAGTACTTAGTTGTAGCTCAGAAAAAAAAACCACCACAAAAATTGGTGTTTTGCCACATAATAAGAAATAAAGGAAAGCAAATATAAGTATGAATACAAGTATCCATCCTACCTAATCTGAAAAAGAAAATCTTATATTCCTGCTCCTCTGTGGGTTATATCTCAGATTCGAAAGCTCCAACTGGAAAAAGTATACGGATCTGTTAAAAACATAACTGCTTTTGACCAGCAAGCATATCATAATTCCTCAGACTGTAATTTATCAGCTATTTAAATAGAAAGAGATTGATCATGCCTCACAAATCCTATCCTGCTGTCAATATTCAATAGTGTTTTAACATACTGAAGAGTTTGTGTTGCCCAAAACACTGGGGTGCTATGATTTACTGGCTAGGATTGATTATGTTTCTGGTAGCACAGATGGCTGAAGTTTTGGTTGGAGGGATTTCTCAATAGGATGAAATAAATTCTCAGCTGCTACATCAGGGCATGAGGGTCCTTCTCACTGGGGAGAAGATGGCATGCCTCCCACGTGGCATGCTTACAGTTGCATGTCTGCCATATTTGTGACCATAGATATAGTTCTTCCTTTTTTTTCTAAATACTTTCAGACTGGAAGCTTAAGAAAGCTTCCAGGTATCAGTTAAAAACAACCAATGTAATCATAGTTTCCACTGAAATAGCAAGCACAGGCAAACAGTTAACTGGTGGAAGGAAGAATATAGTTTGATCCAGCCACTACTTGGCAGATCTTGCTAAAGGTAAAATTCTGACCAGTCCAGCATAGAAGCATTAAGATGAGAGAGGAAAGCATATACATTTTCTTCTCTGTCGCATCAGTGTAGAGTTCAGGGATACACTTGCATTCCTCTGCATATAGGATGGGCAGAAAAAGAGCAAGAGAATAACCAAGAGCAATTGCAAATTCCACTTGTCATCTGTGCTAAAGTGAGGTCCAACCTTTAAGCAGTGAATGATAGGTGAGTAACGTTTGTCATTTCTGAAGCAAAATGTGCTCACATATTTTTCCCAAACTTTTGTTGTAATGAACAGACTTCTGCAATATTTTAAATAACGGCATGTATGTTATTATCCTAGACTAAATGCAGACATTTAATTACTTAGTTTTTGGGGTGATGATTCGGACCCAACTCCAATTCTTCCAGATAGAATAGGGACTATATAGACAAACGTTTCCTTTGATAAGTTAAATACTTATCAGCAGGGTAAAAGAGTTGAGCACATTTTGCTCAAAAGACATCATTCATTGACAGCAGAGAATATGCAGAACTAACAAAGGCAAAATCATCCATCTTTTCTTTGACCTCAGCCTGCTACAGACCTTCACTACTGTGAAGGATGTTTTCTTACAAATGTGTTTATTTTACAGCCGGAATATAGTGTTTCTGCCCACTGCTGGAAATGGAGAAGCTTCTGCTGGCTTGGAGCAGAGACTTTCTCTCAGGAAAGCGGAACTTTCCCTGAGCCCTCACTGGATGTAGAACAGCTCATAAAGCTGAGACGTCTCACAGACAGCACCTTCCTGTTACCTCTGTTCACGAGACAGGAATTCTCATGCGGTGACAGTTAAATGAGTGAGAAGTCTCACTGAATCACACTGTGAAATTTGTTCCTTGTTGGAGTGAGATAGTGTGCTGTAAAAAGCTCTTTGAAAATGAACAAGTCTCAGCTGAAACAGGTGAGAGCTGACAGGTTTGGTCCTGCACATTACATTCTTTTGTAAGTCAAAGTGATGCTTTCTGTGAAGATTCTCCATGCTGCGTTAAAAAAGAATAATCTTTTGTCTTGCATATATGCTGTAGGCAGAGACCACTTAACTGTAACGGTGGATGGGATATGGGATTTATAAGGAAAGCTACACTTGTAAAGCAAGAGAAGATAAAAAAAAAGGTTTCATACATTTAAAGGATTACATTTCAAACTATAGAAGGTTAAGAAAATAAGTTTCACTAGGTGCTACTAACAAGACAGAAAGCCTCCATGAGATTTTCAAGCATGTATTAGGTACAACTTCTTGGGCTTCAAGGTTCTCTTGCTCTCCATGAAGCTTAGTCTGTGAATAAGAGGAAACATTCAGCCTAATACTTGGCAAACCTACCTCTGTATTCCACTTTATTGTCATCTATATCAACTTATGACTTGCACACTGGAGGGGAAGGAGTCACGGAGGAGGAGGGAGGAGGGATGGAGTTGCAGAAGTAATGAACATAAGATGCAGTGGGAGATTTCGGTTAAGCTTTCGGGAAAATCCAACCTCAAGCCTCAAATTCTGTGTTGCAGAAGCCAGTTTTCTACCACAAGAATGAAAACCAGTCTTTCAGATTTCAAATCTAATAAGTCTGAGGCATTTTGCCTGTGTACTATAGGCAAAGCTTATTTTTAATGCTGGGGAAAAATAAAAGCTAACAATTAAAAATGAAAGCCATAACTAGAACACACAATCTCTTATTAAAAAAATGTAAACAACTATATATAATGTGGAGAACATACTAACTGATATGGTATCTTTTGCCTCTGTTTATTGCTAATTTGAGGACAGATGCTGATGCCTTTTCTCCCAAGTCAACTCTTACTGTTCAAGCAACTCTAACATTGACTGAAACAGACTTGCAAGTGGAGTGAAGTTCTGCTTGAGTACTCCTTAGGGGTGTCAGCACCTGGCTCTGGAAGCCACATTAATTTTAAATATACTTATGAAAACAGAACAATGTTTAGGCATTACCACTTTTGATTGCTAAACTGCTATGACAAACTTTGCCAGCTGGCCCACGCATGCACAAAACAGACTAGAAACGTTTGCATCCAGCACAGAGTGGTTACAGAATAAGTTTTATATGCTTGGGAATACACACACACACACATAGTTCAGCTCTTTGAAGTAGAACCGACTTGAACCAAAGACAGTCCAGAAGCTTTTACCATTGATCAGAAAAAAAAGGCTTAGGTACTGTGGTTGGTTCTGCTTGGTGCTCTCTACAAAACAGCACATCCGAACTAGAAGCATGGCTGTGTGACTCCTTTGAGAGTGAGGAAGCATCCAGCTGCTCCCCTTGTAAATAGGTCACCGGTAAGAAAGCTGGCAAGCCAATGTGAAAGGTGTTCAGCAGCAATTAGCCATTTGAGGGATCAGGTCATTAATAGAAAAAGGGATCCAGAACTTGAAACAAGTGAAATTATTTCCTTGTAAACCCATCTCTAGTATTTGCCCAGCAAATGCATTCTCCGGCTTCATTTACTACCTGATGCCCCCCCCTCCCCGAAATCCATGGCACATACAGCAAATCCTAATTATGGGAGACAGGACACAGAGAAGGGCCCTCTCAGCTCCTCTAAATCCCATCTCTGTGTCAATAAACACAGAGTTGCATCTGTTAGGGTATATCTAGTGGTTGTGCTTTACTTCAGCCATGGTTTAGGCTGAATCAGCCAATGAATAAGGCGATAGATGCTCTTCCCCACCTCTTGCTCTTAGGAGACAAAAGGAGGGATAAAGCGATTTATGAGTTTAGAAGGAACTAATCTACTTTAATGAAATATTAATAATAAAATAAAAAGGAAATAATGAAATAGATACAACATGTACAAAACCTTATCAAGCTCCCAGGATGACCTCACCAGCAGGCACTGGGGAAGTCCCAGACAGGACTCAGTGATGGATGGGAACTGGATTCTGGATCTGGAGGCAGGAACACACAGATTGGGATCAAAGGCAGACAAACAGAGTCCTCTTCAGACATTGGCCATTGAAGAAAGAGGGCTGACCCTTTGATCTCTCAGTTTTTATACTGAGCATGGGACAGATGGGATAGAATACCCTGTTGGTCAGGTTTGGGTCACCTGTCCTGTCTGCTTCTCTCTGCAGGTGGGACCCCTCTATGCTTTTCCATTCCAACCCTCCAGCGGGACAAATAACAAAGTTAGCTGACTTTGGTTGTTATATCAATAAGTATAAGGAAGAGTCTCTCTGCATACCATTCCTTGGCATCAACCATAAACACAGGTTTTATCACTCTGAGAACGAGCAGTTTTCTGCACAATGAGCTGTTAATTTCAGAGAGGTAGAAGAGTCTTAGCTGAGAAGTAAAATTACTGAACAGAAAGTTGGTTCTGTTCTACCTCAAACCAGGACAACTTTCTATATCTTTTTACCAACTGAACAGCAGGAAATGAAAACACTAAAGGCACTAGAAATTCAGGCAGGAAGACAGATGATCTGTTCTGCTTCTGAGGAAACATAAGACCATCAGATACCAAGAACATCCAAGCAGACACAGGGACTTATTCAAGGCACTGGAGCCAAATTAAGCATTTCTTTTAAAAAAAAATAATATCATGAGTATCATTAGTATTTGTGTATGGGGAAACAACAGTGCTTTTCTCAGCAATTCTCTAGAAGAAAGCCAGTGCCAGCAGTGAAGAGTTATCACCAGGAGAGGTGCACTAAACTGATCAGAAACCTTCGTTTGCTTCTCTGTCATATTTATCTATACGTCCTGGTTTCGTGTCCAGGGGTCACAGGATCACAAGAGCACAGACCTGTTCAGGCTGGAAGGGACCTCAGATGTCTCTAATCCAACTTTCTGCCCAAAACGTAGTCAGCTGCAGGATCAGACCAGGTTGCTCAGGATTTTATCCAAGCGGGTCTTGGAAACCTCCAAGGATGGAGACTGCACAGTCTTCCTGGGCTTTTGCTCCACTGCTTGGCTGTCTTCATGGGAAAGCAGTTCCTCCTACTATACAGTCTGAACTTCTCTCATTTTAACTTATGCCCATTGCTTCCTCTTCCCACCACACACTACTATTAAGAGTCTGGCTCCATCTTCTCAAGCCCTGCTGACGAGGGCAAATATACCAACAGGTATATTCCCCAAACTAATATGATGGGAAATTTTACAATCAGATTTAGTATGAGCATATTACCAGCTTTATGACATTTTCTGAAGGTAGAGTGTTACATTTAAAGCAATACAGCCATAGCAAAATTGACCAATTCTGGCAGAATATAGAGACACAATCCTTCAAGAGATTAAACATTTACCAAAAATAAAATCTTACATACTACTAGTCAGATTGTTCTAATTCAAAGAATTATTTTCTATGTGGGTCCTCAGAGATAAATAAGTACACAGAAACTCTCCAAGGATTTGAGACTCACATGGTCGCCACCACCACACCTCCCCTATCAACCTCCCCCCTAGTGGTAGCTCCCTATTACAGATATTTTTTAAAGCTGCTTTATAAGCAAGAGTACAACAACAGTCTCTTCAACATCTTTTGAAAACAGGCATGAACTAGGTAGGAGTACAGCAGATGGAAAAATCTTCATACATGTAAAAAAGAAATGTTGTAAAGCAGATGGTGATCAGTTGTTCAAGTCAACTAAAAAGAGGCATTGGTTTTCTTTGCATGAAAGATACTAGAAAAAACTCCAGTTATGAGGGCAGTGAGGGGTGGGCCACGTGGGGATTCTGTGAGAATAGAGTAGGTTCAGGAGAGCCTGATAAGAACAGGTTAACATCTATTGGAGGTGAAAAGTCTGCTTTGGGATATTTCTGCTTCAAGACAAGAGTTAGATAGAGTTTGATTTCTGTCCATATTCTGAATTCATGGTATCCACCCTGGTCTCATGGACCCAGCTTTTCTTTGTCACCTTGAAGGGATAGCTCCCAGGCTTTTAATGTCACATATGAATCTACAATTCTGGAGTAATTAAAAAAAAAACCCACACCAAAAGACAACTGAGTACTGGAAATAAAGAATAGAAAAAGTCATTTGGGTGGTGCAATGACAAAAAAGACATCAAAGGAGTAAGGAAGTCAAAGACCTGAATGACAACAGAGAGATGAATGCCAAGAGAGGGCTGAGGCCATTCTTGAATTTGCTGAGAAAAACAGTAGACAGTACTGTAGAATAGCATAAAAGCTCCCAAGCCATAAGACTTGATTCCTGTTGCCAGCAGACTCACAGCTTCACAGAGGAGCTGTGGATGGGACAGAACCCAAGAGGAAGAACAACAGCTTCGGGCTGAGAAACGCTTTTATTAGCAAAGACTTTGCCCCTTTGGGTGATAAGTATCATTCACCCACATTACAGATGAGGTAACTGAGAATCAGAACTGTAGGCTCTTGGGTGTCAGGACCAGCTCCTACTCATTTTGAAGCCTAGTAGAAAAGTGTTTCTTCATTAATGATGAAGTGGTGCATTAGTTCTTAACCACAAGGCTCCATGAAAGAGGATCCTGGTTCTGCCACCGCTCTTGCTCCACAAAACCTGAGCTCCAGTGTCAGGATGTGTTCAGGTTGGCAGGACAGAATCTGGTTTGCAAATTAGAGCAGGATCTGGTTCAAGTAACTATCTGCTACAGACCCGTGCTTATAAATCTGTATTTGCATTCAGAGGGGGTTAACAGAGCAAAACTCAGAGGGGAAGAGCAGAAGAGTTATTTGCATAGCTACAACAGGCTTAAAACTGTTGAGTGATTGAATGAAGAATAAAAATAAATATATTCACCATGAAACAAGACAATTTGAACTCAGAGCACTTTTTCAACTATCTACGGAATATTTAATTGGTATTAAATTGCAGCTTGTATAGTGTAAGCAGAACCCTTCATTTCTAACATGGCAATCTAACCACAGAAAAGGGAAAAACACAAATGTCCTTATAAAGTCGAAGCCTGTGGTTTTGGATTAACAAAGCGACATGATTATTTATTTTTAGATCAAAAATTCAGTCTGGTTTCTTTTGCAGATTCCTCATACCTCTGCCCTGCCAGGCTTTGACTGAAAGGGACAGCAGTAGTACCAAAATACCTCATATATTCCTATATTTGCACTATTACTGGCCCAACTAAAACCAGGATACTTCTGCTTCCCCTGACCACTGGCTGACTAAATTTTCTTCTTCCAGGATGGTTATTTAAGAGGTGTGACTGTCAGACCCAGCCAGGCAGTGTTTACTTCCTATGGTGATCCTCCTTCCCAGAGATTGCTGTCATTTTCCCAGGGGCACACGTGCTCAGAGTAAGGCAGTGCCTCGTCAGCCTCCCCAAACTGTATGCAAGGCGGCTATTTTATTGCAGTGCTGTGCAAAAGGGTTTTCTCCCACTTATTTTCTTGGGCAGCCATACATATTATACACCCCCTAATGTGGGGAAGAGCTGCAGACACAGATCAAAGCTGCTAATAGAATCATGGAATAAACGAGGCTTAATAAGCTAACTACTTCAAATGTGATTAAAGTTACAAGAAACCAATCCTTCTCCTTAACCAGGCCTGGCAGTTCCAGGTTAAAAACTGATTTTGTGAGGTTAGATGCTCTTCTTCAATGTTAGTCTCATTTCTGTATTTTTCCCCTATTCCCACAAGCTGCAATTTGCACACTTCCTGACAGAACCCTTCCAAGCCATCAAACAGACAAGCTGGCAACTTTAGGGACTGAGCAACAGTTTTAAGCAGAAAAGGAGCCAGCCAAGTACTCCGTTCCCTTCCCCCTCCCAGCAAATCTCCACAATCGTTTTTTAGGTCTTGATATTTTTGTTCACCTTCTATAACCAGTAGTTTATCATGTTTGCCTCTCCCTATCGCTTGCAGGCCTGTGTATCACATTGATTTAAAATACAAAAGACACATTAAACTTAAGAATGTTCCCTTGCAGCAGATACTGCATGCAATTGCAGCTTTATTCATGTTCACCTTTGAAGGTGTTCCACATATTAAAAATACAAAACAAGATTATTTTTTCTAATTATTTGCTAATTATTGTGACTGAGAGTGACCTGAATGTAAAAGAAATCATCTACAGTAATGACAGATCAGGTGTACGTTCATATTCTTTCTCCTCTGTAAATCTATCGTGTTATTTTTATCATTTGTATTTGTATAGTGTGTTTGTAATCAGCTAGCAGTAAGTCTAGGACAGGAGAAGACTTGCAACGTGGTGCTACCTAGAATACAATGAGATTAAATTGCTAAAGAAAGAGAAAAGACAGTATTTAGGAGCTATGTTGCAGCACATGTTGGATTTTTAAAGCATCCCTCTTTTCTGCATCAGTGGGGCTAAGACCATTTGCAAGGCCCATACCACCTGGTAAGGGACAGCTTTTCTAAAAGGAAGAGTTAATAGTCAGAAGGGACCTACTCAGTCTGTGTAATCCAGAACACCATAGAGAAGGTGCACAGGGATTGAGCCTTCACTGCCTGTCACAATTATGAGAGCTAGGGGACCTCAAATGAAATTAACAGGTGTCAGGTTTAAAACAAACAAAAGGAAGGACCTTCTTTTAACCCGTTACGCTATGGAAATTCATTACCACGGGATGCTGTGGATGCCAAAAGCTTGCACAGCCCCACGAAGTGATTAGACAAGATAAGGTGAGAAAAGTTAAACAAAGGCTACCGAGCACAAAGGTATCGTGGCTGTTGCCGGACACCCTTGGCCTCTTCTTGTAGCCTTCCTGACACGGCTGTCCTCGGCTACCACCAGGGACAAGGGACTGCTCCACAGGGCCCTTTGGTCTGGAGCCAGAAGGCTTTTCTTAGACTTCTGAATTAACTGGCAGCCAACGTGCCAGATCTGGCCAATAACGCACTCCTGCCTGGCCTGCTCTATTTTCCCAGGGGAGTCCAAGAATAGATGTTCAAGAAGCAAATGCCCCCCAAGATGGCTCAGCTACACTCCCTCCTAACCCAGCAGAGAGACGGAACATGGCTGCTGGGGGGTGCAGCCTCTGCCAGACAGGGCCTCGCCTCCCCACTCCCTCACAGCGGCTGTCAGGCTGCCATCCCATCCCTGGCTCCCACCGGGAAGCAGGGATCGCCTCGAGGGTTTTGCTCAAGATGGGGTCAGGAGGAGGATTTATCGTGTGTGGGAAAGGAGAGAGACTGTGGCCGGAACAGAAGGAGTGGTTACCCTGTGAGAGAGGGCGATGCATCCTGCCTGCGGCACGGAGAGCACGTGCACCCACGGCCTAGGCTTAGCTATGGTGAACACCGGAGCATTTTCAACCTCGACTGTCCATTGAAACATGTCATGTCATAAAATACAGACCTAAAACCTTCTTCATCTTTTTTCTACTCCCATAGCATACATCCACTGAAGGCAATGGGAGCTCTCTGCTGGGGTGCAGGATCAGCCAAAAAATGCAAGCCTGGTGGTATAGGGCTCCCCCCCCCCTCCATTTAGTGTATTTTTTTCCCCTCCTTATGTTCCAGGGCAGAATTACATGGCAAATACATAACCTGGTGGTTTAATTGAAATAAAATCTCTACTCTAGCTCCTGGATGTAGCCACCTGATCTCCTTATTCAGCACAGATTATACGATTCTGAGGTCTTTGAAAGGTGGAAGCCAGAAATACCCCGTAAAACATAAGGTACATCTGAATACATTTGATTTTGTAAGGTGGTGTTAATATTCAAGGAACATAAGCAGCACAAGTTCATCATCGAGTATTCCAAAGACTGATCAATGTTCATTTATGAATGCATGTATAATGTATAACTCTCAGTCATAAGTTCACGGGTTACGCGCCTGTAAAGAAATCTGTGAAAACTCGAACAAGAAGCTGTCATCCCATCAGCCTTGAAAAGCTGAGACAGCAGAGAAAGGTACTTTGCTAATGGAGCTCTGGTTCTATTTTTGCTTTCTACCTAATGATTTTCCTTCTGTCTTTTATTTATTTCAGCTACTTTGCAATTTAAAAATACCTATAACACAGCAGAATAAAACACTTTGTGTTTCTAGAGATCCTTTAAGAAAACTGAGAAGGTTCCTTTAAGAACCTTCCTTATAGCCACCCTCTAGACAGAATTGCCTTTTAAAAAAACTTATTTGTCTCCCCTCCCACTTCCTCTGCCCCCCAGCCCTGGCTTCACAGAGTCAAATATCTTTATTTGTGCACCAGGAATTAAGCAATTACGAATAACTTCATGGTGGACAAAATATATTTTAGTCACATATGCATAATCAAAGTATCATCTTTTCAGCAAACATCACACTATCTCCTCCAGGAAAATGTAAAGGACACCACCCTCTCTTTCTTGAGCAAAAATCCCTCACCTTTCTAAAGCATTAAACTCGTCAGCTCTTTAAAATACAGCCTGCTGTATAAATCACTGAACAATGGAAGGGCTCTTAAAGAACCAGAAATGCATCGTGATTTACTGCCATGGATGTATAGCCTTTCAAGACTCCTCCAACCACTTTTTTCCTCCACCCCTTTCCATTTTTCCTTTTTCTTTTCCACTATCTGACAAATAAGTTTCCTTATTCTTGTCCCTGCAGAGGGCAACAAAGAGCTTTGCTGCCGGTCAAATGATTTGGTTTGCACCCTAATGAAGTACTGTAGCCAATTATACCATCCTCTGGCTACAAGGCACTCAGGAGGCCCCAATATCCATCCCGGAGCTCTGAGCTGACCCATCGCCTCCCTGAACCTAACACTGCTGCCTGGCCATGGGTCCACTCCACCATCCGGCTGGGTGGCCAGCCTCCACATCAAAGGCTTGATTGTTCTAACTTATTTGCCCATGTGTCTCTCAGAGAAAGGTATAAACCCTGCAGAAAAAAAAAAAAAAAAAAAAAAAGGAATGCAGGCAGGAAAGCCAGATCTGTAATCGTTCAAAACATCATATAATGTTTTGAAGGGTGGTTGTTTCGGGTTTTTTTCCCTTTCTTCTAATGCAGTTGTTGAAGTACTGGGCTTTCAAAAATCTTGAATCAATATATCAGTTTTTCTTTGGAAGAGTAGAAACATTGACTTAGCAAAAGTGTAAGATAATATATAAAATAAGGTAATATGTAGAAACCATTTTCAGGTTCTACACTTGCCTTTTTTTGCAGGAGATGTTACTAGAAACCCAGAAATGTTTAAGCACACACTAGTCCAAGCTGCATTCTGCTACATACAGGTTTATTCTTAGCCATATCTCATCCCCTCTCTATAGGGCTAACTAGCACTGTGTGTTATTTGTGTGGTGAGTGTGAGTGGGGGAGAGCAGCACTCCCTCTGCTAGTGTGGAAGCTTCCAGCATGCCATATGCATGATGGCTTGCAGCACAGCTCATGCCTGCAGGCTGACAGGTTCCTGTCCTCTATCTCTTCATTATCATGAACCCCTGACAGCGCGGCAAAACACTCAGACAGCAGGAAGAGTTGCACGGGTCCACATCTCAGCTGCGTGAATGAGGGCTATCAGTCATCAGGTAAACGATTATACTGGCAACTTTGAGAGGCATGGAGGAAAATACAGCAGAGCATTAAGTAGCAGGTGAAGAAAAACCTAAGAGCATTTTCTGTTGGGCGAGTGAGCTGTGCTCCCTAGCTACGTACAGCTAGATACAGTAATGAATACATGTCTAATAGTATGCACTCCTACGTTCCCCAAATACCTAACAGTCCTACTAAACCTCTAGAGGGTGGTGGGGGTTCATTTGTTTGGTTTGGGGTTCTTTTTTTTGCTTTTGTTTTCAAACTAGAGGTAAGGGTAAGGAGTTGAACAGCAATACAAGGCAGCGGAAGCCAATCACAGCAATGGCTTCTTATAGAAGGGCAAGACAAGCGCCCCTTGCTGAACAACTCTTCATTGCATCTTCCACAAAACCATGCTCAGATCTTATAGCTGAGATGTTCTAAGGAAAGCAGGTAGGATGGAGCAACATCCGTCAACAGAACAACAGAACTGGGAGGGGAAATCCAGGAAGGCTTTTGGCCACACCAGTCTGCTCCATCCCACATTCACACAGGAAGGAAGGGTTTGCTTCCCACAGGCTTAGCACATTGTGGGTACAACCCCTCCCTCAGGTGACTCAGACTTTCACATGTCATACAACCTACACATCTGCAAGTTTAGGGCCTAAAACATGTTTAGAAACTTCAGGGCCTGGGAAAAAAAAAACCTGGAAACATACACAGAAAAAGTTAGCAATGGAAGGGTGTTTTTTCCTTGGGTCTAGTTAAAAAAAAAAAAAAGAAACACAATGGAGGCTTTCATGTGAAATATCCTGTGTCAGAATGAACAGCGAAAGAATGTTTAAAGTAATGTTTACAATGATACTGGAATTTTTCCCTAAATGGACAGTTCTTCTGAACATCTCCTTCCATCCCTTCCCCCTCCATAGTTTCCAAGGAAAATATTTGCTTTCCAAACTTGCAACATTTCCAACATTTTTAAATCTGTAGCAAGGTTAGGGCTGGGGCAACGATCTGTACCAGTAAGGTAGGATAAAATAAGGCAGACATGTAAAACATAAACCTTAAGCTAAGTTTCTGGCTGGTACAGACGAGTGATCCTGACCAGGTTTGAGGACTGGTGTTTATTCCTGAGGCTGAGAGCTTTTCCAAGCGTGGACAACCTGACTCAGTTTAGTCCTGAGGCTCACAAGCATCTTTCTGTAACATGCAGGTCTGGCCTAGAGGTTCCTGCCATTCAGAGCAAGGGGATAAAATAACTTACAATTTTAAAATTAAGCCCAAATGTGCCAGGAAGTTGCTGAACCCAGCCAGGGACCAGCAGAGGCAGAGCCTGAACGGGCAGAAGGTCTAGGGAAATGATGTCCATGTTCCTCTTCATCATTATTTCTGGAAACGAGATTTCCTATCTGCATTATAGAGCTACAACTCCACTTGTTATTTGGGTGTCTTTTTGAAAGCTGCAAAAACCTGAATTCTTGTTTTGTGCCTGGTGTCAGCACCACTCTTGCTCTTTCTATTTTCAAGATTTAATTTCTAGTTTGTTTCTTAACAATATATCAACAGGTAGCAAATGCACTCAGGAACACTGATGTGTAGGGAAGTGCCTTCTTCAGCATTTGGTACAGCCATTAGTATTCAAAAGATAAAGTACCTGCACACATTTATTTTATATACTAATATTTTCTAAATTACTGAGTATACTTAGCTAGCTAACTCAGCAGACTTATTTTTTTGCTCTCAAATGAAGTTTGATTTTCATAAGCATATAATAACGTCAAGAAGTTTAGATTTTCCAAAATTTTCTGGGTTTTCCTTTCCTCTAAGAAAAAAAAAAAAGTGTCCTCTGACATTTCTCTTTTCCTCAAAAAGAGCCATAGATGTTCTGTCTTTGCTTACAGTCTCATAGCTCAGACTGACCTGTGATGGCTGTCTACATGCCTACAGCAAATATAAGGTAACTTGCACTCCCTGTAATCTCAAAGCACTAGAGAAAAGTACTTCAGCCCTGGAAAAGATCCCACATCTAGCTTCTTTCAGCCATGGAGACAAACTGGTTGTGGGCCTGCTTCCCCTCCCTAAATAACGAGAAGGCAAATTACAGTTCATAACGAGGTGTGATTCAAAGAAGCTGTTCCTAATATAACTCCTTCTAAGGACCCAGCTGACTTCAAGAAAGTGCTTTTAGAAACTCAATTAGGAGCATGTCTCGTCTGCTTTAATACTTGCTTTAATTCTTGCTTTTTACACCATCTTTATATATTATTTGTATATAAATTATTTATATAGCGTAACAATGGTGTTGCTTGTTAGGTTTGTATAGATGATAACCCACTTAAAAGCAGGCAGAAAAGGTTGACACAGGATATATGTACGGAGGGCAGGAAACAATCAGTAGCAGTGCTCATTGCAAAGGCATTTATCTGTAGTTTCTTTCATATTTCTTCCTCTAGGAACAAGCTTACACAGCATCCCTCCTGTATTACAGTGCTGCACAAGTCTCTCTTCGCTCTACACTCTGCATTTTTCATGACTATTGACTTCTCAAACCACCTCACACCTACAGGTCTGTGGCCCCATCGCAGTTAGGAAGATTTGATAGCAGGAAGTTAAACTCTGTGAATGTGTGTGCATCCTCAGAAATTCACTCTGGGGAGCCACACCTTGACATCAAGCTGAGCAGCATCTCAGTTACACCCTCCAGTAACTCCGGGTCAAAGCTAAGAATAGCTCCTTGGTACACACCCAGTGCTCACCAATTTCGCCATTATTTGTGTGGGTACCACGACTGTGCTGCGGGTTATCTGCTCTTAAAACCCTTGCAAACACATTTCAGCCTTCAACAGATCTTCTCCACTCCCTGCTACAGCTCAGGAAATAGCTGGGTGAGGAAAATTTGTTTCACATATTTGTACTAATACGAAGTTAATTTCTCGGTGGAGGTTTCTACAAACCTTTCAAACGAATCCTTCCAACCTCCAGTTCCCCGGTGTGAAAATCCACAGAGTAAAATCCTTCTACCTTATTCACCCTCGGCAAATTTAAACTGAGTTGTAGCCTGACTGTGGACGTTAACAATTCAAACAGAGAATTTCATTTCTGTGTTTATAACTCACAGTTCTCAGTGGGACTAGTTACATAAATCACACTGTTTTGCTTTTGTTGCTGATTGCACAATACAACAGTGTGACCATACCAGAGTGAAATTTTCATGTTACACCCAGATATGGATTTCAAAATTTCTTCTCTGTTGGCTTATTGCTTTGGTCCCCGAAAGAGGGAAGGAAACAATACTATATAATTAACAAACACAGCGAGCATATTTAGCTGAAAAAAAAAAAACCAAAAACTTTTACAATGGGATTATTCTAAATTGATAAGTTATACAACAAATACACTATTTCTTTAAACTATTCTGACTGGATGCTTTAAAATACATACTGCAGACAAGACATTGATTATTCAGTATAACTGGATCAGTGGAAGGAGAGAGATCCAAATGAGGCCAGGGAAACACGCACAGATCTCTCTATCTCTAAAGAACTTGCAAGCAAGCCACAGCTGAGTCTCCGTCCAAATACCCTTTTGTCAAACATGTCTTATGTATTTCTACCTAATCCATAGGCTTTTTGAGCTCCCACTAAACTAAACCAACCTCACAAACACACTATGCTCTGAAACAGCTCTGAAATATTACAGAAGCCATTGGGAATGGCATCCTGATGGGTTTTAGGCAGGATTCATTTTGGCAAAAGATTTCTAGCAGCATGCTGCAGGTTTAAATTCCCCTGGATAGCTGCCCTGGTCTTCTTGGAGTCATGCCTAAATATCTAACTACATCCAGGTACGGAGAAGAGTGAATTTGCTTTCTCTGGCCCAGAAGGCTCGCACGGGGGAGGGGAGCAGCAGGGAGCTGGCAAAACCCTCGGGGAGGGAAGTTTCAGAAGTGCAGCCCTTTCCAGGGCTCACCCCGCCAGCCTCTGGCACTGAAATATTTTTGGGATGTGGGTTTAATTTTTCTGTTCGTTCATGGGAGAGGTATAAGATGCACAGCTGTTTTGTTGGCCTGCCAATCTGTTCCCATCCCTCGCGCTGCCTTGCTCTGTGTGCAGCCGTTTAAACCATGGAAAGAGCAAGTACATCACTTGGCTTCAGCCAGAAGCTGTAGTTTACAGACAATTTACATCCCTATCAATTACTAGACTGGGGAAAGCAGTGGGAAATCGGGCCGTTTGTTGAAATAGTTAGGTGGTATGGGTAACGCATGTGAAGAGTTTTGAAACTGCTGCCGTCTCATGGCTTGCAGAAGGATGCACAAGCCCACAACCTCGTTCCAGTACTCGGCAGTCAACTTCATGTGGCACTGACTGAGATTTATGGACAGTATTTACTTTAATAATGCTAGGTGAAACAAATCCATGTTTTCTCAGAGGGAGCACGTGCATCTGAGTGAAAAATAAAAAGCAAACTATTTTTCTTGGGGGGAAAAAATCTTAGGAAAGGGTCACTGTAAATAAAGTGAAAACCTTTCAAGAATGAAATGTTGAGGGACATTGGAGTCATCAGTAAAACTAACAGCTTCGATGTCTTGGACTTGAGCACCTCTTCAGCATGGACCCTCATCCTGACAGGCCATGCTGCTATTCTTCTCAGTAATTATTAAACTCAGAGGAAGGGGCTACTCCAGCTATGCTCATGGAAAATCAATCTTCTGTGGTACTTCACGGTACCACTGCACATTCTAACTTTCCCTATTAGCAAATACAGTCCTGTGCTAATGACAAGCCAGACCTGCACTGTGAACAGGAGTCACTTATTTTCTGAGGGAGAATAACACTTTTTTTCCCCCCTTTTTCTTCCCCCTCACCTCTCACCCCTTGTGTGCTCTACTCTAACGAAAGGTCAGAGGTTAGGACTTTATTTTCCTCCAGATCATGAATGCTAAATAGCGCCAGCACGAACAGTTCAATGACCCCTGTGTGTTCTGAAGCCACTGAAAAATGAAAACAAATGTTAATCCGGGGTCTGACTCAGACTCTCTTTGCTGATGTATACTTATGGAGCGCATTAGGGCCACTTACGAAATCAGGCTGAGAGGGTGATCCCTGACCTCGCTCCGTTTTCAGATGGCCTTGCTCCATTTGCAGGACGCCTGGCGCGGCTGCTGGCCTCGCCATCCTCCCGCGGTGCCCGCCGCTGCTCATGTGCAACTTACATAAGCCAGAGCCATCGCCAGCACACATCAATGGCAGTACTCCAATTTAAAAAGTAGATGGCTGGAGTAGCTGTTATTAGTACCCCGTGTCAAACTCTTGATTGCTCACATATGGCTGTGGGCTGAATAGCACTTTTGATTCAGGGCAGAGAAAGAAAAAGTTGGTGGTAAGAAAAAAAAAAAAAGAGGAAGATAGAGCAGGCTTGATCTTACCATTCTCTGATTTGAAATGGCTAGATCAGAAATAACTACAGCCAAGAAGAAATCAAGTCGGGTGTCATCAAGTTACCTATATGTATCATTTGCTGGATTCCCAGGTGGCTCTGATCTTAAACCAAAAGTCCTAGACCAGTGATATTAAAACCACACATTCAACAGCAAACCAGTTGTTTGCAAAAGGCTTCTGATGAAGAATGCATTCTTCTTGGTAGCATGACAAAAGAAGCAAGATAAATATTTCTCTATAAAGTTAATATTAAACAACAGTACTGTTCTTGCATTTAATCTCGTCTTTCTGAGACAGACACTTTTCATTTATTTCTTTTTTTTTTTCTATTACCTCAAGCTTTTTCCTGTTCAATGTCTCTAATGCAAATAAAAACCAGAGGTTTAAGTCTGCATTGTTGAGATCTGAAGATTACTACGGGTCTACAAATGTGAGCTGTGTGAAGACTGTTGCAGAATTTGCCTTTTTTTTTTTAAACTGGAAAAATCTCCTGCAGTAAAAATCATCTATGTCACATTAGTTTCTATTTGAATATTTCTTACTGCAGGACTGCCTAAAAGCCATATATTGTGCATATACAGTATTATGCAAGGGGAAAACAAGAAGAGATGAGACATGATAGACACTCTCCAAGCTTGGAAAGAGACATGAACAATTAAATAAAATTCTCTTTTGAAATAGTCAAGTCTCAAAACAGAAGAAAACCCAATGAGTGCTTCATTCAGGATGGACTGAACACATTTCTAAGCTTACAGGTACATCAAGCCCTGATGTACTAATGTATTGTAATTCTCTGCTTGTGCACTTAAAAGCAGCGTGTAATTTTCTCTGCTTCAACAGGGCTCTTCAAGTGAAAAGGCTGAGCACTAGGGGTCAGAAATCACTAGAAATTCTCTTTTATAAAGCAGCAATTGTTCACGAATTTCCTGCATATTTTGAGTACAATTAGTTTCAACTGGTTTTAAAGAAAATGATTTGGCATTTGGTTTCAGGGACATCAGCTAGCATTACATTTACAACAATAAAACTAATGTTGGCCCAGTTCTGTATTTGCCTTTTTCTTTGTTTCAGGTTTCAAGGTAAATCTAAGTTAATCAATAACGTCAACATGTCATAGTTAGCAATCTTATTCAGGATAACAAAAAATCATACATTGTTTTATTCATGATTTTTATGTCATTTAGATGTGTCTGGCCTGTGCTGAGTTATTCAGAAGGTCAGGTCTTTTATACTGTGATGGATACATATATTGGCTGGTATTACAAAGTCAGCATTTACTTTAGCTTTCTGAAGTATTTTCATCTGACACTTGAGAAAAAAACAGTACAAGTTTCTTAATGGTGACAACCAGCAATGAGTAGATTAGCTGTAGATGTATATTCACCTTTAAGCTATAAAAATTGGTAAAACTGAGGAAGAAAAGCTGACGTGAGGGGAAGGAAGGGAAGAAAGAAATCAATCTATAGGAATTGTAGCTCACCAGCATTGCTGGAAGCAAAATCATTTCAATTTAAGGATGTAAAACTAAATTTAAACATATTTTCTCTTGAGTTGCCCAACTTGCTGTCCTTACTCATGATTGAAATCCATCAGTAATTTTCATTATGTATATCTTGAGAGTGCCTCGTACACCTGAAAACTCCCTTAGGCCATGGGATGAGCTAAGTGATTAACTTAGTGATGTAATTTTGAAAGGTGGGTGGGGTGTCAAGAGATATTTTGGACAACTGTCCAGAAGAAGGAACCCTTACATTGAGTGCTTCTCATCTACGTTATTGGTATCCTTTAAAACCTCTTTCATTTTTACTTCATTCTAATTTTGAGGTTGTTCTGCATGTCCCTTCTTTCTTTTTCCTTTCCTTTTCTTTTGGGTATCTATAAAGAAAGGAGCCTTACAATGACATAGCCTTGTTCATGTTATCTTCAACTTCATCTGCAGGTTTTGAGCCTGGGTACCAAGTATTCATATAATATGTATAAATTATCTGTATGATATTGATGTAACTTCTGTAAGTATTTCTGTAGTTATGCATGAGGATACATATCATTATAATATTTCAAAGCATCATTAACAGTGTATAATAACATCAAACGATGTAAAAAAGTAGTAACTTTTAAGAAGTGCTTTTTTCTTAAGTGATAGTAGTGTTGTGATTTTGGGTGGAAGGACAGTGCAAGGGGAGCTGAATGTGAAAGGAGGACTCCTCACACCCACAAAATTAGCTTTAATTCCTATGAAGGCTCTTGCCATATATATTGGCAAAAAAACCTTACATACTTAAAATATCACTCTTCCGTGAAATATTTTCTTCTATTTGATCTAGTCTGAACAGATTTTCATGTTCTTTCCTTGCACAGGACTCAAGTAGTTCTCTCCTGAGCAGAGTTTATATTGTACTATCCAGTCTTGGTTTTTTTTGGGGGGGCAAATTTTAATTTGGGTCTTGATAGCCTTTCATGGGGGCTACTATCTGAAGGGACTCATACAGATTACCTCTCACATATTGTCCTCCCCTGAATTCCCTGTAGAAGAAGCAACATGCAGACAGAGGAAATTCTGAAAAGCTGGTACTTACCAATTTGGGAGCCAAACCCAGAGAACAAATCATTGTGGTGAAGCAAAAAGAAAGTGCTGGAAGCAAGGCCATGTATCTTGTTGCCCACCTCCAGGTCCACTGGCTGATTAATACAGACTAGCTCCTTTCCAAAACCACCTGACAAAACTGAGAAGAGAGTCCGACCTCCTAGGACTCATTGCAGCTTTTGAGCAAGAGCGGTTAGGGGCATTGTCTCAGATAGGGGGGTCAAGATTTACTTTTCACTGCTGAGTGAAATGCTTCACATGTTGTCAGACTGCACCTCATTTTACATCTATCAGAAATAGTCTGTCTTTGCTGAGAATATAATAGAAAATGTAGGTCCAGGTTGAAGGGGTGGGTGGTTATGGAGAAAAGGACCTGGTTTAATGGAAACAGACCATCAGAAACAATTTTTAGAAAACAATGGAAAGACAAGTAAAAAAGATGAGAAGGAAGAAAATGTGCATTACTTTCCCCAGCTTTTAAAAATATACATCTTCCATACTGAGCATCAACTACTAGAAAATTATTGATCCTACACCAACACCAGTATTTTTCTTCAGAAAGATTTCAGAAAGTTTGTTGAATGAGTTAGGTCTCTGAAATTTATGTAAGCTATTTGGAGCAGGAGCTATCTTTTATGTATTTGTACAATATCTAGCACAAGGTATTTGTAAACGTCTAGCCAGATAAATAGAGTTATTGGGCAGTGTCACCTAAAATGCAAATGACAATACAATACAACAACAACAATAAATCTCTTTCTACTAAACAGGAATTTAAGTCTGATCACAAACGGTTTAGCTTCATTTTTTGAAAAGTTAGTGCATGTGTATCCAGCCAGACAAATGAGATCTGCTGGATCTCATAGTTTTTTTCTGTTTCTAAAGCTTTAGAGAAGAAGTGCATGGCATGCTGGAAGACCAAAGAGTAAAATCAACAGGACCAATAGGTCACCTCTGGCATCATGAGCCAAGGACCTGCCAGCAGTCACACAGCCTTATGCAATGCACCGCTGCAACCTACACACCTAGCTCAATGTCCCGCCACGCCTATACCTCTGCCTTTTCACAAACCACTGCCAAGACTTTACCAGGACAGAATAATGCTCCCTTAAATTTTTTTTGTCCTGGGAATTATAGAATCCATGACCAAATAAATATAACAAAACAGTGTATGATAATGCCCTATTCAAATGTGTGTCTATGCATGTATGTATACACACTTATGAGTGTATGTAGACATGCATATTTATGAATATACATCTATATATTATACATATGTGTGTGTACACTCACTAAAGATTAAAACATAGGAGGTCATTTTATACAATGTATGGTAAAGAAGAAAGAGTAGAAATCACTACCACTACAGGATCTTCATGCTAAGAAATCAGCTGTATAAATATCAGTACAGGTATTTTAAACAATCTTATGGACTTCTATCTCCCCTCCAGAATAAGAACCATACAGAACATTTTCTAATCTGATTTTCAGATCCTAAACCATAATTAATTTATTACATCAACAGACACCTGGCTCAGTGGAGGAAGATAAATTCCATATGCAAAACTCGTAGTCCAGATGAAGCTTGTTCCTCCTTATATCTTTTTTCTCTTTTTCAATTTACAAGCACAGAGTTTCTGAAAAAAAAAAGTGAAAAAAAAACCCTCCCCTATATGCTTCCAATTTTTGTCATCACTGCCTGACATTGTTGCAAATACTGTTTGATACAGACAGTCCTTGAACTCCCAAGAAATAAAATGGACTATGGAAACAATGAGAGCAGCAGCTATAGATGAATGAAGACCACAGTTAACTATAATTTTTCCAAAATGAAGATACGCTAAGAATTCACCCAAAAAGTAATCAGTGCCCCCAGGCTCTCTCTTCCTCATCTTATCTCTGGGTCTTCACATTAACATTGATTTCTATTGATTTAATTCTTAGAGTGCCTCAGCTCAGATCACTGGTAGTATTACCATATTTCCTATTAAAAAAAAAAAGTCTTAATTTTGAAGAAACTGCACTCTCAAGAAGTGGGAAAATAAGATTGGTTTTATAGGCCCAGTGAGTGGCACATCTGGGTGTAAAACCTACATTTTCCAGCTCCTCAAACAGTTCTGCACTGGCCTTCATCTGACTCATCGGTCTACCTGGATGGTAAAAATCCAGCTGTAACCACACACTAAAAGGAAGGATGACAAACCTCTGTGCTTGTTTTCTCGACTGCGATAAATGCTGGATGCCCTCCCAAGGCAGCTGAGTACATCGGCACAAGGGGCATCGTATTTGCTCCTGTTGCCTAGTTAAATGGTTAGTCAGGCAGACCTATGGGATAATATCATGACCACAGAGCTGACAAAATCCCTGGGTCTGGAAAGATAGTCTCATGTTTTCTGAACTCTTGTCCCAGGAAACAGGAGCTGGGGACAACATCCCAAGACTTTATTGTGGATAAAAAACAGCAAGTTCTTCAGAAACTGCAAATTTGCCCCCAAAGGGAGTTGCACAGGTATGAATGGAAAGATAATTCCAGTGGAAAGAAGAAACTATAGAGAGCAAAGCTTGAAAAACCCCACATGCCCATTGTAAGAGGATTCATTTCTAAAGGGTTCAGATGAACATTTTGATGCGTAGAAGACAAAGCTTCTCTGCACTGCTTCTGTTTTGGCAGATGCTCAGCAGCTCTCCCTCTCGCATTCTCTTCCTGTCGGCAGCATCTGGCTGTAGCGTTCCCACCTCTGCAGCTGCTTCTCAGCTGTGCATGAAGATGGGTGGAGCAGGAGTGACACACAGCCACCACCGGGAGACAAGACGAGACAGGGAAATGCAAGATGGAGAAGAGGTGGCGAGGGGGGTAGAAGTCATTCCCATCCCTGCAGGGTGGAAGGGAAAGGCTATGGGTCGGCTCCGGCAGCTGGTGGAGCTTGCGAAGACGTGGTGAGAAGGCCAGAGGACCAGGACACATGAGGAAGTGTGTTGTGTCCTCCTCAAAACAAAAGAAACCTCTAGACAAGCCTCAACATGCAGGCAGTCCGGTCACCAGTGTCAATGCCTAGAGGGTGTGGAGAGACTCCTCCAGCAGCTTTGGGACAAGTGCCAGCGACAGCACAAAGAGTTCAGTGATGTGGTGAGCCAGCAAGGTAATGAGAATGTCGAGGGCAAGCTCTCTGCCTTTACACACTGTTTTCTCTCTTTCTGTGAAACAACTGTTCATAATCCCTTCAAAAAAATCCCAACTATGGACCAGGAGCAGCTTTAAACTGAAACACCTGTGTGTCACGCATGCACAGCCTTGCTATTATGTGCAGGGGCACTGACTCCTCCCCGGAGCAGACCAGGTGTTGGACTCCAGGTACAGCTGGATGGAGGGATCGGCTCGCTGGAGAAGCACCAGACTGTGCGAGGCTCTCCTCCTCCTGCCACTGGAAAGCCTTCCTCTCTCTGTCCCTGCTCACGCTTCTCTCCCTCCCTCCAGCCTCTTAACCCCATGCAGTGGTCATGGAGCTGTGTCCCAGTGAAACTGGCTGGTACTAATCTTAAAATTTACCACCTTAGGAGCTATGCCAGAGCCTGTTTGTTTACCTTTTAGAACACGTTCATGATACAAAGATGTTATTAATTCAGAACGTCATCAGAGAGGCACGTAGGTGAGACTTCCCCTGACCAGAGGAAGTACGGGTATCGGAATAAGCAGCAGGAAAAAGCTGCTTTAAGCGTTCCTGAGTCCAGCAAGGCTCCTTCCCGAGCACCAAGAACACAAGCACAGTCTTTTCCTTTCTGAGCCCTCCAGGCTCCCCCTCAGTACCGACCCCCTGCTCCCCTTGGAGGCAGAGCCGTGCCAAGAAAAAGGGGGAGGAACCGACTTCTCTGCCCCAGCAGTTCCCCCTATGTCACTGAAGAAGAGCACATGTCCTGCCCTCTCTGTGACTCCCACCAAGCAGGGTGACTTTGCAATGCCTCCTATTCAGGCTAGTGGCTAAATATTACACTTTGGCCTTATGTCTGTTTTTAAGCTTTCGTTTTCCTCAGCTGTGGTGGGATTGCTGGGGTTGCAGTGGGATGCTGACCTGGAAAGAATGAAAATG
Organism: Gallinago undulata; assembly: GCA_026546715.1. NCBI lineage: Eukaryota > Metazoa > Chordata > Aves > Charadriiformes > Scolopacidae > Gallinago > Gallinago undulata. The sequence goes on from JAOTQQ010000012.1 coordinate 59,514,444, forward strand.
GTGGAATATGCTTGCCAAGCATATTCCAAAGACGAACTTTGGAAAACCATGTTTTGTTTTTATGTCTATACATTAAATTAATCTCTCCAGTAAGCCAGGTTTGCTCAAGAATGTGAGTTTGAGAAGGAGTGGCAATTAAAATTCTTTATGTATTTTCCACCCTTAGAGCTGAGGCCAATGCATCTTAGAAAATAAAAGCAAACCACAAACACATGTGCACGCTGCGATCATCTGATCACCTGACTTCAATCAATGGATATTTATTTATCTGAACCCTCTTTTTCAAAAGTGTTGACTGTCACAAGTGATCCCTCTGATCTCTTTACGGGGATGCCAACCAGACAGACAGAAAGAGGGAGGGGGGAAACCTGCTCCCGCTCCAGTGATTGCCATGTAGCTTCTTTTTTTCCAAGTGAGTCCTGTGAAACCTTTGTAAAAGCCTTCACCAGCTATTTGAAGCAGCATTGTTACTGGAGGGGAAGAGAAAAGAAACAGACTTTCATTGCTTTCAACATAATGGTTAGAAAAACAAGTATGAAACTTTTCTCCAGCTCTTGTGTCCTGTCTATTCCTTTTATAGGCTTTTCACAGTCTTAGGCTGCCTATATTCAAAGTAACACTTGAATAGGGTCCCCAGTGGTCCATGACTTTAATCTAGAACTTAAATCAGACTTAGCCTACCAGGGACCTACTTTTTTTTTTCCTTTTTTTTTTTTTTCTCTGAGAGCAAAAGATGGCCACATGATTTGAGATTTAAAATGTGATCTTTTTTTTTTTCCAGGAGCTATCTGCTGAACCTCAGTGAGAGTCAGCTACCTAACCCTCTTAGGCTCCCTTGGAAACCCCATCCTCAGCCAGATAAAGCATGGTATTTTAGCTGAGGAATGAAGTTAGCATTCACGTGGCTGTCTGATCCCAGGTTTTGTTATTAGAGGACAGACTTAAAGAACATGGGGACTGAACAGCAGAATAAATAACGAACTTTCTTACTCTGTTAAACAAAATGATTGTGCCCAATTCCAGTGGCAAGAAAGTGAAGTCAGGGCAGAGATAGCTAAAATCCAGCTGCTGGAATATGAGCTGTTTCCTTCCCATGTTTAAAATGAAAGACCTGAATGTCTTCCTGGACCTCAGTGAGGAATGGAAGTAGAACCAAAATGGTGGGAAATAGAGTCATGTGAAAAAGGAGGGCACAACTCTCTTCCTTTTTTTTTTTCTTTTAATTTTTTAATTTTAGAAGTCATTCCAATTCTGCTTTAATAAATATGATTTAGCTCTTATGGACTGGCTTGTTCAGCACAGTTTGAAGAGAGCAGCTACAAGGTGAAAAAGTAAGAAAGACAGGGAAAAAAGCAGTCAGGTCTAAAAATAATTCTAAATATAAAATAAATCTGCAGCTTCAGTTATAGTCTTCAGTTTTATTTAGAGAATTACAAACATGAGCTTAAGGAAACTTGTTTGTACGTAAGAAGTATAAATATGTTTATAAAATAAACATAACCTTTAATCTGCCAGGAATCCTACTGAAAGCTATATATGTATCTATAAATATATCCACGTGTACATATGTGTGGTAGCAGGGATGATATTCAGACAGTAACAGGATCAGTATCAGGACTTTTTTTCCCTTTTACAAAAGAATCCTCTCTGGGAGGGAAGGCAGCAGCTATTCAGGAGTGTGATGTTACTAATATGAGAACCTTGCGCATCACAGGCACTTAGCATAAATCCAAATGGAGCAGTAAAGGGAACTTAAAGAACTAGATACTATTACATCTGAAACTAGGTCACCCAAAACATGAAATATTAGTAGGCATCTTCTGCATCTGGACTGTTACTGTGCCTCAAGTACTAACCCAACCCAATTCTGCTTAAATAGTAAAGTGTAATGAGCTGATTCTTCCTTTTTATTTACTTTTTTTTTTTTAATGTGGCCTAGTAGAGTAAAACAAGTTAAAGAGCTTTGGCTTAGTTGAGACCTAAGATTATCAGGCTTTAGCTGCACGCAAGCAAATTTAGCAGTGAATAGTAACTTGGTCTAGTCTGGGTCAAGGCTGGGGAAATCACATTTTGGGAAAGAGGCAATCCCTGCTCTACAGACTCTGAAGATTGCAGCTCAAATTAGATGGTGGCTTCTAGAAAAAAGACATTTTCTCCCTGTTTTACCTGTTTTCAGGGAGATTTGGTACTGTTGACTGTGATTTCTATGAATCTGTCAGACATTCAGAAAAAAAAATAGATCTTCCCATTCACCTGTGAACCAAAAGTTCGTAACCTGGTCACAGAGATTAATATGTTCTGGCCTGGAAGAATACTTAGGAAATAAGTATCACATCATTATCCCCATTAATGCCAGCTTAAGACAAATACATGGGCAAAGTTTTCAGTCTGAATTTCAGGTTTCACAGGTGGGCTGTATTTCAAGTATAATTACTAGCTGCTCTACAAAAATCAGGCCCCTTTCCCCTTTCTCATCCTTCACATTAGACCTCCAAGACCCTGCTCCTCTTCTGAAAACCTTAAGTTTTCAAAATCTATACCTACAGAAAGAGAGCCCAGAAATTTAGTCCTTGGTGCCCCAGGTAAATCTCTGTGGCCAAGCACGAAAGGCAAAAGGGCAATCAGAGTTCAGACCTGTTACCTTTGAGGGGCCAGAGCTCTGAGTCACCAAAACGGTGGCTGAAATAGCATATTTGCACAGTTCCTCTGACGAGAAACCTGGATGTCAGATGGGGAAATTTTTGATTCTCATGGGAAAAAAATTTGGTAAACATGTTTCACATTGAGCACGGTCTGCCCACACAGACAAATCCAGTTTGCAGCCCTCTGTTAGTTTTTCTCCTTATTTAGTAAGAAAACATATATATAAATGTAATCTTTTTCATTTTCTTCTGGCTGAAGCCTCACTTATGGGCTTCCAAAATGACACCACAGAAGAGCACAGTTTAACCTCAATGTTTGGTGAAAAAACACAGGAAAGGCAGCACCTCCCCTGAGGAAAAGAGGAGAAGCAGTGAGCAATATTTCCAAACAAGTGGACAAACAAAAATATACAAAGCGGCCACTACAAAGTCAGCGCACCTCTTCTTGTTTCTTCTGGATGCTTAAGGTGAACCAAAGCCAAGGCAACGGCTCATGCAACTACAGGGAAACAGTCCAGATGCTTAGGCCATTTTCCTGTGGCTTTTCATGATGAAAAACTGTGAAGCGCAACAGTTCCTGCTCTAAGCCCCTCTGTGTTTGTATATAGTTCCATATTAAATAGACACTGACAGCAAAGATCCAGCTGCTTTTTGTTTTACTGTTACTATTTTGAGGAAAGGTGAGTCTTCATTTGGGATGGAAGGAGAGGAATTTGTTTGAGCACGGGTAACAGTGGCGAGGCAGCAGGGTTTTTTTTCCCCGCTCTTAATTCACTTTCTTTCTCAAAGGATGTGGGGATTGTTCCATGCTGGAAGCGACACGGTTGTCAAGTATTTACCAGTATCCTCTAGTATGAGAGAGCCTCCTAGCATGCTCTCAAAGGCTGGCAACAAAGAATACTCATTATAACTTATCCTAAAGCTGAATAACTCTTTTACAGAACTCCTGGGGAACATACAAGAAATACCCATATGCAAAATGATAGGTGCCAGAGAAATCATATCCCTCTATCAAAGCTGTATTTATCTTGCAATCCTCTTTTTTTGGATAGAAAGGTCATTTTAATTAGTAAGCGGGGGCGGGGAGTTATTGTTGGTCAGCACAGCCCCATATTGATGGTTCCTCTATACGTCAGTGCACAAGCATTAGCATTGCTCAGATAATCTTGCTGGCAAACTAAGAAACAACTATCATGTTACTTGAAAGAACTGAAGCTATATTGTACAGCAGTCATTAGTCTCCTTGAATCTGCTCATAATGATGAATGCATCATTCTGCCTGCCTGCAACTTGTGTAACAAACAGCACAGCCAAGTCTTTTCCAGTTCTGTTATTCTGTTTTAAAAAACACTGACATTTTCTTAAACAGACATAATTTACAATTTTAAGTAACACAACAGTGCCTTGGTGTGTAAGGGCCAGCAAGCAAACAAGACTCCTTTCACAAAGATTAAAAAAAAAATACAGTCTCGTGCTCTCTGAGGTCACCATGGCTTAAAACTGGGGTGAGGAGGGGAGGCTATAGGACCTTTCTGTGACATATCTTTGGCTTTGAAATATGGATTATGCTCTGCAGCAGAAACCTCAAGAGCAAGTAGAGTTAAAAGCAATATGTAATGCCCTCCGGAGACAAACAGCTGCCTATGTCTACACCATCCTATTAAAGCACCTCAGGCAGCAGATCTGGGGCCCGGGCATTCATGCTGTTTTGATCCCTGATTTATATTCCCAGTTTGCCTGAGTTGCAACACCACACGGGAGACATCGGGGCCACCAGGCTCTCACAGCACCCACCAAAGCACCCCACACACACCATCTGGCTGAACCACCTTTTCAGGCATCATTGCCTGGAGCATCTTCCACATGCCAACACGAACCGCACCAGTCTGCATGGGATGCCCCTCACCACTCACATTTCCAGGCAGAAATCACTTTCCTTTATAGGATGACTCAGCTAAGAGACATCCTTTGCATACCCGTCATCTGTGTGCCACCCATCTATACTGGAAAGCACAAGGTGGTGCTCATGAACCGACCAGTGAAGTCCTGAAATATGGTAAAACTGCAATAAATAACATGAATTCCCTTCTGGTGGGTACTAAACAGAAAACACTGTCCTGCTTATTGCCCTGGCACAGCTGGGCTTCTCCACTGCCGCAGTTCTGCCTGGACAATTCAACTTGTCTCAGTCTAACAGCTGAGGACAGATCACAAGCACATGACATGGCAGACCTTTGGGATAAAGATAATGGTGTACTTGTCAGTGCTGAACTGCTGTGGCACAGGTCTAGAGGAGATCAGGATGGCAGCCAGGGAGTAGAAGCACTTTCCTCTCCAGCCTTGTGTAGAAGCTGCTGCGAAGGGCCGTCAAGGTGTTTTTTCATGTCTGGCATTAGCTTCTTGGTCTCTGTTTTTCCAACTTTGGAGGACAACATGCTTCCCCCTGTGGGAGACTGTGACATTAAACCATAAGCCGAACACTGTTTTCTGCCACGGGGTGTTCGCTGAGGGCATCAGTCTTGAATCACAGCCCTCGCGCTAATACAGCCCGTGGGAACCACCTTATCCCTGGCTGTCATGGCAGTGGGTTCATTTTCCCCCCAGGCAGAGCACCTGGCACCTCACTGTTGACTCTGTTGCCCTCCATCTTTCTGGGTTTCACTCTGGGCAAGGGGATCGGCATGGCACTGTAGGACACGAGTGATGAGAGGCAGATGGGTGTCTATAGGATGTGTGTGAATTAAGCCTGGGGATTGTGGCAGAAGGGCTATGCCGGAGGGCTTGTGGGACACAGCTGCTTGAAGCAGCCCTTTGTAATGTGAGCAAGCTTGCTTGGAGAGCCATGAAAAGCTTACAGGGTGGATGGCACATACCCTACATTGCTCTGTGGGGAAGCTTCTTGGGATTAGCCTAGCAGAGTTAGCAGATATGGCCAGAGATTTTTCATCTGAGCTTGATTCTTCTTCAGCTGAGGTCAGTGATTTACCTTCCATTGATTTCAAGACGCAGGCTCACACACTGAAACTCTGGTTTCCTTCTTTAAGAAGCCAGTGTGAAATTTTCTGGAGCTAATTCACTTTTATTATTGGTGCTCTCCTGTCTCCATTCTTCTGTCTTCAAAGCTTTATCACTGGAGAATCTCAGAGCAGACCTAGGGCTCTTAGGTTACAATACTATGGCTTTACATGAACTACTGACTGATGTCACAGCTAAATAAACCATCCTATATATAACTGCCTCTGACAAAATCAATAAATAAATGTTTTCTTTCCCTGAGGTTTATCAACTCTGGGTTAGTGACATGAGGTCCAGAATCCAAAATCCTCACTAAAAATGTTGTCTATCTATTCCACCAGCCCCTGGGACTGCAGTGGGAAGGAACAGCACATTGTTGACTGTGGCAGCCTATGAAAAGTACGTGACTCCTATGTTAAGTTTGTGATGGACTGAAAAGAGAGGTGACACACAAACTGCAAAGTCAGTATTGTCAGACAAGTGAGCAGAACCACTCTGGGAGGGCAAATCTTCCTCACAGACTCCCAGAGCAGCTAAAGTGAGAAACACAACAGTAGCACAGCCTGGAGGGCAAGGAGATGTGCATTAGATACTGTTCCAAGCAACTGAGCTCTGGCGTTCATGGCTCAGACTCACTGCATCACAATCAAAATTTGCTAAAGTGCTGGGGCTTTTTTTTTGTTACCGACCTTCAATGGACGTTGGGTCATGGAAATACTCAACAGCATTAATGGAGACAAAAAACCCAATGTGTTTACATTCTAGGCTCCAAATGAGATCACAAATGTCCTAAGCAAGGTGACAAAGGCAGCTGTAGGACATGTTTTATGGCTGAGCAGAAACAGGAAGCATGGTGACTCACACGTGACAATGGCCCATACCTGGACATTGCCAGAAAGTTTCACAACTGCGAGTAGTTCAAATAGCTCAGATAAGGTCTAGGTAAGCATACAAATATGGGGGCTTTATCTGAAAGAAATTCAAGCTGTGAGCCTTTTCTGAAATATCTTGGTCTGGGGTGCACTCCCTGGGTACGTTCAGCCTTTTGGTCATGCTTACATTTTGCTGAAGAAGCAAGTTTGGTAATATTTTCTTCACTTTCTCTTTCCCCATCTTCCGAAACTTCAACCCACATCAGTAAAATAACATGATCCCCAGGGGAAATTGTCTTATTTTTCCTTTGTCTACAGGCTAGAGAAAATTTGAAATCAAATCTGAAATTAAAAAATTGGCAGAATATGAAGTCGGTATTAACTAGAAACTTCAGCACAAAGTATATTTGCCTGATCAAAGCAATATTCTATATCCCGTGGAAGCTTTTGAAGAATATTTATAAGTAAAACAAGTGGGAAAAATCTCTCTGTGCCAAATTTGGGGCTGTTTTTTAAACACACATCAAGGCAAAGCCATAAAGCAGCCAATTGCCTGTATCTTCTGCCAAGAGCAGCATTCCCTCTCTCTCTCCCCCTCACTTTTTCCCTCCTCCTCCCTCCAAATGAATGAGAGCGAGATCAAGAAAATTGTATCAGGCCCTTGAAGCACTTTTCAAGTTTGCAGGAATATCACACTCATATGAATACAAACACACAGACAGACACACACTCAAGTCCCTTTAGGTGCGTCTGCTGCTGCCACCACCACCAAGGAGCAACCACAGGACTGTGGAGGTAGCTAGTGGTATAGAGAGGTGACTGAGAGAAGCAGAGAATTTGGTAGCCAGTGGAAAGCTGAAAAGCAGAAGTGGGGTCACAGAGGGAGGGGAGAGAGCGGGTAGCATTTGCTCTGGATGCCAAAAATGTCTCTCTACAGCTGTGTGCTAATATTATGATTATTATTTTGGCAGAGGTCTTTTTGTTTTCCTTCCCAAGCTGATCCTGCTCCCCTCTTGTGCAGGTATTGAGCTTTTGCTGGGCCAAAAAAGCAAAAGAAACAAGGCCATCAGTTTTAGATTTGCTGTGGTCTTTCCAAGATATATAACACAGGGCAGCAGGAGAAAGAAGGAGAAGGGGAGAAAAGGATCACAACCTTACCACAACCCGGGTAAGGACCTTTGGCTTTTCTAATGGTTTTAGTTCAGGGTGAAAAGGTGACAGGGAGGAAGAAAAAAGTTTTAATTCCAGATTGCCTCTGATGCAAATAACTGATACAAATAACTTAGTGTATCTGATTAGCCTCAAGGTTTCTGAAGACATTAAAAAAACTTTAGTATTTATTGGAGGACGTTATGGTCAGATCCTTCTACTCCTCTCTCTCACTGTTCCTGCTTCTATCAAACTACAGTATGTATATCATTAAAGACCTTTTATAGCTGTCACTAGCTTACATCAGCTCAAGCCTTCTGCGCATCACATGCTGAATCAGCAGCCCTCCAAACAGCGCTGTCTGTGACAGGCACCGATGCCCAGCGGCAGCAAGGCAGTTTCTCAGCAGCCTGAAAAGTGACTTATATACAGTTAAACTTTCTGTCTCAAGCAAAATTATTCCTTACATACCCCATTCTTTTGAATTATTTGCCCCCAAATTATTCCTTTATTCCTTAGAAGATAAAGCTCTCCATTCTGAGATGATTCCGCATCCCTCCTGCAACTGGGAGTCCCTGCAATATGAGGCTTCCAAGCACATTTTCTCAAAAATCCCTAGCATAGGGAAGTATGACAAAATACGTGGCATTATGCCTGCAAATAAGACTAGAAGCTGAATTTGTGGGTATCAGTCAAGCACATTGTGATTCAGATTATTAATTTAAGAGGAGGCGTTCATTCTGAAATTAACATTACAGTAGCCCCTATTTCCATTTTCTATTTCCTTTTTCCCCTCATTCTATTGTTCTGACATTTATTTTCATGTTGCTTCTCTCTGTATGCCTGCTACTTTTTTCACACATCTTTTTCCTTCTGCTTAAAAGTCCCTACAATATTTCACATGCTTTCCCCCCCCTTGTAGTGTCTCTTTTCTGCCAGGCTCCATTTTCTTGTGTCTGAAACAACTACACTCATTTGTCCTCTTTAAGACCTCGATCCTGAAAACTATCTTAAATCAGAAAACACTTAACCACATGTTTAGCACTGGGGCTAATTTTTAAATAAAGTGCAAGGTAAGCATTTACCTGAAGCTGATCAAAGTTCAACTGCTCTGCCAAACAGGTGTAGATTTTATATATGTATATATATAGACACACACACACATACATGCATATAAGATAAATGTTTTGGTTTGAAACTGAACAGCTTTCCAGAAGGAGGACGACTGACTCATGAAAAGTTTTTGGCAAACTGTAACCTCTGCCTTGGGTACCTAAGGCATATTACGTTCATCACCATCACTCATCTCAGTTACCTATCAAATAAGACCCTAGACAAAACACATCCTCCCTTCATCCACAACACAGGAGTGGGGTTCTTCCCAAGCTGTTCATTCCCCTGCTGAACTGGACCTTTGCGAAGTGGAGCAGCCGCTGCAGTGGAAGGACTCCGGGCAGAGGAGCAGCAGGATGGCAAGCGGAAGCAGGACATCCTGGAGTTGTTCTGGTATGGGGACACAAGGGTTGTATCTAGAACATGCCCTCCAGCTTAGATGATGCCTGCAAAGCGGCTGAGCTGACCCGCCTTCCCATGGGCTCAACAGAGCATCTTATTGGGAACCTGCATGGCCACAGCCCCACGGCACACAAGTAGCCACCCAGAGAGCTCCTGCAAATTGGAGGATGAGCACCTCTACAGCAGAAGGGAGATCAGAAGAGTTTTCACAGGGTTTCCACCCCCTGCTGCTCATTGTTTGCACTAAAATTTAGGTGCATCCTCTAATACCCATTTTTCCTTTTAAACTCACATTGCAGCTTTCTCTGGAGTTGCACGTCTTTAACAGGGCTTCGCTCCACCTTGACCCGGGCCCCTTCACTCTGCCGGCTGGACAGGCTGAAAAACAAGACTATTAATTTTAGGCAGAAGGATAGATATGTTTCTCAAACCAAAGCTGTTTCCCGTGCAAGGTTCAAGAACGTGGGCAGCGGAGCTTGCATCTGCTTCTGCGATCAGTCTCTAGCAGAAGCGGGGCTTGACCCACACACTCCTTCTGCCTTACTTCTCTCCATGCTCGGTTCATCACTTTTCCTGAACCTTGTTCTCAGGTGCTCTGTTTTCTCCTCACATTGTGTTGGAATTCTGCTGGAAACACATTGCCTATAAAGATGGGCATTTCAAAGCTTATATCCATTTGGGGATTCAGTCGTTAACTCCATTTAGAGATGCTGAGGGTACCAAACGCGTTTAGGTACTTTGCTGAACAGAGGCTATATTAACATTAATAAGAACTACTTCCCCAGGAAAGTAATTGTATAACTGGGAGCATTTTTGTTTTCTTTTAATTCTAATTTCAGAGCCCGCTCTCAGAGTAAGTCCTTGGGTGAGGAAGCGGAAAGGCAATTGCTTCCACTGCACTGGACGAATTTGCCAGAGGAGAGAAACTGAACATTTGATGCATTCCCCAAGGCTAATGCTCCACAATTATAAAAATATACTGCCTCCCCCGTAACTCTCCGAGTATAAAACGAAGCAACTTACCTACCATTAATTAGCTATATTTTGTAGTTTATGGGCATTGAGCATGGTGTGCTAATTTGCATGCATTAGCATGTAATTTACATGCTGACTTCAAGGTATTTGGTTTTACTGCCATTACCTTTTGTGGCCTATTCCTCTAATGGCTGTAATGGAATACAAAAGAGATTTCTCATTGTGTTTACCCTGTTACCTTATACATGAGTTTCAGAATAAGGTGTCATGCTGAGAAGTGGGAATTTTCATGGAAAAGGTTTTCCTTTCAAGTCTGACCACCCACCCTGCTGAATTTTCTAAAGCTGCCTGTATTTCCTTGGCCACCGTTCTCTTTTCACCCACATAAGGACACACTTGTCAGGAGGCAGGTACGAGCGCAGAAATTCGCTTCGTGGCCTGCGCTAAAAAAAAAGCAAGTCAGGCACGAGAATTAATGGGTCCTGCTCTGTCTCTCAGCACCTAAAGGCACAGAGAGAGAAAATTAATCTGCAGCTGGGGAAAAGCTGAGCAGGGTCAAAGGGCGGCGCCTGCATCTGTATTCACTGAGAGGCAGAGAGGAAAAATAAAGGCTCTTTTTTTTTGTTGCAGCTCAGCACTATTTTGGAAAGCGCAGATACTAACTTAATTACCACCGTTCCCTTTTGCACTGGAGCACTGCAGCAGCCTATAAATCAATACGGAAGGTCACATTGCTAAAAGCCCCGAGAAAACAGTCTTTTCTCTCACCATAGTATGTTGTTTGCTGCCCCTGCGTCAGCGGCGTGCGGGTTCCGTGTCGGGCAGGGAACTGGGCTACAACAATGATTACAAAAGAAATCAGAAGTGCCAAAAAAGCAAGGTGTAAAGAGAGCGAGTGTGGCTCACGGCAGGCAGGATTGCGTCCAACCTTCCTTCCTCTCCGAGCTGGGAAACAGGGCACGCATCAGCAGGTGCCCCGGAGTATGAAATACGTCTCACTCTGCTGAATTCTTGTTCTGGAGGCCAAGTTGATGGCAGAAGAGCAGATCTGAAAAAATTACAGTTATTTCTGCTGAGTATATCTTTGGCAACATTACCATACATCTGAAATCAATGATACATGTGCATGCATGACATCTTATTTCAATAAATTGTTGGGAACGGAGCTCAGGAGTTGCAAAAATAGATATTTTTTTTTCCATTTGCTTTTCTATTATACCTGCTGACCCAGATATTTCACAACCTTTGGAAGAGAAAACAATTCATATGAGATTGGGAAGATATGGAAAAAGCCACTTCCAGCTGAGATACGTTTGGCACAGCATTGAAGGGCTTAGCCAGAGGGAGGCTTCTTTTTGTTTGGGTTCACACTGGCAGTAGGCAGCCAACACTAATATTAGAAAGATAAAGGACTTGCATCCAGGTGCCCAGGGTACCACAAGAATGAGACACAAGATCCTGTAAATGCCCGATTTAGATGCCAGATCGTCTACAGCTTTGCTGTTTATAGTCTAGTTTTTGGATCTTATAAAAAATTTAATTCCAAATGATGGGGGGATTAAGAAGTTAGCCACCTATCAAATACTTAAAAACAAATTTCAAGGCATTTCTGATTTTTGAAGCATAAGCAGAACTTCACCTAAATTGAAATTTAATTTCCAAAACTTACATTTTTCCTTACAAGGGTCTCGGATCTCAGAGGCTGATAAGCCCATGTCACAGCACCCTCCTGAAACAAGGTTATTCGTTCAGGTGCAAAGTGGTACAGATGCTTCAATCTAGAGCTACCACTTCTAGATTCCCTGGATTTCAGTCCAGACATGAGCCCTGGATGTCTATTGTACAAGTGGGAGAGCACAGACAGGAGCTCATCATCTCAGGCATGCACTGTGCAGCTCATCAAGAGGACACCCTTTAATTTAGAAGAGCTTTAGACAAAGCATTTTGAACTCCACAAATCACATTTTCTGATGTAAATTTTTGGCAAAAATTTCTGAGAAGAGCAAGAGCATGATGTCATTCTCAGTTGATAGGGGGATTAATTTTTTACCCTTTTGCACAAGCACAGATAGCTTCAGTAACCTGGGCCATGGCTGTCCATAGCAAGAGTCCCCAGAGTAGTAGAGCCAATTTCCTGAGACACTGTTTGATGAGAAACTGGCCTAGATTATGGCATGCAGAGGACGAAATTATCCCCACGTGTCTTCGTGTTTAGATGTAAATACAAAGCTAATCTCTTCCTTTTCATTCTTTGTCAGCAAGACTCATGCATGGTTAGTGAACGTGGGCTGGCTAAGAAGCTGGAAAAACATTATTTTTCTTTTTTAAAAATGCTGATATTTTGATCATGGGCATTACACCAGTTCCTAAAGAGTTACAGAGATGGGGCTTCCTTTGAAGGGATTCTCGGTTACTAATGCACTTTTGGATATATTTAGGCTGGAAAAATTTTGAAAGCTTACAGTCCCAATGAATAAGTATTTGTGGTAAAATTTGACCAAGCTTCTTTATTATAGAAAAAAAGAAGTAAAATCCCAACATTCAAAGCTATGCCCAGAGTAAATTTGCTACTTCCTAATTCATTGTTGTACTCTTGATTTGAAGTCATCAATTAAGCCCTCTAAGTCCTCTAAGAAAAATATATCTGATTCAACTTTTTTGAAGCCTTAAGTAGTGCTGTAGGAAGAAGGAAACTTCAATATACTTTAAATCACAGCAGGCTAGACAATGCTTAAAGGTCTGACAGCACACTATTTATAACATTATTTACTACAGTGACAGTTATGAGCAACCAATTACATATGCATTCAAAGTGTTACTATATTTATTTAAATTTGATCATTTGCCATATCTCACCCCAGTCTTCAAGCAGCTGCATCCTAGACTTTAAGAAACAGTTACGCAGCTATAAATGGGAAAGTGACTGGGGATAAAACATTGTGCCAAAACTTCGGAAAACAAAACACAGGTGTTAAGAAGCGACATGCAGTACCTTGAAAGTAAAATTTAAAGCATGATAAGGAAAACTTTGAGTATTTTCTACATGATGCATAAAAGTAAAATTTCTTTACAATGATTGCTGCTGTTGCATGATATAAGCAGCATAAAAGTTGCCTTGATTGTTGTAGTCATTTGCAGTTTGCACCCTTGCATATGCTGCATTTCTGCCACTGAGGAAGCCTTTTTTTTTATGCAAAGAGGGGTTGTGCTGATCATTAATCACAAGCTTGCTCAAGCACTGCCACCATAAATACTAAATATGCAAAATATTCACAATGGAACCTGCAGTAACATTTTTTCCCCTTTCACAGACTGCCATATGTAGAAATGATGTAGAGAAAGCCAGCAACATACACAAAATAAAAGCCTATCAAGCAGATTTTGCTTGAGGTATGCATTAAGACAGTACTGCTCATCTTGAAGTCCTTGAATACTGTAGCTTTCATCCTTAATACACATGGATAGTCTTCAGCTGTAGTGAGTATATGGTTTCAGATTTAAAAGAAAAAATAAATCCTGTAATTATTTCCATATTAGTTGCATACTTTTTCTAAATACAGTATCATAAGAGTATATTTCCTTTACATTCACTATATCATATTTAGAACTACATATGCTACCAGGCTAAGAGGAATGCAGACAGCTAAAAATTCCCTTAATTACTAAGGGAACATACATAAACATACATAGATACATATATCTGTGACTGATATGTGTGAAACTTGCTTGTTTCAATAATGAATGGAGGGAATACTTTTATTTCTAAATATCTATCTCATCTATATTCCTTCCATGCCTTGATAATTGCACAGTATGAAATTAACAGTGCTTCTGTTTACAGGTGTTACAGATGAATATAAATGTCTATGGATTTTGAGAACTAGAACAAGCAAAAAAAATTGAAATAAATTTGCATCCACTCCTGGCTTTTTTATTTGCAGTCTAATCTTGATCAAGTCAAAGAAAATCTGCTCCTTAGGTGAGATCCATAAAGTGGGATGAGGTTTAAGATCTACGTCATAGTGATGTTATGAGACTTAGTTACTGCAATTAAGGCACTTGAGTGTTTTACATGTTTTTGCAGGAGGTTTCTGCATGGGATACCCATTCCATCAGTGCATGAAGGGATTGTTAAAACAGCACCAGATAAACTGCTCACAGGGAACTTGAATCACCAGAAGAGTTATTGATTCTAAAAAGTTCAGAATCTGTGCAACATATTCTTGAGCACCATCTACTGGTACTGCAAATGGTCAAAAACATCTATAAACCCATCAACAAATATGTCAGCCTTCAACAAGTTGAAATTGTACATAGATGTTCTCTATGTTGTTTTAAGTTATGTCATATTGTTCATTTAGTGCTTTGTGATTTGCTTTGTTTTTCTTTTGGGGGTGGGAGACTCAGATGTTTAAAAAAAAATGGAAATATCTTGACCAAAATGCAAAATATAACAATTTGAGATGTGCTGCCACAACACCTCCTGACATATGTAGTTTGCTTACTTTGTGCCTCAGGCTCACCAGCTGGTAGACCTCTTTAGCCAGCCTACATCTCCCACACTCCACTCCTTCCTTTTTTTTCCCTAGGTCCAATTGCAGGAGATGCACCCTAAGCAAAAAGCCCCATGCTAAAGAGGAATGATGCATCAAAAGCAATGTCATGTGTTAGTCTAGAAATATAGATAGACAGGAAGACATCTTCAATTTTTGTGGAAACATTGACAGTTTAGGGAGAGGGTGCATGATCAGATACCACCACGATGTCACCCAGGTGCAGTCAGACTATGGCATCACCCACATCTAAGGCTGGGAGACCCATACAGTTCAGGCAAACCTGAAGTCAGATCAGACTCTGGCACAGCAGCATTTGTAGCTGCAGATTAGCCTTTAACCAGAATAGCTTGTTTCTCTCCAGTAGGCAATTTCACTGCACAGCGTAAAGCAGAGTTTTGCTGACATGGATGCCTCCACGGTACGAGTGTTTCAACAGTTTCACATGCCTGTGAAATGTGGACAGTACCGACACAGCTGGAGGGGAGATGGAAGGCCTCGCCACCCCTGGAAGCAGGATGTGTTTCTCAGCTCACCTGAGGCAGATAAGTTGTCACCCAGACTAGGGAGAAACTTAAAAACATAGGATAAAATTGGGTGTTGCTGCAGAAATATTTCTTGAGATGAGTTATTCCTTTTCTTTTGTCAACTGACAAGAGCAGTAAAAGGCAAAGCAGGATGATTTTTACTCAGTGATGCCTGCAAATATTCTGCTTTTAACAAGGAGAAGACAACAGCCCCCTGCTGACCTTCTTCAGGTCATGCTGGGCACTGGACTCTCACATTTTTACAATATGCCTTCAGAATACTTTGAGGATATAGATTAACTCCTTTCTGTGGAAATCAGTGGATTCTCCAGCGGCAGACTTGAATCTCTCCAATAAAGTGCCAGAGAGGAATAAAACAGAAAAGCCAAAAATTAGAACAGCAACACAAGCTGGAATAAGGCTAGGGAAGTGGTTAAAAGGTCTAATTATTCAAGGCAAAGTTACTTGGAGTTCAAGTACTATGGAATTGAGAGCCACAAAATATTCATAATATTATTATTCCTTTGTGTACCAAAAATGATAGATGACAACCCAGCTTCTCTACCACTCCAGGATACTGTATCCAAGTCCTTCATAGCTGAAAGTACGAAATGGGAAATTATTGGGACCATCCAGGTAAAAATCAGAAGTATTCCCAACTCAGTAAAGAATGACTGCTATGCTCCAAACTTCTTCTTGCACCCTTTATATCAACATAACCACTCCTTACAGCTATAACAGAACATAAATTCTATTCTTTTTCTACACTTCTACACAAAAATAAAGATACTGGAAAAGAAATTTGGGTTTCCTTCTATACAAATCATCTAAAAGACAAAGATACAAATTATTGGGTATGTTCAATAATCTACTAATAATATATGTGTTTTTTCCTAAAAGATCTCAATCTCTGCCTGGAAGAAACATTTTGAACATCATGAAGCCATCTAAACATTTCCTGCAGTTGTATCAAGTTTAGGCAGGATTACTGCAGCAATATTCAAGCTTTTGATTCTGCTGACAAAGTTTAAATGTCTCCACCTAATATATACCTTCTGTTTCTCCAAGCCACAAGGAACACTTTCCAAGCCCAAATCTCCATAGCAATCCCTCCAGCTTCTTGGTTGAGAGGAATTTTGGCCCGTGCTGTTGGTTGTGAGAGCTGGAGAAACCAGATCACCTGCCAGAAGTCTGGCAACACACCATGATCAGATAAGCACCCCAGAGCCTTGACCCTGATTCCTCATTACTTGAGTCTTTGCACAAGGACCAAACTCTAATGACCCTGTGGGGAACACCCACAGCCAGAGTAAGGGCAATTGTTCACCATGACCCAGAGTACCTGGGCGTAAACAGCTGGTTATTTCTGTTCAGATGCCAAAGGGATTTAAAGCCTGAGAAGAGTCCAATTCTGAGTTAATAAAGATGTGTTACTGGGGCTTTCCTCATTATAACACAACAAGATCAGGATTTAGGCTTTGTTGAGTTGTTTTTCTTCCTTTTCTGATTTGAATACAGAATGCTTAGTTCAAGGAGTTAAGGGTTAGAGTCACAAAACTCCTGAAGAGAGGGGCTTTCTTTTTTGCCCTACTGCTCAGTGAGTAAGACCGTGATCCAGGAAAGGGATACCATGTTACAATTCCTTCCTTTCCTTCCTGAAGCGTGAGAAAATGAGTATCTTCTCATACTTCAGCATTTCTTTCATCTCTGGTGCACACTCTCTGTGCACAGCTAGCTTCTCATTCTGCTTTCAGCTGTCCCATCAGCAGCAGAGTCTTCCTCCCCTCAGCTTTTTGTTTAAATTTACAAGAGAAATATTGTAATCTGACTCTATATAATTAGATGTTACACACTACTGTGATAAAGCTACACATGTTTTTTTTTGCTTATCTGGTTTCCACAAGAAGGAATGGAGTTATGAAGGACATGTCCAAGAATGACAGAAATAAGAAAGTTTTTTAACAATGTTCTCCTACGTTTCTGCCACTATATCATGCTCATTCATAGTAGGAAACATTCTTTATGCACTCCATGCAACTGCTGCTGTTTGTGAAATTATGTCTCCTGTTTTTAGCGCAATGTTTGTCTTCATTTCATTATGAGGACAAGGTACCATCACAGGCTTTTTGTTTGTTTGTTTCAGTTCATTTTTTCCTGAGTGTGTACACCATGGCTTTTTCAATAACACAGACATCCTTACAACAACTTGTTTCAAAAAGGGACTGTGTGCTTCATTAAAGACAAAACAAGAAACTCACCTAAAGTAACACACACACACAAAGCAATAAATGTGATTAGAGAGTCCAAGGCTTTTTATCAAAGACAACCTCTTTCTCTCCCTTCAAGCTTTAAATAAATACTTGTGCTAATTGCAGATAGCAGCAGAATACAGCACCAAGTCTTTCAAAGCTGGCATGGATGTGAAAGGGAGTAAACAAGCTATGGTAGATTAAACACTGCGGAGTGCTGTTTTTCTGTCACCGTCAGAATGTCTAATAAAGAGTCCCATGCCATTTTACTTTTTCTGTCCTTGTAATGCATGCCGGATACCTATAATTTATGACACAGAGCCATTGCTTCATGAGTTGCACTTCCTTTTAAACTGATGCTGAACTCGTTAGTGGGGGAAATGTGACAAGTTGATAGTGGTTTCTTATCTGCAGGTTAAACATTGTCAGAATAATTCATGGCCAGGCAACTGTTAGAACTGTGATGTTTTTATAATTAGAGCTGGAGTGGACTGTTCACTAAGGATTTGAGCTCCAGCAAACAAGCCCCCATCACCGTCAGTCTGAAGCTCGTTGCCTTCCCATCCATCAGGTTTCAGGGAGGAAACATTCTGAAACTCGATCTGCTGAGCTTGAAGGAAATGTCCCCAGCATCAAGGCTACCAGCACTCTGAGACACCATCACCAGTCAAAAATAATGAGTCAGGCTGAAGAAATGAGGTTTGCTTAAAAATCATGACACTGTTTTTGGGGTGCAACGCTATTGCTACTTTTCTTTTCTGGATTTTAAATCACTAAGAGATTTTTTTGAATATTTTTGACTATCAACGCCAAAATGTTGATTTCCAGGTCATTTACTAAAGGCTGCAATTCCTTTGAAATCCTGTGACTCAAAGAGATGGAGATTTTAAAGAACATACTCTGAGATTTGTGACAAAAATCACAAAATCTCACTCTACAGAGTTCACAATTCAAATGAGGACTTTCTAACCCAAGTTTAATTGCTCTATTGAGCTATATCAACTTACATTAACCAAGAATCTCACCTCTAATGTGAACACTGCATACTATCTGACAACTGTGCAAGTTACCTGTAAATGGGTATTTTTCTGTGTTCCTCAAGAATCAGAGTATAATAGAGTACTCAGTACAAGGGGCTAAAAGTGTATTCAGGTTTGTACAGTCTGCATTTTAGCTCTCTGAATGTTTGGTGAATTGCATCCCAGATAAATTTAACTCAAAACTTGTTAACTTCAGAAACAACAATAAGATCAACTGTTGTTTTTAACACTGCCCCATTCTGCCTGTCCATTCACTGAAATATGAATTTGTTGTTTATTTTCTTTCACTATTTTTGTACATTCACAAGACTCATGGAATATTCTAGGGCCATGCCTTCAGAATGGCACCTACTTCCAGCTTCTCTATTATGAAATACAGCATAAGTCCTAATTAGAACTCTTCCTTCCTTCCAACAGATGAATTGTTTTATTTTTTCCAAGCTTATCAGAAAAAAAAAAAAAAGCGTTTTTAAAAAAGAGGGAAAAAAATCACTGTAAATAAATAAGCAAGCAAACACACATGCGTTTTTAATAATGCATGAACACTTATTTTAAGAACAATATTCGTGGAAGAGATATGATTGTTATATGCCTAAAATTCCCAAATGGCAAAATATAATTAAAGTAAGAACTGTTGAACAAATAAACTTGTTAAATACACAATATTACCAGGCAAAATAGTTATGCATTTATCAGTTTGCCACTGTAATTACATTGACTGCTGCTCTTCATGCATATATTAATATCTCACTACCATTATGGAGGCCGAGACATAAATTACAAACACTGACTTAAAGGAGGATTTTTTTAGCCAGGGAGAGTGCACTGGTAACAAATATTACATAATTAAAAAAAAAATCTTAACATTGAACCTGATTGCTGGTTTTATTTGGATACCTATTTCTTGCAGTTCTGAGAAGCCCCATCTCCCTAAATTAGTTAGTAATGAAGTGCTGGCTTGGAAAGCCTCAGTAGAGTGGGATTCAGATCCACAGGTCAAGAGACTCAGCCTGGGATTCTGAAAGTAGCTGAAGTGTGAAACTCACAGAAGATATTCAGTCTATCTTGAGAAAAGAAAGGAAAGAAAAAATAGTATGTAATTTCTGTTTTCTGTGTAAATAAAGACCATTATTTTAAGATAGTTAGATTATTTCAGGAGGTTCTGCCTCATCATCGATTGGCTGCATGTGGCTTTGAGTGGGTGTGCGAGCTATTCACAGAAAAAAAAGTTCAGGAAATTCATTCCCATGGGATGAACTTTTCAGAACCTGGAAATGAGCAAAGAGACTTGGAAGTGACTTTTGACCACTTGGATGAATGGTGCCAAAGCTGCCTTCAGCATTTTGCAATTCTTATATTGTATGCAGCATTGCCTGTGTCTTGAGACCAGAAGCTGTTACATACTGTCATTGGGTCTGAGAAATCCCTGGGAATGTGAGGTTTGGTTGAAGAAAATGAGGGAAAGATTCTCACACAGCATGTCACCTTAAGGATCCACTTATAGAGTGCTTATTAAATGTTAATACTTGACTAATAGCTGTTAAAACTATATTGCAGGCATGAGTAATACTTGATACACAGGGTTATAGGCATCTCAGAAGAAAATATCTAGACCATTGCTGCTCCAAAATATCAAGTGCATTAGAAAATTTAGGCCACAAAGTCAAGACTGTGAATATTTAACCGAGGCCAGTTGTGTATATTTAACCACTCAGTCACATCCTATTTTCTTCATGCTCCCTGCTTCACCCAGAGTACAGGAAAGAAAACGCCTCTACAATAGGAATCAATATTCTTTCCATAGTGCCCCACACACTAACCCTGGGGCAGAAGACAGCACATAGATCTTGTTCTATATACATAGATATCAATGTCTTCATTGGTGCCCAGCATTTTCATATTTTTGCTATTCACAAGTATTAATGGATCTATCTTTCAATTTTTTCTATGGGAGGAGAGCATAGGATTTTCCCCATTTCATAAAAAAGGACAGGAGTTCAGAGGAGTTCTTAATTCCCAAGCAGAAAAACCTAACATCTAACTTTTCAGGTTCCTTCACTTGTTATATCATTTTATGCATTGACAGCTTCAGAAAAATTAAAATTCAACTGTAATTACTTAACACCTTGCAAAGCTGCTACTGGATGCCTGAAACTTACACTGCAGAAAATGGGACACAGATGAACAGCAGCCCAAATGCATGTTTATTTCCATGGATTTCCCAGAATTGTGCAGAAATTCTGTGCTACTGAGAAGGTAGAACTGGGTTTTGATGGCAACTATTACATTGCCACAAAGTCTTGCAATCTTTTCCTGTCACCTCGCCTCACCCACTGCACACTTTCCAAATCCTAAAGGCACAAATGTTCTGGTAAAATCTTTATTCACTAGTCAACGTCAACATATTCCTTCAGCAGTAGTAGACAGAATATGTCCTACTGAATGACGCAGAACCACCAAAAGAAAAGTCATGATCACACACATAAGCAACGTGAACCTATAAAAGGACCCAAAGTCAAATTGCATTGGCAAGTTGAGGGCTGATGTCCCTGGCTTCTGGCCACATGATCATACAAACTAAATTAAACTCAAATGAAAATACAATAACATTATGCCCCTAGTTAAAAAAGAAGACATAAAACTGCATCAGGTGGAACTAGAACGGGATCACAGTCTCTGCCTCCACCACATTGTCATCTTCTGATTAAACAGAGTAACCAGCAGCAATGAGAAGCAGGAGGCAGTTACCTTCTTCAGGAATCTGCCCTTAGCAGTGCGATAAGGACAAAGCTTGACAGTATGTTTCACAGCCACTGGCTTCATGGCTTGGAGTAAAGTTGCAATTCAGGAACCGAATGTGCTTTTCCAAATTCATGGAAGTTCAGTGTATAAAGTTTCCTTCTGTTCCCTCCAATGGCTCTCCACGTTCCTGTCTCCCTAACATCTATACCATCCATATCATCCTTATAGACCTGAGTCCAATCTCCATCTCATCCTACTCTGTTCTTTTCTCTCTGCTCCTATAGCCTCGGAGATGCAAGGGCAATTGCAGCCAATAAAATAACTAAGATATACCTAATTTCTGCCAAATTTGTTGAAAATGAAATTCTTTAGATTAAACAACTCACCAAATCTGGACAAATCTTCACATTTTAAGTGAC
This sequence comes from Gallinago undulata, assembly GCA_026546715.1. NCBI lineage: Eukaryota > Metazoa > Chordata > Aves > Charadriiformes > Scolopacidae > Gallinago > Gallinago undulata. The sequence continues at coordinate 59,536,142 of JAOTQQ010000012.1, forward strand.
TCCTCCAAAGTAGAGGGATGCCTCAGTTCCTTCACATCAGACCTTTTTTTAGATTAAGCCAGCCTACTTGGGTCACTATTATGTTCCTATGGATTATGTTTTTATTGGGTTTGAGCAATAGTTGCCTACAGACCAAATGTTCTTGTCATCAGATGGGTAACACAGAGAATCTCATTATTTCAAGAATGCCTTTGTTGGGACCATCAGTGACACCTAGATAATTGGACAGTTCCATACCAATGAAGAATATTGAAGAATATAGGTTGGAAAACCAATAATTTTCTTGATAAATTACCTCTGTGGTTTTCTTTAGCAAAATACAATGTTCAAAAAGCAAGCTTGTTTGTGTGTTGTTTTCTTTTTTTTTTTTTTTTAAAAAAAAAGCTTAGCTACTGTTTGGTCATCCACAATTTAGAGTTGATTTAGCTAGTAATGAATTTGACCAGAACAGAGTAAAATTTTTTACTAAGGCAAGAATTTCTAAATTTGATTTATGTTACTGTAGGTTAAAAAAATATGTCTTTGTAAATCCAGATTAGGTACTACTTTGTAGAACATTTTGAGAAGTTCTTTCATTTCTGCTAAAATAAAAGAATTCTTAATTTGTAACAAAAAAATATCTGTCATAGTTCATGTAATGCAAAAGCAGATTTTCAGGTGCTATAAGCTGCAAACATTCTTATGGACTTCAAAAAAGCTATACTGATTTATATCACTATGCTTAAGGACAGCCTTGTGGTTTAGAGCAATAGGGATTATTAGAAAATATGAAGAAAACCAATTTTTTGTGAAAGTGCTCAAAAATTAAATTTAAAGGAAAACTCTCTGCCAGAAATGACACTGTCAGAGAATAACATAGACCACTGGAATAACAACCATGCTGTCAAAACATAGCCAAAGGAACACAGTTTGAAAAGAATTAGAGTATCATTATCAATGACATGAAGAAAAAAAGATAAGAGCAGCTTAACTACTGCCTGTCATTGCATGCACCTAGTTCAGCACCCAGCTTAAATAGTATTCAGGCAGCTGCCTGTGGATATACCCAATATTACATGTTAATGTAAAAGTTAAGACTGCCAAGATAACACTTTTTTTTTTTTCCTTATTCATTCGAATGTAAACACCAGAGACTATGTTAAACTTTTTTGTATGGTGTGTACTATGATTTCAAAATGTAATACCAAGATGTTCAGGGTGGTTCCATGACTGACAACTGCTCCGTGCTCTACAGCATAGTTGAAAAGGGAATACACCCAGCAGGATTCAGCATATGGATGGGACTTCAAGTTCTTAATAAAAAGACTCTGACCTTTCTCAACGTTGATCTCATCCATATATCTTCATCTCCCAGCAGCTCAGGCTTCCCTATAGAATAATAAGAGAAACACTTGTCTACTTGGATAGTACTGGAAAGGAAACTCTTGTTCAACAGATAGGGTAAAGGCACTCAAAATAACAGGTCTGGGTTCTAGCCCTGATTTTATGATAAACCCACGGGGTAGCAATGGGCAGCTCCTATCTACATTTCCATCTCTTTGTTTTTCCTCCCCCATCTTGTATTGGCTGCTGGAGAGTTTACAAAGGGACTGTCCCTTACTCTGCACTTTCATCTCTTTCTTTTCTCATGCCTAGTACAGAATAGTCCTTTAATGGTAACAGTGTTCAGGGTGTCTGCTGCTGTAATTTGAAGAATTTTTGAATTATTTCATGCAACTGCAAAATAATTGCTTTCTTTAATGCACTAAATATAGCAGACTGTAACCCTGCAAATCCTGAAAGGAATGATAAAATAAACACAGTGTAAAATGGAAATAGGTGTCAACTTGATAGGCTACCATGGCTCAAGAGGAATTACAGTCTGTCATTCAAAAAGTCAACTACACAGTGGTTAAATACTAGAAAATATTTATGAGACAAACAGCAGTATTCAGAGTTCAGATAAAGAGTCTGTTCTGAAGCACAACACAAAATGGCATCTGTTGAAATATTTCAAGTACAGAGAAATTTGAGATGGCATTCTTTCTTTCTCAGGTATGGCAGTCTCTATCGTTTCCCTCCGTAGATGGATTAAAATGATGACTGATGAAGTTCCATTGCCAAAGTAAATGAAGGATCCCATTTAGATACGTAATTGCTTGGTTCTGGGTCATTAAAAAATAGCAAAAAAAAATGGAAGCTAACACCACAGACTTAAAGACCTAGCCTGGTAATATTAAATTTTTCTTTAACATTTTACCAGCTCTCAGAAACTCAAAGTAGCAGTGCATTTCTATCAGTAAAGATCACAATTGTGGTGAGATGCTGACTCTTTCCCTCAATTTTCAGTAAATACCTTCTGTACCATGCAGCTTTCAGCTATAACAGGTGCATAAAATTACCTTCTACAAGAAACACGGTCTAGTTCATAGGTGTGCAGATTTCCCAGATCTTCTGTACGATGAAATCGGTACGTCCTATTGCAGTGTTGCAGATTTGGTGTGAAATCCTAACCCTACTGAAATAAATGGGATTTATTCCACAAATTTCAGCAGGGCTTGGATTTCACCTCTGGATGAGAGAATAACCACTCGATACTTCATTCAGCTCCTAACCATTCCCTCAAGTCAAATAGGACATAATGTATTTCTATGATACTCCTTAAAGCCGCTGTTTTTGTTTCAACGTGGTGACAGATGCCATCCATAGTGGAATCTTTTCAAATTGACTCTGAGTGAGACATTAGCTTACTGCCCAGAGAATAAACTTTCCATTTCTATTCGCTGAGCACATTAGGGAATGTTTCAGACATGTTTTGCAGGACAAACCCTTTTGTTTTGCTAATAGGGCTCATGTACACACTTCCAGTGGGAAAACATCTGTTTTACAAATCTGTCCTCCTAGATATAAATGGATTCAACCTACAGACTTTGGAACCTCATCCAAACATTCCCAAAGTTCAACAGTGTTTGGATCGGGGGGGGGGGGGGGGGTTGGACTGAAGTCATTACAGAGAAATAGGCCAGGTTTGAGGTTTAGGCTTCCTACACTTTCAGGGACACTTTGGGATTTTGCATCTCAGTTATGAGCACAGGCATTTAATGTCGCTTTGGGCAGGCGGGCAGCGACATAATAGAAGCACGTCAGTCAAGGGAACTGCACTCATGAAAAGCTGAGGCGAGATTAAAAGTGACTCTCTAATTAGCTCTAGTTCATCCACCAAAGAAATTCACAAACTTCTGCCTCGGGCAGACAACACAACAATACCCATAACAAAATCAAGGCTTCAGTGTCTTAACTAGCATCTAAGGGTTGTCAGCTTTCAAATATGGATGGGTTTGTTTTAATATTGGACTTAGTTTTAATTTTAATAATAAATTGGTGGCTAATTCTCTTAGTTTTTTTTAAATCTGTAGTTTTGGTTTCACTCCTTAATAAACTGTCATCCAATAAAAATAAATAAAAATAATTCAAGGAAACCTTGAAAATTTGGACCAAAGCACCTCTGTGAACTTTTTAAGTGAGAGATTAAAGTCTTCTGAAACATCTGCTGCTCAATAGTCTTTATCAGGTCAAAAGTTTCAAAAGTAGATTCTATTCCTGGAAAATATATAACAGATGTGGCTGTTCATTATCTCATATACAATGTGTGAGTAGGTAAGAGAGGGAAAAGGCAGGAGACAAAGGCAGCAAAAAGTATTCTGAAGCTATTCTGTTCATCCTGGGTACAATATCTGGATTTATCCTAGTGGAGGGCCCACACTGAAAGAGATTCAGGTACCTAATTTTTTTAAAAAAAATAAGCAAATGAACTGCCCAAGGACAACCAAACAGCCTAAAACACTACTCTGAAGTAGAAACTAACCATAGCCAATTAAACTATACTCACTAAGATCCCTAATCAATAGCCTAAGAATTAAATATTGCTCCATATTCTCATTAGGAGAGACACTAATTACCAATAATCAAAATAATGCAAATTATAACATCAGTCATCGCATCTATGTGCAACACCTGATAAGAGAGAAACCACCAAAAGGGAAGCTCAAAGACCACTGAAGCTGATGAAGCCATAGTAACATAGATCTGTTTCTAACTGAAGCAGTCCCTGTCCTACTCCCTCCTGCTGTTGATGCCCTTTCACTTTTTCCCCTATGTCACAAGTGCCAGCACAGCCATGGAACTGCATAGTGACCAGGGGGGGAATTCTGCTAAGAAATACCTTTTTTTTATTTTGCCACATCGCGCTTCACTTACAGGGGGTGAGAGTTTACAGAGATGGTAACAAGGAGCAGGTACTGCCTAAAAGGACACCAAAAAGGAAATGACAGCCAAGGATTATTTCTATAGCTGCAGTGAGCTTTGGGCCTTATTTCTGGTAACAAAGGATTTGCCACACAGCTATCATGCCTCTCTCTGCCTGAAGGAGAGAACCCAGCCTACTTCCCTCTGGTTACCTCTACTTACCTCTGTCAGCAGTAAGTGATGCTGGAAATGACCATCCCAATATCTTCTATGGATTTTCCTCCCCAGATGTAACAGCAACTTACTTCACTTTTCTGGATGGCATAAAAACCTGTAAGTGATGCTAAGAGTCAGGAAAATTTCTATGCCATACATGCCATCTGAAATACTGTAGTTCTGTAAAGCTCGGAGAGAGAGGCACTTCGTACATTGCGTAGATGAAAATTCAGTACCAGAAGAACAGCTCACCATTGCCATACCGTTCTCTCTCAGGAAAGCCATACGCTTGTGAGCTCAGCTCAGTTTCTGCCCTAAAAAATTTTAGAATGAAGAGCATGGTTTTCTCTGAGAAGGGCTGGAGCCAAATGTCTCTAAAGCAGGCTAGAGGACCAGATGACATGTTGTTTTACCAGTTACTTTGGCCTAACAAGCCTTCCAACCTCCAAAGCAGGACTTCAGTGCAATACTTGGGCATGTCTCAGGCTGTGGCACAACGAGGCAAGTGTGTGGAGCAGGTGGTTCACCTCACTCATCATGAGTCCAAGATAGATGAGAAGGGAGGCAGCTCTTGAGAGATCTCTTACAGCCTGGCAACAGTTCAGTCCGCTCCAGTGTTTCTTGCAAAGATCTGCCAGGACCTAAGCACTTCAAAAAAATCCCTCACCCTGCTCCCAGAAAAAAACCCACAAAGTTTCTTTCCATGTGGACCTTGCCCCCTAGCTCAAGAGGCTCTGATAGCTATAACCAGGAGTGAAAACACAAGGTCACTGCTGGTGGAATTTGTTTTGAGCCAGGACTGTTGGCACACGCTCTGGAAGAAAGCACAGAGTAAGCACAATTTTAAAGAACTAGCAGTCAGGTAGATTTGTGGATGTTTTGCTTAGAAACAAAAATAATGTAATGTATTTCTCTTCACTTGAGATTACATGGGCAATGACATCCCAGAGAAGCCAAGAATCACTAAAAAGTTGGTGTAATAGTACCATTCTCACAAGTCTATAGACACAAGATAAGGGTATTCTGAGTATTCCTCTTTCAATTATTTTGGAACACAAATGTTTAAGTATCAGACAGGACAGCTCTTTTTACATTGCAATATCTAGCTACCTCCCCACTATTGAGAGAAGATCCAGGGAACAGAATAGTAAGAGACATATGGAAGAAATGAGGCCTCACCCCAACGATATAAAGGTCCTATTGATGACCTTGGGTTGGTAAGAACAAAAGCTTTCAGACCTCTGGACATTTTGACACCTTATAAAAAGGGTCAGTGACCTCTTCAACAAAATGTCTGTATAAAGAAATGGGTCCCACTACCGTCATGATTAAACTAATCAGCATTTGTGTTGGTGACAAAGAAGCTCAGGATTTAATGGATGCAGAGAAGAGACGACCTTCCAGCCTAAGGGGCTATACCCCAGCTATATTACTAAGATGGTATATACTAACCTGAAAAAAAATAGAGTTTGCCCATGCAAGACTTGCTGAGTATGTCACACTCAGGAATTATTATGGAAAACCACAGGAGTTTTTGATCTGTTCTTCAAACATAAACTATGAAAAGGCTTTTCTATTGGTGCTGAAAAACCTTCAGCATATTCTACCAGGACACAAAGTACAACACCCTGTTCTTTCCCTTTAAAGATTCCCAAGCTAAGACAAATTGGAAAATTATAAAAGCTCTTGTACTGCAAGGAAAAAAGCAACATTTCTATACTCTGCTGTTCACAATGTATGGGTTCTCTTTAGTTAAGAGAGGAGAAAAGTGACTCTACCTCAAGAAGCAGGTCCCAAACTCAAAAACAGTTTAGCTTGACAAAACACCAGTATGGCTAGTACATAGGGAAAAAAAAAAAATCATCTCTTTTTCATCATCTAGTTTTGATTTGATGGGCATCAAAATTAATACAATCTTCCATAAATGAAACCCCCCTGGAACTTGTAGCTGTTGAATGAAACTGCTGTCCTGTGAGTTTTGCAACTGAAAATTATGAAAATTCCCAGCTATCACAGAGGAAATTAGAAGTTCCCCCAGTCTGCTAATGAAAATGATAATCTTGATATTGTCAGTGCTTGCAGCATACTTGTTTCTTAGCCATGTCTACAAGCTATGTCTATATTAGGATTCAGTGCAGACCAATAGGAGATCGTAGAAACACTCAGTGCTGAGAACCCACATTATACATATTTCAAGGGGGTTCATCTTGAATACTTACTCCTCGTGTGGACTGAACTCCCATTAGTGATGGAAGGAGGTTGTATGTGGTCATTGAATACATCTTTTGGTTTCATTTAATTTGAACAGAATCATTATGGAGCCTGAGATCTCTGGCAGTGGAAAGCACAGCACAAGAAGTACAAGGGTATAATCTGGAAACTCACTTCTAGAGGGTACACTTCAGCCAAACAAAAATGCTCACATCCTCAAATAAAGAAGATAAGCAATAATTTTGACTAGGCAGGGAGAAATAAAAAAGAAGCAGAGTATCCTGGCTGTGTGGATGTATGGAGAGGTTATCCACCCCTGCAGTATTTCAGCCCTTCCATGCCCATCCAAGTGAATCTCAGAAGTACAAAGTCCTGCTCAACTGGGCAAACACCATGGCTGCTGGAGTCAAGGGAAGGCTTCACTGATTTACTCAAGTGAGTCTGATCTTACATTATCATAAATAGTTCCATAAAGCTAAAAGTAACAAGTTATTTTCCTATACACCCAATAGTATGAATCTTCCCATTCATTGTGAAATATAACTACAAAAATAAATATGGCAAGTAAGGCATGTCCATGTTTTCTAGGTGTTCACTAGGAGTCCTGACAAACAAAGCAAATCATCTCATTTCATCCAGAGTGGGCATAACGATGTAAAATTAGCACACACACAAATCCAGACGAGGCTAAGTATTTGGGTGCAACCCAAAGCTTGCAAAAAATAAGTCCAGACTTTCATGGACCAAGCATGTTGTGCCTTTCTTCTCCTGCATCACTGAAGGATGAAAAATTAATGATCAGTGGAAAATTTATGACTTGATTATGAATCATTTTCTGCCTGACTTGCTCTCCTGAATAATTTTTATTGTAGACTAAATTCTTTGTGGATCATTGCCATTCATTAATTCTCCAGTAATACCAATTTTGAGGATGGTATCTACCCAAATAACTTGTTTTCTGACAAATTAGGGAAGATAGACTTTTTTCTTTTTTTTTTTTTTTCTCAGACCATGAATATCTGCAGAAATTATGTTCATCAGTACCTGGACTGTTTTATAAAAACTGAGTACTCATGTAACATAACAAGATGATTGAAGACATGTCAAAGACAACTGCAAAAAAAGTCACTAATAAGAGAGCCATCTTAAGGCTTCTCAGTAGTGTAAGGAAAATTGAACTATGTGGCCCAAAATAAAAGAATAGAACTTAGTCCTGAGACACAATCAGATCTTATTCTTGGGTAGAAAAGGGAAGTCCTCCGGAAGTATAGTGGAAAAACAATGGCTATGAAACTAGATTTAGATCCCATGGAAAGAGAAGAGAAGGAGATGGACTAGAAGGGTCACTGAAATATGAAAGTGTGGATTATGTTTTGGGGGGAATTCCATACTCATTGTATAACCCTGCAGGACTTTATTTAATGCATCTACGGTAGCTGACTCTGGATGTGCCAGTGACCTGGGATCATATTTATCATGCCAATCCATGACAACTGCCATCTTCCAAAGACCCCCAGGTTTCATCTCTTCCATGGTTGCTTCCTCATGTCCCAAGAAAGCAGATATGATGGGACAGCCAATTGGTCTCCTTCTCTGCCTTTTTGTCAGTGAAGGATACACCAAGACATTTCCAAGGCTGGTCTAGGGTCAAAGTGGAGGAACTCTGTGGCAGATGTGTCTCTTGGTAAGGCAGAAGCCAGAGGCTGTTTGGGGATCTCCTCCTTTTGAAAACAGTGGGAACACCCTTGGATGCTGAGTGCACTGTTCCTTGTCTGCAAGACTGAAAGGGGAAGGATCACGGAATGGACTCAGCTTCTGTTGGCAAGACTTGTGTCCTTGTCTCTGTCCTGAAGTTCCCACCATCTGTGTGTTTTATGCTACAGAGGAGGGAGTGTAAAGAGAGAGAATTGCCTTAGTTGATGTGTAGGCCCATAAAAGCCACCCAGGCAGAAGGAATTCTGCCAGTCCAAAGATATCCAACTTCATTGCTTTGCAAACTTCCTTGGAAAACAGCAAGAATTCTGACAGAGTTATTTTGCTCTGAAACACAATATAGACCTGGTTGGAAAGAAACCTCAGTAAAATGTCTTTCCATTTGGGATCATAGGGTCACCTAAAATGGCATATTTTGTCTTTGAGAAAGATTTATTTTGAAAGAAAAAAGTGTTTTCAAAGCATGTTAAAGGGTCAAAATGTTCTAATTGAACTTGTTCAGAATGGCATGTTTCATTTTCTCTCTTGAAATCAATTTTTATTGGTAGTTTTTACATTACAAAACAAAACAACAAGGTAACATTCTGATTTTTAAGAAAGTTGGGGTGGGTTTTTTTTTTGTAATTTAATGTGACATGCAACCCCAAATGAATTGTCTTAAGAATTTTAAATAAAACAAATATTTGATACTTTTGGTTTTATCCTCTTCCAGAATAAAATAAACTTGAGAAACAAACAAATTGAGAAACCCAACTACCATGGAGCTTTCTTAATCCCTCCGATCAATTCATTGTCCTTTTTGTATCCTTTCAAGAATTTAATAAAGATTCTTTCAAGAAATTACCCCACATGAGACTGAACAATGACCACAGTGCTTTTCCACTCTGGATATTCATTCCTTTCCTCGTGGTGCATCTCATGCCAGCTCGTAGTTGGACTTCTAGGATGTGAACACAAACCATGACCATCTTTAGGGTTCTCAAATCACTGGATTCTTAATACACATCATAGAAATGTATTGCAAGTTTCCCTTATTAAAATACAAAAGTATTTGTTTTCCTTAATTTGATGGGAGGACTGGGGAAGCAATTGTCTCCCTGTCCTTGGCACTGGTGAGGCTGCACCGCAAATAATGTGTTCAGTTTGGGGCCCCTCATTATAAGAAGGCATTAAGGTACTGGAGCATGTCCAGAGAAGGCCAACAAAGCTGGTGAGGGATCTAGAGCACAAGTCTTATGAGGAGCAGTCGAGGGAATTGGGATTGTTTAGTCTGGAGAAAAGGAGGCTCAGGGGAGACCTTACGGCTCTCTGCAACTACCTGAGCGCAGGTTGTAGAGAGGTGGAGGTCAATCTCTTTTCCCAAGTAACAGGTGATAGGACAAGAGGAAATGGCCTCACGCTGTGCCAGGGGAGGTTTAGATAGGATATTAGAAAAATTTCTTCACTGAAAGGGTTATCAAGTATTGGGACAGGCTGTCTAGGGAAGTGGTTGAGTCACCATTCCTGGAAGTATTTAAAAGACAGATAGATGTGGTGCTTAGGGACATGGTTTAGAGGTGATTTTGGCAGTGTTAGGTTAATGGTTGGACTCAATGATCTTAAAGCTCTCTTCCAACCTATATGATTCTATGACTCTATAAAGCTGATCCTACACTGTCTGTCAGATGTACAACGTGTGGATATGAGAACACAGATGCCCTTGGACTTCCATCTTTCCACAGACACTGTCACACTTGTTGTTTTTGTTGTCACACCCCACAGTTTCCCAGGCAGGCAAGGCCCAAACTACAGTGGAAATTCCACAGTTCTTCACAAAAGAACATGCAGAGCCCATGAAAGGACCATCAAAATACCATTGTTCCCTGCTGTGCGAGTGTGACAAACATATAGACAGCTTTCTCAACAAACTGAAAGCAAGAAAGACATGTTCATCATTTGCATAAATTGCAGGGCTCTGCTGACCACAGAATTTCATGCGGATGCAGGCAGGCTAGAGTGGGCACTGAATTCTGGCAACCTATATTCTACCAGCAAAAATTTCAAAGATGAGAAGTACAGGTATTAGAAGTGCTGTGTCAGTGGGTAGGACTTTATACCACTGAACTGTTAAATGGGCGAGATTTTGTATGACAGCAGCAAGGAGAGGGAAGGATAATCCAGTGTACAGGGTGTCCAAGTGGGAGTTCACACCACTGGTCAAGTTGTGAGTGCACAACCAGCTATTGCCAGTTCCCATCAGCAACTGTGCAGGCATCAGGTCAGCCTGTTCCAGCTATAAGGCTGTGTAGCTCACCTTTCATTAGGGTTTTAATGACCCATAAATCACGTCAGAATCCTAAAGGCATGTTTCACTCTTCTCTCAACTAAGATTTCCTCTGTGATCTTTGACAAGTTATTTTGTTTTAGCCTAACCACAGACCCCCATCTATGAAAAAGGGATCAGCATATTTCTATTTTATAAGAAAGTTCTATGAAGGTAAATACCCAACACGGCATACAGCACTCGGAAGCCACCATACAGCTGGACAAACCAGGCAAGAAAAGTAGCCAAGCACAAGACAGCTAAAACAGTTTGCTAAATATTTTGTTGTGCATAAAACTTGATTGCTCATGATGCACTATGAAATAATAAACAGGTGATACCTTTGTAAGAATTTCAAAAACTGATGTAACTTAAGAGTTTACTTTAGGGCAGACTCAAGGAGACAGAGCAGCAGGCACACACACACATCCATGCATTTGTTTCCACGTGCAAGTTCAGGTGCATGTGAAAAGCTCATTTCTGTTTGCAGGTGCAAACTTTTTCCAGTGTGGAGGCTTACAACTCAGGAAATTTTGCACATTTCACAATGGTGGAAAAAAGTTTTGATTTCATGGTAAATATTTCATGAAACAAAGACCAGATGTTTGCCTTAGCTCCTGTTTTCACTCTGCCTTACTTTCCCAGCTGGAGTTATTAATTATACCTTTTATTCTCCTACTGCAGTTCTTAATTCTAAAAGATTAAATGGCTTGATTAGCACTGTTTAGCTTTTCCTAGGTGGTTTATTGAATGTCACATTTAACATTCTGGCACCTCACAGATGAAGCTAAATTCTTGCAACCTTGAAGAAATATGGTTATTTTTTTCCCAGAGAGCAAGAGAAGGGCATTTGTTACATATTTATGAACACATCACATCGGACATTTCTATTTATTTTTTAACACACTCTCACAAACACACAGCCTGTCCTAGACTGTATGTTATTTATAAATGTTGATACTTAGTTCTTTTGGAAATGCCTCCTGGAAATTTTTTCATAAAAACAGTGACTGGGAGAGCTACAGAGATTTGTTGAAACATTGGAGTTACCAGAATATTCTCACATGCTTTTTCTAACTCTTCTATATGTGTCCAAGAAGGTTGAAAAGAATGTAATGAAGCACACGATTCTTCAGAGGATAAAGAACACTTACTTCTTCATCCTGGTATAGTTTATATGGCTGTATCTGCGCTCATGAGACAGAGTCAATAATTCACCATAAGAGACCTTTGATGTCACTCCATTAGTGACTGGTTAACATAGTGCCAAGAATCGTGCTTTTAAATTGCCTAACACCCAAATCCTAAAGCTCTCCACTCAATTGAATCTTGAGCCAACCATCAGATGATGGCCATCCCAATGTTTGCATTGGACTAGTATCTAAAGTCAGAAGGCTGGTGTGGGATTCCTGTGAAATAAAAAGCAGCCTTAGCCCTAACACACAGGCTGTGAATTAAAGTGCCTCCAAACAGCTTTTCCTCTTCTGCCTCCTACCCTTAAACTCGAGGACTAATATAGGTAGCTACCTAGCTAGCTGAAAGCGCTTTCAAAAAACCATCATTTTAGAGCAATCAAATCCATGTTCTTCAACAACTTTTCAGATTCTAGTGCTCAATGGGCTTTTTAAAAAATGTAATAATATTTCTATTCATGTGTTTTTTACCTCCAAGAAAATAGAAAGATGACCAACCAGCCACTTACTCTGAAGAGAGAGTGAAGAGATTATGTGGACTCCGACTGCTAGAAGTAGAATGTATTAACAGGTAAAGGTTGAATATAGATTTCACCCTATGCCGAGACAGAGGTCCTGTGTAGCCACTGAAAGATGTTCCTGTGCAGATGGATCGATGAGAGGTCAGTTTGGTCAATTTTTATAACAATATCTTTGAATTCAGAGGTATCTGGTCTTAAAAAACCAAAATAACGGATCTTGTCTTTCTCCCAATTTGCATTCACATACACATATAAATGCCCGCGGAGGAGGGGCTATGTCTGCATCACAACAGAGCACAGGGGTGAGGGCACTGCATGGAGCTTGCCAGCTGGAGGAGCTCAAACTATGAAGCTGGGAGCAGCAAGGTCAAACCCTGAGTAAATTAGACAGAGACCCCCTTTCATTCTCTGCACCGTATGCCAAGCATCCTGCATGCTGGGCACGAGGTAATAGCAATATACGATGTTTACATACCTACACCAGGAGCTCTGGCCATTGGCACACATGTAGAAGGAATTAATTCAGAGAAGTTTCTAGACCTGAAATGATTTTTATTTGTCATGGATTACCCCCTCGCCCAACTCCCCCCTGTGGTCTCTCACTCTGGTTGGTTTCCCATTCCATTTACTTCCAAGTGCCCCCCCAAGCCCCAAACAAACAAAACCAGATGTGGGACTAAAATGCTATTTTGTGTCACTGCAGCAGCTCTTTGTTTTGCCTTGTTTGTTTAGCTCTAGTTTGGAAGAACTTTGGGGCAGAGGCTCTCAATTGCTCTTTGTTTACATCTCATCTGCAAAAGGGACTCCTCCTTCTTTGTGGGCTCTTGCAGTCTACCACAATAAAGATGACTATTAATAATATGACCTTCAGCTAGCTGGAATGTATTCAGCAATTTAAGGCATTGACATTGGAGAAATCCTTATGAATGCCTGAGATCATATAACCCTTCATATAACCCTTCCATTTGTTTTCAGGCCTATCTCCAAGCTGTGGTTAAGTAGCTATCATTTCTAACATTTGCATTCCTCTTACCCCATAGTGTGTGTGGGGGGATGGTACTATCATAATTATACCACATTCTTCTGGGTTCCATAACGAGCTATTATTTTGCTAATGGAATATTCAAGCAGTCTGCAGTAATTTATCAAATAGTCCCAAGTCCCATTTTCTCTGTGTGAATCTTTTTGTTCACAGGTAAATTGATGTGTGGGGGGTTATCAAGGCTTTTTTGTAATTCAAATTAACCATTCCACCCCCCTCTCTGAAAAAAGATCGTTAGACACAGAATGTTATTTTTTTTTCTAATGATGTTTAGAATTAAAATTGTGCAGCCTTCCTGTGAGTGGCAATTTCTGCATTTTAATTCATTCTTACAGTGTTTTTGCATTTTAACGCCTAATTTTGAAAATTTGCCTAAACTAAAAGGGAGCAAAATATAATTCCATTTCTCCTTACAACTATTGTCTGCTCCACTGTCAGGTTAAACTGCCAACAGTGCAGAGTGCCATTGAATTGGAGATGAGAAGGAAAAAAAAACACATCACCCTCTCAGTTTATTTTACTTATAGTAAAAAAAAAAAAAGCCAAAACCCAAGACCTGGACGTATACACAGATCACACTGAACACACACGAATATATATCTCTTCCACCTGTGTATGAGGAAGAGAGAAGGAGTGTGTATGCGTGTGTGTGCGTGCACATGTGGATGCATGCAGGGCAGGAGGGGGAACCGATACCTAATAAAAGAAGTTAAGTGCAAATGATTTCTGTAAAAAATAAGATTTCTTCCTTCCTCAAAAACTGTCACTGACACAGTTCCTCACTTATCTCCTAGCTACAGTCTGGAAATTAATGGCTGGCCATGTCAGAGGACAGTTTTGGCATAGAATCACAGAATGGCTGAGGAGAGAAGGGACCTTTGGAGATCGTCTAGTTCAACCCTCTGTTTTGAGCAAGGTAGCAGATGGCACAAAACTGGGAGAAGTGGTTGATACACCTGATGGTTGTCAGCAAGAGCAGGTTGCTCAGGACATTGTCTGGTTGTGAATATCACCATGGATGGAGACTCCGCAAACTTTCTGGGCAACCTGTTCCAATGTTTGACCATCCTCACTGTTAAAAAAAAAGGAGTTTTTGATGTTCAAATAGAATTTCCTTTACTTCAGTTTGTTCCCATTGCGTCCCTTCTTGTCACTGGGCACCTCTATGAAAAGTCTGTCTCCATTTCCTTAGTCCTTCCAATCAGGTATTTATGCACTTTGAGAAGATCTCCCAGAGCCTGCTCTCCTCTGAGAGGAACAGTCCCAGATCTCAGCCTCTCCTTGTAAGCAGATGTTCGAAGCCCTTAATCACCTTTGTTGCATTTTTGGACCCACTGCTGTGTCCCCATGTCTCTCTTGCACTGGGAATTCCAGATCCAGACCCAGCACTCCCCAAATAGAGGGGAAAGATCACCTCAGTGATGCTGCTGACAATGCTCTTCCCATTGCAGTCCAGGACACTGTTAGCCTTCTTTGCTGCAAGAGCACATTGCTGGTTTATGGTTACCTAGGTACCTTCCAAGACCCTCCGAGGCTTTTTTTGCCAGGCTGATTTCTAATTGGTTGGCCTCAGCCTGGCCTGGTGTGTGGGCTTATTCCACAGGACCTGACATTTTCCTTTCTCCAACTTCATGATGTTCCCGTCACTCATTTCTCTAGCCTGTTTATGTCCCTCTGGATGGCAGCAAAACCATCAGCTGTATCAGGACTCTTCCCAGTTTTTTGTCATCTGCAATCTTGTTGAAGTTATGCTCTGTCCCATCATCCAGGTCACTAGTGAAGATGTGAAATACCGGCTGCAGGATTGATTTCTGGGATAAAGCACTAGTGACTGGCCTCCAGCTAAACTGTGTCACTGATAACAAACCCCTGAGCTCATCAGTTCAACCAGTTTCCAACTCACCTCAGAGTTCACTTCATTTTCCTCACCTCATAGTCCATACTTCCTTAGTTTTCTGTGAAGATGTTAGGAAAAGCAGTATTGCATGTTACAGAGAAAATGAAAAGAAAAAATCATATGGAGAGACCATTGCCTTCATCTGCCTCTATATACATCCTGACCATCTCATCTTCTTAGATCGTGGTCTTCACCACAAATATCGTAAGTGGGGTCACATGGCTTTTCTGGGGATCTGCCTCCATAAAGAATATTGCACAGGAAGTGCTTTGATTTTTCAAACCACAGAGTTATTTTTCCTTTGCTTTTGAACACCATACACTGCCATGAGGTCGCATTCCACTTCAGATATCTGAGTACAAGAACCTGGTTCCTCCCACTCCTATAGAAATAAAACCAGCTCCCACTCATTTATTGTGGAGTGGGAAACAGAACTAGCTAATAAACACTTTTGAGATTCAGTCCATGAGGCATGAAACTGGAAAATCTACCAACCATCATGTTTTTCATTCCTGGCCTGTTATTTTGGCCCAAAATTATATTCTATAGACAAGCATTCCTCTCAGTGAAGATTTATATTAAAACTGACACATCACTGAGGCAGTGGGGGAGGTGCAGGTTTTTTTGTGACTAACTGGCCTTTTCTAATGAAAACCATTCTGTCACAAAGAATTTCTGATTTGCTGCAGTAGATTATCTTTCTATAGCATTAGTTCAGGTAGATACCGAGCTAGGTGTCATCTGAATGCGCTGATCTGTTCTAGCATCATTTAACAAAGATACTGTAAATTTCTTAAGTGCTCCACTTATTGAAATACATAGGAACCAAAATAATAAAAGGACCTGGACTTTATCAATTGCCACCCAAGCAGTCTCTCCAGCTTGTAGTTCATGACCTTAGAATAAACTGGTTTTCTCCCTCACCTGCTGGATAACCACTGCACGCAGGGCAACGTGAGCTCCTCCTCACTGTGCGCAGCGTTGATGTCTGGTCTTCCATTCCAAGAACTCACATCAGATTCTGCATCCCTCAGATGTATGCGTGCCTACAGCAAAGTATCTCACAGGGGGTCCTTACAGATGGGGTATCCTGACAGTACAGCATGAAAACAAACAGGTCAGATGATAGATACTCTTTTTTACCCAAATTACACAACTGGTATTAACCACACTGTTACTGGCAGAGGGAACTGGGGAGGTGGGCAGGAACTTGCAGCTAAGCCTGGAATTCCTACCAGAACTATAGCCAACCAGGCGATGTGTAATGTGGAAATTTTAACACTGAAGCAACATTCTGCCATAAACGAGTGAATATCTTGCAAATCTCTGCATGCAGGCATTTTTTTAATTTCCATCTTAGAACATATGTTAGATCTTACGCTATTGTAACACATTTTCTTTGAACCATATCTCTCACATTTATAAATACGTCATCTGAAGTGGTGAAATGCCAGGAGACTGCTCTATTGCCACATCATTCATTGGACATAAATATTCTGATGTTGAGCGTCACTAGCTTACTTGAAGACGTTCGTGTAATATAAACATTTGGTTTGTAAATAAATAAGGGATAAATGTCTTAGAATGCTGCCTCCTGCCGATAGCAGCTTAAGTTAAATGTAAGCTAAGCTCTCCGTGTTTCCAAAAGATTCATGGCATTATGCTTAAAAAAGAATTCACTTGCTTGCTTAGCCCACCTTCTAGCATCAAGGTTGCCATCTGAGAACCTTCAGACTTTGCTTCAGACAGAAATCTGTCTGAAGTTTTTTGAGGGTTTTCCCCTCGATCTGTATTTGCTTATTTGAAAGTGTAAGGTTTGGTATCCATTCTGCTGGAGTAGAGAGGTAAAGCAATGAAACAAAACTAAAAGCCTATCTTTTGAAACTGAAGAAACTTAAAAACAGAGGTATGCTTTGTGCACCACAGAGACACTTGTATGAATACACTAAGTGTCTTACCACTGTTTTAAAAAGCTACACAAGCTATTATCTACTAATTTATGACTCCTGTAGATAAAGACAGATTTACAGTACATATTCTGCTGGAAAAGATCAGTTGGTCAAAGATTTCTCCTCTTCATGCTATTACCAACAAAACTGTATGAGAAAAAAAAATATATGAAAATATGCTCTAAAAGCATGTTGTGGTTAGCACAACTGCATATACTCGGGGGAGCACTGGGACAGCTTGAATAAGTCTTGGCAGTGCTGTGGCTTTGCCTGTGTAAAAGCACTGCAAACTTGAAGGCATTTGCCATCATAATATACTGATACAACTATTCAGACTTAGGATGGATTTGTCCTGAAACAGAACTAAAGACCAGTGCAACTTAGCAAGACAGAAAGACATTAGAAACATACAGGAGACATTTGGTGACTCATGGGTGAACATTATCTACCACAGCATTTACCAGTGCTGGATCTTTGCAACATGGAAATCCACGCACTGAAAATGATGCAAACTCATTTTGCAACAGGCTGATGAACAATACATCAGAAAGCAACAGCTTCCAGCTCTACCAATTAAAACTGACACAGAGCAGCCTGCCTAGAACTGAGTATCCCATTGCTGACCCTGTGAGACAGCCCACTATTTATTTGTATTGTGAGAAAGATGAAACAAGGGCTTTGGGAGAGGGGGGTAAGAGCAGATAACTTCATCAGCAATACAATTCTCTTCTTGATACTAATTTATGTTACTGCAAGAGCCAAACAGAGCACACTATGTCCATCCTCATGATACTGCTGTTTCAGCTGACTAGGATCCTGCTTTTCAGCTCCTTTTTTGAGTTCATATTGTCCAGGGATGAATCCTATCAATTTTGCTTCAATCCTAAACTGTAAATGGGCACATAGTCACACGCAGAGGAAGGGTGGTCCAACAGTAAGGGCACTATCTCTCAGAGACCAAGGCTACAGGTCCTGCTTTACCACTGACTTCTGACCTCACAAAGGTCATTAACTGAGTACAGGTGAACACAGGGAGTATAAAACTTCCCCCCTTTACCAGGAGTAGGAAAGGAAGAGTAAAAATTATCAGCTGCTCATCCATGCAGATAGGTTCAATTGTTAAAGATACACTGCCAACTAAGTGTGTAAACAATCATATTTCAATCGTAGACATTTGGGGCCAGACACTGCACTTCTGCCACGGTTGACACAACGGCACCCTGATCCCACTTGTCTCATTCTGACCCAGAATGTAGTATTGTTACTTTTACTATGACAGCACACTTTTTCAAGGCAAATAGAGCTCTGCTTCCCAGAAGCATATCATATATACAATGAAATACGTCTCAGAGGAGAGCTAAATGCTCAGCCTCAATTCTCTCTTTTTATCAGATATTTTCGTGCAATTGCATATCCACAAGCAAATTTTCTGAAATAACAACACTTCCAAGTCACTGTTCCATGGAATTCAAAGCCTCCCTGCCTATTTCCAGGAGATTTTCCCAGTTCTGCAGATTCAGGCAAGAGTTACTCTTTCTGTCTTCTGTGCCGATGTAAAGTGTTTTCACTGGTTCATGTGGGAAGCAAGGCTGCTTGCCCTGCTAACACCACTGCTTAGGCTCACAACCTTTGATGATCTGCTCCATCTTTTAGAACCAATTGGCAGTAAAATATGATCAGAAACTCCTTCTCTGAGTACAAGGACGAGTGGAGACCCTCAAGGCTGAAAACAGTGCATTCTGTAGTCATTCAGGAGCCTTTGTGATTAAGGGACCACACACTGATAATTCTGCTAATTTTTGCTCTGCCTCATTGCTCATGAAAAGGTCTAAATGCTACCTTCTAGAAGAAGCGGGGAGGTGGGGGGAGACTCTCATCCCTGGAATGGCAGAAGCTTCTCTAGCACTTCCAAAAAGGTGCGCTGTACAAGAAATCACACTTGGCTTCTGTGACTAGCCAGTGTGTGACACTAGGGGTGTCAACAGGGGAGGCAAATGCTTTCTGAAGGGAGGCATATCACTCCAATCTTTTTCAGAGGCAGGATCCTGCGATGTTCAGAGGCTGTTTCCATGGCCTATTCATGCAGAAAACAGGAGTTCCCTTGTTTCCTGGGGGAGATGACGGGTCAAGATGACAATCTTCACTAAAACCTGGGGTTGTTCAGCCTGGAGAAGCGGAGGCTCCGGGGGGATCTAACAGCGGCCTTCCAGTACCTGAGGGGGGCTACAGGAAGGCTGGGGAGAGCCTGTTTACAAAGGCCTGCAGTGACAGGAC
>JAOTQQ010000012.1:59555783-59575934 GCA_026546715.1 Gallinago undulata
GCAACCTGGTCTAGTTGGGGGTGTCCCTGCTGACTGCGGGGGAGTCGGACTAGATGGCCTTTGGAGGTCCCTTCCAGTCCAGGTGATTCTATGATTCTATGAAACCTACCCAGTTCAAACTACCATTCCCCTGCCCTCATCTCTTGCTGTTGCCATGGTCTGGGTAATGTAAAACTTAACGGAAAACACATGATAATGAGAAGAATTTAGACATGCACTTGTATGCACGGTAACCACGGTTAATACCAGGTCTTCCACAAGACTACTGTCCCCTCAGCAATAGTGAGGGACAGTGGAATTTGTAGCTGGTCCCAGTGATGAAAGCTCACAATCCTGTTTTACGTTTGACATCCTAGTAAGCTCAAGAAAGGAGAAAACTTTTTGGTTGCCCTTGACCCTGACAAGGAACTTATATGAGCCCCACCACTGCAGCTGTTTCAAACAGAGAAATTTTGCTGAAAATCCTTTCCTGCCCTCTTGCCTTCAAAATCAATACATCGTAGTGAGTTATTTGATTAAGTACTCCTCATGCTCTGTACACAGCTCGTCTTTGAGGACAACCTTTAGATGTACCCCCTGTCTGCAGTGCTGCTAGTAAAAGGACACCTGGTGTTTTGTAGTAGGGATGTGCCATGTGGGCTCTTCCCTAGTCTTCTTCAGAAATATATATTACAATTGCTCCTGTTACTCAGGAAAAGAAAATTGTTTTTTGGTCCTTAGTGAGGCATATTTGTTCCCTTCCTCCCTTCATTCCAAAGCTGACCTCTCTCCTACAGACAAACACAAAGACAACCTTAAGTGACAATGAGATAAATTTCATTTTATTGTGAACTGCTTTTTCAATTATTTTTCTCCTCTCTGTTTCTCCTGGCTGACCCAGACCAGGCTGTTACTCTGACAGGGGTCCCTAACCTCCAGATTAAAATATGCAAATCGTTATCTTTCCTTCCACTTAGGCCTGTGTCAGATAGATTGTAATTATGAGGAAATGTTTGATTTGGATTTATATGAAAGAACATAGTTACTTACTTTTGTCATCTTCCTTAATAAAATAAACCCAATTTGACATGATCTAATCAATGTTCAGGTACGATATAGATCACAGAGTATTTTATATTCACTAGGGCAGCTGCTGTTAAAAAAAAATCCAGCACCTACTGAAAATCTCTAACACTCCCTACTTTCTGCTTTTCACTTCCCACTTTTAAATTAGTATTAAATGTGTTATACTAAAACAATGGAAAGAAAAACAGGTGCAATGCATCAAGTTTTGCGCTTCCTCCAAGTAATTCATACTGAGATCATCAGATTTATATTAATGATCATTGGCTTAAGATTTTAAAAAGAAATTATTTCCAAAATCCATGGATATATTCCAGTTTTCAATCACTGTAAAGCAAAATTTGGTTGATATTTTTAAATTATGGAATTATACTGCACAAAGAATGGCTCTGTGCTGAGACCTTTTTCCCCTCTCCTTTCTAATTGCTCTTGTTTTTTAACTAATTCTAAAAAAAGCCCATTCAGTAGTATCATCGTTAATGATGGTGACATAGCAGAGGTCTCTAAGTACATAGAGATTTAAAAATACAGTGTTGAAGGATAACTGTACATGGTCAAAGCAAATTCTTTCCAGATTTTCCAGGGAAATTCGAAGACATGTAGCCAAAAAAAAAAAAAAAGGACTATTTTCATAAGCATGAATCACTTTCTGCCCCAGATACTGTTACAGGGTAACATAATAGCTGAAAAGCTGGAATTCCGTAAATGCAGTCCTACATAATTGATCCAATTTTACCAACATGTGACATGGAGGGTGTACTGCTTGAAACAAAATGCATGTGTTAGTGGGCACCTGACTAAGGGAAAATATAGGTTGTTAGAAGTCATGGTAATCTTCCCTGAATACCTGGGGATTTCTACATTTACAAAAAGGTCCACTTCTAGCATGTTATATCTTGTCAGGGCCTACCTAATAAAATAATCTTATGAAAAATATGAATATCTTCATAGGCTTTCCTGATATTTTATTTCACCTGCTTGTACGTCTACAAATTGAGAAGTTTTCTGAAATTTTGTAATGTGGCAATTTTGGCAAGATATCATTAAATGCTTCTAACCTTGATCTGATGTACTGTAAAGACCATTTCAAGCAGCTGAGCTACAGCATCCTAAGAAATTGTTCCTGCTGACAACTACATGTTACCATTCCAGCCAGGCCAAACCAACGATAAGTAAAAATGCTGTGGTGACACGTTGCCAGCTCCTTTCATTAGACTCTGAATGCGCCCATTGTACCAGCTTTTTCACTTAAGAATTATGAACATTCAGCAGAAGGTGCAATAATTGCTGAAACCACAGTGACTTAGTTGCTTGTAATTGTCTAACACAAAATTGCCTGACACAAAAAGAGATTCAGTGGGTTTGGAGTTGAATAAGATACAGCCCAGTAATTATGCCTCTAGGAAGGGATTCAGGTCTGACAGACACTCTGTGCAACCCTAAGTACATCTCATGGGGCCACATACACAAAATTTACATTTGGCAAAAAAAAAAAAAATCAAACCCAATGTGGTACTTAAGCACAAACAATCATTCCCTTGGCAGCCCAGCTGAACGCTGGAGAGGCTGCAGTTTTTTGCTCTGTAGCCACCAAAGTAAAATCACATCATAACTTTGTGCGTGCCCACAGGCCATTCTGGCCAAGCTACAAATCTTGCAACCCATCTCCTCCCCGTGCCAGGGACTTCACAAATCAGTCTCATGCAATGGCTGTCTTTATGCACAAAAGAGCATTTTAAATTTTAATTCTTGTTTTTATCAGACAGGTGAAAAACTAATACACTCAAAAGAAGGAAATTGAGTAGTTAAATCCAAAAGCTGTTTCAGTCTGAAAATCCTAACTTCATCAAAATGCCCGGCTTACGCCTCACACCCACACACACACAAGAAAATGTCTAAATCTGAAAAAAAATGAACACCTCTAACCTTAATGTTTCTTTCTGGCTTAAGCAGCCTCTCCCTCATGCCAGGCCTAGACACACAACATACCTTCTGTTCAGTCTACAGGGAATCTCAACGTGCAGGTTACCATATGTATTTGTGAACAGGATACACCAATCTTTTAACCCCTCAGGATGTTGCTCCCTGAAATGCTCCTGTGTGCCCATGCCACGTCCATACATGTAACGCACACCTTCAATTTTGTGCTACAGAAACATTTTGGTAACTGGCAGCAACAAAGCCCTCCCAGCTTTTTTTCAGAATCTTTGAACAGAAAAAAAAAAATCTACATACAAAAATAATGATGTTGTGAGGCTAGGAGGGCACCCTGGGACGCCCAAAAGAGAGACAGAACAAAATGCTATGTAAGTCTGGAGGGAGTTACACGGGGTGTGCACAACCCAATCTCTGCCACCTGGCTTGGGTTTTTATCGAGTAGCTCAGGTACAGTCTCAGAGATCTTCTTTGTTCTCCTTCTCTTCAATCCCTGCTCTCTCCTCGACAACCTTCTAGGGAGGCTGGCATTCCTTCCATGAGTGATGCGTGTCAGATAACACCAGCTCTCTCTGCAGCATGGCCACCTGCCCAGCTGAACCAATCCAGGACCTAGTAATTTAATGTATCTTAGCAAACAGTCAACAGATTGTAAGAATTATTCATTAAAACCACTAAGGATTACAGTCACAGTGGTAAGGTAAAGAAAAAAAGATTTAGTATCCTGTTACCAATCCCTCAGCCTGCTACTTCATAAAAATAATACTGCCTGGGATTTCTTATTACCTACAGCATTTCTATTTAAAATCCTTCCTAAAAGCCTGGAAAACCAATTTTAGAGAAAATTCCAATTTAAACTTGGTTACAATTTACTTGTTAGATTAATCTTGCAAACTTTTAATGGGTATATTAATTAGACATCATTAATAACTCCAGTATCAGCCATGAATTTCTGTTGTCCCTTAAACTAAGTATGATTAACTTCAATCTTTCTCAAGGGCATAATTTTGCCAAAATTAGCAAGCACAAGAGTATAAACTATATTGTATTTAAAATGTCATTTTGTTTATGTTTTCATGTGCCTGACCAAATCTGCCAAAGAAGCACCCAGAAGCTCATGCATTTTTACACCAATATCCCTGTGGGATTAAAGACAGCAATCAAATGGAAAATGGCTTAAAATGCCAAATTTTCAGCCATATTTTATTTGCCTATTAAGGCAAGTTATCTGAAAGAGAACTTCTCACCTCAAATGGATCTTTTTATAACATAACAGTGTGTCTTGAGATATTGCAAAAGTCCTACTGATGCTCAAATCTCTAACACAAAAGCTTACAAAGTGCACAGTCCCTTTTGTGTAGAACACAATTGTAAAAAAACGCCATTAAAGGTTTCTCTTCATTCCTGTAATTTCAACCATTTAATTAAATAATGGAAAATAGAAAACTACACTGTTCCTGTCATTTTTGTCCGATTTTTGCTTTGCTGCTTCATTGAGTCTCTCTTGTTATTACTTCAGCAGTTGGCAAACTAAGTGTGTGCTGCACACAGCAGGACAACCTTCCAGCAAGCCAGCATAGCTCTGAGGTTAGTAGCTACCCAGCCACACGTGGTTCCTAGCAGTTCCCGTCTCTCACTTTCTCTAAATAATACTACCAAATAGGTTCACGACTCCTGTCTGCTCTGGAAATACTTACATGTGCTCCATGATCTAGCTGAAGTCTTGTACAGGCTTCGTTTCCCAAAGACTTATATTACAAGCACACTGCAATCCCAGATGCCCTTTTCTTCAAGGCATTAGACATTCTGGTTCCAGTTCTTCTTTCACTTGTCCTGAAAGAACCACTTTATGTTTCAAGAAGTTAAGTGATTCATGGAAAGTAGGTCAGAAAACTGCAAAATACAACATTCCCAGTGCTATTATGGAGGCTCGTACTCATTCAAAGGATGATAAGTCACTTGTTGCCTTTCCTATCAGCCCATTCCCCACAATACAGGGAGGACCCTCTCTTTCACGCACAGGGATTATTCAGTCCATGGTATTGCATTAAATCCTATGTAATCAGATTTAGAGATAAATATTCAAGCCCATCTGAGAGAGAGTGGCCACAACTCCATGCATCTTCTCAATTGTTTACACTCCTGTCTGCTCCTTCTGTATGACCTAAGAGTCCCCAGTGCTTAATCAAATAAAGGTGAACACAACAAAGCACTCACTGCACCCCGCCTGTACAGGACAGATGATGAATCAAATTTCTGTCACACAACCACTCCCAAAGGGAGAAGTCATCGGATGATCAATTGGCGCTTCCTCAATTGGACCCCTTGTCCTTCTAGCTCCAACTCTTCTGATTGTTTTCTGTTAAATATCTGAGACAAAGAACTGCTGACCTCAACTTTGAAACTTCAACTTTCAGCATCGATCAACAGTAAATAATGGATAAGCCTTTGACAATATATTTCCATGCTATATCAATTTTTTTTTCAGCTGGTGTATCAAGTCACAACGATGGAACTCTGTCCTCAGAGATCACAGAGGTCTTTGAAGTTCCTTTAAACTGAGAGCAATCCAGAACTTTAGGCTCTTAAATCATCTTCCCACTGGTAGGGACACCAGACAGTTGACAGGCAGTGTCTGGGACCATTTATGTAATTTTAGGCAAGCCACAGCATAGATTCCAAGCTTTCAGAAAATTAATTACTTCAGGATAATATAGTAAACTCAGGGCTGAGAAAGGAACCATCGTATTTGTGCAGTATGTTATGACTTCATATTGTATTCATATGGTGAGGAAAACAGTATTGCATGGCTTTTTTATTACATTCATTTGCTTGAGAAAAGGATACTGGGGAACCAGCAGGCAGAAAGCTAAAGCTAATTTTGGATGAGGCAACATGTAAAGCAAATGCCTTCATATAAAATAAGCTAGTGAATAACCAGTGTATCTATTTAAATATTTAATCTAGGAATCAACTATGAGGCAAATCAGGGGAAAGAGATGTCTACATTTTCCCATGTTAAAACTTCTTTTGTTGTAGACATTTTTCATGTTGCACAGCTTCATCTAGTGACATCCTGCTGATTCATCATTTTAAAAAGAAATAATCTTCAAAATCAAGTCCCTTCCCTGTTGAGATTAGTAGCATAGAAGAGCGGGGGATACATCCTTGCCTTTTCTTGCAGTGGAGAACTTCATGTTTTTAGCAAGTTCTCAGCTTCTGAGCACCAAAAAAACAATCTCCTTGGCAGCTTTCCTTCCTGGTATGTACCTCATTTTCAGCAGGAAAATGCCTGTCCAAACAGAATTCACTTATTTCTTATGCTAATACCGAACCTCAACAAGCTGACAACAAGGAGCTTTTTCAGTATCTGTTACATTTTGGGGAAACAGCCTCATTTCACACACCAGGGCCTCAGGCTTGCCTATATTAGTTTACATCGTGGAGGAACTTGGCCTAGTAATTCACCATGTTGGCTCATCGTTGCTAAACTATAAATGGATATCTCCTGTTTGGCCGAGTGCCCAGGCAGCTTTCTTTTAAATTCTTAATCCCACTTAAACAACATGTTTTTAATAGAAACAAGTGGTGGTTTCCATACAGTATCTAAGTAACTAAATAAAGCACAGCTACCCCCAACTACTTTCCCTCCAGCATGAGTCGCCAAAATGCTGAAGACTAAAGGCTATCTGACAATTCTGCTTCTGATACTGCTACTCCTGCTTTTTCCATTGAGCTCTTCAGCTTTCTGCCTTATGCAGTCATATTCTTCATCACCTGTCTTGGTACAATGAGCTTAGGTCAGCCTCAACTGAACACATTAATCCCACCATTGGATGCACCCTAATCCATTTATGACTTTTGAGCATCTCGATGTCTTCCATACATCTCCTCCAATATTTACTTTTCTTCCATAGGTTCTATGCTGTTCACCTACTTTATGGGCAGGTCTTACACTCCATTTTTATGGCTACAGAGTCCTGTCATCATGATAAAACCCATCCCCACAGATATCCCTGTTCTGTCTGCTGTGTTTCTATTAAAAACTATCCCAAATCTGATCTAGCACAACTAAGAATGCTTTGTACCAGGAAAAAACAAATAATACATCAGACAAAGTATGTAGCTAGCAAGGATAAACACAAAAGAAAGGTTCAGTTCTGCAGTGGATAACTATATACATCAAAAAAGCTGAACAACACTTGAGGAGAGAAGCCAAAGCATCCCCATTATAAAATAAATACAAACCTCTTGTCACAAGTACACCTCCTACCAGCTTGTTCTTTCACTAATAAAATATATAAATACATAATGGCATTTCTGATCTATAAAAAAAACCCAAAACCTCTTATCCATATACCTCATAGGCAATAAAATCCGGGGCCATGTTTCCCCATCTATTTTAAGACTTCCTAATGTAGTTCAGACGTGGAAGCTGGGGGAGAAGAACACACATACCAGAACCTTTCACTCTTCTCCACAGCACAGCTTTTAGCCACATTTGTTAGAATGCCCTAATGTGTTTAGAACTAAATGTTTATTTTTATACTTAAACAACACAGTAAGTTTTGATCATAGTTGCACTGGTAGTTCAGGTGGCTACAGCTAGACAGTTCCCCTACTGCAAGTCAAGAATGCCTGATTTGGGACACTAACCTTCTTCAGAAAGAATAACCCATCTTTACACTGCTGTAAGGGTACAAGCCAAACTTTTTCTCTATATCTCCTAGTCCAAACAGATTGTAAGAAGCTGATCATCAAACCGTAGATATGCTTTTAACAGGAAATCTTATTCCAGTTCCAGAACAGTATCCACTCATTCCTGTCTTTGTTACATCACTCACTGCCTATTGAGCATTATAAGTTGTTTTAAATAATGCAGTTACTTATCTATTTGCCTGCAAAGAAATAATGAAGAAAAGCCTTCAGAGATGTGATTAGCTCTAAAGGTCATGTTAAAGTTGGGAGAGAATAGAGAGAAAGAGTTTTACCAGAATGTGGGAGAATATGTGTATATGTAGGCTGCACATATTTCAGTTGAGTGGATTTTATTTTGCATTCTATCTGGTTTCACTTATATCATAATTGAAGGAAAATGGCGAGAGAAAATAAAGCACTTTCCCATGCTGTGTCTAAAGCTTTTTTCATGATTAAATGTCATCATGTCTCAAGAGTACCAAAAATAATGGTGAAGGCCGTCTTAATTTTGAAAAACAAATATGCATGAGAACTGGTTGTAGCTGGACACAGTTTTGAACTAGAGCAGGTCTGCCACCAGTGTAAGTTTTATTGTCATGTACCCTAGAGAGTTTACATTAGGATCGGCAGGAGAAAAACAGTAAAAGATTTTTAAATTCAGTTTAAACACCCCCTTTGCATGGAAGACTGACCACATCACTTGTTATTGTCGCAAGTGAAAATGCCTCTGGAGGCATAACAGTAACTTACCCCCTGAGAACAGAGCCAGTCTCGGCTCTCACTCCAACAAATGTACCTTTCAGTTATAAGTGAAAACAGAGTTGGTCCTTAACAAGAAAAGAAAGGAAGGCAAAAAAAATGTTCAGAGAAGAGCAAGCAGCTAAGGAAAGCAAAAAGGGAAAAATAAGCCCCAGAAAAATGTGTCTGTTTCTCCAGCTGATGATGTCTAATCGGGAAGTTTATCCCATTCCTACTAACCTGGCTGTGACTGAATTAAGAACCTGTCTCTATATATTGAAATGCTTAATTTCCATCCTATACGACTCACAATCCAGTCGTCAAGTATGTATATACAACTCATGTATACATCCATAAAACCAGTCCTAACCCAAGCAGGCAGTTTTAATTGCTCAATTTCTATGTATTTTACTGTGACATTTCTATGTTCCTTATAACTCGGTTATGAACATTTCTTTCTTCTCCAGTGACAGACTGTCAGAGGGGAATATGGGTGGTGGGAGTAGCCAAAGGGTGGTATTAAAGGAAGGTGAGACCAAAAGTCTGATAGCTATCAAACTGAAAATGTGAATTCAAACTGAGTTAGTACTTCAGTCCTAAGTCAGCTATTTGACTCAGCTTGGGGTTTTAAAATAAACATATATGCCCATTACCTTAGTTTCCTTGTGAATTGGAAATATTTTTTTGAAACAGAAAATCCTTACTAAAATATTAAAAACTGACTTTAAAATTCATTGGTGACTGAAAAGGCTTAGTCAGTTAAGCATTTAAGAGATAACTATTTTATTGTTGTATTTCATTCATTTTAGAACTCAATCATGATACTTCGCAGATTTTCTTCTGTTAGCACATGCATTCAGTCACTATTTCATAAATTTCCACTATGTTTGGACTTCAGAGGCCTCTATTCCCATCAGAGAAATCTCACACGATTCCTATTATCTCATTTTCCCTTTTTTGGCCTTGCACTTTGACCCTGGCATTCTCAAAAGGACACTTGGCTTTTTACATTAAGCTTCAACCACAGACTGGTTTTCTAAACAATAAAATACAGGAACTTGTAGTCCATACTTGTCCAGAATCACAGAGACAGGCTCCACAAGCCAAATATATACAGTGGGAAAGTATAATTTAAAATGTTCCAGACTAAACATTTTAAAATCAGACAAAATAAATATTTCAAAGCACTAACCTGTAAACTGTTGCTTGCTGATTCTGGAGCTTGATGTTGTTACTGCTGTAGCTCCTTGTTAACAGAGCATGCATCTTTAATGGTTTCAGACATCCTACAGATAGCACAAGCAGTGTACATTGGCCCACAATTTTTTTGCTGTCCTTCAGCATAATTTACTGTACCCAGTGCTGTACCTTTGAAATTTGGAGTTTCAGTAGGTAATGGAAAGCCTGCCCATGCTAGGATCGGTTTATTAGCTGATGTCTTACAATGGTGAGATACTGCAATAGGTCCATTTGTTCTGAGAAGTATCTACTTCTAAGGCAAAATAAGACTGTTTTACACAGAGGGGATGAGATGTTAAGGGTCCAGAAACATATTATCATCGTTTTCCATGAGCTCAGCTAAACCATACCACAGAGGTACTAAACTTTCTATTGAGCAGCAATTGCTGGCCCAGGATGCCTTAGGGAGTAACAGGCTTCTAGAAGAGATGCATCGTATAATAAGATTGCTTACTCCCTGAACCCCATCCACACCCAAATTAAGAGTATTTGCCCTGTCCGATCTGGTTGTTTACTTTTTAAAAAGTATAATATTTTGAACAATGAGTACTTCTAGCTATATGAACTAAGAATATCAGGCTCAGGGCAGTAGAAACAACAGGAATTATTACTATTATCATTCCATGGCTGAAGCTGCTGAGACCTGCAGGGATTACCCTGGTAACAGGTAGTTGCAGAGAGCTACAAGAAAGGCCCCACGGGCTCAAGGTCACTTGCTCAGTCCCCTTCCAGGAGGAGAGAAGGGTGGGTTGAGGCAAGGAGGACCATCTGGAGGGCATGTGGTAGGCAGGATGCCTGAGAGGATAACATAAGCTACAGTGCTAAAAGTCTGAGTCGTGCCACAGCATTGCATCGCCCACAACTCCAGCCCCATCTGAACCAGGGTGAGGAGCCAGCTGAAGGAAGAGCTTATAGCAGGACAGGTTCCCCCCTCTACCACAAGGTATTGCTGCTTCTCCCAGGTACTCGGTTTTCTATGTTTCTGTCTCCTTAGGCAGGCTCTCACCAGACTCAGAAAGCAACATAAACATTGTCAGAATATGTATGGCATCTGCTGCATTCATCAGGCTTTCTCTCCAGAGGTTTGGGAGGGTTCTTTTGGAGCGGTGGGGAAGTTGTTAACTATAGGATTAAACTCAGTAGGTTATTCAGCTCTGCAGGCCACTTAATAATTTAGTATCACTTAACCTTCAGCACACAGATCAGACTACATCCTGTGCAGAAGTGTTCATGATATTAAACACGAAAGCATTTTGAGATTATCTCAGGCAGGTACCCCAAGCAAATCACCTGCCTGAGCGTTAAAACTGGCAGTGTAGATAAGGAAGTATCAAAGCTGGATTTATTATTCCAACCAGAAAAATGAGATTTCTATTTTTAAAAGAAATGAATAGTAAAAGACTTGCAGCTCAGGAGCCCAAGGAAAGCTCTGATAAAAATAACTTTCAATTACATTACTGTAGATGTCTGTACCAGATGATTTCATGTTGCAATGGGAAGTTTGTCATGCTCCCTGTGTCATAAACAAGTAAACTGAGAGGTCATGCAAGCTATTTCTAGAGCCTTTGGAAGGATCTGAAGGAGTTAAACTTTTCCACTGACCAATGAGAAGGACGTAACTATTCTTCCACTTTGCTTTCCAAACTGCTTTATTCAGCTTACGTAGGGAGAAAACACCTTCTGAAACAAGTGAATCGTTAAAACATATGATACTTGTATTGATGAGGAACAAGGGTTGTACAGTAATACTGTTACTGTCACCTGCAAAATTAAAGACTAAGCAAAATACTTCTCTAGGTCAGTAGGACATCAAAGCTTTTATTCTTTTCTAGCTTTACTGTGGGATTCTGTTAGCAGGGGATTTATGTATTAAAGCACCACTTACTCTTTTAAAGTTAAATCTGATGACCCCACTCATGTAAAATTCGGAGTTAAAACAAATTTGCAATTTGGATCTACTGCTGTGGGTGACACATTTCTAAGAAGGAAACACTCAGGGAGCAGGTGCTTTCTCTGAGTTAAGCCTCAGAGGCAGAAGAGCAGGGCATGGACATGAGAACATCGCATGCTGAAGCTAATAATTTTGTATCAATTTCAATTAAGTGTTGAATGCCAAGCCTCCAGCACAATTTGCGGTGGTAAACCCGAGAAGTTAGGACACAAAGGGAGACAAAAGCTGTCCATTTTCATGAGGCAAGGTAGTAATTTTACAATATTTAATTAGATATTACTAGGGACCAGGTCACAAAGCAAAAAGAGTAGCATGTATTGTGGAAGTATCTATAAGGGAGTAGACAATCACAGAAATTCATTTTAACATCTAAAACTATCCTGTAACATCCCTGATGGGACAGGAGATTTTATAATTCATTGCTAGGTGCAAGTGAATGCTATACAATCTGTGCATGGCAGAGTCTGCATGTACTTTAATTTTCTGATGGTATAAAAGCTATTCATTAATGTGACTGTATACGACATGGTTGTTGAGAGCCACTATAAAAAAGCATTTGTGCTAACCTCATGTTTCCTGTTTTCTGAATCAAGATTTGTCGTAACAGATGACATAAATTCCCAGGCTCTATGACAAAGCAATTAGCTAATAGGTGACCACACAGAGTAAGGAAGACTTAAAGAAACTACATATGAAGTCTTTTTCAGCTATAAGAAAAAAAAAAAAAACAAAAACCAACAACCTGACTCATGCTTTTAAAGTAACCAGAGTTACTAGTGCCTTCTTTTAGAATAAGTCCCTGTGTGGACACTTTTTCTGGGATAAGAATATAGGCACAGAAGGTTTATACAACCCACAGTCTCACCACTGGGGGGGAAAAAAAAAAAAAAAGAAAGAAAATCCTAACATCTCTTTGCAGCATTTATTTCAGAGCAGTTATTTTGTGGATTCCCACATGTGGACAAATTCTTGCATCAGTGATCACAGTGATTAATGCAATACTCTGTGATGCTGAATGTTGCAGTTTATAAGAATAAGGTCTATGAGTGTGGCCAAATAAACAATCATGTGTCATTAAACATCAGGTTTGCGATCTAGTAGTAAGATAATAATAAAAATCAATCCATTAGCTCAATGGATACTCAATGCATACGGGCACACACTTCTCTTAACATACTAGCACTTCTTAATAGCAAGTGCATATGTTATCCTTCTTCCTAACTGTGAGAAAATTTCTAATAAGCCCAATTACTGGTGTGAGCAGCACTTACTGCATTTCTTTCTCAAATGCAAAAGTCAGCATTTAAATTACATATTGTAAATAACTGACAAGAAGAAATGTGCTACATGAACTCAACCATGGTTTTATAAGAAAATGACAAACACGGTTTTCCCTTGCACTGCCAAAACCAAATTAGCCCTACTGAGGGACTTAAAACACATCCAGCACCACACTGGAAAGTCTTAGCCCTAAGTCACAAAATTCTCAAAGGCAAAGGTCTACAGTAACTGATGCACAGCTCAGGAAGGGAAATGCCAGCTGCTCTACCACTAAATACAACACTGCACACCCAGTCAGGTAAAGGATCTGATCTGAATTGTCCTACATGCAAGGACAATACAGAATATACATACACCATAGAAACAGTCAACACCAAGTCACTTCCACCCTAACTAAATCCAGAACCTGAACTCCTAGAGGTGTTGCTTCAGGGGAACCGATGCTCATTAGACATGAGAGGGGGATAAAGTAGGCACACTTGAAAATACTGAAAACTTCTCCTGGTCTCATGCTGTTAAGCCTGTACAGGTGCTATGCAAAACCAAATGAATACACTGGTCTGGATCTGCATTAAAGGGAAGTTCTTAACATTGTGCTCAGTCAAATAATGTAGATGCTGCAAGGCCCCTTATACTCCTTAACTCCATTGTGAAGGAACCAGGTGGAGTGGGCTTAGCTCAAGACTAAATAATAACTACTTTAAAAAGAACCCCTTTCCACTACCAAGGCAGAGAGTGGAAACAAGACTTACATCTTATAAGGTAATACATCACAACTTCTTACATTAATAAAATCACATGGGAGGAACTATATCTGGCATATTTATTTCTAGTAGTTCCCTCTGTAATACTTCCACCTGTCTAAAATATTCCATGTCAGAGTGCTAATCCACCTTTTGTACATTCTCTCTCTGGATGGTCTGGATTTCCAGCCTGAGACTTTTTCCTTTTTTTCCCTAGGAAATATGCATTTTAAGAATAAATTTCATAATAAGTTGTTTCAAAGGTAAATTATTTATTATTTTTTATAAGAGAAAGGTAATCCTCCTATGCCTTCAGGTTCAGTGAGAGACAGGGATACATCTGAAGAGGTAAAGGATTAATATGACCATATATTCCAGATGAGGTAGTAAAATCCCGTTTGCTTTGAGAAGTGCCCATGTGTCTGTTTTCTGTGTTCTTTTAATGAATATTTCCTATGGGTTTTAAAGCAATGCTAGGGTAGAACATAATGCAGGTAAGTGTAATGGATACAGGATAGCGCATTGTTGCTGAAAAGCCAAGTATATGTGGCCAAAGTGGAAGAAGCAGTGCCCCTATGGAACTTAAACAGCTCTAGGAAAACTAAGAGTTCAGCAAACTTTAGTAAGTACTATGAAATTCTCTCCTTTGGTGTTACTGTCGAAATATGCTTGCATGTTCTCTATCAACCATTCCACGTTGTTGACTGAATGAGATGTTTTGCAGTCCTGAATAGAAAAAAAACCACACAAACCAAACCAACCAAACAAAAAAACCCTCAACCCAACATTTGTTGTTTATACTTTCACTGTACTCATGAAGTATTCCAGATAATTCCATCAAAAAAGAGAACAGGAAACCCTCTATTCCATACATTGTAAAATGAAATTATTAAAGTTTTTCAGTTAAGGACCCCAAGATGTTCCCTAACTTTTTCATAACTAATCAAATTAATTGTAGTTTGAGGACATTTACTTTGGTTTGCAAAGCATTGTCTGTATCTGCCTTGGAAACCCTTTATTAAGCTGAAGTTAAAGAAAGACAGAGCTCAAAAGTACCCACCACTGAATGGGACATCCACAATTTTAGCTGATGTTTCATGCATTCTCTTTAGCATCAATTATCTGAAGGAAAGACATTGTTCTTTGTCACCATGGCTGCCTAGGTATGATTTATTGATCAGGGTATTGAAGCTGCAAAGACAGACCCCTGTATCTCCTTAAAAATGCTTTGAAATATTTTTGGGGGGTTTTTTGATGCCCTTGTAATCTCCAAAAACTATCAGGAGTAATATCTCCAGGTTTCCAGCTGCTAGTGGTAAGATAAATTATTATCAATACTCATTGGACGTTGTCAGCACCAAGAAATTGCAATTTCTAAGAAACTTATTCGTCTTACGTTCACATAACAGCCTCAAGCATCACTGCTATTTTTTTGGCTACTATCTGGCTACTGACACTACAGTCAGCTTCACAAAGTCAGCATTCACCTGCAGTTAACACACGCTGGTGTTTCCCAAAACTACAGTCACTGTTTGAGGTATAGGGAAAAAACCCAAACAGTTGTGGTACAGAGGAAATCACGTGATAGTTAATACTTTTAAAGCAGTTTTTATTCACTTGCAATTGTTCACCAGTAGTCAAAAACATCATTAAGTGCCTAGACCCATCACCAGACTAACTTAGCAGTTTCAAGAATCATTTGGGTTACACATGTCCTGGCAGAGTACAGTAAAGTAATAGTGAAATACAGCAAAGAACACAAATGCAGTTAAAAATGCTACTTTGATATTTAAAATAAATTACAAGGATGCCATGTTCCATACCATTGAATCCTAATTATTTTCTATTGTGGAAAAAGTTAGAAAAAACTTTCTAATTTTAACTGTTTCACAGTAAAAGGAATATTTTAAAAAAAAACTGGTCTGTATCTTTATTTCCGGGCTTACTTTTATTAAGTTTCCTTCGGAAATAATTATGGATTCTTTAAAGAAATATGGAATTATCTAGCCAAGTAAGAAAACTATTTCTACAGGAAAGTTCGACCAAGAAGTTTCTGACAAGTACAATGAAGAAATAGCAGTATGTTTATGAAAATATACCTCTTTTTTTTTCAAGCAATAGCAGAGGATATATTTGAATATGCTATTATGCCTTGGCTTTAGCATTCAAGCTCAAGGATAAACAAAAGAGAAAAATTCCAAATATAGACACATACTGTAAGATAAGGAGGCAGTAGTATATAATATGGATGAGATGGTTAGTAAGAGAAAACTGCACCAGAGGGTAAAAACTAATGATTGACAAATATTAAGCACCAAAAGGACTGCATGTAAAAGGGAAAATACAGGACTTGTTGACAAGTGAAGAGCAGTGAGAGGAGATGAGCCGAACATATTTTTTTTAATGAGGTGCTAAGTAGATCAGCTGGAGAGGTTGGATAATGACTGTGCTGATGAGTTGGCCAGGGGTGTGAAAATAGCTGAATAACATGACATTTGGGAAAGTCAGGAGAGCAGTGAAACATGAGATGAAATAGCTTCTAAGAAAGAAGGTGAACTACTTGGGCCATTCAGATAACTTTTGGTGATGCTAGCACTGCAAGGACTTAGCATCTTGTTAAGGCGACACATTTAAAAAAAAAAAAAAAGCATGCACAAATTTAAAGAAAAAAATTCCTACCTTATACCAACTCACTCCCAGAGAAAACTTATGAAAATGCAAGTGCTCCGTTACTCTTCCTATCTTCAGGTCTTGGTTAAAGAGTTAAGCAGCACAGCTGAAGGCTCAGATAAACTCAGATAAACTATACCCAAGTTAATGCAGAAGTGCACCAGACAGTCCTTGTAGGGAAACAGGTATTAATCTGAAAGAGTCCTGGGACATTGTTAGATGTTCTAAATGCTCCACAGAAGTAGATCACAATGGCAAAGTAATAAACACAGAGTAAGATTAAGAGTTTTCTACCTTCTGACCTTTACCAAGATAGTTTCCTCCAGACAGTGGGGGATAGGACATTTAATTAAGCCAATCTTCGTATCATAGTTACCAGTTCCTCAACACAGAAGAACAGGATGTGCTTCTGTGGTTCTTCTGTTGGATGTCTGAATACTTTCATGTACCTGTAGTAGTACCAGGCATCTCCTAACTTTTCCTATGCATTACCATTCTACTCTATGTCCCTAACTCTACTGTCCCTCTGGAGAACAAGGGGAACAGATCTGTCACCAGCAAGGCAGTACCACAAAGTCAGTAGAGCAGGGAGAGAACAAAAAGAACATTCAGGACTGTCTTCATCAACTATCAGAATTTTTTTTAAAAAATAAATATTAAAAAATCAAACCAAACCTGTGGGAACATTTTTATGGGAAATAGAGCAAGCAGGAGCATTGTCAGGTTGTACAAAAATAAAATTTAAGAGTGTCTAAAATAGCTAGCAGTTTTTTGAAGGAACTTGACAGTGACAAAGGCAGAGGAAGTTTGTGGTGGGTGTTCAAGGCTGGCAAGGAACAGGATATGTTTATGTGCAGAGATGCTAAATATAAACTCCAAGGTGCAGCAAAGATGAAAGACAGTTCTTCAACAGTATCTGTAGAAGGTCAGGTATAAAAGCGGGGAAAAAGACACAGGGCACTATTCACACAGAAGATAGCAAAGAGATTTTATGCCGCTTCCCCATGGTTTTACTGGGCCAATATATAAAAATACATAAAAGCCACCCTTACAAACTGAAGTTTTATTTGTACCAGAACTACAAACAACACAAGCTGAAGAACTGGTGACCTACACTGCAAAAGTATCACTCTGTGTAAACAACATTTTACAGAGTAAATGTGCTATTCCAGTCAGTGCAACAGTATCTGACTCTGGCTGCTCATCAGAAGAGATGAATGGAAATATTAGGATTTCAGACTTGTCTTTTTTTTTTTTCCTGTGATGGAGGTGAAAATAGCTCTGAGTTCTGAGAATGTCAATAAACTGCCACAAAATTAGAAGAAAGGGCCGTATATATACATAACGTGAAAATTCCTTTAAAATGGAGTTTGAGATATTGTGGGCATGCCAAGCCACATCATGCCAAATTTAGGATTAAATATGAAGTTTTGTTTCATAGAAAATTTTTCAAGTTTCATGGCCTGTGAGTTACAGCATTATAAAAAAAAAAAAAAAAAAAAAAAAAAAAAAAGAGATATGAATTTGTTTGCCACTAAAGCAAAGGGATTTACGCAAAAGTTATAACAAAGGCTAGCCATGGAAATTTATGAAGCATTATAAAACTATTGAAGAGGGTTCCGACCACACAAATGACTTCTTTGTTTCCTTTCACAAATGATAGGCAAAACTGAAAAATGATCAGCTTCTCAACACAGACACCTCCACTCACTACCTGGTGCAACTGTGGTTTTAATTCATCAAGCAACGGGATTTTTAATTCATCAGACAATCCATTTCTGACCACACACTTCTTTCTAAGTTGGTTTCCCGACTCTTATTTTTCAGGTAAGAATCCAATGGTCCTTGTTTCAATTGATTGTGACAATGAAATCTATACAGAAAGTTCAAACATAGACAGTCTACCCTTAACTGCTTTTTTATCTTGAGCATCACAGCCACATTTAATCAGGAATCAACTAGTATTGATTAAAAATGCAAGAAAACCTCAAAGGGGAAAGGGAGGGTAGATGGGCAGATACAGAGCAGGGTGAGAATGACAACACCACTCGGACGTAGCTTTACAGATGTCCTGTGAAGAAAACACTAACTGCACAGTGAGCTGATGAAACAGCAGGATGAGCAGACCAGTTTTTTGCTGTTATTTCTCTACTACACCCTTCTTGGCAGCTACACAGTATTTAAACCTACTAAAGTAGACTTTTCCTGCTCCCTGTGCAGACACAGACGTTTCCACATCAGGGCTAGGGCTCCAGCCCAGACCTGCTCACTCTAGCTTAGGTGGTAGACAAAGGAATCAATAAATTCAAAGCAGAGAAACAGGGGAGGAAGAAGAGGGAGAGATGCTGAGGAAAAGAAAGAAAGAAAAAAAAACTACAACCTGACAACAACAAAGAAACAACAGAAGATTTCAATTTCCATTTCAAATAGAAATACTGAATGTTTTCCCAGGAAGCGTGTCTTTATGGGCCACCTGAAAATATATATGTTTTATTTTATTATTATGCTATGCAATCACTAGGACACTAAGTGGCCAGAGGAGACTGCAGCATCAAGTAGATCATTAGGTCCAGTAGTTCAGTAATATTCAATAATATTAGTATAGATTAGTATAGAATATAGAATGGTAATATTCAATAGTTTTGGGGGTATTTTTTTTTCTACTGCTCTTAATGAGAACACGGGGACCAGCAGACAGGCCACCTGTGATGAAAGGCAAGCAGAAAAATTGAGCTTGCCATTGTTCTTAAAACTGTTATGCACGTATTTGACAGCAACTAACTCAGATCAAAGCAGAGTACAGAGGGGATCAGAAAGAAACAGCTACCAGAGCAGGAAAAGAAGATGTGAAAAGATCTACAAGCTAGGTAACCACAGGGACATCAAATTGGTATTGACCAGAGCTGAAAGACAACGGCTCCCAGCAGTATCAAAGACATTACTTTATTTCAGAACTACAGAAGAAATGGAAACATTAAGGTGTGTCATGAAAGAAAACATTGTAATAAAGTATCAGGATGTAACTTCGAGAGCCGCTTGCACAATTGAAGTTGCAAACACCCAACAGGGGAGATAAGACACTTTCTGTGTTTTCACTTTACATAAAAATTATTTAGCATAAACAAGCAGGTTTTTCCACAATAGAAAAGCAGTCCTGCCATTATGTATGGGGAGCAGAAGTGGAACTGGAATATTCTTTTGCTTCCCATAGGTTACTGCATTAAATTTCAGGGACTGTTAAATATTAGAAACAGGCATCCTTAACCAGTTTTGGCTTTCCCACTCCAGGCTGCTGTCATCCTAGTAGATCCATACACAGGGAGTGATGTGCATTATTATTTGTACGCCAGTGATACTTGTCCCAGACCAGAAAACACTGTCTTATAGAGAACCCAAGAGAGCTAGTGATGGCAAAACCCCCTTGGAGACTCCTCAACATTGATCTCTCCATCAGTGGGGAAGTCAGGTAAGCAAAGGGCTCTCCTCAGATGACCAAAACCAGGCCTAGACAACACTGTGAGTATGTCATCTCCACAGATCTCTGGCAGGGAATCTTTAAGGTATTCTCCTAATTCCTAAACAATAAGCAAATTTCAGTCAGGGCTTTAATCCAGCTAGAACAATCACAATTTTCATTTTCTGAGCCAAATTGGTTAGCCATGTGAAACATAGAAAGCAATAGATATGGTCACCTGTCAAGGGAAAATGATAAAAGAAAGAAGAGTCCTTTCTTCTGACATAAAAATAGGAGTTCTACTAGATTAACTGGGGAAAAAATGAAAAAAAAAAAAAAAAAAAACAAAAAACAAGAGAGAGAGAAAAATAGCGGCAATA
>JAOTQQ010000012.1:59577026-59640395 GCA_026546715.1 Gallinago undulata
CCCCCCCCCCCCCCCCCCCCCCCCCCC
The DNA here is from genome assembly GCA_026546715.1 of Gallinago undulata. Taxonomy (NCBI): domain Eukaryota; kingdom Metazoa; phylum Chordata; class Aves; order Charadriiformes; family Scolopacidae; genus Gallinago; species Gallinago undulata. Next base: position 59,577,054 of record JAOTQQ010000012.1, read on the forward strand.
CCCCCAAAAAAAAAAACAAACCCTGAAAGGCCCCCTCCTGCATGTGAATCTGAAATATGCAATAACAATTCTCATTAATTCACATGTTGAGCATTAAATGGCTCTTGCACAGTGAAAGAACATAAAAATATACAGGACAAGAGTATTGGAAACTATTACCAAAAAATTGTTTTACTAGTCAAGCCACTAGTACACCACACTCCATTTTGAGACCTGGAAATGGCTTCATCTTTTAATTTGTCCTTTCAGTACAATCAAAACAGACCTCCTATGTCAGAACACCTCACAGTCTTACCCTTAGAAGTTGCCTTGCAAAAATCACTAGCATTTCAACAATAAAACAATATGTCTGCTTAACAATAACACAGCAGTGTTAAACATATTATCTTTTATTTGGTCTATTTTTTTTAACTTAACTAAATGACTGTAAACTGTTATACCACACAAATATAGGAATTTGGTTATTATTATCATAAAATTTATTGTTCACTTAAAAAAATTTGTTGCAGTTTTCTGAGAAAGGATGAACCAATTACCAAAAAGCAAAACTCCTGCCTTGGAAAAATGTGGGCTACTGATGCTCAACTAAAGGAATTTGTCTTTTAATGAGGTCGTGTGTGCAACAGACATTGCTGCTTTGGTGAGTGCGGTCTCATGTTCCTGGAATTCCCTACGTGGAGATGGGCTTCTCACCATTCCCCCATTCAGAGCTGAACCAAGGGAGCTAAAGAAATAAATATTACATAGGATATTATATTTAAGCTTTGAGTGAATGTTTTTATCATTTTTATATTCCTAGAAATGTTACTACATTATTAAGTAGACAAATGCTTCACAGAATAGGGAAGGGCACTCTCCAAAAACATGGGTTAGAAAGATCACTGCTATTATTACTTCTGCTGAGAGCAATACTTTCCTGTTAAGGAGTGATGCAAATGAACTTTCATGTAAAAGACACAATGAATTGGTTATCATTTCAGACAAATTAGTGAGAGAAGCTGAGGAAGTATAGACTTGAAATATTCTTTTTATCTTCTGATAAAACACTGGAGTGAAAGTGGGATTGAAATGAACCTATAGCAGGGATGACAGTGCAGGGTTATTGGCAAGTTGTATTGTGGGAGGGCTGATGGATGGGTTGCTGACAACTGAGGACAGCACAAAAGAAGGCAGGAAAAGATGCAAGCAAAAACAAATTTGCAGATGGAAACAAACAAGCTAGATTAATACTGATGCAACAAAAAGAGAAAGAGTAACATGTAAATGCAAACAAACACTGCAGATTAAAAGTATGAGAAGTTTCTCTTTACAGAATATTAGCTGTGACCCCTAGTTGTGGATGCATATATGAAGCCTTAATCGTGTTGGCTTCTCTTTCCTAACCCTTTTATGAAAAGTATCCTGGAGGGGAAGGCTATGGCTCAAAGACAACCAAAATCGGTACAAAAAAGAAGCCAAAGACAGAAGACATTGATGGACCGAGCAAGACCACTGCCTCCATTCAATGAAAAGCAAGAAGAGATGAAATTAGTTACAGTCCTTTGGAATATGAGACACTGTTCACTTATTGGATATTTAATCTGGTTTAGCTCTGTTATATTTCCACAAGCTCTCTGAAGCCTAGTTTTTAACAAAATCTTAGCTGAATCTTTGAGTGTTGAAAATAGCACTGAACATCCACAAGTAAAAATAAAAGTGTGGGTTTAGGACTTCTTTGTTTGTATGCAGAACTAAATGTATCTCAAAATATCTTTTTTTCTTTTATGGTCTGTCTTCCTATTTGACCCCAAATATGAAAAAAGTATGTATTTATTTAATGCTAAGTTTGAATGTCAGAAAATGCTATTCTCAGGATGTGGCAGTTCATGTTTTATCTGAGCATCCTTGCCTGCTCCTGAAGAATCTCTCTAAACACAAAACAGAGGGGTGAAGCTAAGAATAAAACAAGAGTAAGCATATATACACCACAGCCAGTAGTACAGAGAAGAGACTTCAAATGCAATGCTGTGTGCCAATCACCAGCAAAGCTTTAAAAATCAAATAATGCTGCCAACATCTCCATTTCTGCCATCACTTCTCATTAGAAAATTGGTGCAGATATTCTTCTATTTTATTTGTATATACAGTAGAAGCACGAATTCCAGCCAAATGAGGAAAGCATGGTCTGCCTTCCAAGAGACAAATGAAAGCCTGAGTACTTCAAATCTGGCATGTTTTGTTCCCACACCTGAAAGCCGAGTGAAAAATCCCCTTTTACAGCACAGTTGACCCACTTCTGCTGAAGGGACTTTAAGTGATAAGAAACCCAGCATGAAAGACACACCTGTTGGGGTGCTTTTAAGCTCCTTGTTGAATTTCTGACACAGGTATGAATATGCTAAATTTATTATCAAAATATAACCAAGTGGCACAATAGAACACTCTTTTTAATAACCCTTTAAATTAACTCCACATTTATTTTAACCACTCCCGCTCACCCACACACAAATGAAGGCTGCATTTAATAATTAAACAATGAAACTGTTTTGAAGAGCAGATATGCTGTGCACCAAGGCTATACATTTAAAGAACTATACAGTTTATAAATCCCAGATAATAAACATCAAATGCATCCTAGTGACTGTGTTGAACTAGACGCTGCTTTCAGCTGCTATTTCATCTTCAGCAATTCTGTGTATTTGGGTAGTGGGGAATTTCCTTGGTACAGACTCAAAACTAAATTTGGAACTAATTCAGTGACATAATTTAGAAATATCTAATGCTTCTGAAAATCCTGATTTTGGGTCCTACTGTAACCATTTAACACATTACTTGGATCAATTGAACACTCTAATTACAATGAACAAATTCATTTCTGCATCTTCTCCTGTCTCACCACAAATTAAGGACATAAAGCTGAAGCTGCATTTACAAAACTAATATTTCTAAAGAGACTTCATAGCATAAATGGAGGACAGTAACAGAAGCCAGGAATAGGCATTTTGATAGGCAAGGATCTTATCCATATGTAGGACTTTGAATATGTGGACTTACTTAAACTCCTGAGAATTACAAGCTAGTCACTGTAATGCTAACTGTATAGTGTTTGTTCAGTATAATCTTATTGCCTATTTGTTTTAACCAATGTTGAATGGTTTTAGAAAAAAAAAAGCATTTTCTATCTCATCCCAATTTAAAACAAAGAATCAATTACAAACTTATAAATAATCCTATGAAATGCCTTGAGAGATTTGTTTGAAATCAATCCATGGTCACCCTAGAAACAATATGAGAATATACTTATTTGCCCCAATGTTTGGCTTTTCTCCTTCTAGATGGAGCTGTAATGCAGCAAAGATTGGAAAAAAAGAATGAAAACATTTATTTTATCACTCTGTTTATATTCTTATGCATTCAAACTCACATAAGCTATACCTTTTGAGTTAACTTTGAGTTTGCATTTTCTTGCTACAAAACTGACCAAGTTACCCTTACAAACTAAGTCCTTATGTAAAGCTCACCTTGACTTCAACTGGTGTTTACCAAAAAAAGAAAATGAAAAATACAGGCCCTAGAGCAGGGGGCAATGGATTTGTGTGGGTATTATATTTATACCTAAAATCATTTTCGCCACTTTTTGGACTAACACAGAGGTTTACAGGAGCGGTCACCAGGCCAGACGGAAAGCAATACATTTTCATAAGCATTTTCAACCTATTAACTTAATGCAATTCTGCCCCTATTGATGCTGAAGCTCTGTAAAGTCACAGTCCATGCTGGATAAAGCAAACTTTCAGCGTTCACACTCCATTAATTAATTCATCACCTAAAAGCTAAGTATTGATTTTTTAATGGCTCTACAAATCTGTTTAAGCTACTATGATGTAATTAAGAGGACGTGTGTTTACTGTAAATTATCTAACAAGTACAAGAGCTGTGTTTTCAGCAACAACAAAAATCTTAGCTCAAAGCAGACAACAGGGAAAATGACTGTTCAAAAATGTTTTTCCACTAATTATATAAACTACCATGATATATAAGGGAAGATTATTGTCAAACTGGATTATTAAAAGCCCCCTATAACACTAAAAATAGAAAGATCTAATACTCCTTCTATTGAAATCAACAGGAGATCTTGTGCAAATTCAATGGTGGCGAGTCAGCTACTTAACATAAGTGTCCACAGGATGGACAATTAGAAATCTCAAGATAACCTTGACAGAAAAATTGCTATAGTGCATGGACACTTTGTAATATATTCTATCCAAAATACTAATAAAAAGAAGAACACAGCCATAATTCCCGCAGGTGGCATCTGATTATCCACTGAAATCATACTCAAGAAGTCAAACTAACACATGGAATTGATATTAACTTCTTCCATTAGAAGCATGAAGGCCTATAGCTAAACACATAACGATGTGCAGCATGTGTCTTGGGTGAGTGTGAGAAAAGCTGCAATCAAGTAAACCACTGACATGTAGACTATTCAAACAATAGCAGAGGAGCAACCTAATAAAAAGTACAGACATAGGTCATTACAAATGCAACTAGATTTCTTACCTTATATTTATACAGCAAAAATGAAATGTATCATCATCACTAGCAGGGGAAAACAAAAAAAAAAAACAGAAAATCAGGCGGGGAGAAGGGGGAATTGTGATCACAGATACGAAACCAAGAAATTTAAGATTTAATGCTTCTGGGGGAAGGAGGGCACAGAAATTATATAAGATAAATCTCTTCTTGATACATTAAGAAATCAGTATGGAAAGGTCCATGATCTTGACCTCTGACCAAGCTCTGCAACCACAGAAGGCATCCTGCAGCTCTTTGCCTGCAAATCCCCAGCTTTTCAATTACTGTGGAAAAAAAATTCTAGGCATGTATACCTCTACAGTTGAAATGTGGAATGCATATTTTATCGTATATCAGCCTCCGGAAGGAGGGTTTCAACAGTTCTGCTGAGAATAGTTACTATTATTACTCAGTTTTCAAATGACATCCAACTGTTAATGGGAGAAGGGAGGATATTTGAAGATACTCATCATGCAGAGATAAAAAGACACCAGAATAATCCGACTATGCCTTTTGATAACATTAATTGGTGGTAGAGCTTAGTTAGATTCTTAAAAAGAAAAATTGCATCAGAATTTTATTCTTAGTAGCAAAAATGCAGAAATTTATAAATATTTAATAACAACAGCATGAACATATTTTTTTTCAATGTCATATTTTTGTTGAAGGAAGGACCTTCCCAATGGTATACTAATTTTTTTTTTGCTTTGAAACTAACAAAATTTTGCAGAATCAGCCTTTTCCACCAACCTGATATGCCATGTTTAGTCACAGGAAGAAAAAGAGGAACTGATTTTTACACCAGCAGGGCTCACAGGTGACAGACATCCTAGTATTCTGTGCCCATTCTCTTTGAAGGGTTGGGAAAGACATCAGCTCGCTAAAAGCAGCTCTGATCTGTGGCAACTGAATAGAAGAAAACATGGAGGTAATTATTGTATGTGTGCACGGCACAAAGTATGAATCAATAATTAAAGAGTTAATTATCTCACCAGTTATGGATACAGGCTGGGGATTAATCCCTGCAAATAGGCCGAGAGATAATTATGCTCACTGCATGCAGCGCAAGATAACCAGGCTTTCTCGGGCTGCACAGATGGGGATTCACAAAAGGTTCCACGCTCCCATGGAGTTAAACATTTGGAAATGATCAGTGGCAACACACTGCAATAACCAGTGGCAATACAGTAATGCTCTACACCCCTGTACGTCCAGACTGAGAGTCCTCTAGTAGGGATAATAACAGAGTGTTAACGCGTCCTTTCGCAGAAAATCAAATTAGTACTACTAAGTGAATCATAATGGCTGCTAAGACAATTAATTCACTCTTTCATCATTGTTGTATGCTGAGAGCTTTTCTTTGTGCTATAAAAAGTGAACCATGGACTTAATGAAATCATAAAAGGTGATCTGGAAAATGAATAATTTTTAAATACTTCAGATTTCCTTTCAGAATATATTCATCTCCCCGTTTTCCCCTATAAAGTCTCAGAGCAAAAGCAGCAAATACAAAAGAGAAAACAGACACAAGCTATAGTTGAGATATACCTCATGAGATGGGCCACAGAATTAATTAATTAATGGCTTCAACTTTTCATCCTTTGCCTGGTTTTGACAGCTTCACATATATTGCAGGCAGAAGCTTTTATTTTTAGTCTAATTTCCGAGATGTATAGACAGCCAGCATCTCTCCCAAGTGTTTTTAAATTATTAGCCAGTTTCAGTTAGACCTGAAGAAAAGATGATGAAGATCCTGTCCTCAAAGATGATGAACACAAATCCATAAGGCAACAGAGTTCACTAGTTTCATGGGTTACAGAACTGCTTACTTAAGGACAGGATGTAGTTGGAGACATTCAAGCTTTTCTTACCAAAGCCAGAGGGCTGGACTGCCAAACACCATTCCTACGGCTGGAGACTAAAGCCCACAGAAGAATCTGGTTTTGGCATTATATAACCCTTGAAATTAAAAAAAAAAAAAAAAAAAAGTTAAATACAAGCTGGGTTTTGCTTTGTATGTGACATTCTATGTATTACTCACTATTGCCAACCTCAAGCTTTTGAAAACCGTGAGTCAAGCCACAAAACATCATGAGATTAGCTGTAACATGAGTTACTGAAAAATAAATAAATACATTTGTGTGGTTTATTTGCCTTATAATGCAGGGTGAGTTCAGGTCATGTTTTTGAAGCTTTCCTTCACAAACACCGAGGCTACAGATTCACTTATTTTTTTTCCAAGTAGATTTGAGCTAAGAATCTGTTAAGACTTGGTAAATCTAACACTTTTCATTCGTCACATGTAGCTATGCCAACCGTGAGGGACTTTCTCTTCCCCTGCTGCAGCAGTGGTAAAGGCCAGCTCAGTGATTACTGGGACACAGATAACAGCAAAGGTCCCATTACATGCTGGCTCTGTAGAGACCCTGAACAGCAACAGGCATGTGAGGAGCCAAAGGATATATTAAAAACGAGCGACGAAGGTATCCTGCCACCTACCAAGTACTCACAATCATGTTTTGAACAGATGGGCATGCTTATGAGACATCTCACCTCCATGCTCGCTGAGTGTTAGCCATGCAAACAAGCTGCATTAGGCCAAGGCAGTGGAATTTCAGCCACTATGTCTCTTTCCAAAAACATATTTCTGCAATTAATCTTCATTCTTCTCAAAATATTTGGGCATTCAAAAAGAAAACACAAGCTTTACCCCTAGAAATTAAATAGGTCAAAGTAGAAATATGTATAGGTAAATTGCATGTTATTGCATCAAGTTCAATTTGTGTGGAAAGTTCTCACCTTCTCAGGCAATAAACATAAACTTTCCCTAACTCCTGCAGGCTCCTAACTCTTTTTCTTATGGCTAATTTTAATGACATCAATATACAGCACATAACAACCAGCTTTTTATACTTCTGCTTCCATACTCACATTGTTCAGACTCCACATTTAATCCTGGGACATTCTAGCTATTAACATGCATCACACAGAGCCATTCCTATTTTGTTCTGCCTGTGCTCCTTCTTGGGTGGCACAAATTAAAAATAGTTTTGGGGGGGGGTGTTGAAATTAAAACTACTCCACAGAGGCAGTTGGGAAAAGTCTCAGGAAATACTTTCTGGTATGTTTTTTTCCCTTGGTTATTTTTTGTGGGGGTAATTTCTATTCATCAGAACCAAAACTTTCTGTGGGAATGGGCCACACCTTTTCAGCTATGTACAAAGGGTCTGCTCGAAGTAAAGGAGAGCATGGCACACAGTGAGAGCAGCTATTCACACACTGCTCAGGGAAGCTATCCAGAGCATCCCATTGCAAATGCCAACCCTGCTTCGCTCAGAGTGGGGACTTATAACTGAGGCATCATCCTAGACACTGCTTTTTTTCCTAGCCTACAGAATAGTTTAAAATTTAAAAGTGCAAGGAGAAAATATCTGAAGTTTGAAAAACTCAGCAGGATAAATTTATCTTTCCAGCTTTCATAAACAGTTAACTTCCAGATTACCAAGTGAAGATATTTAGCAGCTCTGGGATTTATCACTCTGGCTGGGACTCTCTTTTCTAAGACTGCTGTGTCCTCCCTTCCATCACAGTGACTAAAAGGCAGGCGTTTTGTATCAAGGTTTGTACGTACAATTAGTAGGATCATATGAGCACGTCACATCACATGAAAGGCATTAATCTCACTCATCTCCTATATTTTGTTATGATAGTACATTCGAACAGCCCCTACTTCACATGTATGAACACTCCCATCATATAACCAGATACACTTCAATTGCTCATGGGACAGCCACATGATAGGTCCCGATACACTGCATCTGAGTACTTCCAGGAAACCCAAAGAAATATGTCAACAGTGGTTTATACATGGGTTTTTTTTTTGAGAGAGAGGTTAATAAAAAGGAAAGGAAGGATAGAAACAGGAGAAGTGGATCTAAATTGTGTTTTCATGGAGGAAAAATAAGGTCATTTTATTTTCGAGTGCTTCTAGAAACATACCTGGTGTCTGCAGGTGAAAGAACAGGCAAACTTCCTTTTCTGATGGGTTATAGCACACGTAGGGACTAAAGCCACAAAACTTGTTACAAAAAAAAGCAACGAATGAGAAGAAAACAATTTTAAGGCACTTTAGCAGTCCAGGATTAGTATAAACCACAACCCTTGTGTTATACAACCATATTCTCCCAGTATTTCCACTAGTGAACTCATACTATCCATCACAGGACTGCAGCACAGAGCCACCTGGTAGCAAAGGGAAATTCCATTGAGAATGGAGCCTGGGGAACCCACAGTGCTGCCAGGGGCACTGCCATGGACACCAAGCCCTTGCATTTTGTCACAATCTTTATTTTCAGTGTTCCAGCTCCACTTTTAATGTGTAACTCTGTATACAGTGCTGGATTGTTGGTATGTCACAGTAAAAACTAACAGATAAGGAGGACTGCAGAGGCTTTTCTTTTAAGCTGATGCAAGCTTCCCCAAAACACACTCTGCTAAATTCAACCCATTAAAAACACCAAATGTTTTTGTTTGTTATTTGAAATTAAATTCCAGCTGGTCTAAGAAACTCTATCTGCCTCTGGTTTGTACGTCCAAATCCGTGGTGGTGTTGTAATTCTTGTAAACACCACAAATAGTTTTTTACCAAAGTCTGCTGCTGAAGAAATGGCAAACCACTGTAGATGCGTAACATGAGCGTGTCATTGTTAACTGCAGTTGCAACACAGAGCATACTAAAAAAATAACTGTGGCAAAATTGCATTTTGGAAATCAGCGCAAACAATATAAGGTCCCTTTAACAAAACTCAGTTTGATCCTATTGAGGTGTTTAACTGGACAAGAGGGGTGAGAATGGAGGGAAGATTACTTTCAGGAAAATTTCATACATGTCAGTGTATCAACTGTATCAATTTTCTGACAATTACACGTTTTCACCTGTCATGAAACAAACTGAAATTTGATAACAAAAAAAAAAAAAAAGCTTTTTATATCAGTAGTTAATGAATATATTGTAGCAGTTTTATGCTGGTGTTTCTTACTGTCCTGAGCTTTTATATTTGTACAGCTGAGCTGTCATGTGGTCACAAACAGGAACTTTAAATTTTCTTTTAGGTTTTACATTAGCACGTAGAGAAGTGATGCCTTAACATAAAAACATATGGTCCAAGAAACCAGAGAGTAGAGCAGGGTAACAATTCCCCAGGGCTTTGCTACAGCTCCTCCTTTTTGGTTCAAAGCCTTTGATTTGCTTCAACCTGTTATGCATATGTTTTTGTACAATCTTACTTCTTTCTGTGCCTTCTTCAGAAAAACATTCCTAGGTCTACTGGTGATTTATAGTAACTTCTCAAAATAAATGCATTTGTTTTCCTTGTTTCCTACTATATTACACTGCTATGACGGACTCTCTATTACTCAGCTTCAACCAATTCTTTTTCATTTGTCCATTTGACTATCACAACACTGCTGGATAGATTTCCTATGACTATCTAAAACATATTTCCCTCATTTATCACTGCAGTCTGAATTTAGCTGAATTAATATGGCTGATTTAGACTTCCCTAAAGGAAATGTATAATACTTTACAGAAATAGTGTGGCTTTTTATATAAAAATCCCACTATAAATCATACAAGACTAGCTTACCCATGAAAAACAACTAACTCAAAATAGCTTTACCCATTAGCAAATCCACACGTGCATGGGCTTCTTTGTCTTTTCTTCGCCTGAAACATGAAAACATCGTTCACGGAAAGTGCTGTAAGGACAGACTTGGAAGCACAAATCCTGACACACTCAATAGAACAGAGACTTCCACAACTGTGCCTTTGCAGAATGAGCTCACTGAATGTGCAGGCGGTTCCTCCTGCCTGCCCTCTGCTTCCCCCAGAGCCCTCTCCCAACCAGACGGAGCCTACTGCAAGGGCAGCTGTTCACGAGCTTGCCTCCAGTTGCAAAACCAGCACAACCGGTTCTGTTCTGATAGCAATTTTTGATTGCCGTTAATTTAGATTAGTCTTTCAGGAAGAACCTAGATCTTCTCCTTTTCTCTTTTTGAGCTTTCCCTCTGATATCCCCCAGTGGGTAAATAGGTCTACCGAATCGCAAAGTGCTTAAAGCACAGCTTTCCATCTGCAGCCCAAACTCGCCCGTCTCCTCCATCATCTTTCTTTTAAAAACATGTCAACTTCTACTTCCCTTCAGTATGAGATACCAGCCTCTATCAGCCACTTGTTTGAAAATTGAAAAAACAGAACAGTTTTATCTGATGCTGCCCTTCACATGTAAGAGACTTCCTGTCAACACCAACAGCACTTACGCATTATCTGTTTTCACATCTCACCTTGAAAATATTCTTTTTTATGATGTGCAAAGCAAAAACAAAACAACAGGAAAAAAACCTCCAAAAGCAAAGACAATATCAGAGACAGGATATTAAAAGGTCTGCAAATTGAGCATAGAAATATTTAAAATATATAATGGTTATTTCTAGATTTAAAAAAAAAAAAAGGAAGGTGGATGGACTTAGCAGAAAATATGGGGAAAAGAGGTATCTTGTCAATTTCAAAAAGCTCGGCTCAATCTTCTCCATCTCTTCTCCAGCCTTCACAAAATACTAACAATTAGGTTGTATCTTCAATCTCCTTTTGAAATCTTGAACTACTGAGTTTCATGTCTTCCAGCTTTCCTATAGTCTAATACAGGCTAAGAAGTTAACTTATTTTTCAATTAAAACCAACATCACAGGTCTTCAGGAGGGGAAACTTTAGAAAAGGCATCAAATACCACAAACCTCATGATGCAAATAATCCGGTTTGCTGGTGCAGGAGAACTGGAAAATGGTCTGTCTCACACTGATGCCTGAGATAGTTCTTTGCCTCAGCTCACAGGCTCTCTAAAACAGCCTGACCTACACATCCCTCTCCTTTTTTCTAAGCCTCACTGAGATGACAGGCTTCTTAGTATTATTGTGAAGTTCACTGTGAGGTTAAAAACATGGAGAGTTATCTTTAAGTATAGAAAGAGCAAAGTTTATTGTGTAAACATTTACACTGTGAGCTGACCTTCTACTGACTTCAACTGCTAGAAAGACCAGGAGGAAATGTTTGGGGGCAGGAGTCCAGGAAGCTGAGTGGAGTGGGAAGATAAAGAGTGGGCCACGGTTGAACAGGGCAGTCAGCAGAGAGACAGGGAATGCTTCCTCTCATCCATTACAAGGACTGCACAGCTTTGGAAAAGGACTGCATGACACTGTGCTCTGAGGTGAGCAGGGGATCAGAGCTAGTGACCTAAAAGTTCCTGGCTCTCTCCTTTTCAGAAGCGTTTCTTAGAAATCCAGGAAGACAGAGCATTTCCTTGAGGGTGCAGAGATGGGGGGCATTCCAGGGGCATGAGGTAATACTTGCACTATGCCATCCTTTGACCTACACAGCCATGGTTGGGATCCTCTCTGTGACCTTTAATTCAGGGACCTGAATTCTCCTGAGGTTAGGCAGTGCAGTGGGATTCAGGTGCCAAAACGTGGTGCCATTTTAGATGCCCATGGGCATTGCACTGTCAATCCAGAAAACATGTGTGTGTGGTGGGGGAGGGTCTCTTGTAGGTCTCATATCTCATCTGCCAGACCCATGGGATACTAGGATGCCTCAGATGGCACCTGACACGTTCACATGTTTCAATCTGGAGCTGGCTACAAAGCATACTGACTCCCAGAAGACTTTGAAAGCCTACAGAACAACAGATGTTATATACTAACATATAATATACAGCCTGTAATACACTAAAGAAATTATTTCTCGTATTTTCAGAAATCTGAACACTAAGGATCTGTTTCAGTTGTCCACACATGGCATATACTGTCTAGGACATTTAAGATGTCCAAGGGTGTCCAATATATCCAGGTAGGAATAGCAGATACTACACAGGACCTGAAAGAAACCTACAACAACCTGGCTGCAAGCCAGGTAGAAAATTTTAGGGCAACTAAAACCATAGCATATACCTCTGAATGAGCAACTGACTGATTTTTTTTAACTGTAGAAATTTGATGTGTGTTGGCTAACTTTAACAATGACCCCTCATTTATCCCCTCATTTCTGCATGCTTGCTGTGATGGGGTGTGTGGTTTATGGTGGGGATTGGCAAGGATGTATACTGGCAGTATCGTAGCGGTCTGTAATTTACTGACAACTCAAATGAACTGCCAGCCCGAAACCACTGGAAAATTGACATTTCCTGGTCAAAACAATACAGCAGGTTTTGTGTAGGTGTGGACATGGGAACAGTGTGTGGAGAGAGATCTGTATAACTTCCCTGCTAGTAAAATAAACAACACACCACCTCTGTCTATTAAGGACAGTGATGATGAAATGTGTGACATAACTTCTACTTACCCTATGCTGGAATTTTTCTATGCACATCAAAGAAAACTCCAGAGATACTTCACCAGGTCGCCATGAAAGACCCTAGAAAGTGAAGAAACAATGAAGCTTTAAGAATCTTTTGCCTAAAGCTGAGGCAAAGTTGCATGTCCTCAGAGAATGAGTTTACTCTGTAGTATAAAATCCGAGACACCACGTTTTCATTCTTGCTTGGGTTTTACATGCAGAGACACATTCCTACATACAAAAGAACAAAGATTTCATTTGGGCACATGGATTTGAAGAGTTATCACGCTCATTTTAATCCCAGTTCACTGTTTCTGTCTATGTGCTTCATACAGGACATTGCTCCTCCACAAATTAGTCCCTGGGAAAGAAAAAAAAAAAACCAAACAGTTACACAGAACTAAAACCCCCCCAAAAATTCAGCACAGAATTGCGGGTGCAAACATTCATTTAAGCTTTATTATATATTTCTGTCAACATTTATGAAATTCAGTAGTCTGGAGTCACAGACAGCTAGTTTGGAAATATTTTTTTAAATTAATACCTCCAGGTAACTTTTTCTCATCTATTTTGGGGAATACATTAGAGAGAAAGACTGTGCCGACAATACCAGAAGCCTATGTCAGAGAGACAAGAATTCAAGTACAATTACAAGGAATGAGTTTTAAGTGAGACAAGAGCAAGAGGAGAAAAAACCAACACAGTTCTCCTTTGAACTCTGACAAGATAGATGAACCTACACCTAAGATACTTGAGAGTGAGACTGATGGCTTTCCAGGGCAGATGTTTGACTGCAAGTTCAGACCATCCATGTCAGAACCTGAATGTGAGGTTTAAAGTACAGAATGATTGAATTATCTAAGAAAAAAAGCGTTAGGGAGCCTTTGAGCAGGAAAGGCGAATAATTACAGTTCTAAGATATCCAATACCTTTAATACAGCACAAGATACCTGCAAGACTCCATGCTTTTCACTGTGGAAAGATTCCCCTCTTCTTTAACAAAGCAATTAAAGCACTGCACCCTCACTGTGCAATGAAGAGTTGCACAGGTATTGAGCAGTACAGAAGCCATTAGTGAAATTATTTCTTATGAAAATTCCCCTCTCCTCTTCTCTAAACAAAGCTGAGAAATGTCTGTCTCCTGCTGCTACCCTACATATATTCTCTCTCCTCTCTGAGTAAATTCTTAAATTGTCCTACACACATCCCCCTCCTATGTAAGGGATGTGAAAATTTGCTATAAATCAGGTCCTAAAAATCTGACAGCAAATCCCATGCTGAAATCCTAAAGGCAGAGTGGAAAAGATTTCTGGAGAACAACTGGAATTCTGCCAAGAATTTTTAAGAGCTTGAATGTCTTGGGGGAATATATAAAAACAACCTCATGATTCAGTTAACCAAAGCAGTAAAACAAGTTCCCAAAGGCGGGGATCAGCACTTTGAATATATTTGGGTGCTCCCTTTAATTCCTCTTTTTCTTTTTCCTTCTTCTGTCCTTTTCCCAGTTCCTTTCAGCTTTGAAGTTAGGAAGGTAGGCTTTATAAGTTACTTTTCCTTCTCACCCAGCCAACAGGGAAGGGTCATAAGTAGGGCAGCCAGTTCCTCCTTCTTTGAAAGCTGTATGACTGTTCTACTTTAGATACACATCCTCCTGCCTAAGCCCCAGCACAGTGTGAGCCCTATCACAAATTTATAAGCTCCAGTTCTGTCCTGTATACTACCTAGTCCAGACATGTAACAGTCATCTTAATTATAACTCAAATGTAGAAAGCATACCACCGTCATCTTTCATGATTAAAACAGGGCAAAGTACCTATAGCAGTGTCTTATAAAATGGTGCTTAATTTCCAGCACACAAAAAGCTACTGCTGCAGCACTTAAAAATGCTTATATGTGTTGTCTGTTCTGGAAGCAGGATCTCTCCAGTTGGAAGAAGCCTGTCTGACCTCTATGAATAATGAACTCTTTAAGAACTTCAAGAAGAATCCTCAAAAAGATCAATCAAGTGAGACCAAAGGGAATGACAAGAATACAAGATTAAAGAAGAGTCTCTGATGTAGTCTTGACAAAGTTGATTTGAACACCTAAAAGTTTAATAGATTTAACTGACAGTGGCTAAAGCTAACTCACATTTTATGGCTTGCATTGGAAGCATGGCTTGTTGGAAGCATTTTAGATACATGTGAACAGTCACAAATTGTTTGAATTTCTAAATTATGTTGCACTTGGCTACTAGTTAGGAAAACATGGTGACCATTAGAACCTTATTGGTTCTCAGAGGCATCAGGGTAACATTATGACTTAAACAAAAAAAGAAGGGCTTCTAAGAACAATAAAACATCAATCATCAGTTATATCTATGTTTAGCAAGTGATCTGACAGAGTAGACAATCGATTGAATCAGTCACTGCTGACACCTCTACCTTATATGCAGTTCACGGGTTTTATTTCAGACTATCTGATGTCACGAACCAAGTAACTCTTCTGTAGACACAGTTCAACACCGTCGAAAGGATCAGTCCCGGGTTTATCACCACTTAGAATCATAGAATCATTTATGTTGGAAAAAACCTTTCAGGTCATTGACTCCAGCAGTAAACCCAACACTACCAAGTCCACCACTAAATCATGTCCCTAAGTGCCACATCTACAACACTTTGAAATACCTTCAGGGGTGGTGACTCTACCACTTCCCTGGGCAGCATGTTCCAATGATTGATGACCCTTTCGTTGAAAAGATCTTTCCTAATATCCCAACTAAACCTCCCCTGAAGCAACTTGAGGCCGTTTCTTCTCGTCCTATCACTTGTTACTTGGGAAAAGAGACTGACACCCACCTCGCTACAATGATAGTTGTAGAGAGCCGTAAGGTCTCCTCTCAGGCTCCTTTTTTCTAGGCTAAGCAAACCCAGTTCCCTCAGCCACTCCTCATAAGACTTGTGCTCTGGACCCTTCACCAGATTTGTTGCCCTCCTTTGGATGTGCTGCAGCAGCTCAATGTCATCTTGTAGTGAGGGGCCCCAAACTGAACACAGAATTCGAGGTGTGGCCTCACCAGTGCCAAGTAGAGGGGGACAATCACTTGCGTAGTCCTGCTAGCCACACTATTTCTGATACAAGACAGGATACTATTGGCCTTCATGGCCACCTGGACACTCCACTGGCTCGTACTGAGCTGGCTGTTGACCAACACCCCCAGGTCTTTTTCTGCCAGGCAGCTTTCCAGCCACTCTTCCCCAAACGTGTAGCATTGCACTGCATTGTTGTGACCCAAGTGCAGGACTCAGCACTTGGCTTTGTTGAACCTCACACAATTGGCCTCAGCATATCAATCCAACCTGTCCAGATTCCACTGTAACACCTTCCTCCCCTCAAGCAGATCAACACTCCTGCCCAACTTAGGGTCATCTGCAAACTTACTGAGGGTGGATTTGATCTCCTTGTCCAGGTCCTCGATAAAGATATTAAACAGAACTGGTCTCAATACTGAGCCCTGGAGAATACTACTTGTAACCGGCCACAAACTGGATTTAACTCAGTTCACAACAACTTTTTGGGCCCAGCCACCCAGCCAGTTTTTTACCCAGCAAAGAGTACACGCTCCAGGCCAAGAGCAGCCGGAATGGACTGTAGTCCAACTCAAAGAATTTGAGGATCAGAAAACAAAGGACTTAAAATTATCCTATCGTTACCCTCCAGAGCGCATTTCATTAAAAAAAACTGGCCTTCTCTCAGTGGAGACACAAATAAACTTCAAAATGATTAAGAATATGAGAATACTTTTACAATCAAATGTCTGCTTTATAAAGAAAATGGCTAATTTCAATCACATCTTTCCTCACTTGAGAAGAACAATACTTCACCCCAGCAAAGCACATAAAGGAACACTGAACACATCCTTCAAAAATACAAACAACCCCACTGGGGAAAGTTGATCTATTCACAGACTTTAAATGATGCACAAATGAAAGCACTTCACCAAATCAAGGTCTCAGTTTGCTGAACTAGACTTCGCAATTGGCAGCAAATGAGCCTGAAGTACAAACAAGAGGTTTCTGTCATCAGTAGCATGAAGTGTCAGGTGTTACTTGTATATTTAAAAAAAAATACATAAAAAAGAACAATCAGTTTCATTGTTTTTTCATTTATACCTGTGTAAGAAATTGAAGCCAAAGGAGTTTCACTGCCACCTGCAATTGTTAATAGCAGCATAGAAGAAAGTTTATTAAAAGAAAATAATTTAGCAATGAACTTTGACGTGAACAAAACAAGTGAACCCCAAGCCTCTATGCAAAAGGACATTAAGCATGGACAGAATACTCTTTCTCTCCCCCTCTAAATATGTGATTTTTTGACTGCTTTTAGCACAACCTAACTGAAACCTTCTTAATTGACTTGACTTATCAAGTAAAAGGCTGGTCCCTGAGAATTGTCTGTAGACAGGACTGTCAGTGGCACCAGCTTGTGTCAGTGTGACACTGACGTATTTACATCTCTAACCCTACCAAGAATTCTTGAAGAGATAGCAAGAATTAAACCACTCTACCATGCTGGTACTCCATGAGTGACTGGATCAAATCCAGCAATGTCTTCAAAGCTAGGTGTTTGTCAACTTAGTGCTGCTAAAAGAATGCCCACAAAAGTATTCCCAATGTCCAACGGTATTCCTAACATGAAACAACTCGTGCATTTATATACCGAGATCTCAAATTTGGTTCTATTGACAGATACAGATACACACAATCACTGAAACTTTTTTTCCCCAGTTTTGGCAATAAGGCTACCGAAATATTAACATAAATAATTAAAGTCTTCTGTAATGCACCCACCCTTCAGTGACAAACAGATCAATAGGGTCTGGTGGACTGTGACAAGCAACAGACACTGTCTCTACAAATGCCTGTGAAAAGCCACAGATCCCACCATTGGTAAGACCTTTGTCAATCTCTTACTAATCTGCTTCAAGTGCACTAGGGAATACAGCCTAGATGAAATTATTCGGAGATGGGTGCACAGTTGGCTGAAAGATGGATTTAAAATGTGGTTATTAGTATTCACGGTCAAACAGGACATATTTATTAAATATGACCTCCTGAAGTCCATGGTGTATAGTTTCATTGACAAATGGAGTAAAGAAAACCTTCATGACCTTTGAAAACAGCATCATACAGGGTGACTAACTTCTCAGGCACTTCTGGGAATAAGACTGGAATGGAAAAGATCTTTGTCCACTTAAGCAATACTCTGAAATACAGACGAGGTCAGAAAGGAGTAGTGCAAACTCCTGCACTTAAATCAGAATTAACAACTCTATAAATATAATAGGGGAAAAATCCAGCTGATCAGAAGCTTTGCAGAAAAGGATCTGGGGGATTCCAAACTGCATGTGAGTCAGCTAAGTCAGGCTGTTTCAAAAATAAACCTAGGAGCTTATATATATAAATATATAAAACTAGGAGCATTATAAGAAAGGCAGCCTAAGGAATCCTCACTCTTCTCCTAGTCCCACAGCTGGACATTGTGTCCAGAGGAGAACAACATGGACTGTAAAGAAAGAACGGGATTCTTCAGTCTAGAGAAGGGGGTCCTATGAAGAACCGTGATTGTCTTTAAATACGCTAAATACTGACACAAAGGAACCAGCTGTTCTCTTTTTCCACCAGGACAGAAATAATGGGTTTAAACTCCAGCTGCAGAGATGCAGAGTAAACATTAGGAAAACATTCCTAATAATGAGTTTAAAAAAAAAAATAGGTTAAGAGAAATAAGGGTGAGAACACTATAAGATGCTTTGTTAGGATTTGAGATAAACAAGTAAAACAATTAAGATCTTGTGGTCTCTTTTTGCTGTTGTGTCTCTGAATCCATGAGAACAGAATTGTCCCCTGCATCTTTTGTCAGAAGAGCTGTAGAAGAGCTCCTCTGCTAATCTTAGAAGAAGCTAAGATAAAAACTGGCAGACGAGCAGCTTCCCTGAGTCTTTGAGTGTGTGTGTGCACACTCATATAATTTTCCATGTGAGTGTGTACATACCTTCATACATGTGTGCACGTACATGTACAAGCCTGTGTTTACACACATTCTCATGTGAATGTGGTGTCCTTAATTAAGTGAAATTTGGTTTCAAAAACATTTAACAAAGATTTCCCTCCACTGAGTCTCAGTTGCGTAAATTGATGGAGCATGCAGGGTGGCTAGTATCCAGGGATGTTTTAATGCTGGTATTCTTGCCCACCTTTTCTTCCCAAAGTATAGCAGGTTTAGAAAGGTATAAATGTAAATATATATATGAAGAGTCTTGTTTTGTTGTTTGGGTTTTTTTTGGAAGGGTAGTTGGCGTAGTTCTTGTCTCATTTACATCTACACACAGCACTGAATGCAGAAAAATGACAGCAACATAAAACTGACTTGAAGAGAGAAACAGATCTTTGTATGATTATAGTAATATATGAAGATTTTTTCCACAAGGCTGAGTAAGAGTATTCAACAAGCATGCTCAATAAGGCTTGTGCATAGTAGCCTAATGGTGGAACAAGAATATGATACAAAATAAACATCCAAGCAATGCAGACTGTATCTAAACCTGGTGAATGAAGGAGACAATTATCCCCAGTATCCAGACCAAATGGTTTTCATTTACACTTGGCAGCTCCTTTTCTCCATTTCGGAATATCTAGGCAAAGTTTTCCTCAGTATTGCAGCCCCACTCTATAGTTTCAGTGCTCTGGGTGGCTGCCGAATGAAAAGCTAATCAATTATGTGCATTTTACTTAATCACACCAATACATCACCTCTGCTCATGACCACACAACCCAAAGAGTGGCAGCACACAAGAAATCTGAGAGCACACTGAAGTTAGATGGGAGGACATGAAGGAAGTTAGGTAATTTTATTATGAGAATGAAGTTACTTAATTAAATCCCTTTAAAAGTTTATGAGATGCTCTGAGAAGGCCAGGAAATAAAGTTCTCCCCAAATGGAATGCAGCAAAGGCCAGCCATATTACTTGCAGGAAGGAGGGAATGGGACTTTACCATTAAAATATTTAGCTGCTTCCAGCAATGAAGAGAACTACTTGTAATGTTAAAAAATCCTGGAGATATGTTGTTTACCCTCTATTGTTGCTTCAACAAAGATACAAGCCCAGGAATGGAAGGAGAAGAAAAACCCCAGCTTACACAGGATCGTTAGAAACTTCAGATTCTCTCAGCTAAAGATCTTCTTCAGGTCCCTGAAGATCTTTTCTGTGCTAAACGCGCTCAAGGCTCTCACCGTTCCCAGTAGCGACGGCTTCCTAGGCTGCCCATGTGCCTCCCCCCCAAGCTGAGTGAGTATGTTCCATTCCCTCAGAGCTCCCCAGGCTCCCTGGGCTGCACATGTGCAACCTGAACGGATACGCTCCAGCCCAAGGCTCCTGCAGCTGGCAGAGCCAGAATTTCACTGTAATGGCTGGAACTGTGACCAAGAACCTGTCTCTCCACCCCTCCCAATAATCCCCCTGCTAGCAGAATATGGCAGGAAACCATCTCATTCTAATGCAGGAAGGATAAGAGGAAAAAGTGAATAGTAAAACCAGAGGAGTTGGGCACAAGAAAAACAGGTGTAAAGATACATCTAGGCAAATATATTACGAACTGGGAAAATGTGGGGAAGCAAAAGATGGAGAAAATTACTCTCATGAGCTAAGAGACCCTAGGGTTGGAGAAGATGCCTGGCAAGGAAATGGAGACATGTCAGAAACAGTTTAGAGGAGAAAGAGAAAAAAGGATCAAGCTGGAAAGGAGATGAGTAGAAAAGTTTGTGCCCAGCAGAGAATGTGCTCCTGCAGAACCTGAAATGAAGCACAGCATACCACTTCTTTGACTGTAACAAAGGATATTATCAAAATACCTTATGCTCGTCTAGTGATGATCATTCACAGAGGACTACAACTTATAATCAATTATTCCTTAACTCAAGCAGCAGAAATCAGAGCAGTTCACCCAAGACATTATGATTAACCACTCATAGAAGGCCATTGCTCTCATTTTCAAAACAAGGAGAAATTATACATGTAGACAAAGGATACTCAATCTGCATTGCTAAATTTGCAAAGTTGAACACTTAGGAAAAGGAAATGATAGAATCAAGGCTTTATCTATCTTCTATAAGCCTCTCATACAGATTCATTAGTGCAAACATACAAAGTTTGCAGACTGCCTTGGTCTTAATCAAGACTTAGGATGCATCAGATCTAAACTAACACACTACTCTTCAATATTTTGTTTTTTTTCCTAGATTTCTTGGTTCCTTCAGTTGACTGTTCTGTCCTTTTTTTCCTGTTCACTTTCTACTCTTGCAGAAAATGCAGGGAGGAGGGGCAGAATTCTGTGAACAAATCCCTTTTCCTGTAACAGTCCTCATTAATTCCCCAAAAGAATGTGTGCACCTGTGTCTATGCTACTGAAAAAATTAAACCAGACAGTTCTTGTTCTTTGGCTAAGAACAAGTAACAGCAGAGTCCAAATCTACATGGCTAAACTCTTCTCCTTACCAACAAACCAGACTGGCTGCATCTAAAGTATCTATCAGGAAATGACCTGGGTCCCCAGCTTGTGTTCAGGCATTGATTGCACAGCTGCTCTTCGTCTTGAACAAAAAAAAAGGGACTCATGCTAAAAATTTAGACAGTGTGGAGAACTGTAATCCCATGCTTAAACTCATATACTTTCCCCGTTTCATTTAGTAGAAGTATAGCAAATAAGACTAAAATTCCATGCAAGAAGTCTGTTAATGTAAATAAAAAACGTCATGTATACATAGGGCAGCATCTTCAGATCTGGTGTTTCCAAATAAACGTACTTTTATTTGAAACGTTGGTAATGTGCTTTTAGTACTATTTGTTGGTATGTTGTGTAGTTCATACAGAGACACCAAGCCCTCCATAATAAGTTGGTTGGCAAACCCAGAAAAGACCCAAAAAAAACCCGAAGAAACAAAACAAAAGAAACAGCCATAGGATTGGAAATTTAAACTCTGCTATTGGATAGCATTCAGGTTTTATGTCTCAGCACTGAACAAAATGCATACATTATGCACATGTATCACTAATTCCTGAAATAATATCTGCAGCATGGCATATCATTCTGCAGACAAGCAATTGGCAGGTAGTTTTTACAATAGCAGGATGAATTCACAGTATGGGATGTGTTGATTGCTCATGTCAGTCCCTTTGAAATTTTAAAGTGATAGTAACCAGAGCTATAAATCTCTCCTTAGTATAATTAGATTACTATTTATACCTACTGTTGTTAAAACCAGCCTAAGAAATTACTTTTAGGGCACCATTACTGAAGAAATAATCTCTTTAAAACAATAATCACTGAGTTAAGTACAATCCATATACCTACTATCTATAATGAGAATGCATAATTTAAGTATTTAAGAATACTGAATGTATTTTCCTATTTAAAAGTTTGATAATAGCATTTTCAGACCTCAAAGTTTTTTTACATTATACTGCAGGTCTGTGAGCATCCTCCAATGCTGCAATGCACTGAGATGAAGAATCAGATATAGTGCCACCTTTACACAGAAGGCACCCATTGAGGGATACAGGTTTTGTATGACAGAAAACAGCGGTTATGACTTACTGTAGAGCCCTGTAGTGATAATGAGACAATTATGGTCAACTGACTATAACTAGAGTTATCTCCACAGACTTTTTATCTTTAGGAACATAATAGGAATTCCAAAAGACGGAAAAATGGTATAATCTGGCCCAGTGGTTCATTCTTGCTAATTTACATCTTATTTCTCATGGGAATTGTCTTAACGTTTTTTAACAGCAGAGAGAAGGCTTAGCAACATGCAGTCAGTAAAACCTGAGAGTGCTTAGTACCATCTTCTGATTAAACATATCTCAACAAAGATATTTACATGATTCTAAAATAAAATGAGAGAATTTTAATCCCCAGGTAAAAACATGGCATTCCAAAGGAATGGGGAGCTTTTTCTTTCAGAATGCTTCAAGATGTAAGTGTTCATGTCCAGCTGCCTCAGGACATGGAGATCTGCAGGCTCCAGTCAGAGAATGTTGATACAGCTCGAAGCTTGCTGGATTTCTGCAGCAAGTACCTTCAGTAAACACTAGCAATTGCATGAAGAACACTGTCAACAGAAGCTACTTCCAAATCTACAGCTGGAATACCCCAGGTAGATTAAAAACCAAGGGCTTATAGTAGATACAAAATATATATTAAGATACAAAATATATTAGTATACATTGTTACAGGATCCAAAAGCAAAAGCATTTATATGCCTCCCTTGATGCATATAAACCTCAGCAGACTTTGTTCCTCATAGTTCTAGTGGACGTTCGTGATTTTGTAGTTTGCTTCATGCAAAAGAGATTCCTGAACCCAGCAGCTCTCAGAGAGGCTTTGTCCATGACCTTCTCATGCGAAGTCAGGGGCAAAACTGTCCCCAAGGACTCACAGCATTGTAAAGTTAGTTCTCCTACGGAACGTCCTCCCTTTCCCTCAAGGAGTCACTTCATTCCCCTATTAATATTTTATTACACAAATTTCAGAAATGGAAAAAGCATATGTTTGGAATGATATGTAACAATAAGAATAAGACCCCATTTTTATGTAGTTTTCCATTGCATGATCCAGCTCATGTATTTAAAACAGTTTTGTTTCCATTCTCTTCCAATTTTATTTTTCTCTCAAAATATTCAGCTGAATAATTTTTCTAATATATTTCTTTTATCTTAATTGTTAAGAGGCCTCTATTTAATTCTGTAGATATTGCAAAACATAATATTAGTCAAGTCTAACAACTCATAAAAATCAGATTTTAAGAATAATTCTTTAGGTAATGTTATTCTCCCACAAGGCACCATTTAGTTTTCCTGTGCTATTACACTTCCTATTAACTCAACGTTGGTCATAAAGTAATGGATGTACGTTGAGATTTTGATTTTTACTTTGTTACAGATTACTGATATTTAATGGAATGTACCAATTAATTAATTTGTCAGCCATAAGTATCATTTAAACAGCTACACCACCTCTTCACGGGTACTGTTTAAGATTTTTAAGGAGTAACAGGGAATGGCTCTTTCATAGTATTATTCTCCTATTATTCATCTATTATTCTATGATACTATGCTACCTTGATAAAACATTACACCTCTGTTCTCATGGATAATAGTGCTGTTGACTTCAATGTCACAAGAACAGGTAGCAAGGCAGGGAACACACATCCCTACTCAACACAAATACCTAAAACTTTCTTTGTGATTCCTGACAACTTTTTTTTTCCTTAAGAAGTTCAAACACAGGCTTTGCTTAAGCATATTGTGTGATCTTATTTAAGGCAATACTTACAAATATTGACCACAACCACCAAGCACATTTTAACTCGAGTAACTCCTCCCCCAGGTGCAAAGCTCCATGCAAAACCACATTCATTAAAATAACCTACATAAGCTGTTTTGTATTTGCTTCTGTCTGTTTGCTAGAGACACCATGAATGGTACCTGGGGTGGAATGTTCTCAAAGCCCAAACCTGTTATACACAGGCCACGTAGTTCTCAATAACTTAAAGAATAAAAAGAAGAGGGGAAGAACCAGGAAATTTTTAAGATGTTTTCTATTTCAGACTCACTTAGGCTCAGCTGCCTGTATCTTTTTTGGCCATTTGTTAGCAGCTAACAGTAAGCAACTATGCCCAAAGGGGAAATGTATTCTAGTTAAAGATTGGCTTATGGCATCATCAGCCAGGTTTTACAGCTCTTAAAGCACAGCAAGAGAAATATTTATACTGAACTTGTTGCATAGGGACTTCAGATAGCAGGACAGTCATTTCTTGCATAAGTATTATATTTAGCTGGAGACAGCAGAGTTACGTTAAGAGGGAAGCAGGGACTTCTAAAAATAAAATGTCTAGAAAACAAGATGAAAACAGAGAACTGTTACACTCTAGATTTGAAGCAATTCATTTTTTTCTGAAAATGTTCCCAAGACTACAAAATGGTTTATATGTCCTTTGAGTTTTGAACACCCTAAATACAGTAGCATATGTCTGTGCCATTTAACCAAATCCTCAAATGATTGAAACTGCTTCTTTTCTTTTTTTTTTTTTTTTTTCTGTATATTTGTGTGTATAGAAGGGGATATTATTTATAACCATCTAAGGTCTGGCACAGCATTTTTGAATCAATGCCATGCAACACATCAATGTTACAGTTGTTCTATATTAATCTAATTGTTTTAACAACATTGGAAAGTTTGTTCTTAACTAACATATATATTTACATGTTCTACATTCTAGCCTGTTGGGTAATGAGGTTCTAAAGAAGAATGTTTCAGCACTACCTTTTACACTAATATTAAAAAATAAAAATCACTACAAATACATACCTATTCAAGGACCTCCCAGTATTATTAAAGTCTCCAGAAAGTCTCAGTCTAGCTAAACTGGTGTAGGAATTGAAGTGGTAAAACTAAGGAATGCAATTTCTGCAAAGATAAACACCCTAAGAGATGGTAGAGAAGAAAGATTTCATAGAATTTAAAAATGAGATGGCCAGAAATATTTGAATAGGTAAATAAGAATGTAATAGTCAGTTATGCCAGCAGGAACCAGGACAGAGAGTTCACACAGTGTTTCTGTTCTGGAAGGCTGGTGTCCTTGTGTCTGGGAGTACTTGCTTGTATCTCATCAGCAACATGTTACATCATACTCAATGACAATTTCTGGTGCTCGTATTTTAAAATAACAACAACAACAATAATAACAATAATAACAATAATAATAATAACAACAATAATAATAATAAATCAGAAAAGACTAAGTAAAGACACCAACTGATTAGAGTGTCATTTCTGAGAGAAGCACTTTTTCAGTGAAGCCACATTCACTGAACATGAATCAGTTCTTTTCTAAGAATGTACCCCAGTACTTTACTCCTAAGAATGCTGCACTGTTATGTACAGATTGCATAAACTTGTCATTTACTTTGTACGCGCGTGGGCACATATGGATATACAAATATACATGTGCTTGTGTGTGCATGTGCGAGCTTCTTTCCCTTCTTTGTTTATTTTTAAAATAATTAAAATATTTTCACATCATATTTTTGATCTAACTTTTAGCTTCAAATAGGTGAGTAGCCTTCTGACCACCCACTAGGCTGACATTACTGACTTTGATACATGTAAGATAAATTGGAGTGGCAGGAAACAGTAATATTAGGAGACTCCAACAATGCCTGTGTGGATCGAGGAAAAGTCACATCAGGGCCTGGTGTTGAGACCTAATTTTCAGACACCACTAATGATTCATTGATGGAGCTGCTAATGAGGAAACCCACAAGAGGGAACCAACAAAAGGAAACTCTTGAACCTGAAGCAGTGCTTCAGGCACTTCTGAAACTATCACTTGTCTACATGATACAGCTGCAATTGTAAAGTTTGTGGTTAAAACCAATTGCCAGTGGTTTTTCAGCATCCTTTTTCACAGAAATCTCAACACTGTGACCAAAATCCTGCAACCATCTTCTCTAAACTGTCAGAGTAGAAATCAATAATTTCTGCAAAGGTCAAGCCGATTGCTCTGCAATGGGATTAAGGCCATCATAAAAACAGGCAAAAACTGCCATCACAGACAAATACCTGAATTTTACTCTGGGATGTAATCACAGTCTATCTCTAATAGAAAAGTCATTGAGGAAGTACAAAATGAGACATGAAATTGGACCGTCCTATTGTTCCCACATGGAGGTTTCATACTGGAGGGTTAACAATTTCAAAGCAATAGACCTCAACAAAGTTTGAAAGTCATTATTTATATGCATTTGTTTATGAATGTCAACAGTTATTCCAGATCTCTTTGTACTTCTTACTATTTTAAATCCAATACATGTATATTTTTAATTGCCTAGTTTCTCTGTGTTATCTTTTACTATTCTTAGTCAAGAAAGTGTTATTGCATAAGCTTTATCACGTTAATTGTTCTAATTTAATATTGTGCTTTTTTAGTAGAAAATTTAATTTGAAATGGCAAAGGGTTAATTATGGAATTTTCCAAGGGAATGTCCCAAGGAAAGAAAAAGATATGGGCTAAAAATCAGTGAAATGCTAATTTTAGAATCTAATTTCTACTTCTAATTTTTCTTTGTAGGGTACTCACATTAACTCTACATATGGAGAAACAGCTCTAAAATAAACTTATGCTTTTAATGTTCTGAATGCCACTCCACATACAAGCAAAAATGGAGCATGTGTTAAACAAGATCCCTAAGTAAGCTTTTATTTAATTCAATATATTTACACACCTGATTAAACATGAATATCTAAAGGCTTGCATGTGTCATTTTAATTATAAATAGGTGTAATTATATGTAACAAGCTCAAATTCTCTTTGTCTTTCATAAACTCAGGCTTCTAAACTCTTCAATTTTACTATGGCTATTTGTTAAATAATCTCAGTTTGCTGGATTCTAGTGCTTTCAGAGATTTTATATTAATGCTTGAAACAAGATAGTTTTAGGCAAATTAACATCACACAAGATATAAATCAAATCTCTGTTGCTCAACATACATGCATACAGGAACAAGCACAGATCCTTGCTGGGAAATAAGTCCCAAACAAAAGTTTTTGCATGTGAAAACTCAACCTGGGACATCAGCATTTTGAGGCGATGCAGACATAGTATCAGCTGACGAGACTCATTTTGAAGAAAACTGCATTTAGAGAGGAGAATGTTTCAGAGACGGGTCTTTGGCTTCCAAAAGAACCAAAATCCTATTCCTGCACTTATACGCCTAGTGACTGCTGAGGTTTAGGCAGAAGAACCTCCCCTGCCACTAACCTTTTCAGAGGTATTCACCAAAACTACAATAGCACAAAAAGCAAAAAGTGCTTAGGAGAGTAGTTCAGCTAGTCTGCCTCTTTTCTCCCTTGTTCCTCCTGCCTGCTAATTGCCCATTGGTTGCTCTCTCTATTTTGTTAGTTCAGACTGAAAAAGGAAAAGCCTATCTTCTCAGGAGATTGCCAGTGCAATGTAACAATCTGCAGTGTTGACTTCTCCTGAGATTTTCTGATCTGAGCCAGACATTATGTCCCAGAAAGAAACATTCGCTTTAAAGGGCAGTAAAACTGTACAGCAGGCCGGTACCCCTGCATCTGCATTTCTAGTCTCATATACATCTGTAGACAATTAATTTGATCAGCCATATCAACCTTTCTTTTAGAGGGGCCAGCAGGCCTCAGTACACAGGAATAAGACTCAAGGGAACCAGCTTCATTTTCCGTGTTGCCCACTTACCGTATCAATTTGAGCAAATCAGTTTGAATAAATCAGCAAACTGCTCAGTTTCCAGTTCTACAAAGTGGAAGTGACCAACTTTCTCTCATTTATAAGGCACTCTCAGTTACTTGAATGAAGACAGGCTGACTTTAAAATTTGATTTTAAACAAATTTCAAAGGAGCTTCAGGAAAACCTTCCAAATCCCATTGCACGGCAGTGGAAGTTGAACACCAAAATCTTTCAGGCTTCTTTGCTGAAGTAACTTTTCTTGCCCACACATATGCATACACTTCTGATAAAGTTCTCAAACCTCTGCACTTTGCTAGCAAGCCATTCCTTATTAAACTCTCCAACAGTCCATTTTTACCCTGGCCATTATATACATTCAGAAAAAGACAACGTTTACAACTGGTAAATGGAAAAAAGGAAGTTCATTCTTCATATGTTAAATGAAATTAGAATCTTGGGTCACGTAGCTGCTATACAAATTGAATCTGTCACATGCTGCAACTGCACAACAGGGCATATGTACTTGTCTCTTCATTCAAGTTGTCAGCTGTCCATCAAATTTGTAAATAAGTGTAGCTCAGATTATAAATTATTCCACCAACTTTGATTATTTCTTTATGCATGTGGGGGAAAATGCAAATTTGTCCAAAACCAACTAATTTACAGTACATTTGTTTATACACTGTAACCCTGCTGGTAAGGAATTTGTTGGAAAACACGCATTTTTTGGTATTTGTATTCTTTGGAAAATCCTGCTTGTATTCATATATTTTACCATCCATGTACTTTAGTCAACTGAAAGACTATCTAACAATCACTGTAGTTTATGTCTGGCCTCTAGATGATGCTACAATGCTTTTAACTCTCTGGCATTTAGTAGTATGTTACGTGCAAGCAACTTTGAACTATCCTCAAACCATTTGGTACAGTAGCTTAAAAGTAACAGAAAAGTGACTCTCTGTTTACAAAAAAACAGAAGCATAGCAGGACCAAGACCTTTTTCTCTAGTAGGTTTCTACTGCAAGAAGATTAATGTTAAGCACAAAAGAAAAATGTTATTAGAATTGGTTTGCTGCATTTCATAATGAAGACCCCGTGACATCATGAGTAGATCAAACTTAACTCCTGCAATCTGTAGCAACGGCTCTCAAAATCCTCATCCTGCATCCTGATTTCTCCACCGCCATAAAGTACCCTTCATTCCACTTTGATCTGCCTTGTGACAAATGTATGTGGCTCACTGGCAGATAACCCTTAGTAAAACTTGATGATTATCAAAGATTTGCTTAGTTGCAGAATGTACTTTCCTGATGACTCAGCCTAATTGTGCAGAGTGTTAACTGCTATCATATTGTCCAGGTGATTCCACTGAGAAGAGAGTACCTCTCACTTAGGGAGCACTTGTATCTGCCCTTAATATCATGCCTGAGTAGACCTTGGCTATTTCCTAATCCTTCTGTTTCCCGTTCCCCAGAGATGACTTCCTGTCCACCTGCTGTCCAGATCCATGAAAGGATGCAGGAAGTCTACAGTTATGGTTCCAACAGTAAAAAGTTGAAAACAAGAGATGAGGCAGGTCACCAAGATGGTAAAAAAAAAAAAAAAAAAACAACAACAAAAGTTGGGTTTGTTTGGTTCATTGCTGGTTGGTTTTTTTTTAGAAAATCAGATATGGTACATCAAACTAGCAAATTTTATCCCAGATACTCTCCCATTTGGCATCTTGGAAAAAGGTTTAATGTTGTAAGAAGGATATGACAAGGTTCTGACAGGTAGTAAAACCTTACACTTAAAAAGTTACCACTTTCTTTTCAAAACTTCAATAGAGGAAGTGAAATCAGTTACAAGCTGGTTGTTTTAATCCTTAGAAAGGAAGTAACATTTTTTAAAATTATGTTTTTCACCTGAGGGTTGCTAGTGCTTATAAAGTAGGGACTAGTCCATGGTAGCAACCCTGCCCTGCTCATCTCATGTTATGCTACACTGTCACACAGAAGCTCCCACCTAAATTGTTTGGCAGTAAGTGCAATTGGAGACTTATTACCTTTAACTTACTAGCATACTAAGAACTCACAGATACTGCACTGCCAGTAATGTATATATTTTGATTTCTTCAGGTTGGGGGGCTCCAAAAAAAAACCATTCATCAGTGTTGTTGATTTTGCAGGTGATAACATCTCCTCAAGTCCTGTTGGAAAGGCTGACTATCAACATCACATCCAGGTTATTGGTTATAAGGATGCCTAGACAACCATCCCTCCCGTCACTATGAAGTCTGTTTCCTACCCTAAAGGTCAAGGGAATCTCCTGGTTTACACCCTTCTAGTGTCCCTGATGAGCTGACTTTTCTGTAGCACATTTTTTGATTAAACTAGCTGCCAAATACGCCAACTGGGGCCCCTATAACCTGGAGAAGACAGTAAGATAATGAATTTATGGTGTGCCCAAATGTGACTGTAGTTCACTTATATGAAAGAATGAATTGCCTGGAAGAGCATTCAGCATCATTCGCTGGCCTGCAGCCAGATGAGTGCCTGTAAACTGGGGAAGAGGTGGAAAGGAACTTTGCACCTTTTTTTTTTTTTTCCCCCTCTAGTTTTTCACTCCTAGCTGCTGCCAGAGCCTTCAGCCTTTGTGGTCCATAGATAAATATGTCAGTGTCTACAGTTGTGTGGAAGATTATTTATGGGAGATGGGGGGAGGGAGGTCACATTTGCCTCTCATGAGGTAATCAGTTCCTGTGTATACCTCAGGAAGCTGTTACAAGGCTTAAAAAAAATTAAAAGGAGATTATCTTGTGCTTTCAGGGACCATCTAAAGTGTCACACAACAGTTTCTCTGAGCATATGGATCTGTAGTTACACTCAGTGGTTCATAGATCAGCAAGACAGCAGAGTCTTTCAAAAAAGAGGTGTGGAAAAAAGTACCAAGAGGACTAGAAGCTGAAGAATAGTTATGGCTACAGCTTCTGACAGCTCTTCAGGCTGGAGAGAGTGTTTTTCACGACAGTCCCTGTAACATTAACCACTTCCATATCTTGATTAGACAGCGACGGCACATCAAGCGAGGGGAGAATTCTAGCAGGCATCACTGAAACAGATGGCACTGCCACAGCACTCCTCCTGCCAGCTGCCTGGGAAGACGCTCTCTCTACCCTGCAATAAAAATGGTACTCGCTCTGTATCAGAGGAGAGGCACCTCAGGAGCAGTGGATGGAGCATGGCACAGGAACAAGCAAACCTGCAAGGAAGAGGGGAGACGCTCATGACCATCGAGATTCTAGCAAGCCTGAAATGAAACCCCATATACTTACAGGACACCTGTGGCATTTAGGTTCATTTCCAGTTGGAAACATAAAAGGGAAACATCAAATTATGACATATATGTGCAAAATTAAAGTCTGGTTTGGAATAAAAATGATGATTAATTGTTAATGCTCCTCAAAGTACTTCTTTTAAATATTAGTTTATATTTTTGCAGATGCCCTTTGGTAGAAAAAAATAGCCCTACCATGGAGGGCAGGAAAGATTTGTGAGACAATAGCATCTGTCCGTTTACAAATATTTTTGGTTTCAACATCTTTATACTTTTTTTCCCTTTCAGATATGTTTATTTCACTGATTGCATCATATGGCAGAACATAATTCAATGCAATCTTCACACTATAAGACTGATCACACAAAATAGGCGCTTGGACTTATCATTCAATCCTTGCCATTTTTTCGACTTTTTAGAAGACACATGATGAACATCTTTTAGGTTTTCTTGTGCAATATCTCTAGCAGAACCAAGTCCCATACAATAATTACAGGAGAGCAGGCATTATTGAAACACACATTACTACACATTGAATACACAGGAGTGAACAAAATCTACCCAATGTAAAAGACTAAAGTGTGTAACTAACAAAAGCTCTCCCTGCAAGAAAATAGGGCCAGATACAAGAAGGAAGACTTTTTCTTGACCCCCCTACCTCTCACCCCATTTGTGGAAATGCTTGTTTACAGAGTTCCTCCGTTAAAAAATAAAATTAAAAATCATTCTACAATGAAAGCTCCGAAACACAGCTTTCTATATTGGTGTGAGCGTAGCATTTTAGGCTATAGTGAAACGGCGCCATTTCATTTCTAAGAACTAGTAAGTCAAGATATACACTGTAGGGAGGTGATTTGTTTCACCTATCCACCAGCAACAGCATTTCTCTACTTCAAATCTCTGACATGGAATAAAACATCCAAAAGAGACAAAAAAAAAAAAAGGCTTTATAGGGCTATGCCAATATATGGAACCTTGGCTACAGTGCTCCACAGCCATATTGTACATTCATTTGAATTTTTCTAAGGAGACTATGCTTTTTGGGACCATTTCAAAAGAGAATGAAGGTAACAGCTCAGCTGGGGCTCAATATGCAAACCAGGGGGGCAGTGGGTTGTGTCCATCTTTCCCAGGTTCACCTCTGGGTGGAACCAACCCCAACCATGGTTGCCTGCCTCATCAAATTTTCCACTTTAAGGTTTGCACAAGGCAAAAGGACCATGAAGTTTCCCAGAATGCAGTTCAGTTGGAAAAAAATCTTGAGCAACTTTGATTCAGTAACATGAGGTTAAACTGGACTGAAGCTTTGAGCTGTGGGGGTTTCGATCTGGGATGAGACAACCTAGAGTTTGTTTCTTGTATTGCAGAATCATGGCCTTCAGCAATAGGCTGAAGGTCAGAGCAGAACGTGCAGCATGTCGAATGATTCAGAGAATAAACAGACTCAGGAAGGGCAAATACACAGGCTCCAGAGGCAACACAATAGACTGACCTTCTCAACTTTCTTTCCTCAGCCTACCACGTCACCAGACGTAAACGCGGGCAAGGAGATAAAATAAATGAAAGATGGATCTCAGCAAGTGGGCGGGTTTTCAGCTACCGGCTGCTCAAGCTGCCTTGTGTAACACAAAAACAAGCAGAGTGTTTCTAGCCAGCTGTTTCAGCTTTACTACCAACCTGAAAAATATTAGCAGATGTATTTTCAAATAGTTCCAAAAAAAAAAAAAAAAGAAGGGCAAGGGAGAAGGAAAGCTTTAACAAATATTCTCTTGTAGGTATAGATTTGATACAATTTCTTAGAGAAGACAGTGGGCAATGGATCCATTTGAAAGTATTGTACAATGTAAAATAGTAATTAGAGCTAAAGAAGGCATTTCTGGCCATTGTCTGCCAACAAAATATAAATTTGGATTACCCAAATTTATCATAAATACACATCAAGCTCATCAGATTCTCACAGCCAAAAACATTCTCTAAAAGCCAAAACATTTCATTTCAAGATTTTCAAAGCAGAATATTAAGATTCTAGTCTCAAAAGGTTTTGAAAACATTTTACTTTTTATTCAACAACAAATTAAAATGAAACCAAATGTTTAACCTGGAACAGTCCCCCACACCCTTGATTAAACCAGCAAAACAAAACAAAGCAAAAAAGTCAATTATTCACACAGCTGGACTACTCATTAGGAAATAAAGGCAACACAATTGATGTCTGACTAGTGACTACCACATCCTACTCCAATGTGGTCTTTGAATAAAATAAAAGCAAGAAAGAATAAAGCAGCTTTGAACAACAGCTCTTTAGTTAAAGGCTGGATCTCCCAACATAGCCTCACATTAGCTGGAGGCTTATATCGCTAAAATTCTGCTATGAAAGGTCTGTGAACACAAGAGAATTTGTGTAGGTGAAATCACCACCAAAAAGTTAATAACTGTCTTTTCCTTGGAGGAATAAATTCAAGCCAAGCACACAAATATAAGAAGTTTCCTTTATAGATTTGAAATCCAAAGCCAAGTGGTGCTGCATAAGGGTTTCACTACTCTTGAAAACATTCTCCAGCAATAAAAATGGACCACAGACTAAAAGGAAATAAAGCAAGAGGAAGGAGCTCCTCTGCCTTTATGCAGAGCTGACCCTGGACTGATGACAGCTTCATTTTCCACTTGGCATAGGATGATTTTGGAACTCCCCCAACTGTATGAGAAGTGCTCCCAAAAAGCCTGTGGCCCACTTGTGACCTGAAGCAGAGTGTAGCAGTGTGGGTGAATCAGATCAGTTAACACCTTGTCAGAACTGGAATAAAATAAAATAAAATAAAATAAAATAAAATAAAATAAAATAAAATAAAATAAAATAATGAAATACAAAAGAGGAAGAGAGAGAGGGAAAGGAGGAAAAGCACACTCCTGCACTTTCTGGTTAAAGAATGTGACCAAAGCAGGGCAGCTCACTTGTTCCTTTCCAAACTGAAAACCAGACCCCATTCCCCAGTGGCTTTGCTGCACACAGTAAGCTTTCTGTATTTTAAGCTGTATGTTCTAGTTAAAAACTGCATGTTATGTCCAAGCAAACATTAATTTCAACTGCATAAGTGCCCAAACAAAGAGAAATCAATCCTCAGCCTGGCTCTGCTCAGTGACCAAAGGGGTGGGAAAGGGAGGGATTGTCCGTAGCTAGATCCTGAACTAGCAGAGACGTAAAGACAGCTGGAGCAGCCCAGGATTTACTGCCATTTATGCAACAAGCTGGACTTTACAGCAGTGGTGGTTTGGCAGACCACGACTCTGTTTTGCATTCTCTCTACTGCAAAGGAGTTGTTTTGCTGTGGAAAGGAGTTCCCTTCTGTTTGAGGCCATAATATGCCAGTTAATTACATCCAGGAGAAGCCCGTTTTTGGACCAGAGAAGTGACAAGGCTGGGTGGCAGAAAGAGCCACTCGGAAATTTTCTTGCACTTTAGGACCATGAAGCCCAGATCCTATGTACGGGGAGCACCAGTCAAACTCCAACACACACCTTTCCCTCCCCACACAACTGGAGTGTGTGACTTTGGTTACTCCTGAGAGGCAGTCAGCAAACAGCCTGCTTGTCAGAAGGGGCAAACACCTAACTGCTTCTCTACAGATGTGGTTCAGCGTGAGCTTTCCTTAAAGTCAAACTTACAAATGTCTTGCTGCCTGAGAGATTCTGAAAGCACTCATCATCAGCTTTAGGGCAAGACGCATTCAAGTGGTCTTGGGACATTACAAAGGACTGCTGCATGAATAAAACTAATGTAAACTTATTCCTGAGCCGGTTGTTTCTTTTTTGATACAAGATTATTTTGGTTTGGTGCCTTATTTTCTGGATATTTTTTTTTTTACTCTCAGTTTTTCCTTTTCCTTTCCTTTTCTTATTAAACTGCAATAATTTATTGGTATTCTCCTTTGAAATATTCCAAATTGTTAGTGGTTTTGTGTCATTGGAAGATCATGATTTCAATATATGAGGAATTCACTGTACCAAGGCCTCTTTTATTGTAAGTTCAGGTAGAAAGTGGCCTAAGAAATGAACACCTTTCTGCAGGCGATGGTGAACAATATGACTCAGAGCTGCGTGGACGGTTTGGCTGCATTCAGGAATGCCACTTGCAGTGTCAGGAAAGCAGACCACAGCCAACTCTCCACATCCCTCTCACCTCCCCCCAGCTCCCACTACTGTGGCTATTAACTAGGTCCACATGCAGCTGGCTTGGGGCTGGCAGTGTCGGAGCCAGGGATGAACCAAAAAGTCCCAAAGTTGTGTGCTTCATTCTAGGGAATGATCCTAGGAAGAAATTGTTTACTGTGAAGGTGGTGAGACACTGGAACAGGCTACCCAGAGAAGCTGTGGATGCCCCATCCCTGGAGGTGTTCAAGGCCAGGCTGGATGGGGCTCTGATCAATCTGGTCTGATAAAGCAGAAGAGTCCCTGCCCTAGTGACCAGGCAGCCAGAGGCTGGACAAGATGTCTAAGGGCATCTAAAATGGCATTAGGCCCTACTTTTAGGCACCTGTGCTGCTCTCTAATACACCTCATGAGCTATTATTGTCACTTGGGTTGACTTTCTGCCCATAAAACTTCAGTGAGCAACTCTACTTCTAACCCATTTGAGCTAAAAAGATATCCAGGTCTGATTTAAAGGTGTTTTTTTAGTGACTGAGCTGCCACAGGTAGATTCTATAGATAATCTGAATTATCTTCACAGAAAAGGTTCAATCTTTTCAACGTACCTCTAAATCTCATCCTAAAAGCATCTCTCTGAGGAGATACTTCACTTAAAAAAATATATTGGGTGAAATCTTGGACACAGGCTGCAATTTAGTTTCTCAATTTGTATGAGTGAATAGCTTTAAGATGTTACAGCAGTCAGTGTCAATTTATTCCAAAGGATTATAATCATACACTGCAAGGCACAGAGATGCCACACTAAAGCCATGTTGCTGTGGGATTCAGAATATTTGGGGCTGGGGATTTACTGGTTTAGTACCTCTTTTGTTCATACTAAAACTGCTGTCATATTTTGAGACTTACAGAGCAATGGCTTTGCGAAGTTATGTTCCCTCATAAATTAAACTGCTTAGCAAAAGTGCTTAGTACTGATTTTACATTTTGGCTTAAGCACAAAACTTCTTAATTTGTTGTATAACAACCTGTATGCCTTATGGAGCTATCAGCTAATTTAATAGCTTCCTTTTCTAGCTTTCCTTTTATTTCAGACTTTCATCTAGTCCTTCAATAGATTTGATTCTGCCTCCAAAATTCACACCAAAAAACAAGAAGTCATTTTTCTCTGTCACAGGAAGAAAAAAGTGACTTTTAAAAAGAACAAAGATCATTACACAAAAAGTAGTCTCTGCACATATTTTTTTCAGATCCCACCCAAAAGGAGCTTTAAAAATATGGCCCATATATGAATTTAATACAATGCCCCAAATGACAGTAATACTTCTCAGAGGATTTGTGAGAACAAATTCATTAGTATTTGCACAATGCTTTCAAAACAGGCTTTCTCTTTTGCCTTGTTTTGCTGGTTATCTAAAAAGAAGGCTATGAAAGCATAGGCTTGATCCTTTGGGAATGCAGTTCATGTTGCATAGACAAGTGATTTTATGTGCTCAACTATTAAGGTACATTTTAGAGGGGTTTCAAGCCAGCTTAAAAATCCGGTGTCTGAAATCTGTGCTGTCGTCTGCATAAATACACAGATTAAACCAAAGAAAAAAAGAAGGTGGAAAATGTGATTTAATTTCTAAATGTGTATTTGCAGAAAGCTAAATTCTCTGAAAATCTTGCCATGCCAAAGTGTTCGTACTCTGGTGCACACCTGAAAGCAGCCCACTCTGCCTAGGGTTCACAGTGGAGGTGCTACATTACTAATCTGCTGGGAGTGAGTAAAATTGATGTAAGGCTGTACTAACTCAAATTGTCCTTGTTTTTATTGGATTGCACCTGCGCTTTAACATCAACTTTATTTTTAGCATTTAATATGACATTAATACAAATAAATCATATAAGGCTTGTTCTTAATGGATTTGCAGCATGCATACATATCACACATCATAGCATATTTCCCATTCACATTAATCATATGAGGATAATACATTGGACAATAAAACACATCTTTGACAGCTTTGTGCAAGTTTAGATTTGCTCAGCCCAAATCTCTTTTTCCTAGAATCATTCCCTACCTGATTTATGTTTCAAGACTTTCCCAAGACATCTCTCCAGCCTGTAAGATTGTTAAGTACCTTGCTGCATTCCGGCTTACTATTCCAAGTGACTGCATGTCTGAATCAAATATTAAACTCCATTTTAGGGCAATTTATGTTCCCAGAAAGCTATATAAAAGCTTTTATTTTCTCTTCATACTTATGCCCTATGAGTCTTGCCATTTTATGCCATGTAAATGAGAGAAACACAAAACGGAATCTACTCACACAAATCATATAAGATCAATGTATCTACACTCAAGGCAATACTCCCCTCTCTCCTCCACCCAAAAAAAAAACCAACAACAAAACCTCTTTTTTTGGTTACCAAAAAAAAGGTAACCAAAGGAGCTACCTTGTTGTTACAGGTATGAAACAGTCAACTTCTGTATTTCCCACAGGAACTAATTAGTGATAGACCTGGTGCAGCATATTCCAAAGTGAAAACCACACTTCCAAAGGCTGGGTTTGGATTTTTTCCCCCCTCATCTACCTGCTATCCAGCCCACAGCCATTTGCAGAGTTTAGTTACTCCTGCCTCTCTGTGTTTCTAACCATAAGGTTCAGATACCCAGCTTGGCGAGAACTGAGCGCACTTCTCAGAGGGCTGCTGGTGTGGGCCACTCACTAAAATCAAGTTCTCAATTGGTGTAAATG
This sequence comes from Gallinago undulata, assembly GCA_026546715.1. Classification (NCBI taxonomy): domain Eukaryota; kingdom Metazoa; phylum Chordata; class Aves; order Charadriiformes; family Scolopacidae; genus Gallinago; species Gallinago undulata. Next base: position 59,615,507 of record JAOTQQ010000012.1, read on the forward strand.
CATAACATGAAATACGTTTGTTCTCATCTTCAAGGCACTCGTGTTTGTAAACAGTTCACCGTTGCCTGCGTAGCTGAGGTTCCCACTTGAGCCTTTTGTTCTATTTGTCTTGCATTAAATATCGCAATCACCAGGAAGCATACTGAAAGTGTCACCTGCTGGATGCATAAGCAACTTCACGTGTCCGTGGGTAAATCTAAGCGGGGTAGCTGACACAGCATTCAGCAACAAAAGGTTGGATCAGCTCCTAGCCAAGAAAAGCTTACTCTAGCACCTGCAAGATTTCCTCTCACAATACCTCACCTGGTAGAATTGCTGCTTGTGGGCAATAAGGGTCTTGGCTATCATACAGTGTATTTTCCATGGAGCAGGAAAATTTTTTTAACTGAATGTTTGATTGTGATCTAGCTTAACAGAGACAGTGACCATATTGAATTACTGTTATTAGGGAGATGAGCTTGCCTATGATTCTGGAGCCAAATAGTTCTTGTTCTCTCGTCATAGCTCTGCACAGACTACTAAATTTCATTGTTGAGCTATTGTCAAACTAATACTCTATACTTGGAAATTTGGGGACCAAATAGTCTGAGTTCCAAATTTTGTGGCCTGGGATTAAGGTTTCTGATTACCATCTCTGAATAAAGCTAAAATCCCAGATGTGCATATATTTTTGAAGACAGATGACCCAAGTGCCAATCTGAATACAACTTGATTCTACTGATTAATAATTGTTAAGAAACCCTGGTCACACTGACAACAATGGCAACATTGAAACCATAGCTTTTGGCCTCACTTTACAAGGGTATATTTTAGGGTGATATTGAGGCATGACAGATCAGTAAGTCTTACAGGTTCATAACAGGCATCAAAGTGCAATGATTCAACCTCGGGCTTAATACAAAGAATATTCTTCTATTTTTTTTTGTTAATTTAGAAATATTTGGATACTTTTTTAACCCCAAAATTACTCATACAGTACTGGTGTCAGGAAAGATCATCAATAGATTTCAAAGTACTGACTGGAGGCACTAAGTGAACAAAATAAAAGGAAAAGTAGCAGGCACGTACCTCATTTTCAGGTTATTATTTCATTAGCCTAGGAAGGAGGAACACAGTAGAACCAATTGTCAATCAATGTCTTCCATACTAGAGTTTTTAAAAATGAGAAAAAAAAAGGTCAGAAAAACTGAGTATATTTCGGGCTTACTGAAAGGCAATCATACAGACCAAGACAAAGCAGTTCCCCAGCACTCTGAAACAATCAATGTTTACATAAATTAGTTTGTGATCCATATTACTCAACTGTATCATTTTATTTTATTGAACACATTAATGTGAAATAAAGACCCACATGTTCATTGTACACAGCCTGAAAGCTCTTCCAGCAGAGGAGAAATAAAAAGTAATTAGAAGAATAGCTGACTAAAAGGATTTAAAATTTTATTGAGACCTCTGGCTTATACAAAGCCTGCATTAAATGTTATTCATCTGAATGTTTCGCTCACCTCGTTCCTTCTTTCAAATAGAAACAGAATGAATGTAACAGTTTTTTAAACACGATCAACCTTATATTATCATCAGAAAGAAAGGCAAAATGTACAATACATATGGCAGCAAAATAAGCTATCATAAAATACTGCCCCAGGACTATATCACACTAATCTAAGTCAGTCAACAGCAAACAAGAAAGTATGTCTTGGATATTTGATCTATCCTTTTCTAATTAAAATGGAGGTGACCTCATTCTTTTTTCCACACACTCACAAAATGATTCTAATTTCAGAGTCAAGCAATGATCTCACAAGAGCCAAGAAATGATCGCTTAGGCCTGTTATATGCAGGTCAATACACTTTAAAGCTACACGCTATGTTACTACATTTTCATTTTTAAAAAATATTTAATGTTCCTTTCATTGATTTGTTGTTACATCAACAATGTAACTGTGTGATAATACTATCCAATACAGACATGTAGCTTTCTGGTGGTGTTTTCTTATTTTTTTTAGTAAGTTTTTCTAATTCTCTCTTCCTCACTTGATTTTCACATAGAAGTCTTGAAAGCTTTGGGCCAAGTTTCATCAAATTTTCCCTCACACCACTGGCCATAGCAGAGCTTTGCCAGTTCATATAAGTAGCCAAAAGCCAGTAAAGTTTAGTACTTTTTGAAAACTGATTCTACAGAGAAAATTTTGTCATTAACAGTTGTAAATTCTGCTCCCTTGTAATGAAGATAGGCCTGCACAGTTTAAATCAGCACACAGTGAGCACACTGGTCAGATAAGGTCTCAGCTACAGCAGTAGTATCATAGAATCAATCATAGAATGGTTTGAGTTGGAAGGGACCTTAAAGATCATCAAGTTCCAACCCCCCTGCCATGGGCAGGGACACCTCTCACTAGACTAGGTTGTTCAAAGCCCCATCCAGCCTGGCCTTGAACACCTCCAGGGATGGGGCATCCAAAACTTCACCAGGCAACTTGTTCCAGCGTCTCACCACGCTCACAGTAAAGAACTTCTTCCTAATACGAAATCTAAATTTCCCCTCTTTCAGATCCCTCATCCAATGGCTACACTCCCTAATAATGAGTCCTTCCCCATCTGTCTTGTAGCCCCTTTTAGGCACTGGAAGGCTGTTATAAGGTCTCCTCGCAGGCCTCTTCAGGCTGAACAACCCCAAGTCTCTCACCCTGTCGTCATAGGAGAGGTGCTGCAGCCCTCTCATCATCTTTGTGGCCCTCCTCTTCTGGATTCGCTCCACCAGGCCCATGTCCTTCCTCTGCTGTAGCTTTGGCCTTCATTCTGGAAAAAGAGTAGTTTACATTTTGGCCACTGCTACCACCGTACCAGTGTTCTGTTCTTCCTTGCCTTCCAGTTGAGAAACTACAAGCCCATTATAGTCATCAATCAAGTCTCCCAAGTGGGATGAAAAGCAGATGCACTATTGCTTCTATTTCACAAAAGCATAACTGAGGAAAAAATGGTTTTCCCAAAGTCACAGAGCCATAATGGAGCTGGCATGAAAAATCCCATTTTCCAGTCTTTAAACACAGAAACTACCTTCTGATACTGCTCAACGAAAGACAAGAAAACAGTGTAAAAAAGGCTTTCCTTCCTAAATACAACGACCTTTGTGTGGATTAGGATTTCGGAGAGAACACCAGCCCTTAGAAGCAATGTCCGTCTTGGAACTATATTTGTTTCAGTGAAGAATAAGCCAGGAATATCTTGTCCCCACTATTGATAAGAAATCTTCATCATGGATTGCAAATGTTTGTTGACTTTTGCCCTAGTGGTCCCAATTTTCTCATTTCAGTTTGAATCAGCTATTATACTGCCAAGAAGGCAGTATCACATAGCTGTTACTTGCAGTAGGGAAAAATAAAAAAAAAAAAAACAAATCCTGAAAACAGAGAAAGCCTTGCACAATGAAGGATTTTGAAACGCTATTTCTCATTGTCCCATTCAACCTATTTCAGAGCCAACAGTATCAGAAAGATTTAGAGAGCTGAAGAAACAGGGAGAAGTAGGTGCTGCTTTTAAAGGCTTTTTCAAACACAGTGCTGTAATTGGAATCAACAGTATAGTCCAGCAATTCTGTCTCACTGATAAAAAACATGTGTGGAAATATCCTTCTCCAGGAGGACCAGATGTCCAAGGCAGTCAAGGATTTGCAAGAAATTGCACCCATCTGCCTCTGTATCTCAATTTGCCTAACCTAGTTTGCAGCAGCCATTCTCCAGCATAGCTCTAGCACCCAGAGGAGATCTGCAGCAATTTTAAATAAAGCTTCTTAATAGCTGACACGGACAGTGAAAGGAGATTCTTTCTTTCTACATTTCCATCTTTTTTTTTCTTTTCTTTTTTTTTTTTTTCCCCCTCTATCACTAGGCTTATACAACTTTCTCAGGGATCCTTGGAGGGAGCAGTTTATTTTCCATACATTAGACCACAACAAAATCAGTGCTGTCCACACTGATGAATTGTGAGACACGGTTAATTGATGGAGAGGATATGATCTCAGTGAGCTCTCCTTTTACACATCTGGCCAGAGACATTCAAAACACTGGTACTCCCTGATTGCTGACACCATCCCTGTGCTGACAATTACCATCCACTCAGCCAAACGGCACGAATAAGCCAGCAACGTACCGCAGTTATCCCAGACAACTTTGTCAGCATGTTTTTTAATAGTGGGATTGTAATAAGAGCTTCAGATAACATTTGCCACTCGTCCCAATACCCCATTACTCTCTCTTTTCTACTTGGAGCCTTATTTATGCACGTTGGTAGTGGCATAACCCATGGATGGGACTTTTGCAGCTTGAAAATGAGATACTGTCATACGTGTCAGAGAAGATCAAATGAAGCTTTCCAGTATACTGCCCCAGAGGTATTAACTTCTTAGAGTGGCTCTCCTTTTCCCAAAGGATTGAAATAATCTGCCCAGAAAACATGAGCCTGGCAGTCAGCTCCAACTGTTTTAGTAGAAGACTGGGGGAGATCCTGGTATTATTTAATAACTGTAGCTTCTGGCAAGGGTTTAACATGCACATTTAAGCACTGTATTTAGCTCCATTTGTCTGCATGCTAGATTGGATCTGTGGGGCACTGAAGTGCAGCACAAAATGTAGTTATGTTTCCTCTGAGAAATTCTCACTCCCTCCAGGTCCAGCCTTAACTAAGAATCATTATTTTTCACCTGAGGGAAGTTCTCCTTTGCAAAACTAACAATTTTATAGTTGTAAATTAAGAAACAGAAATAATCAGTGGTGCAAGTAATACAACAGCAATCGGCCCTTTAACTATCAAAATGTCATCTGAAGGCTGCTGTTTTCTCCACTTGTAGCTCCACAGGGCTATAATTTACTTCAGAAATTTGGTTACAACAGATGAGAGGGGAGGTTTCTCGAACCAAGCCAACTGAATCATTTTCAAATACCAATCCTAGATATTATTCCACAGACCACATATGGCAAAGACAACACTAACATGAAAGACGAAAAATCCAGTAACAAAAGATTGGCCTCTATGAAGCAATTTGTCTCTACATTTAATGACTTTAGGTGTGATGTAAGTTATGCCTTGGACTTCCAGTGGAGTGTAATGTCATGAAGGAATTCTGTAATGCAGATATCTCTGTGGTATGATTACCCATTTTTTCACTCTGAGTCTTGCAACAAAAAGAAACAATATTACCTTAAAATGCCCCCAAGAGAATTTTATATCATGCCTACAACCTGATTTAGAAATGCAGAGCAATATGTTTTCTGCATAAAACAGTATATTGCAAGCCTAGCAGCAAGAATAAACCTGATTCAGATGGTAACTGAAGTTGTGAGGAAATATCCTGTTTCTCCACAAATGGGCAGACAACGAATAAAGTCACCTCTCCCTCCTACGCTGCCTTCCCTTACATGTGCACACAAACACAGAAGAAGTGCATATGAGAGCTGCTTCAGCTATAATAAATCAGCAAAACCCACCAGTACTTCCAGCAACACAGAAACTGATAAACAACTGCTGATCCAGGAGTCTCAAGGACAGTGGTCCAAGTACCAGATACAACAATGCAAGAGCATATTCGGATATTGGTTCGTTGTTATGCTGTGTCATATGTGTTAAATGAGTTTTGTAAATTGCTCACAAGCTAAATAAGGCAGACTCATAGAATTGCTTTTGATCTGTAGTGAGCTGGTGTTCATAAACACCTTGCAATAGAGAAATCAGTAGAGGACCTGGGCTAAGAAGGCTTCCAAGAGCACAAGAAAAAACAGCAGCAACACCAGTCTCAGCTCCAGCCTTTATTCAAGAAATAGGCTCACTGTGGGCAGCCAAATGAGACACCTTTGCAATGCATTCATTAGAATCTCCCCAGAAAGGAGGCCACAGCAAGCTGAGAGAGGGACTTTGACCCTCTTGTCTCTCTGAAGGCAAGCAGATAAGACCAAACACTCAAACAGGTTTTGAGACCTCCAAACAAGGAAGAACAAAGAAAAAACACCAAAAAACCCAACTAAAACCAACAACACCACCTCAAAATGAAAAGAACAAATAAAGTTTCAACTACATTCTCCCTCAGCTTTGTCTTCTTGGATACCAATGGTAATGAGGAACACTAGAAGAAAGAAAAGGGCTGTTTCACGTAAAACACATATTACAATAGATGCATCAATAAACACAGGGAAAATATTTTGTTAGCAAGAAGTCCGGAGAAATGCGTGGGTATTGATTAAAAGGGAAGAAAAGTGCTGATCTTTATGTCCTTCATGTATGTCTTTCTTTAACAGCCTTCACATCTGAAAATGATACAAAAATGCATACAGAAAAAAAAAAGAAAGTATGTCTGTTCCAGCCACTTACTGGCATAATTACAGATATTATTAAGGCTCACCACTTTATCTTCAGATTTTAAAAACAGCCTTAACTAAAAGGCACACAGATATTATTTGTAGAGAAAATTAATCTTACTTATATATAGTTAGTTGCAAATGTGAAATAGAACATTCACTCTTTTCTGCATGAACTGAAGACATCTGGATTATTTTATACTCCTATCATTGTCTGGCTGTGATATTGTTGAATACATGAGTGTGGTGAGTGCCAGAAATTAATTCAATTCTAGAACTTGCATTATATTAACAAACTGAGAAAAAAAAGAAACGTAAATCATTATTCCCTTCTCTTTCCCCACCCTCTACTTTAATAAGTAAAATGTCAGTCTTCTTGTTCCTAATTCGTTATAGAAGTTTTAAGCCTTTCTGTTTAGAAGAATTCCACTATAGCTTTGAGGTTTTGTTGTACCCTGAGGCTGGCTGAATAAAGATGTGTTTTGAAAGGGTTAACTTGTGGAACACACTATAAAAGGCAGTAGTAAAAGCTGCAACTCTGTTCAAAAGGAGACTAGCACTTAGAAGGGAATTAAAAGTAAATAAACCGCTACAGAGTAGAAACACAAGCTTAGAGAGGCCTTGAAAGAAAACTGACCTCCTTCCATACAGAGTATCAGTATGCTATTCTAATTAAATTACACTCTTACTATTATTCCTAATTCTGGGTAGTTTATTTCATCCCAAATGTATGCTTTATTAATTGATTAGCATCAGTCACAATTTTCTCTGTTTCTCTTTGTAGTTTATACCTTCTGTGCAGTGATCCTCCAGCTTGACCAAAGTGTTTTTTTCCATCAAAACTGTCATGTTTATCCCTCAGCTAATCTGAAGTCACCTTTTAAATGCTTAACCCACAAGACTAATCCACAGCCATAATATTAGTTATATTGTTTGAACTGTAAAAAAAAAAAAACAAACCCAAAAAACCCAAACAAACTGAATTTTTTCTTTTTTCAGACACAGAGGAGTAACCAGATCTAACATATTCCCCATTTGCAATTTTCTTCCAATAGTTGCTAGGCAATTTTCCTGGCAAAGAAGTTTTAAGAAAGTAAAGCACAAATCTGCTCAAGGTCAGGTTTATGGTTAATCTTGTCCAGTCTAATCACAATTGCAGTGACTTTGTGGGACTAGTGAAGCAAGAGGCAGCTAGAGTTACTGTTGAGACAATCCCAAGATACAGACATTCTGACTTGATGTCAGAGACAGCAGATTCCTATGGGCAAGACTCTTCAAAATAATAAGCAGCAAGAAAGTGACAGTTTCCAGAGTTTGTGAAAATGTATGACAATTTGTGGATTGGTCTCCAATCCTCCCTTTTTCCTGTGGAAAAGGATGTAAAGCCGGGAAAGGACTCTGAAGAAACTAGCATTTCTGGCTAGATATCCGTGTGCCAGGGCAAATCAGGAACATTAGGCGTTGTGAAATATTTTGCCACTTGTTCAGTAGTTGGTTCTGATTTAATAAAGAAATCGTCAAAGAGATATGATTTAGAAGTTTCCACACCTGAGACACCGGTTCAGGTGATCAAAGAACCAGCCTGCCACGTGCAGACTTGGTCCCTGTCCTTTCCCCCTTTACCAACTTCCTTCACTAACAGACATCCACATCATTTCAATGAAAGTCAATACACTGACTGGCTTTAGTCTCCAAAAAATCCTGCTTCACTGTTTTCCAGATCCACGCAACCTGCCTATTTGTCATCTTCCACTTGGCTCTTCCCAGAATCTTTAATATAATGGCTGCTGTTATGTCTCCATTAAACTTGTTTTCCTTAAAACTCTACCTGAGCCAGAAAGGAGCAAAAACAAGATTATTCTCTTTCTCAGCAAGTCTTTTTCTGACCTGCAATACATGATTCGAGAAGAGAATGACCAAAAGGTGGAAGCTGAGGGCCCATACTACAGATTTTCCAAGGTATTTGGCCATGTGAATTTTATTCCTACTAGAATGAGATTTTCAGAGACACTCACTCACTTTGTAATAACTTCATTCATAGTTTACTAAACACGAGGTTTGTTTAGTTAATTCTGTCACACCAATAGAATGAAATTGGCACATACTAGTCAGCAGCAAAGAGCCAAATAGTAAAATTTCAAGTGACTCAGCTGAGACTAGGCAGAGACTCTACGTAATTCATTGCAAGTTAGAAACAGAAGGAACTTAGGAAAGAAATAGTAGGCAAGGAAATAACAGTATTTTGAAGACCAAAAGCAAAATCATAACGATTTGAGAGGAAATACTGAAAAACTAATTAGAAAAGAAAAATCATTGGCTGAATTACTAAAATTCCAAAATTTATAAACGCAGCAGAAATTGTTTTCCTGCTGTGTTCTGGGCAGGGAGAAATGAAAAGTCAAAGAATGACAAAAAAGCAAGCGGATAGCACAACATAACCCTGTTAGGAACAAAAGGAGCCCCAGCATCCTTGAGTGATCAAAAGCTTTTTTTGCTTTGAAAAGGTTTTCAAGCAAAACCCAAAACAGCTTTTAAGTTCTTTATCATTTTTGGGCATTTGTCTTATTCAAGAACCAGACAAGAGGAAGATCCACAGAAATATTTTTTCACTCAACAACAGAAAACAACATGAGTGCTAGTATTCCAGTAGCAGTACGCTTGTAGCAGTCTGGGCTCTGGATTTGCAGAGCGTATGGGAAAGTATTCTGTCTCAGTAAGACCATGAAAGAATAAAGGAAAGGCAGAGGATTCTCATATATACTCATTTATATTTTATCTTCAAAATTCTAATATTTTGATCTTACCATCGCTGGATCTGCAGGCATTTATTGCTAGGAATGAACAATCAAATTCAGTTTATATAAAGGTTAGTTGAAAGTTACCTCAATGACTGTCAAGCAGTTTTGAACTTCAGAAGATGCAGTTATTTCATGTCTGGTACGGATTTGATTTATTTATTCAAACTTTTCACTTGTTTATTCAAACATCTCTCTGTGACTTAAAACTATCAGATCTCCAAAATCTGCAAAAATCTCTATTAAACTAGTATTTCTGATTCTTCCATAGCCAAGAATTGCCAGAAATCTCATTAAAGAAGTATTTTTCTCCCATTACACCCCATCTACTTTTTTTTCCAATCAACTGTATGGAGAACATTCAATAGAGAAGGCAATGGCCTGGAATGCATAGTCACAAATTGTTTTTAAAGCTTAGTTCTGTTCCCAATTTTTAACAGAACACCTATGTTTCATTAATGGCTTGCTCTGAGCATTAACATAGAGTACAGGGACTCACAAGTATCTCACCCTGCATCTTTATTGCTCATAAAGCACCAGTTTTTCATAGTGACTCATTAGTTAGAAATATTCCACATGTAAAAGTCATAGGTAAACAGACATGGGTAAAAGCAGATAACTGCATATTATGGGGTGTTTTTCTAGCCAGAAACAAAATTTGTACATGCAAACAGACATATTTCAGGAAAAAGTAGCATTATACACGTAGACCCCAGTTCAAAAAGTAAGTGCCTAGTTAAAGCAAAATTAGCATGACCTGCAAATCAAAACCATGGATCTTTCTACCACTCTGAACTGGTGTCCTCACAGTGGGAATGAACTTACCCGATCTTTGTATTTAGATGCTGCTTTTGTTAACGGTGACTTAAGTCAATTCTTCACATTCGGATCAAGTACGGCTTCTTTCAAAGCAGGTCTATGGTTCTGGTCTTCATTTTAGCTAAAGCTGCAATGAACCTTAGAGCTATGTGCCCTTCAGTTTTGAGTTTAACTTCTAATCAAAAGCTGAAGAGGTATGAGTGGCTTCGGGATTTGAATCCAGTCCACATGATTTCAGTGTGTTCTCACTGAAGATTCTAGTTTTTGGTATATTTTCCTCCTCCTTGTGCCAAAGTTTTGACACATTGACAAATATCAGGGACACACTGAGGCTCTACATATGGATGAAAACCAGGGACAGATGGGAGAAGGAGTTACAGTACAAATTGCTAAGCAAAAACTAATGCTTAATAACATATAATATATTTATCTAGAATACATTTTTTCATTTTCATCTCAAACGAATTTACATCACAAGATGCATTTTCCCTTCATTTACAGTTTTGTTTCTTTACACTGGTTAGCAAAATAAAAACTTAACATTGCAGGTGTTTTTAAAAAAAGACAGCCTTTTTGTTGACCTAAGTCCCTGGTATATGCATCCATGGGATGTAACATCAATGTAGCTAAGTAAGACATATGAAGGGGGTGTGTATATTCCAAACCATTTATATGACCATATGGGTGTATGTGCATTGTGCATATGAAACAAAAAATATCAAAATGTACCCCTTTCAGACCAGGGCCAGTTAAGTAACTGGAACCTGATTATATGGAACAACTCCAAGGGATACAGAGATAGCAGAAAAAAAGCCAACTGTGCTTTTCAGACTTCTTTTTGAGTTTTCTCTCTTTGGTCAGGGAACTGAGTTGAGCACCTGAAATCACATTTCCTATCTTCCAGCTTCCATCTAGTGTTTCGATCAAAGGGAACAGATACTTCATATTGACCAAACAAAGATTAATATCTACCCACATGAACAAATTTCTCACTTGCTGTTTCCTTCCATGTACAGAATAACCTAATTCACTATTTCCATGTTTGAACAGTCTCTCTAGTGCCATATCCAAGCCAATCAAAAGAGGCTATAACAATCACTTTCTTTACTCTTTCCCAGCTTGTAAGAGGCACTGCTTAAATCATTTGTAAGCACTTACTTTCATTTGCACAACTTACTGTGTAGCAAGACTACTCTGAGGAGAAAACTGAAGAGAACCAACTTGTATGAGAGAGTAGGGGAAAACGTAGCTCACCAATATCCCCAAAATCAAGCACTGTGATAGCTGCTGCTGTAACAGTATTGCAAACCCTGGATGGCCATGAGGCTTTTCTGTGCATCTGCACTGAATTTCCTGGGTCACTGTAACACATTACAAGGATGCGCTTTGATGTGTCCCACATAAATGTCCTCACCACCACACCCTCTTCCTTTCCCTCCTCTCTCCACCTACTTCTGGCCCTAGGACCCGGCAGCCCACAGCAATGTCATGCCACATGCCTTCCTGCTCACATGAGCAGCAGTTGTCAGAGAAATGAATCCAAAAGAAACAGTCAATAAAAACAGAAACAGCTGTAACAATTTTACATGGTATGGTTCTGATTTCTGGGTATAGTCTCCACATACATGCTTTCTTCTTCTACCTTAACCAAGTATTAAGGTTTCATATGGTATTGTGGAAAAACATCCATTAGGAAGGGGACGATGCAGCAGAGCATTTCTGCCGACCGATTTTGTCAATCAGAAATTGGTGTTGCCTAGACATCTTTTTTTTTTTTCTTTTTTTTCTTTTTTAAAGAGAAGTGACAAAAAAAAAAAGAAATAGATGGGTAGAGAGAAGAAAAATAACTACAGGTTCTACAGGCAGGTGCAAGTTTTTGTAGCAAGAGGTCTGACAATGTTTTAAAGCCTGCTGTCTCCGCACCCTCCATTCTGCCCCGCTTACAGCCTTCAACAGAAGGGCAGGTAGAAGTTATTGGCACTTGGACTGCACTTTTTTCTGTAAGAAGCATCTAAACAGACCTCACTGAGAGACTGTGCATCAGTGCTGTGTTATTTACAGCAACACAAGGAGCCTCAGTCACCCTACTTACGTTTAGACAATGAACAAGGCCTCAAAGCTAGGAACCATCCTCTGTTACTGCTCTTAGATGGGCTCTTGAGATACCACTCTCCACTGAACACACAAAGAGCCCAGAGCACCTGGGCTTTTAACACAGTGCCTGGGCTGAATTTAAGGGATAGAAAGAAATAGGGGTGATCCAGCTAGAGAATTTAATACATGTATTTAGTAAACACAAGATTCCTTAAGAAGGAAGCAAGTAGTAGGCTTTAAAGGTATCAATTAAATACTTGGCAAATCTTTCTATTAACCTGATGATTTTCAGCCTAAGAAGGTGTGAGCCTGTCATGGTGGACAAGGTGATTTCTGGATCAGTTATCACAGGGAGGATAGACTATAAGCAACACAGATTTCAGTTCACAGCACACATTTCGAAAAGTACCCAGAATACTTGCTCTTCTCTCTGATTGCACTGCAGACATATCATAAAACTTTATATCTGTCTCAAGCGTTTATCTGACATCAGACTGCATAGGGAACTCACAGGATTTATACAAGATCAGCTCACAAACCCCCTCCTTTATTCCACCCAGAAATCCATTTTCCCAGCATAGGAATGTAAAATATGACAAAAAGATAAATCTAAAACATTTCTACTGTATTTTCAGGGTTCTAAGCAAAAGAAAAAATTATGATTGAAGCTGTCTAGCTGATTTTCCTAAAGGTTTTAGCTGATGGGAAAAAATAATTTAGTGAACAGAGGGTGTGATGACACATACCTATTTTCCCTAAATGTTAAAATACTCTCCAGAGAAACAAAAGATCTGAATTCAGTTCCTCACTCTTAAACCCACAATACCCAGCAGACCAACCTAGATACTATGTCACGGGGCATTCTCAGAAGGCTACTTCTATACTAAAATACTAACTAGCAAGGGTATCACACCTTCCAGCTGAGCACCCACATTATATTATCCTCTAACTGAATTTTAACATGGTAATACAGACATATCTTTCAGCATTATCATCAAGGTACTCTTGTAAGAGAGTCCTTCTTCAAACTTGCATTCTCACCCAGGCCAGAACCTAGACCTCCATAATACAATTTGCTTTCTTAACCCCTGGACTTCAGAGAAGAAATTTAAATGTCACCTCTTCTTCAGTTAGGAAGCCTTGTACTGTTCTTAAAAATGCTTAGAACCAAAATGAAATGCTGGACTTTTAGTAGCAATTTTTAAATATATACAAAAGTTTAGGTGAAAGGTATGAGCTTCACACAGGAAGAATTAGCTGAAATGGAAGGATATCCTAATATGCCCAAGGACCGACTAGTTCATCGTAGTGAAGCATGGTCTGAACCTTTCAGGTCACATTACACCTTTTCCATTTCTTTTTCAGTTGGAATCCAGAGTGCTCAAGAGAATGAAGATGAAGAACAAACCAACTCTTTTCAACTCTTTCCATTAGGGTCACTTTTAGCTTTACACAAGGGGAATTTCACTTTACCCAAACTTCCAGCCATAACATTGAGAACTGTGTCCATAGATAATCAACTAAGTCATATATGTTTGAATGAAAACACAATTTGTGTCAATATTTCCAAAACCTGCATTTCACATTAAGTATTTTTTAAACCAAAAGTGTCCCTGTTGTGTTTCTTACTTCCAAGGTTTTTTCAGCTGTGTCACTGAAGTCAAATATGGTGTCTCTCAATAAATCAGCCATCTTTCAGGCTCTTAAAATTGCATTACATTACTTCATCTTTCCTTAAAAATAATACTAATGTGGGCTATTTTCTGTTCAAACCATTTGCATGTAACTAATGAGTTCAATATGTCTGCACTTTGCTGCTATACCCAAGGAGTTTAACAATGTAATGTTCAGGGAGCACGAATAGCTAAAACTGACATCCCTTCTCAGGTACCCAGTGGCAAACTGGCTACCAGTTACAAATCCTGTGGCATTTACAGAAAGAGTGAGAAATACTGCTGGCATTTCAGCCAAATGCTTCCTTTCCCAGTACAAAGTGTCCCAGTGGCCAGGCTACGGGACGGCTTTGGCCAGGTGCTGACCCACACTCTGTCCGTTCTGATCTAATGTAAAAATGGTTGTATGGACTTTTTCCTGTATTAGGTAATTAAACAACAATATTTAATAGAACTGAAGACACTTAGGATAGGTAGTTGGAATTACCTAAAATTAACCTGGAATACAAACTCCTAACGTAAAGGCTTTGTTCACGTAACCATCAGGCCCAACCTGCTCCCTCACAAAGGTCAAAACAGAGAAGTTGATTTCAAGGGTCCCTGGGGCTCCCTTGAACTGTGGTGTCATATTCAAGGCTGACCAAAGCACACTCTGCATCACCACCAGGAGCTCACTTCTGCCAGATTCCAGAACGGAACAGACAAAGCAGTTTCATGCTGCTTGTGTTCTGATTTTAAACGACCTCCGAACTCAGCAATACCAGCACGCGATACAAGGACAGTGAGAAGATCTGGGCTGTGGATTGCTGTGGAACATAGGCAGTGCATATGCTATTGAGATGTGAAAAGATCTCCCCAAAGAAGAACTTAAGCTAGGGCTGTGGCATCCTGCATGTCTAGGCAAAACAAAGCACTTCACAAGGTGGCTACAACATTCCTTTTTTTTTTTTTTTTTTCAGGATAGTGTCATGAGTTTGGCAGCATGAGATAGAGGACAAAAGATCAGAAGAGAAATTGTCACAGATTCTACACTTACTAAGACCAAAGCAGTTTTTGGTCCACACTCTTCACACAATAGTGCAGCTTTGTTGGCAAACCCTTTGTGGAAAATTGCCTCTGCAGCCAGTCATAAATTCTAACATCCTGTGCTGGGGGCATAAATGAATGGCAGCCCTCAGAGGGTAAGTACCCCGAACTTATATAACTCTGAGCTTATTCCGAGCATACATTAATAAATACTGTTATATTGCCTAAGCTGCCCGTTGAAAGATATAAAACACATCTCTGGAGCAGGTGGCACTAGAGGCTCAAGAGGCTAACCTGGGGATCGGGGAAGCATTTCAGTTCTGGCAGCCATCACGCAATATGACTGCTTTATTTAGCATCTACTAATATAGTGTGGCTTTTCTCTACATAGCACAGAGGTTAGAGTCCAATAGATACAATAAATTCCCAGGTACATAAAATGAGAAGAATTAAGCCCAATAATGAATAAATAGGGCAGTATATGGTCATTTCTTGCACACCAAGTTTGTCAGGTGCATGATCATACAGTCTGTGCTCACTTTCTGGGCCTGGTTCGATCTCTTCTAAAAACAGATGGTCAAGAGCTGGCCATCCGGTTCCAGATAATTATCTAAGACACATCCCTATCAGAGGGAGGGGGGGAGGAAGTAAGAGAAATCTTCACAGAACTCAACTCACCATGAGAGATGTTTGAGGCAAGGAGGATGTCTTGTCCCCCCGGGTGTGCCTTGTGAGCATTACAGAAGATAACTAAAACTTCCCCAGACGAGATATCCAATTCCAAAGTTGAAAAAATGAATGTGTAGACAGCAAAACGAAGCTGTAATCGCAAAATAGAAAAGCATAAATTTGTGCAAGAACTACTCTGGCTAACTATGGCATTGAAGATGTGGCCTTTGGCGTGAGCGAGTTAAATCAAATACACGGGTTTCAGCAGTTCATGTGCTTTGCCCATTTTGAATCCTACAGTAGCACTCTGATTCTACCACTGTAGTAACTAGTTCATGCTTCTCACCTCCCCAGCCTTCAATCAACACCACTTCACTTTGCAGACATATGTCCAGGGATGAAGGGAAAAGTTTCTAGTTGCTATACTTTTTTTCACAGCTTGCTTAAGGTTTATGGTCAAAACACAAGCAAGTGAGTATTTTTAACAAAACTGGTGTAGCCCAAGTTGTTGACAACTGAGTGGATTTTTGAGCATGTGAAATTTCTTAGGCTGTTAATCAAAGATAAATATTTCACAGTAAAATATGTATGTTTATGTAAAATCACATTCTCCAAATGGGTTCCTGAGGCCATCAAATAACAGCAGTTGGGAAAACAGCCTGATGGCTCTTGCATGTTTGGACAAAGATACTCTTTTCACAGAAGAATCTAATAAAATGTGAAAGGCAGTTCTGTATATATTCCTGCAAAAGTAACAGTGGCAGGAGGAAAGGTAGATGCTCATTCCTCTCAGGGAGGGCCCCCTGATCTTTAGACCGCTTTTGAACTTCGGTGAAACCTGAGCAGACGAGATCACGGTTGCTACTCTACTGCAGATGGGAATCAGCTCAGCCTTGGGTGACTGAGTCTTCCAGGGCTGTCAAGTAGTGGAAGTTTGGAAGAACGGTTCAAAGTACCCGAGAAAGATTTTTAGTGTCTCATTGAAATGCCCTGAGGTATACTCATTAGAAAGGAAGACTTTTAGGAAAGGCCCAGAGATTGTTGTGAGAAAGTCTCCTTCTCAGCAACATGAAACTTGGCTAATATGAGCTCCGCTGCACTCCTACAACTTTCACTGCCAAAAATAATAAATAAATAATATTCATTCTGCTTTAAATGGTAGACAAATCTGCTATTCAACAATGAGATTCCCTTCAAAAACTAAGGAACAACACAGAGGGCAAGAAATCTGTAGCTATATATCAAGTCATGCTGATGTTCTTCGGGATTGCCAGGTGATTTTCTCCCCCTGATATGGAGGATGTCCTCTTCTCCATCACGACCTTTGAAAATTTCTGAAGTATTTTTACTGACTCTCTCAAGATTATCTATGGCTGTGCCCTGACTCCTGACAGCGTTCCCTCCATTACGCATCATGTTAGCCCAAACGTGTTTACATTCAGGGCAAGGTGTAAGGTTCATCTATTCATTCAGGTTTATGCCAGTGGAATGAATGCAAGGCCTTGAGTCTGGTTTTGCTTATACAAGGAAAGTAGGGTGTGAATTTACAAGCTACAGTGTGAATTTACACCATGCTGGCTGCCTCCCTGTGTGTGTACTTTCACATGCAATTGAGGAAGCCACTTCATACAAAGGAACTCTTAGTGTGCACTCTCAATGTCCATAGGGAGCCTTAGTACAGAGCAGCTAATGCAACATCATTTCACATTTTAGTTTACTGCTGGTAACTTACCTCTATAGACAGGCCTTTGCATTGTGAATTTGCCTGAAATTTCCAGAAAGCAACAGCCAACAGTTAGAACAGTCAAGTTTCTGTAAAACCTCAACAGGAATAAAGATTACCCAAAATAAAGTAATATTTCCCTTAAATAAAATTTGTATTTTTGCTGTTATAAGTTTAGGTAGGTAGCCACTGTTAGAAGTGAAGATAATTTGCCATCTAAACAAGTTTTACTTCAGAATCAATCGATCTGATTTGCACACTTTAGGCGACATAAAAATATCTGGAATTTCTCCTCACTTGTATAGCAATACTTCTCTACTTAAGGAAAATGCACATTCCAGGAATTAGCAAGCAAGCTGACACACAAGATCTCAGAGTGATATTCAGTCCTCTGTGAGCTCAGAACAATTAGTTTTTTGGCATACCTTAAAACGTGCAGGTGTCCGAGTACTTTTGTGGTCAAATGCCTACCTGATGTAACTTAACAGAGTTGCATCTGCTTCAACAACGGTCTGCCAATTTAGATAAGTAAGAGTATGGCCTTATTTGTTTCTCAGAGGGCATAGAAATGTAAGACATGCATGGTTTTCATGACAACATTTTCTTGCTAGAGTCAAAGTAAAAATGTCTGTTCTTTAAAACAGACTCTATCAAAAAGAACTCATCTCCATCTCCCAGTTAATTCATTCTAAATTCTTAGTAGGTCAACATCTACTTCAGGGTCTTCCAAGTGCATGTTGTCTCATCTATGTTTGTCTTTGAAATTATAAACTCCTCAGGGTATGCTCTGTGCTTATCTGTGTCTTGTTCAGTGCCAATCACATCATCAGAGATTAGCAAATAATTCTTTCTATTAACAATAATAAATAATATGTGGCAAGATGCTCTCACACTTGCTTTTTGCCTGAAAAGCATGGCACAAGAGAAGATGTCTTGGAATGACGTGGCAAGAAACAGACTTTTCAGGGTATTGGAAGGTCAGGTCCCCAGAGAAAGGACACTTCAACACCCAATCAACACACTATGGGCAAGCAATTCTCATGTAAGCTGTTCAATTTGGAAGAGTGACACTCTTTCCTTTCCCTGGACTCTTCTGTATGATAGTCTTTCTCCTCTCTTCCCTGTATGTAGCAAGCCAGCTGGGGTAACTGGAGTGCAGTAAAGTAAAATAAACAGACCTGTGAAGTGCTGAGTCCAGTCATTTTCCCCAGGAGAATCTGCACAGCTCTGAGGCTTTACTGAGGATTGTAATTAACACCTGGCTGAAGCATGTTTATGAACAAAGTTAGGGAGGGAGAGAGAGAGATGTTTCAGCCTTGATCTGAACGGTTTTGAATTGGCTCAACTTTCTGGGCTATTTTGCCAGTGGCCATGACTGAGTATAACACTGAAATGAAAAGGAGCTTGGGGCTTCTTGCCACCTCCTCCTCCCACCCTGATCTTGCTTCCAGTGCAAAGCATGTGTTTCCATTTAATACTGGATGAGAGTCAATTGATGTCTGGATTCTAATTCAGATGTTTATTCTTCTGTGGAATTATTAACATTATTTTTGAGTTAGGTGTAGCTTACTTCTCAGATTAATAAAAATCCTTCTTCATTTCTTATGATCTGCAGCCTCAGGTTCTTGAGAAATGCTCTATCATTGCCTAAATTCAGGCTGTGGCCTAATTCCTTCTCCCTGTTTACAGACCAAATTCTTCAAGCTCTTCCAGAACTAAAAAGAAAAATCTCCCACTGGCATTAACAATGCCTTTAACAACAAAAACTGAGAACATCATGGACTTAATTCTTCACCAATTTCTATTATTTTCATATCAGAATGGCTCCCTGAGCACACCCACTGTATTCTGACCATCTTCCAGGGAGAGTTCATGTTTGTGTTTTACTCTTCTTTTTTGACTGAACTTTTGACTGACTGAGCTATGTAAACTCAGTTTACATCAGGATCTACTTCTGGATTAGGTTAGGACAGAATTTGAATTTTTGCTTCAAGGTGCACCAAGATGCAGTTGGAATTTAAATTCACAGAATCCATATTTTTCCAGCATTCATATAATATTTAGAATCACAGAAACCTGCTGTGATTAACTGATTTCCACCATGTTCACCTTGCAAAAAAATGCCTGCTCCCTACATAGAATCACAGAATTCTGTTGGTTGGAATGGACCTTTCAGATTGTCTAGTCCAACCTAACACTGACAAAAACCATCACTAAACCATATCACTAAGCACTATGTCTACCCATCTTTTAAATACCTCCAGAGATGACGACTCCACCACTTCCCTTGGCAGCCTGTTCCAATGTTTGATAATCCTTTCAGCGTAAAAATTTTTCCTAATATCAAATCTATACCTCTCCTGATGCAACCTGAGGCCATTTCCTCCTGTCCTATCACTTGTGACTTGGGAGAAGAGACTGACCCCGACCTCTCTACAACCTCCTTTCAGGTAGTTGTATATCATGTTTATAAGCAGTTCCACCTACAAAATTCAGTCCGAGGTCCCTTGATATTCCATAAAGTCTAGTCAAGTGTTCTGTAGCAAGATGACATGTACAAGTTCTGTTTAAGCACAGCACATAATAAATATACAGCAAACACTGGTGTCAATATTGCTGTGGGAGCAGTAACTCCTAAAATCCTGGGCTTAGACCTGCAGTACACAGGCCTCACCGTTCTTTCTCTATAAAACCCAAAACTTCAAAAGAAGCAGGATGCACCCCTCAAGCAACACCTGTTGACAGCTTGTCCCAAGAACACTGTGTAGTTTTGGTAGGATCCTGTTTGTTCCCCAAACATTGTTTTATTTCCTTTCCCAAAGCTCCTTTGGCAAACTGGTTTTTGTGTCAGACATCCTAATTTATCTATCCATTGTCCACAATTTTACTACAGTTTTTGTTATTACTAAAGACAAAATGTTTTCTAAAGAAAATATGCCAAAGGACAGTAAAAGTACACAAATTATCTGCCCTTCTGCTGTCAATTTTTAATCCTGGTATATATGGCACAGCTAAATGAGTCATAATGTCAAATGAATCACAATTCTTATCATCCTACAGTAGACAGAGTGCAAAGCACTATCTGTATATACATCACTAATAAAACCCAAACCAATAGGAAAAGAAAATGTCCTAATAATTTGAACAGATAACCATTTTGCTTAGCATTTCTCCAAGTCACTAAGATTTCCAGGCATTTGGTCAAATGACTGACAATATAATCAGAATGACGGTAAGCAGACTGCCTATTTTATAAACAGCTCTTTGGGCAATCAGCCGAAGTACAGAGTAATGCATTCTGTTTCAAAAAAACTGAAATGAGATGTTTGTAGCATTTACATTACCATTAGCCACAGCACAGCTCTGAGTAATAGGGAGCCATTTCCCTTGAGCCTGGTCAAAGGCCACGGATCTACCGGTTATAATTAGTGCGAGCTTCAGTCTGGGAATCTTGGTATTGTAAATTTGGCAAAAGCATGTTAGGCAAGTCCATTTTATCATAGCTACAAAATATTAATCAACTCTTGCTGTTTCTTCTCTCTAGATGTGTGTTTCTTCCACTGGCAGTACTGAGGCAAGCACATACTAGAAGGCCATCTCTTTAGGAGTCTAGTAGCACACGTTTGAAAGGAAAATTTGCCATTGTGAGCAAATCCACATGAATTTCTCACACTTCCCAAGTCTTTAGAGGTCTCTTCGGGATTACTTTTGGCACGGGACTATATCAGAGGCAGACGTGGTCATGATTCATTTGAAAGGTACAAAGCTATGGATCCACAGCTGCGTGGGTCTTTCCACCACACCACCCAAACATCCATGAGAAAGCTGAATTTGATATGTGCATTTTTACCTTGGGCAACGGTCTAAACTCCCACCAGGCAGCTGGAGCCATTCCCCAGGCCTGCAGGGGAGAGTGTCTTCCTTATTCCCCACCACGCAGCTTCTCAGTACTCAGTCCAGTTTTCCAGCCTTCACTGCCGACATATTTAACCCTGTAATTCAGTCATCAAAATCACAGTTGGAGGCAAATTTAAACAGTCCACATGGAGGCTTTGTGTGTGTATGCATGTATGTGAATTATGTCGGGCCTTAGTGACAAGCTACCAGCAAGAAGACCACATCCTTGGCGCTTTGCTTAAAGGAGGTTGGGGTTTGTTTTTTTGTTTCTTGATTTTGTTCCTTAGTATTCCTAGGAACAGAAAGGTTTTGTGAATGAATCCACTACTCTCTTCTTTTGCAATTTTCCATAAACACAACCAAAACCACACATTACACTCTACCTGAGTGCTGCTCCCTGTGCAACTGACCACTCCTGGGAAAGACGAGAAATAACTAGGAAAAGGGTTCTTGTTCAGAAACTGCTTCCTAAGTGTATTAATCTTTTGACCTATTCACGTATTCCTGTTACAAGGTCCTCTGACAGTGATAGCTTTGTTTGATCGTCTAGAACCTAAGTAGCACAGTGCATCTTCAACTCTGACTCTCAAAAGGGGAAGGTGACATTCCTAAGTGACAATTCTGTGCTTCATAGATCAAGGCTTCATAACCTCTTTGCAAGTGACTCACAATTCTCCTTTTCTTTCTTGGGCAGAGTGACTCAAGCCTATTATGAGAGCTACAGATTAAGGAATACAATGAGCACCTTCATGAGGAAATTTGGCTGTGTGGACTGAAATCTGCTTTCACCAATGCAACTTGTTAGAACCTTCAAAAAGTCTCTCCCATTTATGAAACTTACAGCATTGAAAAAAAGTAAACTGAGAAGCACTAGACAAAGTCGCCATAGTTCATAGTCTGCCTTTAAGCCTACAGAAAGCAGCACAAAAAAAGTTACTAAAATATCATGACAGACTACTGAGTGTGGCTTAAGCCCTAGTTCTGCAGACTCATGTATGTGACTAATACCAACTTTCTCATTGAAGTTCCTTCACCTAAGTTAAATCAAAGCAGCTATTTGTGGTCTTAAGTTTAAGCACTTGACTATTTACAGGATCAAATACGGGTCCACAACCACCACTTTACCTTTCCAGTTTCTCCCTTCCTTAGTCCAGGGCTCTGTTGTCATCCTCTGGAATTTGGAGCGGACTTTCTCCGATGCTGGACCAGAGCCCTTATTTGTTTATAGGATAGTAGGTACCAAGACAACAACAATAACAGAAATGCCATCACATAACTGCACTTTTTTCAGTTAAATTAAACTTTTTGACTAAGCAGGGTGCAGAAAATAGAGTCAATAACTTGCTAGACCTTTGGGGTCAAATCCAATGGATTCCCTTTAGATGTATGAAAAGGAAATGGAAAGTTGCATTTGCCTACCTCCCTCCGTCAGAATATTTTCTTTTCCTCCTCTTATTTTTTTTTTTTTTACTGGTTACTTCACCAGTAGGAAAATACAGAAAAGGGAGAGGAAGAGGTGGGCGTACAGCCTGCTCTGCTTCATATACCAGTAAGTAAAATCAACCAGTCAGGCAGGAAATAGCCAGCAGCCGGGGATCCCACTCATCAGCCTGAGTCACTGCAGAGCTCCCTGGAGCTGTGTGCTTCTGCCCCACAGCTCAGCCGGGAGAGAAGGCTTTGTCTGCTCAGCCCTGCCACTGGCACGGGGCGAGAGAAAGAAGCAGAGGAACAGCCCTTGTGCTGGCCCTTTACCAGCCACCGCACGCTACAGTTATGAAGCAGACCTGAGTGTGTCCTGTCTGGGTACCTCTTCATCATTTAAAAATTAAAACATGTGCCACAGCAAACAAGGGTATTGTCTCCTCGACATCCATACGCAGTTCAAGGTCATTAAAATTACTCCAGCCTCCTCATCTGTTTCCTTCTGGGAACGGAAATAGATGAGGTTTACATTACATTATGTCTGACTAGTTCAGTTGCCAAATGTTTGGAGATGACAAGTGCCTAGCAAAGCTCAAGTATGTTACAAGACTGATACAGCAGGGAGGCTTTCTCAAGGTCTCTACTGCCTCTTTCCATTTACCTCACACTTACCTTAAATACAATGTGAGCTGAAGGAAATCTGCACCTCCCACAAGGCACTCAATATGTGAAAGGATGATGCCCATAGACAATCATCACCTAAACCGCACATGAGTTTACAGATCAAAATCAATGCTTTATGCCCTGAAGCAACGATGTAAGCCAGGGCAGACTTTGGAAAATGAGAATAATATGCTGTCTGTGACTAGCTCTGCTAAATAAGAAAGCAGCTGCATTTGTACAACCAAGCTCTAAGACTTTCGGGTTTTGCAGGCAGACACCATTTTCTGACATCTGGTAGGGAAATGCGAATTACAAGCTTGCCACATGTAGGGTCCCAATCAGATCTAAGATTTAACAGCAATACCTGATTTGAGTCCAATTTATTTTGAGATTGAGGCTTATTATTTTGAAAAGGACACAACTGAATCACAGAAAGCAGCACTATAAGAAGAATAGAAATGTATATGTAGATTAGGGCTGGAAGGATAGTAGTTTTCCTATGAGACCTGGTGGGAGGAAAAAAAAGCTACTCAATGTATATTTACAAAAGGAAAAATGGGACAGAAGAATGGTATCTTTTGGCTAATTGCAGCATACATCTGGGAAATTGAAAAGAACTAAAAGATGCTCAGCATCTTAAAAAAACAAAGCAATATGTTTCCCAGGTTACTGGCCTATAAAACAAAAAGCAGGCACAATAATGAACTCAGACACTACACTACTCCATGAAGGTCTGTGCTGGGTTGAAAGTGCCAAGTGGAACTTTAAAGTGATAGAGAATGTAAAATACAGGGGAGAAGGGAAAAAGAGAGGAGGGAAGCGTTTTGTTACAAAAGACTTCTTAGTAATTCCTGCACACACACACTTCCCTCACCTAGACTAAGAGCTGCTTTCAGTTGATCCAGCCAGTCTTTCTTGCATCTCAGTTGTCACTGATCTGAGGCTTTTTGTCCACTGTCAGATGGCACATGCCATGTGTCAGACAATATTTTTTTTTTAAGATGCAATTAAAACAAACTTGAGTCCACCCAGGGGGCAGCCTGCCCCAGCTGCACTTCTGGTCTAATGTACCACCATAATGTTCCACCCCTACTGGAGACAATAAAAGAACTGAGGATGGAAAGACACCCTCTTTTTTAATTAAAATCATTTGCATCACGTAAAATACTCAGGACAGAAGCAAGAGGGGTTTATGAATATCAGCAGAAATCAGCCTCACAGAGCAAGGGCCAATATTTGCATTTCTATTGCTTAACATTGTTTGGGTTGGGGAATTATAGCAGTTTTCTGATTAACTACCTGCAGGCATGCACCAGTTTGACCTTTTGCATGCTAAATTGCATGCACTAAATTAAATTTTCCTCTTTCTCTTTCTGAGATAAACAAGGCCAGTTACATGACTCAGGCTGCCCTTTTCCTTCTGCCATTCCATATGCAAAATCAATCCTAGTCAGCTAATCCTCTAATTTAAGAGCAGACTTCTGTATTTTTGTAAGTGACTAGAAGGATTTTGTTTCTTTTGAGCAGCTGTGGGTTAATAATTTGTATTCAGAAATAAGTGCAAGTAGCATCATAATAATGTAAGTTTTCTAATAACAGGTTTGCATGAGCACTTCAGAGGTAAGTGGATGTGCAATGTTCATTATTATCTCTTTACAAATTTGATGAAACAATATCATCAGCTACAATGGCTACTTAGCATACTTCTCCAGATAACATGGGTGGGAAAAAAAAAGGGGGAGGAGAGAAGACCATGTTCAG
>JAOTQQ010000012.1:59647955-59706315 GCA_026546715.1 Gallinago undulata
TGGAGCAGAGGGGCTCCAACCCCCTGAGCATTTTTGTGGCCCTCCTCTGGACCCGCTCCATCAGGTCCATGTCCTTCAATAATAGTAATAAACTTCTGCTCCACCCAGAGCAAATCACCTGCCCTGCACCTTTGCTTCTGGTGGATGTGAATGGCCACCAAGAAATGCAGCTGTCAGGCATAGCCTGAGCTCTTCTTGCTGCCAGAACCTGCTGGTAGCTCTTCTGTTTGCAGTAGCATATATAGGGATTTAGCTGTGCACTGCATACAGCAGAGCAGGTGAGCAGTACACCTCCAGGAAGTACCAAACCTTCTGTAGCTTCTGTGATGTGAGAAGAGCAGCACTACTGTACACAATCCTCTTCTAATGGTAAAACAAATCAGAATCACAGAATGGTATGGGGTTGGAAGGGACCTCTGGAGATCACCTAGTCCAACCCTGCCAAAGCAGGTCCACCCAGAGCAGGTTGCAGAGGAACATGTCCAGGCAGGCTTTGAATGTCTCCAGAGACAGAGACTCTACCATCTCTCTGAGCAGCCTGTTCCAGGGCTCTGCCACCCTTGAAGTAAAGAAGTTCCTCCTCATGTTTCGATGGAACTTCTTATGTTCAAGTTTGTGCCCATTTCCTCTTGTCCTGTCACTGACACCACTGAGAAAAGACCAGCCCCATCCTCCTGACACCCACCCTTTAAGTATTTATAGGCGTTGATCAGATCCCCCCTCAGTCTTCCCTTCTCCAGACTAAAAAGACCCAAGTCCCTCGGCATTTCCTCATAAGAGAGATGCCCCTAATCATCTTTGTAGTCCTCTGCTGTACCCTCTCCAGCAGTTCCCTGTCCTTCTTAAACTGGGGAGCCCAGAACTGGACACAGTACTCCAGATGGGGGAAAGTCAGGCAAAAAAAGCTGGATACTGCTCATTTAGATGCTACTCTGTAATCAAGACACACACATATACTTGGCCCTCTAATCTTCTGAAACTGTCAGAAAATAAAGCTGCAAGGATGGAAGAAATGGTGATAGACTTCTGGCTTCTTTCTCTGTTTCTTAACTGCACCTCTAAAACCAGCATACAAAAAAACAGCATACACATGCCTCAAATCATACAATTACAAATTCATTCTGATTGGAAGGGCCTCAGAGGTCTCCTAGTCAAACCCCTGACAGCAGCCTACTCCCTCTGCTCCACACATTCTCTCACAGAAAGGCAGCATGGAGAGAGGGTTGCCAAAACCACTAATTCATTTGCTTTACCTAAGCTAGATGGATGGGAATCTTCAGCCCATTACCACCTCTTTTCTTTAGAAACAGCACCCAACACAGAGACCCGCACATGGCTCAGTAGAGACTGATCACACCACGGTACTATATCCCAGGTCTGGGTGAGGGTAGGTTGTCAAATCCCCAGCCTCTTGATGGGTGAGGGTGTTGTCCAGTCAGATTCAGTACAGAAATTGCATTACATCTCCTTAAACGCAACTTAGTTAATTTCTATGAAGCCCTTAGATAAATATTGCCTACTTTTACTGATGAAGTTAATGAGGCAAAAAATGTTGTGGAATGTGACCAAGGCAACACAGGAAGCCTAGATCAGTATCAGAGCTGGGATTATCGAGCACAGGGTTGGCCAAAGTGCTCTAGCCCCTTCTGCGGTTCAGATTCCTCAGCTGCCCATCTCTGCGGCTGAGCCACACTGGCTGATGAGGTATGGCACTGGCCCAGATACGTGAAGCTGGGTGAGGCAGTGGTTTAGATACCAGCAAGAGTCAACCAAGCATCTGTAGACAATCCTTCAACTGGGCAATACTTGTTCCTCTGGAATGACTGTTCCTTACTTTTTGTTGGAGCTTTCTTTAGCCCACTTTCATCCCATGTCTTTATCTACCTCACATATACAATCATATACATCAAATAAAATGATTGCTTTGTTTTTAAAAGGAAACAAGAAGAGCTTTCATGTTTCTCATGTTTTGTGCTGTTGTAACTGTATTTTATATAGTCCCATGAGCAGACGCTCCAATAATAATGACTAAATCTCCTTTTCTTTTAGCTTGTAGGCTATTTAGGAGCTATTTGGTGCTGTAACCACATTTATCCAGACAGCTCCCACTACATACATGTGGTATTATTTACTCAACCTCCTGATTCATTAAATGTACTTCCAGCTCCTAAGAGGTTTATTATTATTCCTCTGTGGCATCTTCACACTGATTATAATTTCAAAATTCTCTGCTGGAGATCAATGAGTACCCACTAAATTAGGTGATAGTTGATGGGTATAAAATTGAAATACTGCAACTATTTGCTGTCTACAGCCATCAAAGTAATAAAGAGATTCCATGTCTCCTCACACGCTCTGTAGGGCTAGCTCTAATTGTGTGTTGAACTGTTGGAAAAGAAACAGAAGAGGAGACAACTGGTCAACAACAGGCCTAAAGTTGGCCAGTTAGCAACAGAAAACACAGTGTCAAAATCTTCCAGCATGACAAAGAAGCTATTTTCTACCATAGCTTCTACGAAACCTGGATCCAGTCTTCCCTTAACTCAGGAGTGTTAGAGTATTGCTCTTTTGAGCCCATATCTCCAAGAATTATAGACCTTGTTGAGAAACAGCTCTTGGGCTGAACAAAAGAAGTGATTTGGGGTTCCTAAGCAGAAGGCAACCCTATCATGAATGAGTCAAAACCGTAGACTCCTCAGTAATAGACTTTATGCTTTCACAGTAGTGCCTGACCACCAGATTTCTCTGGATTCATTATTACTCACACACAGTTAAAAGCAATTGTGAAATTTATTTTTTTTTCTTGCTCCTTCTTTGACTGGACAAATTCCAAAGTGACTGCCAGATCTGGATTTGGCAGTAGAGGTCCATGGCTGTGCTAGTATCTTAAATACCTCTAGCCCAGACTGTCCTTAAGAGTATCTGAAAAATATTCTTGGGGTCCAACTGCAGCAAGCCGGTTCCCAAGCTAGAGAGTCCTTTGGACAGAACATCACACCAATATTTTGTATCGAATATTTCTTTTAAGTATATGAAAATATCTAGTCCTTCTCTTTTCAGCCTTATATAGACTTGTCATATATATAGATGAAGAGTCCCTTCTCAATCCACCATATGCTGCAACAGAACACCCAAGCAGGATCTCAGACCTGACAGAATGCAGGCTGGATCTTTGTGGGACTAGGTTTGGATATGGGACTCACTGTTTACAGAGTCATTCAGCAACCTAGAGAGCTGACACCCTGAGGGAATGATGCATGACTTCTCTTTTTTATGAAGCCAGTTCCAAAAAATATCAGAATAGCTTGTAGCAAGCAGTTTCAATGGAATGTGATGTGTAATTCTTATCCTGCCAAGAAAATATATACATTATTAATAATAAAGATTTGTTTGACTGATAGCATTTTTCAGAGTTACTAGCAGCGAGATAGATAACTATTCTCAGTTTTGCTAGATCCCTATGTTGATTTTGCCAAGATTGAAACAGGATAAGGCAACATAATACCTCCAATAGTTAAAATTCTGAACTAAAATCACAAATTAAAATGAGTTAAGAAGGCTCTGCCAGAGAAACAAGTATATTTTAGGTTCTTGAATAGTGGATCAAAGTGACAGGTAAATGGTTTCCCTATTACCTGCCATGTTCATGCAGGCAACATTCATTAGCAGTAAGACTATAAATATGGCAAAAAATACTTATCCCCTTATAATTATCTCATTTCCTTGCCAAATCCTATCAGTGTTGTTCAGAACAGTAGGCTTCACATTTTCAAAGTGAGGACCATTTCAAAGTAAGGACCTGGAAGTTGTTTCTTTCCTAAACCTACAGGAGTACACTTTAGAAGGGGAGCTGCACCAAGCTCCATCCCACAGATTCCGCTAGTTCAGTATCGTATCAAGACTCTCCTAGGAAAGACCACAGCATCTTTTCTAACACTGGCCATAGGATCACGTATCCTAAGTGTATCATGATCTACTGAAAAACCCAGCCCAAGTTCACTTGATGATGTGCTAAGACTAGCTGGTCTTCCCTTAACACAAAATACAATATGAAAGCAACAAGAGTCCAAGGTGTGGGGATAAGAGCAACTAGATGACTCATTTCATTGTTTGCACAGAACCTTACTCTGTCAAAAGCTTTCCAAATCAACATGGAGTAGCCCAATAATTTTCCCTGTACCTTTAACAGAACCTAAGAGCTGTATAGTAAGCCTTTGAATTGGGTTTGCATGCACACATGCTTGTAGGAGGTGTTTCTAGGTGTGTGTAGACAGATAGACATGTCTGTGCAACAAGTTTCTGGACTGATCTAG
Source organism: Gallinago undulata (assembly GCA_026546715.1). Taxonomy (NCBI): domain Eukaryota; kingdom Metazoa; phylum Chordata; class Aves; order Charadriiformes; family Scolopacidae; genus Gallinago; species Gallinago undulata. The sequence goes on from JAOTQQ010000012.1 coordinate 59,652,269, forward strand.
ACCATTTGTCCAGAAGATAATGAGGCATGCATCTGAGCTGCATGTAAGAGCATGCATTATTGCATCTGGGTACATTAACACCTCTGGCTGGCAAGTAGATTTGTGGAGGGTAAACGATCTTTGTCTTGCAGCAAAATGCAAGTACTGTGGTGTCACAGTAGGGGAGGAACAGAAGGTGTATAGAGTTGAGAAAGGAAAACCAAAGCCAGTACAAATGAAATAGGGTTGTATGATCTGTGGATGATTCTGCAGGATTTAAAATAGAGATGTAGAATGGAGCATACGTTTTATGTGCAGTGTTCACGCACGTGACCTATGTCTGTGGGTATAGGAAACTCATACGCCACTAAGATTACAGAAATAGTCCCACTTCCAAAGGTATTAGAAGATACAACATTAAAACTCTTCCTGCAGAAATAGAGACATATGCACTACTGATTTTACCCCAAACCTCTAGAACTATTTCCACAATCCCACAGATTTATCACAAAGCTAGGACACTAGGACATCTCCCTACAGAAAACACAAGAAACTGAAGCACTAGCAGCATATTTTTCTGAAGGGATTTATACTAACTATGGACTTTTTTCTTCCACTGTCATTTTAAGGCATGTATGCGTAATGCAGTCCTGGACAATGCAAGAGCAATTGCATCTGCTTTTATTCAGAAGTAACAGGCCTTTCTGACTTGATATTCTTATGAAAAAACCTTCAGCCTAATCGTATGCCTCCACAACATTTTCAGCAGAGAGCACTGAACACTGCCATGGGCTTGTCAGGTAAGATAGCTGTATCTCTAGCTGATTGATCCTTTTACTCCTCTTTTGTTAAAAAACTGTAGATTTCATTTCAGAAGGAAAAAGGCAATTTGAAATTCTCTCCAGATAGCAAGGACTTTTGTTGTCTTTTTTCCCCCTTCCCAGATTCATGTTCTGAATAGAAGAAATTAGACACAAAAATAAGACAGATAGAAAAAAATTTTAAGAGTGCCTTTAAAAGATATGAGGGATCTAATTTAAAACCCTTTGTGAAGTAAAAAGGTGGCTGGAGGGAATGTGCAAGAATAGTCAGTTACTGCTGGCACATTTACAGGCTTTGAAGGTTCTTCACATGTAGCTCAGAAGAACAGCAGCTCTACCTCACACTAAGGTTTTATGGGATTAACAAAGTCTTTGTTAAACCAAATACCTGCAGTTTCTATTATTGTCAATGTAGTTACAAAACCTTCACACTTGCCCATACATGGTGGAGGGTAAAACTGGAGCACAGCAAAAACGACTGGCCACTTTGCTTTTCCATTCTTGTGACCATCACTATTTCTAACAAGGAAATGGATTCATTTCTACTGACACTGATTAAGGTGAAAATTGTGTGTGGTTTGTTGTTTGTTTTTTTTTTTTTAACAGACATAGATTTCTGGCATGCATCCAACCCTATACATCCAAATCTTCAATCCATGTAGGAAAGAAGATTTTGTAGAAGATAAACTAAGTACCACCGGAAGAAATTTGGAGATAACATTATCTGATTCACCTAAAGATGATTTATCTCCAGAACAAGTCTGGTGTAAACTGAAAAAACCTTCTGCTACCTCATCATCCTATTTCAATCATTTGAAATTCTCCTCTCACAGCCACCTGCATATAATAGATCTGGCTACAGAATCTGTCTACACATGAACTCAAGAGCCAGAATGGCAATAAAGTCCTGCAACCTGATAACACACTCTCTCTCTCACAAAATTTTACAAGTCAACATGCAATACCTTTTTGCTCCACTGTTATAAAGACAAGAAAGAAACATTAAAAACCTGACAGTTTCTTTTCATTGTAACCTGGGTTTCTTTCTCCCACGCACATATGAAATACTTTTTAATTACAAGAGTTAGAGAAATATTGCAGATTAGAAGTTTTTACCATTATGATTGCATCCCTCACAACAAATGTGAATGTGCAAATATATTACTTCAGATACAGATGTCTCCTCTGCTTTTTAAAGACTCAAAAGGTTAAGGAGGTTGATAAGATACATGCTCAGAAAAGCAGATTTGTTGTAGAAAATTTGTGCCAGATAGTTGGGTTTTTTTTAAAGGAAGAAATGTCATAATCTGAGTAAAGCTTCGGTACTTTAATAAGAATTACTTTTAGTCTAGAACATTAAAAAAACTAACTACCTCTTTAGCATATACGTTTTATGAAGGATACAAACTAATTAAGTTTATTCACTATGAAAAGTTGATCTGTTGTGGCGCCTACAAGGTAGGATGGTATTGATATGTTCCACAGGTATAAAGCCAACCACTCTTGAAATATGCTTCACAGGGAATATTAGCCCCAAGCCTTAAAACCAGAGCAAAACCAGAAAAGCTACATGGAGAAAGTGATGTAAAGATCATGCTGCACTCCACTCCCTCCTATTGCTCTGTTGTGATGGTTTGGGGTTTTTTCCCAAGGAACATTGCAACAATATTGAAGCCTTCATCCCTTGAGCAGAGCTCTGAAGTAGCTCAAATAATAATTTGATAATCATACTTCAAAAAACTAAAGTAAAATGCACAGACCACAATGAAAAAGCATAAAGACATAAGGGATGGTTATATGTAAGCTCCCAAGTGGTGCAGTGTCTCTTACGTCTTCAGTGAAGCCCTGGATGTCACTAAAGAAGGGTTTGGAGAAAAAGCATTCCTTTACCTCTTCCTGTTTACACAAAATCTATGGCTAATGTAACAAGCCACACAATATATCTGATGTTACTGCTCTTGCTCAGTCGTGAAGCTATACCGTTTCAGCCATTTATAATGACTAGGCGCTTCCAATAATGGCAATGTCATGACATTTCCATGATGACTTCAGCCTCAGCTTTATAAACCCCACAAGATCAGGTTACGGATTGAGGACTTAGGAAATGAGTAAGAAAGCTCTAAAGGAGAAAAGCTGTGATTACATGCAAATATATTCATTAGAGAAGAGATTGAACAGAAATGCAGCTTCAATATTTTTTAATGAATTTTTAAACATACAAATGTGCTGCAGGTGCGCAATATAATGTACTTGACCTTTCAAGGAGTGGTTAGCAATGTTTGCTACCAAAAAGTTTTCTTGACTTTAGTTTTTTATATTTCTGTTTAAAAATGCTTACTTCAAACTTTTCAGCTGTTTTTATTTTTATTAACAGTCATTTATTTCTTCTTTGCTTATATAACTGGATGTCAAATACAGCTATCATTTCTAAGTATTTAAGGTATAAGAGAATCCTACCAGGGACCCTTGGATAGCTGACAAGCTCTGCACAGAAAATACTATGGGCTGTGCCTACTATATATATATATCTGCATGCATTTCCATGCATTTTTTGCCTTGTAACACCCTTTTTAATACCACAGAATATATAGTCACAGAATAACTTCTTTCACATTTTATCCCCAAAGAAAACATTTTAGCTTTAGAAAGGAGGTGAAGGCATTTTACTAAAGCAATCTCCTATGTCTCCCAAAACCTATGTCAATATTAATTTCTAGCCTGTGTTCAATAAATATGACAAGCTTAATTAAAATATCTACAGAATGGGGTAGATTGGAAAAATAGCACTAATGAGATACTAAACAAGATCTGAAGTTCCAAATTTCCTATGGGTCAGGAGATGCCTAATATGCATAGCCATCATCCCTTCAGTAATTCTTTATTTTTATTTATTATTTTATTTATTTATTATATTAGGTCTAGAGACAGTAACGAACAAATGAAGAGAAGAAAATATGTTAGGTTTTGGAATCAGTAAGAGAAACCTCTGACATTGAATGATTCCTTAAACTCAATTAAGTAAAGGTCACATTCTTTTAGCATCACTTCTATGCCATTATAAACTGGAGAATTTTGAGAAGCAATATGTATTCCTCCCTCTGACAAGTGCACAACTAAAAGTGAGATCCTCCCAAAGAAGCAAGAATGTCAGCACTGATCTCTGCCTGCTATTTGGCTTTCAGCTAATACCACACACCCCCAAAAATTTTCTACTGACCTTTTCCTTTGTATTCAATCCTTACATACACATCAGAAATTATCTGACCAAAATGAATTTCACATAAGGAGGAAAAATGCATCTTCAGGAAGGTGCACTTCTAAAGCACAGGACAAAATCTCCATTTGCCATTTCAGAATACTATCTATTAGTAGAATCAAACACTGTATTATAAAAAAAAGAAGCATATTTAAGACAACCCTTAGAAATACCTAGATGTTGAAATGTGCTCAAAATATCTATGCACACTTCAGTGCTCTTTTCAGTGTATTCGTAATTAAAAAAAAAAAAACAAACCAAAAAAAACCTCTTACAGACAACCGGAGTTGTCTGTAACTGCCACAAAGCACTTAAAGAAATGTTTTTCCAGTGATGCATTTATCCATAGAATTAAAAATATGCAAATATTTAAACCAGGTTCCTATTTCTTCTATTCCTCACTTGTTAGTAGGAAAATTGCAGCCTTCTGATGGCAATTTTTCTGTTGATTACCTTTTATTAAAAGCATGTTACACAAATATAATACTTTAAACAACACCAATAATTACCCAGTCCACTAGGAAATTCCACTATGGCATGCCTACTGTAAATAAATTCTTGAAACTCATTCTATTTTATCCTGAAGAATGATCAGCTGAAATTGGGATTTTATGAAGAATAACTTACTGATTGCAGTAGAACATGGTCAAAGAAAATAAATCAAAAATGTTTGGGAAAATAAGCAAAAAAACCATATCAATTGTTTAAATCACAAGGTCTTCAGACCTTTGAAGTTATGATGTTCAATAAGCATCAGAATCAAGTATACTTTTTCCTGTAGCTAAGAGAGAGTAATTCAGTAATTGCAGTTACTGCACCTTATAGGTCAAAGTGTGCAAATACTTACTTGCTTGTACTACTTCTCCGTTTGGACTGGAGCTTACAAACTTACAACTTTGGAAATCTGGCCCACTATGGCCCAGTATGGAATTCCACCATCCCAGAAGTAGAATAAGACTCAAACTGCATAGCAGCTGTCACAACTGCTCAAATCTTCAACTGTATAACAATGCTTCCAGGAATCTATTCTAGATTTTTTGGAGGGTTGAGATTTCCCTTATGTGCCTTTACTTCTAAAATCACTAGCTTTCGACTTCTGAAAAAGGAAAATTGGATTTAAGGTATAGGATAAATCATATTGGAGCTACATGAAATGAAACACTGAATCAGCACAGGCTCACTCTGCCACTTCACATTTATACAAAAAGTTTTGTAGTATATCTTTGTCCTAGCAGATGTCAGATCATTATCATCCAACCTCCACCAGTCAGATAAATCTGGTACCAAGCATCAAGACAGGATAAATACCATAACGTGGTGTCTTGATAATTCAGCTGAAGTGCCATAATGCAGTTATGTGTGATCCAGATCAAATTTATACCAGGTTATTTGATAATACATAGATACAGCATTAGTGAACACAGAGCCACAGGCTTCAAACAACTTCAAGTATCAGGACCAATATATACTAGCTAGCTTTTACTCTGTTCTTTCTGAATTCCTCTGGGGTTTTTTGCTATCGTTAGCTGGAATTCTACTTGGGATTCACACTTAATATTTCATGGTGCACTTGGGCGTATGTCATCAGAGGGACAATGTTCATAAATCATTTTTGAAACATGTTCTGCCATTTTATTTTTATGTCTGCTTCTGAAATTGTATGAAACCACACTGGTATGTAAACTTAAATTAAAAGTAAACTGAAAATGTCCCAAAAATTTCCACCTTTTTTTTTTTTTTCCCCTCCATATGGAATCATTTTGCCTTATGTTCTTATCTATTTTTTACCAGCCTTCATGTAGAGATCACACTAAGAAAGCACTCAATCCCCATTTTTCTGTTTTTGCTGAGAAATACATTTGGAGAGAATGCTTTTTAAATTCTCCCATTCCTTATATGAAGAAGATGGACAGAAAGAGTCCTTGTTTTACAGAATCCTAGAAAATCACTTGAATTATTCAAAAAAGATTCATGGAGATTATAAGGAGAAATCAGAAAAGACAAAATATTTGTCATTTGAAACTATCTAGATTGAAAAAATATTCTGTTTATATTCCTCCTCAAAATGTATTTTCCACATGCTTGAAAAATTAAAGTGCTCTGCAGATTTGTTTTTGATCCAGATTAAATAGTTTTGTATCTTTCCAAAGCCAGCTGTTAAATGAAGTTGATGGGATAACTTTGTAAACTATTCTAAAAAAGGAAGATAAGTAACTGTATTTTCAGTACTGATTCCAGCTTACATATGCAAAACAGGAACATAGAAAACCTTTTGTCTCATTGTGTACTGGAAGATTCAGACAATCAGAGAACATAGAGGAATATTTTTCTGCACATTCATTTTTCATTTTTGCATGCTCAATCATCTGCATGCATAACTTGGGGGTCATCTTTTAAAAACATAGCCAAAAAATTTGGCATTTCAAATTTCTACATTAACTAATGTTCTGTTATTAAATACAGATACAGGTAAGTAAAAGACAAAATCAAGTAGTATTACCTAGTCTTTGATTCAGCTACTTAAAATTAAGTATTCTGCAAAGACTTGCTCTTTTAGAAGAGGTTTGTCATTCCTCTGTGGTAGCTATCAATCAGACACAACATATTTTTAAAAACCTTTAGATAAAATAAAATGGAATAGGAATATTCAATCTTCCAGTACTGATCAATAGTTCTTAATCAAAATGTGACAGTCTGACTCATGGTCTGCAACATAATATGAGGTGGGACGATAAGATGAATGAGAAATGAGCACAAAATGCTGTTATCTGTAATGTGGATACATCACACGTAATGCCTATGTAGCATCAGTAATGACCTAAAAGCTAATATAATAATGTCTACCTATAGTTAGCCCTTCTTTTGGCATATTTTTTACACTGAGTGAAAACAATCTACTGATTTTAATGCCAGAAAAGGTCTTGAAGATAAAAGGAATGTGATGATAAAAAAAAAAAAAAAAACCAACTAAACCACTTTCAAGAGGCAGAGATGAGCATTTTCTCTTACTTTCAAGTTTTTTTCAAGTTTTAAATAGAACCCAATTCCTGATTTGTAAAAGAAAATTAATATTTGGACCTAGCAAGAAATTATGATCTTCACTTGAAAGTGCAGGTCTGGGAATCAGAAATATTTGGGCTTTTTTTCTCAAAGACTTCCTGTGCAGCCACAAATAAACATCTTATCCTCTATGTCAGTTCTCACACTTGATAAAAGAACTTTACCTTTATATTTATCTACTTTAGACAGTGTTTCTTCTCTCCTTCTGTCTGTGATTCTTGATTGCTGACCATTTTAATCCATTCATGTTTGCAAAGTATTTGAGGATTTCAGGATTAAAGGTGCAAGACAAATGCAAAGTATATTATTTTTTGGTAGAATGCTTTAATTAAAGCATCATGCAATGATTTCAAATATGGTCTAAGTTTAAGCTGCTCATCTAGTCTTATGCAGCAAGAGACAGGCTCTTTTTGAAAGTAAGTCATATGAGGATCCTGACTTTAGCTGATGCTGTCAGGCATGAGAGGAGCTTCTCTCTCCAATAATGGTACAGGGAGCCTAAGGAGTTTACCTGCTGCCTCTGTGAATATCTTCTTTTGTTCTCTAGTCCCTAACATTAAGTAACTGTGCCTTATTTTAGCATCACTACCAACCCCTCAAAAAGCCAAAAAAAAGCAGACTAGTAAATGAAAGAGCAATTGGTGGCTTGAGAATCATGGAATCCTGGAATCGTCGTGTTCATTCCTTTTATTCACAGGGCTCTTCTAATGTTATAAGATATCAGGATTTTTCAAGCTCACCTGTGATCTTATTGGGGAAGACTTTCAAATGAAGTTGAATTAAATCAAGATCATAAGTCATATGGCTGTGGTTTGGAAGACAGCTGTTTTTCTACCATGCATTCTAGAGTTTTGGCCGTGCCCCTATTCTAATTTTACTGCCTTCATCAGATTGCCACTTTTCCCTGCTGCAGGCAACAACCGCTTCTCTTACTCAGCAGAACCTCAATTTCCAAACAAGATCCAGCCTCTAAGCAGAACAAACTGTTTTAGCAATCATTCTAGAACTTAGCAGATGTAGACCACTTGCTACCATTTCTGGTTTACTGCTGAAGCATCTCCTTTTATTGCTTCCCAAGGGATGCCTTCCATGGTTGACCCCCTAAACGCTCTACCTTTCCTCTTCCTTGTTTATCATTGCTTCAAGAATCACGTCCATCGTTATGAAATAATGAAGGATTTGAGGTTACGTACATACCTGTTCCACCAAGTACAGAACAAGTTGTCTAAAGGCAAGAAAATTCATTAACACTGTATACCTTATTCATTATAATCATCTAATTTGGGAAGTCTTTTCATGGGTAAATGGACCTGAGAAACAGATGAGAGATTACACATTTGCTAACATATTCATACAGATGAGCCTCACACAACAAGAAAACAGAGCCAACCTGCCGAGGCCAGTTTGTAGATTACCACAGACACATAGATCTGGAAACAAACCCCTCTGATTACGACAGCATATATTTTGCATATCATGTAAATGCACACCTTTTACGCAAAGACTTTTCAAGTATAGAAAACAATCTCATGGTTTTGTAGAGGATTGGTTTGGGATTTTAAATGATGCTGATTTATTCATGAAACATTTGTGATTAAATAGTAAAGATATAACTTCTTTTATTGTTGCAAGTTATTACTTTTTTAATATAAAAAGTGTCCCCGTTTTTCTAAACTTCTCTTAGACTGAGCATCAGTTATATAATGATCTGTTCTGTTTACTATCTTTTTTAACTGTATGCAGGTAAATACCCAAGAACATCACATCTATAATTTTATAGATAGTCACTTGTCCTTCCAGGATCCTCCATTCCCTTTCTCTGGATAAATTTCAGTATAATTTATGCTATTTCTCTAACTGAGGACCTTGTAAAATATTGTTTGCCTCCCACAAACAGCCAGAATTTTAACATAAGCAAGCTTCAATGACTGAAGAAACAAGTAAGGATGAGAAGACAGTCTTGGAGAGGGGGAATAGCAGACTAGAAACATTGAAAATGCCTGTCTCGGAATTGACAACTGAAGCTTTCTAGGATCAACAGCATTTGCACCTCATTCAGGGCAAAATTTTGACACTCTCTTCATCCAACCATACCTAGGATCCCACAGATGAACTTGTTAATGAAATTCCCTCCCACAGTTAAAAATAAAAAAAAAAAAAAAAAATACTGAATATGAATGTGGAAGAAAGACAATTTGATGTTTGTAATTATCGAGGTAAACTCCACGACCTGCTGAATGTATGCAAAATGGACACTGGATGGTGCATATAAAAGTGGCATGAGCAGAGAATAAGAGCAAGTATTGAGACTTCTTTCTGGTAGAGCAAGTCATCATTCAGGATCTCCACCATGAGCAATAAAGTGGCTTCACTGCAAGGTAAGACTTTTGCCATTCGCTTGCTGGTAACTTTTATATTTCTTTAAGTTTAGATTGAATTAGGAAGGAACTGAAATGTAACAGCTCTAGAAATCGAGGTCTTTCAGCCACCTAATCTTCCAGTAACACTGAAACCTGCCTCTACCTCCAATGTTTAGTGTCCAAAGCTTAGAATTAGACGGAAGCTTGATCCCTTTTTTTGCTCAGTCTTTTGTCCCTAAGAAAATTGGCTTGAGGGATGTGACACCTGCACACAAAAGACTGGATCCAGACCACTTTGCTAAGCCACTCAGAAGGTAACAACTAAAAGTCATTACCCACAAGTCTAGAAAAGATGGTAGTAATTTTGAAGTGAATGTTTTCATAACCATCTTCAACTTTCTAAGCCAACAAGTCTCAGCTTTTCTTATTCATAGAATTGTTCCCCAGAGTACTTTCCTAACTGCAGCGTGCAGCACATACCTTGTTCATGGGGGAGGAGGAAGGCTCACTTCAATATTGTGTAAATGCACTCTTCTTGAATTTAGAGCTAGAAAGAAATTTGTCACATGATAACATTAGGGACACCTCTGCTGATTTATGGAGTAGACTTTGCTTTAGCATTTAAAAGAAGTCTAGTGAACCAATACAGGCCAATTTCCAGAATTAAAACTCTCAGAGCACAGAACAGTGCTCTTTGAATAAGTTCATTCATTTACCAAATATTTGCTTTTAATTTTTTCCATTGTTTTTCTGTGTAAATTTTATTTCACCATATAGAAAACTTGACTCAGTTAAGTTAATATTAAAAGTTTTAAACAGAAGAAGTTTTGTGATTTAGATATTTAAACCTCTATATCAGTTTCAGAAGCTCAGGAGAAAAGACAAAAGTTATCTCTGATTTCTTAGCAGTAGGTAATTTAGAGTTAAACTCTAAAGACCAAAGCAGCACAGCTGCTGGAAATCTTCTGAAGGAACTCCCAGGACAATCAAAACCTTAAGAGAATGACCTAATCACCCTTTCACAAAATTAATTTAAACTCCAAATGTCTGCAAAGAAAAAAAAGGACCTGTGGGAGGAGGAGAAAAAATAGAAAAAAAAAAAAAGACCAATCTATTTCCCAAACTTATGTATCTGTGCAAATATAATTATGTATCTATATTTACACTGTGAAGAAGTTTGATTTTTTCTTTCCATTTATGACTATGTAATAAAGTCAGACACAATAGTAAGAGACTTCAGAATACAGTGTACACTGCGACACGGATTACCTTGTCTCCTCAAACACTGTAGTAGGCTCTGCTACACAGTCAGGATGAAAGAAGGGAGAAAGGATAACAGAATTACAGTGCTTCCCTCCTCCTTTTTCAGCAGCCAGTACAGGGAGTACTCTGAGCCATGTGACAGCACAGTAAAAATCACCCAGCGCCTGACACCGACACTTACTTCTATACACATATACAAGTCAATGTGATTCCATTTTGATTTTTTTTAAACCTGAACAGGTTTGTTGCTGGTGGTCCTTCTGGTGTCCAACATGCTCCTGACTAAGGAAGGAGTGACCTCCTTGCCAATCTGCCCCAGCGGATCTGTCAATTGCCAAGTTTCCCTTGGGGAACTTTTTGACCGAGCAGTTAAACTTTCACACTACATCCACTTCCTCTCTTCAGAAATATTCAATGAATTTGTAAGTACTCTGCCTTTTCCTGAGAGCAAGAAAATATAAAATTGCAATTTAATACTTTTTAAGCACAAACGTATGCTCACATATTAAATCCTCCAATAAGTAAATAAATATGACTGCTGCATGGACAGTGATAGTCCCAACAGTGACCAAATCTGTGTATAGTGCTGACCATTGCTAAGATCCCCAACACTTCTATTAAAAGATACCATTTTCCCCATCGTTCTTTATCTGTGGGACAAGTTTGTGTTTGCTGGGTGCCAGTTTCACTCTATAGACTCACCAGAAACTTTTGACCCTTACAGCATAAAAGCAGTGATAAAAGCAATGGAACAACAATTAGTTAATACAGTGTTTGAATTGAAGCTCTTCTTACTTATCTGTTTCAATAATGCCTGTCCTTGCTGATCTGCAGGATGAACGCTACGGTCAGGGCCGGGGTTTTATTACAAAAGCTGTTAACGGCTGCCACACTTCCTCCTTAACCACTCCTGAAGATAAGGAGCAAGCTCAGCAGATTCATGTAAGTCCCATTTCTAATGTCATTCAGTGTGAGATAGAGCAGGGGGAAACGGGGAAGAGGGAGGGTTAAGGGATAGAGAGGCAGCATACAGAGAGGGAGGGAAGGCAGCCCAATCAGAATAAAAAAGCCAAGAGGAAAGCACCAAAATTCCAAGAAAAGTTGATTTAACATTTGCCGATACTAAGTTACAGAATTTATACAGGCACCAGTAATTCTCACCTTCATCCTTCCTTTTCCTGTATGTTACATTCAGTCATTGCATCTTATTTCCAGTTACAATATAGCCTCACGGAGCAATGCCAGTTACCACGTTTCTACACTACAGAGAATGGTACAACCTTTGAACATTATCTTAAAACACCTTATAGACAATTATTATAATAACAAACATAAAAATATACATTGGATATATAGTGAATATAGTATGTAGGCAGAGGCAAATAGTATTCCAGTAACTGAAAACACTGACTTTACTAAAGAAATGCTAAATAGATATTCTTACTGTTACCAGTAGGCAAAAGAGGTCACATGGTCATCCAAATCCAAAGACTCAGATGCAAAATACTGCAAAAAACTTGTAATGAGAAACATACTACATACATCCATTCAATAATTATAAACGTACGGGAAGATAAAGATAATCTTGTTCAGCTTATGATCACAGATACAATTTGAAAATACTGTGGAGAAAATAAGCACAGGCATATGAATGGGGGTGTGCCAGGGAGAAATCTTTATTCTTTTCATGGTGGTAATATCCTTGCAATCCCAGTATCACCATCTTCTCAGTGTATTATTCAGAAATGCTATTGGCATAGCCCTGGGTATATAACAAGTCTGGTTGCCTTCAGATCCAGTGCATCAAGCAAAGAAGAAATGGTTGAAACTACCATAACCATAGGATTTACGAATGTTTACTGCCCACGAGAAAGGAAGAAAGGACAATTTTTAAAAACAGAGCTATTGCTGGAAGCACCATTGTTCACAGGGGAGGACAGATAAGTTACATAGAGGCAATAAAAGCCATTTATTAGTTTACCATAATGTGCACCTTCCATTCGTACTAAATTTAAAAAACAAAAAAAAAATCACTGGATTTTAAAATGCTCATCAAAAATTAGAAAAGGAGTCCTGTGGTTTTTTTCACAGAGATGAAACACTGTTGTGTTTGCTAGTTTTTAAACACGAAGAGCATTTAATGATATTTTCCATTACAACACTGTAACTGCTTGTGCTAATATTATACAACAATATGACAACAATGACAAACTTCAACAATGCAACTGCACAGAGGTATCATCTAAGACAGGGCTACAGGACATCCTCGGTGGTAAGTCCTGGAATGATTTCTCAAATCACTATGTCTGAGGACATTGCTCTAGATGCCTCCTAATACTGTCAGCATTTAGCTTCCCTATTTTAACTGCATTTTCTTACTGTGCATGAGCAGCATGAAGACTTACTGAATTTAATACTTGGAGTGCTGCGCTCCTGGAATGATCCCCTTGTTCATCTGGCCTCTGAAGTACAAAGAATCAAAGAAGCTCCAGACACTATCCTCTGGAAGGCTGTAGAGATTGAAGAACAAAACAAAAGGCTTCTAGAAGGAATGGAGAAAATAGTTGGTCGGGTAAGTATGAGGTCCTTAACATCCTTCCAACCTGTTGCTATAAGGAAGACACATACAGTGACAGGTGCTCCCTACCTGGAATAGGAAAGGAAACAGCAAATGGGAAGGGAAAAAAAGGAGGCAAGATAGCTGAATCCAAGAACTTTTGAGCTTTCTTCTTTCAGCGTTCTTTTCTTCTCCTATCTTGCAATTTCTAAAGAGACAATGTGATGTGGCTGGTATAGTGTAATCCAGCGTACTCCCAGTCCTGCTTCAAGGGAAGCTATAATCATCAGGACTGGTAATCATCATTCTGTCTTTGAATATTTTGAATTTGCAATCCTGATTTTTTAAGGATGTGTCTGTGATTTTTCACATGCACATATTTATATGTATTTTTTAGCATATTTATATACATCTGTATACATATAGGTATTGCATATAGTTTTCACAAACAGACACTGTGTTTAAAACTGTTCTGGAAGTCTGGGCTATTGCAAAGATGTGGCATAGTGCAAAGTAAGCATGTTCCATTTTTCGCACCATAGTGGTTTCTCCGAACTCCTGCTCTGACTTGGTTCCCCCTACACTTGTAAGATTAGCCAGGGAGGCTGCCATCTGACAAAACCCATACTCAAATACCCCTTGTTATCAATAATTGATTGAAAGTTTTCCTGAATAAAATCAGCTCTAACTTGTTTATTTTTAAAGGGGCCTCTGTTAGTCCCTGAATATATCATTCTGTCAGTGAGCTAAGATGTTAACAAGAGGTTCTGACTTTACTGGCTTTTGCTTAGGCTCTGAACAGTTGAACAGCATTAAGAGAGTCACCATTACTGTATCCACCACTTTCCAGGAGTGCACTCATGGTCACTCTCTCTTCCAGTTAGGTGTCTCTTTACTCAGAAACCTTAGCCCATCCAGGCCACAAATGGATTTATCAGCACAATCAAATACATCTCTACCCCATACCCACATGTAAAAAGGGTGCAGGAAAGGTAGGAGTAGGAGATAGGTGCTGCTACACTTACCCTGTCACCACTTTCTCATTCACATTATTTACCAAAGGAGGTTGAAGACAAGACTGGCAATTGCATTAGTGTCAAACCACAATTTTGAGTGACAGTAGGTTGGTTTTTTTGCCTGTTGCTTAAACTAAGTGCTAGAGGCTCCACAGATCCTCTGCTGTGTGCTTTTACAAAGTACAACTGGTAGGTAATAAAGAAGATGCACAAGCCCCATTAGGCACATATTTCCATGATATGAGAAAATTAATGACTGTCTCTTTCAGAAAAAGAGACCTAAACAAACCTTTACCTCAGATACTAACTCACTACATGAGTTCCTACACATAGCTTTCTAATGTGTCACTATCACTCAGCATTTTTTATTTTTTTAATGGAATCTGAGTTGAGAGATTTGTCTGGTAACATGTTCTTGAAGCCGTCTGTATCAGAGATATCACCTAAGAGATGGGCGGAGACAAAGCTGGGGATATACACAAAAAAGTTCTAGGACAAGTGCTGACAAAGACTTCAAGGTGGAGGGAACCAAAAAGAGTTGTCACTGATGAGTCCGTGCATGAAGAAAGGTTTGATTTCTCTGCAGTCAGATTCTGTTGGACATTGGTTATCACACTAGTCCTCTTAAAACACTACTGACACAGTTAAGTTTTTTACATATTTTACAGAAATAAACTGAAAAATCTAAAAAATTCATTCAAAAAATACATGAAGATATAGAACATTATACAGAATAGTGGGAACCATAACAGGAAACACTTCAGAAGCCATACACTAGCAACTAGCATTCCTCAAGGCCAGTACTTTACACGGTCTGTTCCCCATCCAGTCAGATTCACTATCATTTACTACAGTAGCATTTTGTGTCTTTAGGTTAACACTGGTGAGATCGGAAACGAAATTTACTCCCAGTGGGAAGGCCTTCCATCCCTACAACTTGCTGATGAGGACTCCAGACTCTTTGCCTTTTACAACCTGCTGCATTGCCTCCGCCGAGATTCCCACAAAATTGACAACTATCTCAAGCTTCTGAAGTGCCGCCTCATCCATGATAGCAACTGTTAAGTACCCCCAGGCCCAATCACTTCCTGAAACCCTTCATCATGGTGTTCTTGTTGCTTTGCCACTTTTCATTGCAAACTTTATGAGAAGTCGTGCTGTACAGCATCAGTATCATCAGTAACTTTCAGGCATGTTTGTGTGAAGTCTGGCTGCAACTATTAGCACCATTTATCTTGGTGTTTTAAAATGCTATAAGTTACTTGTATGACAAGAATACACTTTTCTGTCTCGATCTCCTCACCTAGTAGCTTTTCAGTGATAACCAAATCATGCAGATACAAATAAAAATGTTATTAAATCCAAAAGCGCATAACACTGAGTGGTATCAGTGAATGAAAAATAGCTGGTATGGTTTATACCTTTAGCAGTAGCTTCTCTTTTTGGATCTCAGTCTCCAGTGGCTGATGATAGAATATCTTACTTCCCTCACTCCTTACCCCAGCTCCAAAAAAGAAGAAAGGAAAAAAAAAAAAAAAAAGGAGGGACATCAAAAAGCAGATTAATCAGCTAGTACACTAAACTACCCTTAATTAAAAGTATGGCTTGAAATCCAATCTACTTGGATTGATGCTTTTACTCTGTACAAAAACTGAGTAGGGGAGAGAAAGGTGAGAAATCCATCCTGGCTAACATACCCATCAATTCCCCTTGCAGTTCATGGAGAGAGAAGGGACAGACAGAATTTTAAGGACAGATATCCAGGTATATCTACTTCTCTACTATTTGGAGAAGAGGCATTTCCAAAGAAAGTTTTGTTACATTTGAGGTGACTACGTGAGGGCAAAGGAATCAGTAGTTTCAGTAAGTCCTAATAGGAAATGTTAGGCATCCATACCATATCCACCTAACCCTTCGCATTCCTCACAAGTGAGGTGGCAGTTGCAGTTGCACAGAAAACTTTCAAGCTATAAAAAGGCAGTAGCTGAGCAAAGGTGGCTGCTGTCCTAAACCTGAAGGGTCTGCATTCACTTTGTTTAGTCACACTCAAAGTTTTTAGGGCACTCATTTCAGATCACTACAGTTAGACATCGGAAAATTGGAGAGACCAAAACAACTGTCTGCTTTTGAAAACAATCTGGCTTACAGTCAGACAGCAAGTAAGAAGCCAGAGAACAGCCATTACAGAATCACTGAATGATATGGGGTTGGAAGGGACCTCTGGAGATCATCTGGTCCAACCCCCCTGCCAAAGCAGGTCCACCCAGAGCAGGTTGCACAGGAATGTGTCCAGGCAGGTTTTGAATGTCTCCAGAGATGGAGACTCCACCACCTCTCTGGGCAGCCTGTTCCAGGGCTCTGCCACCCTCAAAGTGAAGAAGTTCCTCCTAATGTTTAGGTGGAACCTCTTATGTTCAAGTTTGTGCCCAATGACCACATCTATATACTGCCTGTGTAAGCCATAAACAAACTCAGCCCTGGCTTCATTGCACAGCTTCAGCAAAGAGAGATAAAATTCTAGTCAGCTCCTCGTGGGTTTGGCTTCCCATTAGACAAGCCAACTCCATTGCTCCAGAGTCAAGTGAGCTTGCAGAAAGAGTGAAACACCTGACAAGATGGGTTTGAGGCCTTACGACTCTCATTACCATAACAGAATAAGCACAGCCATGATAGGTATTTACGTAAGAGATTAGATGGTACCAGTTGCTAAAAAGGTCTCATTTTAGCCATCTCTGTATGGATGTAATGATACTTGCATTTCTAATTATGTGTAAATATTATATATATATAATGGCCTTTTAATCTCTTCATGTTTTCAATTATTGATTGCCTCAGGCTTTATCTGGATAAGTATATAATAAGCCCATTTTTAATATATATAAAACCACCCGTACAGCAAAAAAATTCCTTGTTGAACAGTCATAACTGACATCTTCCATAAGCCCTGAAATGAACAAAACTTGAGGCATATGCAACAGTGGTTTAAAAACACACAGCTGCACACCACCACAGTCAAGGAAGAAAATGGGTAAAATTTGCCAGGCAATATGCAAGTGCACAGACTAGAATTTAATCTGATCTTAATATTCTATTTTCTGTTATAATGCCAATGGGGACAAAAAAGCATTTTAAAGGCAAAAATGAAAAAAATATCCTTTGTAATTATCACAAGTGCTTAGAATTACAGTGTGAGTTCTTATTCAAAAGAAAACATGAATAATGGCACTACTTTGTATTGAGCTAGAAAAAAGATTATGTCTCGCTGAGTAAACTCCTACCTCAGAATCTCTTTAGAATTCAAAAGCAACTTGATTAATAGAGCAGACATTCATAATTTTACACTTACATGACTAGATCTAAAACAATGACTTTCATTAACTGTTTAAAAATTACAGTGCTAAAACAATTGTTTAAAACTTGCATGCACTGGCTTTATTATAGTCTGTTTTAGTACAATTATGAGTTTTTAATTTCATAAAGAAAGACAGAAGAGAATGACAAAAAATATTCTAAACAACTGAAAAGCTATCTGGTTTGCAGCTGTTTAGCTAAAGGGGTACTTAAAAGTGATTTGGTTAATATTCTGAGTCATCACAGCTGTCACAGAGACTCAAAGACTTGGAAGCCCATGAGCATGTTCAAAGCTACACCTTCATCGGCAAGTGCCCTGGCATGGACAATGCCTTCAGGCTCCAAACGTTAGAGCCACAATGCAGGCCAATTGGCAACTCTCTTTCTCCTAGTTGCTAGGAAGAACAATACATTCTTATTTCACTATTATTTTGGTAATTAGTGCACGTTCGTAAAACCTGAGCAACTATTGTCTTTCGTCCAATAAAAATAGTTACATAGCCAATAGCCAATCATACAAAACTGAATTTAGAACAAGCATGCTCTTTCTCAATGAAAGAAACTGATATCAGTAAGACGTTTTTTCCAAGTTTGTTAACTTCTGACTGCTTCAGGTTTCCAGCATTCAAAATGGCTAGTTTTCTAATTATTCAGTACCCAAATTGGCCATATTTAAAACTCTGCCGGTTTCTCCACTTCTGTTCATTTAAGATTGTTTAATGATAGGAAGGGAAAGGCAAGGTCCACATGGCTGAAATATAGGCTCAATTCCATTCCCTTTGAAATTGATATTCAAGCTTCCATAGATGGCACTAAACTTCAGATAAGATTTTGTGACACCAAATCTAAATAGGATGAAGATCAAACCAATTCATCACTGAGAGCATTTATCACTGAACACAACAGAGCAACAGAGATATACAAAATAAAGATCTAACGTGCTATTTGTGACTTGTATCTAGACTCTAGATCCAACCACTGGAGCAAACAGGAATAATTTTGAGGAGGTTTTTAAAGCCAATGAGGGAAGATTTTATTGACCATATATGTCATTTGGAATCAGCTGCTTAAACTAGTAATGTGATAATCTTTTCATCATGCTTTTTTTTTAAGATCCTACAAAAAGCCTCCAATAGTTTAACTTCTAGCAGAAAAAAAAACCCAAAACTGTAACATGGCAACTCATCTGTACAATACAGTTTACCTTCACAATATTATTTCAAAGGCAATCCACAATTCTAACAAGGGATACGTGTAGAAAACGCGTATATCTTCCAAATTTAATTTCTGAACAACAGAAATTTTCTGAGGGCTACATTTTAAACTGAGTCTGTGTATTATAAATGAAATTTACACAAACAACAGATTATGTCAGAGATGTAAACTCAGTAATCATACTTATGTATATATCTATATACTACAGAAATCAAATACTACAATCATACGTGGAAATAACATCACAGCCATACACGTTCCCACTGAAATTACTGGGTTTACTGATCTGTAAATCTATTTACATTTATGACTATTTCTGTCTCAAGCTCTTAACGACTTGTGCCTGCAAATTCCTTTGGTAAATCTTGAAGACTGAAGCTGAGCCTCAATGTTGAATTCCACTGAAATTTAGCATAAACCTATGGATAGTCAATGTTAAGTGTTAAAAAGAGATTTAAAACTAGTTTTAAAACATAATGATACCTTTTTGAAGCTCCTTATGCTTGTATTCATTTTAGGAATGAAGCTAAATTCAAATAAACAGCAGTCCTGGAAAACAGTAGCAATGTCAGCCACAGTTTTTAAACTTTTTTTCCCCAAACAACTCAATGACTATCAGATAATGTTTCAACAATATCTATTATCATTGGGATTTGAAGGCTATATTTAGATATATCCCCCTAAAATTGAACATTTAAAAACCGTACATTTTCTTATAGTGATTTTTCATTTCCTTTCATGTATTCAGCTATGAGGAGGAAATGAAAACAGATGAGTAATGATGCACAATGTCCTCTGACATATATCTTTTTTCCATACAGGTGAAAGCAGTGCAAACTGTCCTTATCTTTGGTGAAAAAAAGGTTCAGGGACTTCTCCCATTTTCTTTGGTTTTTTTTGTGTTGTTGTTGGTTTTTTTTTAAGGTCCCACAGACAGATTCTGTGGAACACAAGGAAAATGCAATGCTATTTTGAAGGAAAATACAGAGCCCACCTTTCAATCTGTAATTTTATTGTGCACTGAGGGGAAAAAACAAATCCTGTTGCTTACTTTGTCACTAATTGTCTTTCTTACCACCATGTTCTTGCAATCATTCAAGAAGCTCTAGAATCTCATGCTATCATTCCATATTTGGGGAAGAATAAGTTGTCATGGCATACTGTCTTCTAATTCATGGGTCCAAAAGAGAATTGAAGGGTATAATCACATTTTGTTGCTTTCCTCATGAAGGAATTCTTAAGTTCTTTCACTGAGTGGTACATTTTATATCAGCATTGGCTAGGCCACATGGTCTTATTTTTCTTCCTCAGAGCACAGTGCAAGTGGTAAGAAACTAAGTGAAAGGAGGTTATAGAAAGGTTTTCAGGGTCACAGAAACACTTGGTCTCTCACTCAAGAACTACTAATGTATAAACAGAATAGATGAATGTTCATGTCTTGTTTACTATTGACACTGAGCCTCACTAAAACTTCTAAGGACATGTCTTGGACTGGGAATTCCTATATTTCACAACCATTTAAAAATTATGGCATAGACACTAGTCAAAATTTGTTAAAGAACACTTTTACAACACTTCTTTAGATTTTATCCAGTCTCCTACCAGAAAGCGCTTTGCCAAGCATGAAAATCAATGGTATTTACCAACACTATTTAATAGTAGTAGTCCCTCAAAAATTCCCTTTTCCTGTCAAACATCACCACGTTAATTATGGGAACACTTTTCTCTTTTTAATAAATGATAGGGTTCATTACACTGAAGAATACCAATCACTTATTAATTTACATTAGCAACAGTGTGAGTCATCAAAAATACTAAGAGCACTCACTCTAGCATATCAAAGCAACTATAAACCTCATATTGTTTGTATCATATATCACATGTTGCAAGGGAGTTTGCAGAATAGAAAATACATAACATGCACGTGCACTCAATGAATAGGAATTAGCTTGTGCACTAAATGACTAACTCTAAAAATATTTTCATTTACTGATGGAGTGGTCTTTTTCCACTGTGAATCAGACTACCTCCTTCAGCTTTCAGCGTCAAATAATTCAGAAGTTAATAAAGAATATTATATTTTTTACAGCATTATCAGAATTACTAGTCCCACAGTCATCAGCCAAATCACCGTGACTGTACACTAACACAGAATTAAAAAAAAAAAAAGAGTCCCTTCCCAGCAACGTTCTGCTCCGTTTGCTTATAATTTAAACAAGTTGGAATCAAAAGTATACAAAGCGTGGTATATAACATAGCTTGTCTCTCTCTTGTTCTTTTCACTCTATTGCTAAGGTAAAAACAATTCCTGAAATATATAAATATTATTGTGCTTACCTTTACTGACTTCATGTTTGAAAGCACTGTGCATGTTTTGCAGGATTAGGCCAGCAATCATACATGACAATAGGCCCTTTCATTAACCAGATGATTGAAATAACAATAATCTTCCCCAGGAGCCATTATTGGGAGATTTCCAGCCTGATTTCATGGATAAAAATAGTTCATATAGCTCAAAAAAGTTTCCAAGTCTTTTGATGATTATCCAAGCCTAACTAAAGCCTCAGAACCTTTTGGATGTTCCAACATCCTGGACCTACAGCACATGTACTATAACTTAATATGACAAAAGCTACTTGAATCAATTTGGTTTCCACGGTTCCTTCATGAGACCCATGCAACAGAGACCGCAGGTCCTCGTGTCAAAGCTAATGCAAAAGGCAGCTCAGCAATTCTTTAAAACGGCTTTTGTGTTATTTGCAAGGAATCTGTTCCTCTGTGTCCCTGTTGCATCAAAGTGAGAAAATAAAAAGATTCTGTTCTTTATCATCTTGTACTAGAAAATTCTTCATCATATTAGAAAATTCTCTCATGGTCTCTCAAGGGCCATGTGAAGGGAGAAAACCTAACACACGGCCCAAGTTTATTGAGAGATTAGCTTTTGATTGATGGCCCCATGAAAAATGTAAAGCAAAAGCATCTGAAATAGTTTGCAAGAAGTTTAGGATACCCATTTATTTTTACTTTCACTTGAGATTTCATCTAAGTGAAAGCAAGGCTTAGGTGAATATAAGACATAAAGAGACTCATGAAAAAACAAATCTTGAAGTTTTTAATACAGTGGTAGATAGCAGCATTGTTCTGCAAAAGATGCTTTCTGTCCCCTAGACAACCCTCTTTGTGCATGTCATAACTCACAGAAAAAGGTTCACTACTGCCCTGAGAAGGAAAAAATACCTTTGTAAGTAATTTATACCATGCGCTTCACCTTAGTATAAAAGCATGACATACCTGGAATAGTCTCTTTATCAAAGGGATTATGAATTCTGTCTTGACCTAAATTAAGGGTAATATTATATATCTATTGTCATGGCATAAACCTGACTGGGGACAAACCAGCAGAATGAAGCTGTAGAATGACAGTGCTATGGTCTTGAACATGCACAACACATTTTAGAGACATGGTCAAAAAACACCACATGCTCTCTTCCAAAGTATGCACTGAATCATAGGATGGTTTGGAGAAGGGACCTTTAGAGATCATCTGGTCCAATCACACTGCTGTGAGCTGGGACATCATTCACTAGATTGAATAGGTTGTTTAAAGCCTTGTCCAACCTGACCTTGAAGGCTTGTGATGATGGGGAATCCACAGCTTCTCTGGGAAAACTGTTCCAGTATCTCACGACACTCACTCTATAAAATTTCTTCCTTTTATCCAATCTAAATCTACCCTCTTTCAGTTTAAAACTGCTGTCCCTTGTCACTACAAGGCAAGACTCTCTCTTTATACACTGAAAGGCCACAATAAGGTCTCCCTGGGTACTTCTCCAGGCTGAGGAACCCTTCATAGCAGAGGTGTTCCAGCCCTCTGATCATTTTTCTGGCCCTTCTCTGGATCCACTCCAACAGGTCCAAGTCTTTCATGTACTGAGTACACCAGAATCGGACACTGTACTCCAGGTAGCATGTCACAAGAGCAGAGTAGATGGGGAAAATCACCTCCCTTGACCTGCTGCCTATGCCTCTTTTGATGCAGCCCAGGACACAGTCAGCTATGGTGCTTGTGCAAAGTGTGCTTGGCTTTCTGGGCTACCAGCACACATTGACAATTTTTAACCACCAGTATCCCCAAACACTTCTCCGCAGGGTTGTCTTCAATCCATTCATCCCCTAGGCTGGATTGATGCTGGGCATTGCCCTGACTCAGGTGCAGGACCTTGCACTTGGCCTTATTGAACCTCATGAGGTTTGCATGTGCCCACTCCTCCAGCCTGTCAAGGTGCCTCTGGATGGTATCTCTTCCCTCCAGCCACTCAGAAGATGAAAAATGTTTTTTTATGTTTCACAGATGAAAGATGGTTTTGATTGAGTTCTAACCTTAAAACCAATGATCAAGACTTCTTTTATATATATTTAATTGTGGTCAGGGCACACTGTATTTAGACTTAGTCTTCAACGTAATAGATGTATATAATAGAAAGAAGCAGCATTTATAAGGTTGTTTTGAAAGCAGAAACTTATTTTATATTAATCCATATCCATGATCAGTATGCTAAGACTTTTTTGTTGGTGGTGTTTTTTTTGTGAAATACAAGAGTATATCACAGTTGAACATATTAAGGCATAAGGATAATATAATAAATATGCACATCTTTCCTAGAGCTAGGTAGAAACAGGTATAGTCTCAAAATTATCATTAAGTTAGAAACATCTTAAGAAATGTTTTTTCACATTTCCCATCTCCTTACAGTTAAAAAAAACCCAAACAAACATGCAATGAACATGTAGTAGGAAAGCTGACATTTAGCAAAGAAAATTCTCTTTCATTTGTCTTCAACTTTTCCTTCCCCACAAATAAAAAAACATTCTAAATCAAACCAACTAAATGGTGCTTCAGGATTTCTCCCCATGTATTGACTGAAACCAATTCTGGATTCACAATTTACAGAAAAAAACCTGAATTTTTCAGTGAAAAGGCCATTTTAGTAGATAAGAAGTAGATAAGATGTAATTTCACCATACTCACTCTCATGAGAAAATACTTCTTGAGGAGGGATCTCCATCAACCCTCCATTTTAACAACAGTTCAAGAAAAACTTCTTGGTGGAAAAAAGGACCAAAAAAACAGTAAGTATGACAAAGTGCTATGCAAAAGATTTTGAGAAATGCGATGTTGTACGAAGTACATCAATACACAGATCAAGATGAAAACATAAATATCAACTGAACAAGTAGCTTGATGAATGTAAGAGAATTCTTTGAGATGTTTTTTGAAAAATGATCTTTTTTTTTTATTTCAGAGATAGCCACAAGTCAGTTAAGTAACACAGATTTTCAAGGAACATGTAACAGACATCTGATCCCATAAAACCATGAGTAAAACAAAAAGACACTGTCCTAACCTTGTCCCTGTGACCAGCACCTAAAAAGCAGAAATACATAAGGGTTAAACCAAAGGGAACTGGAAACTTTTTTTTATCCCCTCTCTACATAAGCTCATGCCCTTAAGAAATTAGGAAATACCTCCTTATTCACAATTAGTTATCAGCAATTGTAAGTTATCAAGATTTCTCCAGCGAGTCTCCTCAGACAGGTTGTTTCTTTCAAGGGAAAACCAATTTCAATGCCATACTAAACATGCCCTTTCCACCCCAATGGGCATTTTTAAAGAGCTTCCCTTTTTATCGTCATCAAATTTACAGACTTTGAAATAATGATGGAATTGAACCCAAACTATGAATTACTTCTTTAAGCAGGTGCTACAAGGTAGGGTGCTGAAAAATGGTAACAATGATGGATGAAGCCACTTGTACTACGCCTCTACGGCCAGAAGCAAAAGCAGCTCTGTAGCTTTCTGCCAGCACTGGCCATTGTTCACTGAAGAGCACAACGCTCAGCACGGCCTGTCAGGGCACATGGCGCCTAATCTGTGCGGTGCTTTCTCCCTCCAATATGCCTCAGCCACCCTTGACACCCTAAATTTCGGGACCACGGCTGTGTAGGCCTGGGCAAGCCAGCCACAGGGAGGGGGACCAAGGCGAAATGCTGGGAGATAAGGCTGACATGATGAGGGCAGGCCGGGGCAGTCCGCAGCAGCCCCACAGCCTGCTGGGGGTTGCTAGGCAACCGGGGCCTACCACTGCCCCCAGGGCCTTCAGTGCAGGCTGAGGGGTTCCGGGGAACTGGGGCAGGGAAAGGGTTTCTGATCACCCAGAAGAGAGCCAGGCACATATATATATATATATATATACACATTATTGTAAATAAGGAAGGGGCAGAAACAACCAGAGTGTCACTCCGCTTTCTAATTCAGAACATTCAGCGAGTAGTAGGTTTTTTGGTGTGGGTTTTGTGGTGTTTTTTTTTAATGTAACTGACAAAATCTGGCAACAATGCACAGTGTAAAAAGTGACATTTTGACTCGAAGGGAGGAATTATTTGCAATTTGTTTTGAACAGAAGCTTAGTTCGTGTCAGATGTGAACCTCCAGACAATCATTAGTTTAAACTGCCTGCTATGTGTTTAAAAATTTCAGTCAATTTAGAACTGATCTGAATTGCAAATGGGATGGTAATAAGCCATTAGGGAACAACATATCTCTCTTTCACACTTGCAACCCTCCGCTTTAAGGGGCCTTGACTGCAGTGAAATATGAAAATACCATTTTAGTAATGTCCATTGCTGACAAACATAGAAATGTGGGAGGTACAGACTTGGAAAGAGGCACTCGGACGAGAAGACCGAGATTCGCCACAGGAGCAGAGAAACGGGTGTAGCCCCGACTTTGAACAAGAGGCAGCAGTCGTTTTTCCACAGAATAAATAGCCTGACTTGCTGATGGAACAGTAAAACACAGGCCTGGCATCTGACTAGTGCCTGGTTATTTTGATTTCTGAAGATCTGAGGTGTTTCTCATCTTCTGTGAAACCATTTTGGTAAATGAGTGTAGGCTTTGCAGCACCTAAGGTTTTCTGCACAGTTACGCGTCTTTCCTCAAAATTAGGTGTCTAACAACCTTCCATGCTCAAAGGAATGAGAAGATACAATTTTTTGCATTCTTGAGCTTTCAGATCAAGACAGCTCTCAGCAATACACAGATCCATGGACTAAGACGACATCTGCATAACTAAAACAGATTCATTATCTTTTAGATGACAGCATTAAGCATCATAGGTGCTATTCCAAATATCTTTTTTCACTGAATATTATAAGTCACCTATGGATGTTTTATAGGTGTTTCATAGGTGGAAAGACTTTCTTCTACAGCCCTATATAGCCACTCTTGGGTGGCTGTCACTGTTTTTTTATATTGCCTCACAAAATTATTTACTTTCAAAAATTCATCTATTTCATGGTTTCTTGAGTCTGCAGCTGAGGCTGACTCTCCCCATACCAGCTGATAAGCAACTTAATCTCTACGTTCAAACAGATTCCCATGCAGCTGTGATGAAGGGAGAAATGCGGATTTCTGACCTGCATCTGTAGAAGCTGAACACTAGTACCTTAGTACCAATCAGTGCATCAGTGCAGTTCCACACCACTGAATATTCTTGCAGCCCTAGAGCTGAATAGTTTCCTAATGGGATTTTGGGACCCATTTCCCATTGAAGTTATATGACTAAATATAGCTCCTGGAGATTTCATTTCTACAGAACCTCTTTCTTGAGGGAGAACTAGCCCAGAGACACCAGACTGTAGAGGCTCTGCAGAGTCTTACCTCACAGGAGGTCCAGCTGACCCAGATGCTGCTGTGTTAGCACACATGCTGAACTGGATTTCTGCAGAACACCCCTTCGTTCATAGGAGAGCATTAAAGTGGATATTCCATTAATTCTTTCATGGCACATCCACTCAATCCCCTCTGCTTTTCAGAGATAACCCTTATAATTGCTAACTGCAGGTGAATTTCAATATTACACCACATCTCAGCTTTCCTACAAGGTTCATGTCAGCTTCTGGCCAGCTGGCAATATGCTAGAAAGGGGATTGCTTGCAGAGTACTTTTATTGAACTGCCATGCAGCAGAAGGAAAGGGGCATGGTCAAATAGGTCAAATTTAGACTGTTGAGCCAGAGACTTTGCATAAGAAGGGGGGAGCAAAGCAAGGAAAATGCAACACAAGTAAAACTGTGGGAGCAGATGAGTAGTACAAGAGCTTGATTAACCAGCTTCCCACCCAGGACTGAAAAAGGCCTCCCAGTCCGAGCCCCTCTGCCTCAAACTGTACCTGCTAGCGCACATCTAAACCAATCTCATCATGGGCTTATTCTATTGACACAGTCTTCTAAGTCTCGATGCATATATACACACATATACACACATATGCATAACTTACTCCACTTTGATGCTTGAAAGAGATTCTATTGCATGAATATTAAAAATGAAAGGATAAAATATTTTCAATATTCAAAATTTCATGTAAAAAAGGCTGTAGCAAGGGAAGGGAAGGCCTGAGGTTTTGGTTTGGATTACTTCTTCAAGGACAGGTACAGCTAAAACTATTTGAGCACGCAAACTTTACAGACAATTCTGCACCAGCAAAAGTAAAGATTTCCAAACTCTTTATTTCCTGGGAACACAGCAGACTATTCATCTCCCTCAAAGCTGCATAAAATAAATTAATCCTTTCCAATTATCCATGCAAGGTATATTTGGGGTAACAATTCCCTACTTTCATATGTACACGTGTGGATCTTCCACTCATTTTAGTGAGATAAAAGATGATTCCAAATTGGATCTTTGAAAAGGTCTGACATTAAGTATTTATTATTATAGTAAAGATTAAGAGTGGTCCTACTGAACTGTAATACTTAAAGACTTACTTCTTTCAGGAGTGATATTATGGCACAGAACAATTAAGATATTCCCAGAAGTATATCTTTCAAGCAAAAAATTACCTGTGATAAATACACAATTAAAGATGGTATTATATGTTAATGCAGATGCAAATGGAGTAGTCAAATACTTTCAAATCTAAACTCCAGGTACTAACAATTTCCCCAGCAAATGCAAAGTAATAATAATAAAAAAAGAAAGAATATTCAAGCTTTTCTATCACTGCCTTGGGTTTAAGCATGACAGTGCACAGAATAAGTTACTCAGAAAGTAGCAAAATATTGTAAGGGGGAAAATATAGAAATCCTTTGCTCTTTTCTCCTTTTTAGTGACTTCAAGCAGTTCTGTATTTCTGTGTCCTTAAATGAGGTATTCAAATTCATTCCATCAACTACTCTGGCAAAGTGTGTATGATGCCAAAGTGCATGCTCTAAACATATTTTATTTTCCACACACAAATTGTTTGTCATAAATGGATTCTTGCATGTACAAATTGCACATGCTAGATATATAGTTTAAGAATATATAGGGAAATTGCTGAGATTTACATTTCTGTTCCATTTACATTTGAAAACTTACTTCCATGTAGAAGGTTCTTATCCTTATTTGACATGTGGCACAGGCCAAAGATCTGCAGTTGTATTTACTGAAAGGAAACCAACACAAACAGTGAAAGGGAAAGATATGAGCAACTTGGGAAATGTGATTTCTTGGACTTTTAAGCATGTGTATGTGTGATAGTCGTATACTTTTTGTGTCAGATATTTGGCTATCTAAATATTACTTTTCACATGACATAGTCCTGAGAGCATGTAGTATAAATTATCATATATCAGTTATGAAAAGATAGTCATGTGAATGGAATCTGAAAGACAAACAATCATCTCTCAGCTGCAACTGGACATAATCCAAACACAAAGTAATATTTTGGTTTGGTTAAAAAAGAATGCTACAGGAATCAAAGGCTCAGACCTATATTCCTTCCTTGTGTGGATACTCCTGTTGACTTCAGTGGTATGGCTAACAATATGGTTCAAACAATTAAGATTATGTTTTAATCCCCAAAGAATACCAACATAGCTACATGATATTCATGTGTATAAAAAATACGGAAGATAATATTATTGGCAGTAACACTGACCTGACTTACTTGAAAACAGAAATGAGGGAAGTTTTGTTCATTGCATCCTCAATTGCTAATAGATATTGAAGAGATTTCCTATCCAGCCGTTCTAGTAATATCTAAGTAGTTTAATAAATGCTCCTAGAAGTGTCTTTGATTGAAAATACTGATATGCGCTTGTTTCAATAGGAGAGTTTCATGGCCTTTCCCAAATAGAGGACTTGAAAAGCACTACACACTGAGATTCATTCAAATTTTTCCAGAGAGCAGTAAATTCTTACCACAGTATCCTCAGAGAGAAGTTTTGGAGCCAAAGTCCTACCTCTTACAAGGTTGCTGATTTTGGAGTAGCCAACTGAAGTCCATCCAAGCTGCTTCCTGGTGGACTGTTTCTGTATCCATGCTGTGCCTCTTGTGATATATAGAACCTGCTGCCCTTTCCATAAAGTTGGAGTTGAATGTGGTATTGCATACAAGAGGTGATATAGAAACACAGCTTTGCACAAAGCCCGATATCATATGGTTTCCACAAAAGAAAGATGGAAAAAAATCAAGGCAGCTGCTTCCCAGAACCACCACCCGGATGCAGAAAGGGGGAAACCTCCATGTACATCTACAAAATTTAATCCAGCCCTTCATTTCCCATCTTCCAAAAATGGTTTTTTTTCAGTCAGAGACATGACAGAATGCATGTGGATATGAGGTAACATGTGTCTTAGGGCTAATAACAGAGAGAGGTGAAGGGAACAAGCACAATGTGAAGACAATGCAAAATGCAGCTCATCTCATGCGAACACAAGCCTAGAAGCCCTGTTACTGTGAAGATAAAGAGTCTTGAACAACCCTCCCCCCCCAAAAAAAGTAATTTCCCTGATGAATCTGTATAAAACAGACATATAAAGTGGACAAAAATAATCACAAAATATCTGCTTTTAAAGCTGAGCAGGTCATTCTATGGTAATCTACAGAAAGAAATGACTATGTTCCTGGATTACAGTGTTATCAAATGACTGATCAGAGGCAGAATGCAGTCTGAAGCCATAACATCTTGCTGTATGTCATGGTGGCCACTATTGCCCCTCTGCTTCATTTACTTTGCTGAACTGGTGTGTGGGTGGGACTTGCTTTCAGCTGACATTTATTTTTATTCTATTTCATTAACGCACAATGTTAAACTCCCTTATTCTTGCTAACATGTCTAAGCCTCCATATACAGTCATATATACATAGTTTTTCCCCAGTGCTATGACAAGATTTAAGAAAAATAGGATTGGACACATAGAAGGGGTTTATTTGCATAAGACCAGGTCTCATGCCTTAAAATATGCTTAAGAAGGTATGTAGCTCTTTTACAGTAAAGCACCAAATTATACTGCCAAGAAACAGAAAGATCAGTCCTAACATAGTAGTATTTACATTAGATACTAGGAAGAAATTCTTTACTATGAGGGCGGTGAGACACTGGGACAGGTTGACCAGAGAAGCTGTGAATGCCCCATCCCTGGAGGTGTTCAAGGCCAGGCTGGATGGAGCTTTGAGCAACCTGGTCTGGTGGGAGGTGTCCCTGCCCACGGGAGGGGGGTTGGAACTAGATGGTCTTTAAGGTTCCTTCCAACCTGAACCATTCTATGACTCTATTTACAGTTAATTCTGTTTTTTTTTTATTTCTAATACGTTGATATTTAAACCAAAAAGAAACAAATACTATCACTATTAATATTCCACTTTGCAGTTTAACTTTTTGCTTCATAGTGACTTATTAAAATTTATCTGTTTCATTCTTGGAGAACTTGTACAATAGGAAGAAGAGGACTCGTTATTCAGAGACTGACACCTCTTCCATTTCTTTCCCTTCCTCTCTAAAGAGACAAGCTGCAAGACAGAAATGTAAAATCTCTTATGATATAAAACAAGAGTTTTGCTTTGTTTATAATGCTGAAAGGTGGTGGAAGCTGGGAGTGCTAGGGGTTTTGTGGCTGTTTGTGGGATTTTTAAAAAGTAATTTAGCAAAATACAAACTTTTGCAAATGGTGAAAATGTATTTCCCTACAGCTTGAGAGGCCTAAAGCACAGCTGAGTGCTTCAAAACTGGCCATTCTCTAGCTGGGCTATGCGTGTGGTAAACAGAATATATCTAGGAAACATGGAAATATTACTTTAAATACAAAGGCATCCTTTAAAAACAAGACATCCACTGGAGAGGCAATCTATCTGTCCGTGTAATCTATGTGCCTTATATGACTCTAGAAAATACTATTCCCAGGTATTGAAGCTTGCCTCATCTCTAGTATCCTTATTAGGACAGGATAAGGGCAGTAGCACAAAAGATGACCTATCTTCACGATGCAAGGAAGTAGATGGTGTGATTACAAAGCAGCTGCCTGGTTCAGCTGGAGAGGACTGGTGGGAGAAGTACCAAGAAGGATGGACTTCGGTAAGGCAGAGAACAAGCGGGAAGCCAAGAGTAGAGTGGATCCCTCCTGTTGAAAAGCAGTTCAGAGGTAGTTATGGAGCATGAACTGCCAGAAGAAAAGAAGTTTGTGGGGACAGATAGTGTTCTAAGGGTTAACCTTAAACACAGCTGTGTGCTTTGCTGGCATATAAACCTAACATACTTAATCAAGTGATTTATGCAATGCAGAATACAGAAGCCTAAATGTCTGTCTTCTGGTACTAAGTCCGTTAACATTAGAATTAGATATGTCATCTATACCCAGTATACTTTATTTTACTCATCATTACATATTTATTCCTTTATCAGATTTTTGTTTAAATGAGCTTCACTGAATACAAAAGAACTGAATAATTTGATATGCAATAAATGTGTCCTTGTAGCCTTATTATTTCCTTAAATACAGAAAAGAATATGGTTAGATTAGCTCAAATGACAATTCAGTGTCTTATATTAGGTTCACTAGGTTACAGAGGGAAGCATGCATGCACTGCCAAATGAAAGGGTTCAAAAAAATGACAGAAGGTATAGCTAATTAGTTGACTGGATTATTCAATCTTTGCATAAAGGCATGAGCTCTGCTTTAGAGAAGAAGCAAGCACTGACAGAAGTTAATGCCTTGGAGATTCTTCTTTAAACATTTTAGACTCTTGTCAAAACCATAATTGCATTCATATGAGATATACTGTATTTGGTATAACAGGGGGCTGATCTTTTTTCACCTGGTATTTCAGCTAGTTTTTCAGCTAGAAAAGGGAGCCCAATAAATGGAACAAAATAACAATGGATGACATGCATCAGGAGCAATTGTGTAGGTGCTGTACAAAACACCTTGCAAAAATGTTACTCGTCTCAAAGGCACTTAGAGCATAAGACTAGGACAAAAATGACAAACGCAAAAAGACAGGCAGATGGAAGAACAAAGAAGCAGTGACACAGTTGGTCAGTGTGATAGGCAGCATTCTCAGCACATCCCTAGTCTGACAGCTGTCAAAATTTTAATAAACTTCACAGCAAAAGAGAGTTTTAAGGAGGCAACTAAGGAAAATCTCGTACAAAAAAGTGAGATGAGACAAGCTAAAAATCTAAAATCTGTGAAATGTTTAGCTTTTTTTTTTTTTTTTCTCTGAAAACCTTTACTTCTAAGGGAGCACAAATAAAGAAAATTGTTTGGTTTTCTGATGCCTGGATACCTAGATCCATATCCCAGTGTGACACACTTTCTTATTGTTCACTGATGGTCTCTCTGTATTGTCTTAATGCAATTGAAGAAACCCTTATTTTCACTTCAAATTCCCTCACCTCTTAGAAAATTGACATGCTGTCCCTATAAGAAGAAAGCTCCTTTTGCTCTGAACACATGTTTACCATCTCCAGGCACATCAGACATTTGCAGGGTGTCAGCTGTGAAGGAAACATGAATATGTTCACATGATCAACAGCTGCACTGTGAAAATGCCTGTGGGGATGGGGAAATATTCTAGACCCCTACCCATCAGCTCTACGTGTTGATAAGTGATTAAAAGAATAAGCCTAAGAGTTACCAGGAAACCAAAAGTTATTTAGGGAAGAAAAAAAAACCCCAACCAACAAAACAACCAAGGAACCAATTTTCTATGACGTTCAGAAATGGTGAGATTATATTACTTCAGGATTCTTACAACAAGTATTCCTAAAAGCACCTTTTTTTTTTTTTTCCAAATTAATCTAAGCAGCAAACATCAAAGCTGGACTTTGAAACAGTTCTATTATGACCCAGAATGTTGTCTGAAAACCAGTTGTCCTTCTAGTTGTATACAGAACCATACACAGTTTTTCTAAAGCTTGTGAACACTTTGTGAGGTATTGCTTCACTGACTAAGCCAGAACTAAATGCAACAGATTTTCCAAAACAAGGCTACATCATTTAGCTCTCCACTTTATATCCACAACTCATCAGGGCAATATTTGCAGTCAAGTCATAGTCACTTAAAATGCACTTTAAAATAGTATGTTTGCAAAGACCGATTATAAAGAGACTCATGCAAAACAAAGTTTGATTTACAAATGAAGAAATACTGAAATTAACATTGCTCTTTGTTTCCCTTTAATGTCCACACCCTCTCAACTATTCTGGATGTAAAACTGGATGAAGGACAAACATATTGGGAAGTCAACTATTGATCTAAATCAGTAATACGATGCCCTATAGAATAATAGAAACTCTGGGGGATGGAGACAGGAAATAAATTAAGAGAAGCAGAATTATTCATAATGGAAGCTACTCTTGTCTCCCTAGGATTCAGCATCTTAGATTTATGTTTGCCTCCTCTCACTGGTCTGCCTCATTTCTATTGTTTTGTTTCTGCTATTACCCAGCAGGGTCTTGCAAAAGGGTGTAATTTGTACGCACTTTTAAAAAATATTGTATTAGTGACAGCTCTATTTCAAGTAATCCAGGTTGAAGTTCTGCAAATGACTTCTAAGTTAAAAAAAAAAACAAACAAAGAGAAAACCTTTATATAACCTTTGGTAAGCATGGATACGTTTGGTATTAAAGAGTGTCATTCCCCATTGCACACCTAGGCTGCACAAGAACAGGATTTGTAGCTGCTACTCCAAGGATCTATAGGAAGAAAATTGGCTCACCGCATTTGATGATGCTTCTCACTTACAAAAGAGTGGTATCTTGGCATGCTGCAAGTCGTCGTGCTACAACAAGCGCAGACAAACTCTGGCACCTTGTCAGCAATTCCCGACACTGTGTTAGGAAGTGTCACACTGACAAGAGATCTACTCAAGCACACAGGGGGCAGAGTATTTTTCACAAGTCTCAGAGGTAAGAACCACATATTTTCCCTGTAAGGTGAAGAGAGCTGAACATACTATATTAATACTATATTAATAATAGGAGAGATCTTATCACCCCATTCCAGCATTTAAAGGGTGGCTACAAAGATGTAGATTCCATTTTTACGAGGAGTCACATGGAAAAGGAGTAATGGGTACAAGTTACTCTTGGGGAGATTACAACTGGACCCAAGAGGAAAAATTTTCCCAATGAGAACAATCAGCTATTGGAATAATCTCTCCAGGGAAGCGGGGGATTCCTCAATACTGGATACTTTTCAGTTGGACAGGGTGCTGGGCCATCTTGTCGAGACCATGCTTTTGCCAAGAAATGATTATTTATGCCCTCAACTTTACATGCAGGGCTGTTATTAAAAGGAAGATTAAAGGAAGATCTGTCCTAAAGAATTTTCAATCTAAACTGGACACTGGCAACGCAGCTCAAGTATGTATTTGAGCAGACAAATTTGGGCCTTGAGAGGAAAAGGAATGTTTTGCACGGGAACTGAAGTATTGGTTCGCTCTACGGAAGTAGCTGGTCCATCGTCACATTTCTAACAATGACAAGTGGGAGATGTTCAGAAATAGACCACTAGAGATAGGTAACTCTCTTATTCTCAGGTCCTCTGTAGGCAGGAGTTGGTGGACCTTTTGGGGTGGATATGGGATGCAACCATCACACTGAACATTACAGTGGGCCTGTTCTGCGCAAACATGGATATTCTTACTTTAAGACACTTAAAACTTCTGTTTTCCAAAGCCACCAGTTGCAGTGGGTTCCACAACTTGTTATGTGACAATGATTTCTTTTTGTTTGCTTTAAGATCCTTCCTTGGCTGGAAGGATTAGAAAACAAGTCTACTAAAAAAGTGTTTAATTAAAAGGATATAAAAAAGAGCTAAAGATTGGGATAAAAGACAGCAGGAACCGTCTACCTGATAGTAATCAGGAACGGGGAATGAGGTGAGAAAGCAGTATAAATTATTCAAGAGGACAGTCAGAAAGGAATTAGTCTTAATGTTATCAATAGCACAAATTTTTCTATAGGATTCTAATAATACCAGTAAAGTCTTTGCTAAAAAACACCAATTTACCTTCACTGAGATATGCGTAAGAGTGTATTTCATTCTCACATTTTATTACTGGCACATAGCTTCAAGGAATAAGTATACTTATTTGAGTAAAAAGAAAAAAACTAATTTCTAGTAACATTGGAGAAGTTTGGGTTTATCTACAGAAGTTAAGGTGACTGTAGACTTTTGAAAGAATTGCTTAGGTGCATTTCTGCCAACTTTTTTCTACAATATTACCATTTTCATCGTAAAGTCAATCTGCCTCACAAACTCCTGAGTGGAAACTTCACTTTTTCTTCCAAAGAAAAAGAACTTTGACTGAAGAATCATTCTTTAATTTAAAGTCTAAATACTGAATTGAAGCAAAACCCTACTCAAAACTCTTCACAGATCTTATTTGCTTTTTAGAAAGTGACATTACCCTGTACGAGAGGGAAGATGACACAAAAAGGAAGTATATAACACATTGGTGTCAGACTTTGCAAAGAAAGGGGTTGGGGTGAATGGGTGTTGTTGCTGAGCAAACAGTGATGCCCTGTCAGTCTAAGCATCGCTGCTTGTTCTATGTATGGAGATGGTTAAAGGGAAATGAAATTCCGCAGGTCGGGAGAGAATACGGAATATAAAATTTTATACTGTACAGGGATAAGTTCAGAAAAAATAAAATGAATACATTTCATAAATCAAGGCAGATTAAGTTCAACTACAAAAGATTAACCTCAATCTTTGAGAAAAAAGTGCATGGTTTTATGGGATCTGTTGGAAGCACCATTTCCCCCCCCTCATCTTTCTCCCCCCACCTTTTCACAATGAACTCTCCATTTTTATGGAGACCCTGAATGACAGAGTGCGCTTGGAATTTGACCGTAAAATCAAATAATGAACCCTGGCATCTTCAACACTTTAAAATTATTCATTATATTTTCAACTGAGGTTTTAGTTATCTTCATTGTTACAATTCAGTAGCTTTTAATCAGATTTATGTAATCAAATGTTTTCTTTCTGACACAAATTGTGTACCTATCCCAGCCTCATTTAAGCCACATAACATGAATTATATCAAGAAAATCAGGAATAGCTGTTCAAGTTTCCACATACCTAAGACCCAGTTTCTCAAATTCCCACTGCTGTTTATATTGGATGAGTAGAAAAATACATTCTTCTGGACATTCATTTAGATTCTTTGTCAGGGCCATAAGCATTTTCCATAGTTTTCTCCTTTGTATTTCCTTCTGTATCCTTCACTTTATCCCTGTGAATGTTACGTCTGCAAGTGGTTTTTCATCCCTTCTCCCTTGCAGTTCATTATGCTCTGGATTTTATAGCCTCACTGACACCCAAATGGAGGCAATTCTTCTACCCCCACATCTCACATCGAAACCGAATTCTTTTGTGGTCACTGAAGTGTGATGCTGTCTTAGTTGTGCTGATTAGCATTTGTGGCCATGCAATGCCTCACTGAACACAGGGGAGCTTTCTCTAGCAGACAGATTTGTTCCATCCTAAGCTCCTAAACCAACTAACTTCTAATAAATGCAGATAACAATGGATACACATGAACGTGCATGCACATTTATATGAGCCTTTTCAGTTAAATTATTAATTGTAGTAATTTCTGTTACTTCTAAGGGGAATGTTTCACTTCTGAAATTCAGGAAATCTAATTTCCATTTGTACCTTTAAAAGCTCTCTTTTACTGAGCATAAATGATTGAGAACATGCTTTTCAACTTATGAACTTTCATTATGTAATGTCTGGATGACTAACTGGCCCTGGTAGTTTTTGAAAAAAACCGCTTACACGATTCTCCCTAATTAATATGTATGCTCTGACATACATCCTCCAGAGTGTATGGGGAACGGGTAGTGGTCCATTCAAATATAGGACTGAAGGATCATTAAGATTAACAGCTATTCATGAAGTACTGGAAAGAGCAATCACAGAGGATGTGAATTATTATCTGTATCAGTTTGGGGTCAAGAAAAAGGGAGAGACCTCCCATAAACTCAGTTTAGAAGGATAAAAGGGAAAAAGAATCCCTTTGTTTAGCATTATATCAGAGAAAAAAATAAATAGACTTACTGCTGCAAACACAGCCCCTCTACAGACTTGCAGGAAACTATTAGAGATCCTCAAGAGGAAGAAATGGGAGTTTTTTATGACTTACTTTTTTTTTTTTTTTTTAACAATCCTGGGTTTGCTCTTCTTATATTCTCAAGCTTCCCTGAAACCTTACCTATGATAAAAGGGAGAGCTGGGCTGTTGAAGTGGGATGTGTGCTTTTGGGATGTTTGGAGGCGATATCTGTTTCTCCATTTGGAGCCATTGCTCTCACTGTGGCAGTTTTTATTGACCCACTTACAGGGTGTTCTGGGGAAGGAGGAGGAGGAGGGAGGGAGGTGCTTCAGTAAGGACACCAAAGGTGCATGTATGCTAAGATACTCTGAGGAGAATTAGACACTAAAATTAGAGAAAGAAAATACCCTCCAGCCCTTCAAATGCAGTAATGAAAAGAAACCACTTTACCTTCACTCAAATATTTAAAATATTAAAAGTTTGAAAGTTCCCCAAATGGAATCCAATTATTCTCACAACCAGAGGCTAATTTCCTCAACTCTCTGAGCCACTGATGCTCAGCAAATATCTGAGTGGTTTTGCACTCTAAAATCTAGGGCAGCTGACAGCCAACAGATCTACTTTGCTGAGAGGATTTGCTGTTAATTTTGTCCAGCTTCTGTTTTCCAGTGTCAGTCAATGTTTTCCAAGTAAACTCATCCATGAATTCATGTCAAGACTCAACTTAAAGCCCTTAGGCACTGATGGATCTCTTTTTAGTGCTGTAGATGCAGTCCTAACTTAGCCAAAAAGTAGGTATTTTTTAATGCAATAGAGCAACCATTTCTATATTGCTAAATTAATGCAACTATTTGAGCACCTTAAAACGAAGGGGTGTTACTGTCTCCAAGACTTTAGCTTAAATGATCAAAAACTGACAGCAGCAGTGTCATTTGTTAGAAAATGTACATAAACATCTGACCCCAGCATAACAACGCCACACTGAAATTCTCTGTCCCTTATTGCCTCAATGATAATTTAGGCCCCCAAATCAATATATATTCTTTGGAAAGCCAGACAGAGGGTGGGGTGGGGAAGGACGAAAGAGAGGAAGGAAAGTAATTTAGTCTCTGACCCATCAGAGTTTTTCCGCTGCATGCATAGCTTCAAAAACCTGAATAACTCACTGAGGCAGCACAGTGTTAGCTGGCTAAAGCCAGAGTCATCAGGCAATCTTCGGCATCGGGCTGCACACTCACACTATTAATGTGTTGGCCACAAATACCTTGTGTGAGGACGCTTTTATCACAACAGACATGCTTTTCTGTCAAAATAAGCTTGAGATCAAATTAGTACCATGAGCAGCAGTTGGCAGGCAGGTAAAAGCGTATAATGCCAGTCAACTTGGGAAGGTTCAAAATACTATACCTCTGTCAAAAGACAGATTGGGCAATATCTCTGTAATGTCCCAGGTGTCTTTTGTCCTATTATAAACATCTATCAATTCTTGCTGGAAGTAGTCTTGTTTAAGTTAAGCTGGTGCGAAATCCATAACTTCGCTGTCTCATCCACACCACTTACTGGTACGTCCTATTTACTCAATGCTTGAAAATCTACTGCTAATATTTAAACTGTCTCCCTCAAACTGTGTGTTGATACAGCACAGCGCTCGTGACCATTAGGGATCTGCGGGCTATGGTATAATCTGTCTGTGTACGGTCTCACTTCTGCAAAACTGAAGCATTCAAATATCTCCACTATGACCACTGAGATAATGTCCATTAATGCAAGATCTGGCTCACTGTTGATAAAGCTGAGTCACATCACCGGTCATATTTGCCAATCATAAAACCACTGATGCTCTTTGGACAAAAGCACCTGTGATTTCTCCTCTAACTATGTTTTGAGGATTGTAGAAAGAAAAGGATGGTATAATCCTGTTGCACTCTTCCATAACTCATGTGTTGGGCAGTGCACGTAGTTCGTTGTTACAGAAATGTAGTCCTTTGTCTGCAGGAAACTAGTGCATTTACAGGAGCAACACAGTAATTTCAGAATACGTTCTCAGAGTAAATAATAAGGCATGTCAATTAAACCCCTGAATATATGTTAGACTTTAAATAAAAGTGTCTTAAGCTAATTGGTTTGGAAAGAGATTTCTTCGTTCTTTTTAAGTGGAGCACTTGCCCATTTATAGCACAAGATTTTGCTACTCTGTCATTAAATATGTTTAAACTTTTTATTCTTTTTTAAAATCTGCTCATTCAAATAGTCTCAGTTTGACATCTCAACTGAAATATATTTCTGCTATGGTTTAGAAAGTGGACAGGACTCAATCAGCCAGTCAATTATTAATTCAAAGTGGTGACCAGGAAATAGTTCTACACAGAAGACAAAATTTGCACCCTGCTAGGCAGAAAGTAGTCACAGCCCAGATTTCCAGAATGCAATCTAACATTCCACATTTTTCCAAAGCAAAATAAAAGTATTTTTTTTATCCCTCAATAAGAGGGCTTCCATAACATTATCCCCCAGCTCTAAGGAGACCCATGTCACACTGTGGTTATTTTTCTTGGGTTTTCTTACTTATACTAAGAGATGAGCATACCCTCTTTCTGTGAAAAGAACATACTGCGAAGATTACAAACACAGTCAAGGGAAACAGTGTACTTGTCGTGGATAATACAATCAAATATCATCCTGAAGCAGAACAATTATCCCATGGTGCATAAATTAAAATATGTTAAAATTCCAGTATCTTCTGAGTCCAGGAAGTTTACTTAAAACAGCTTGTGATCAAAATCTTTTAAAAGTTTAGATGGAAGAGAGGTTTGACCTGACTTTTCAAGAAAAAAGCCTAAATAAGGACATTGCTCTGAATTACTGTGTGGTTTAATGTTATGTTAGATAGTTTCTTATATTTTCAGGGATCAGATTTCAAAGTGATCTTTTAAAAGTACCAAAGTAATTTGTACCTAGTTTTAAGAGAACCAAGTATAAGTAGGTTCACAGTTACGGCCAACTAGATAATTTGGATCCATAACCAAAGTCAGTATTTCAACTTTTAAATGACCTAATTGTTTAACACAAACAATTAGCATTAAACAAACCAAAACCAACTAGGAAACTGAAATCTAAGTTTTTCTCTTCTGAAACCCCTGTCACTGCACAGTCCCATACACAATGCACAACAGATTGCATTAATGGTGAAAAGATTATCCAGGGTCTCACAAATAAGATTTTTATTGTGAAGAGAATTTGAAGAAACATTTTGATCTTCAGCAAAGCTCCTCAGTAATTTATGAAGATTTTTTCCTTATAGCTCCCTACAGAGTATTAATGCATTAATGAATACCTGCACAAAATTCTTCCAACTAAGGCGACAATGTTAGTAGGATTCCTTCAGTAACATTTTTGTCCACAATAAACCTCACGCTTAAAAATTAAAAAAAAAAAAGTTTTCTTGTGAAGTTTAAAAAATCCAAAACTCCTTCAGCACTGAGTGCCAGTCGCACCTACTCTTGCAACAGGATAATGGCCAGAGTGAGAAACTGACCATTTGTTCCCACATCACATGATTTTTGTTCCTTATTTAGTATCACAAAAATGCAAGGATTTCTTTTTATCATCATTCCCACTTATATCTTTACCTTTGCTGAAGCCAGTCTGAGTACGTGCTCCAAGTAGTCTTAAATTTGGCCTTGAATGAAAACAAAGTTGATCAGGCCAGGCATTGCAAAACAGTCAGCATCAGTGACTCAAATGAAGTTCTGGCATAACCTGGCTGGCCAGGGTTCAGCAGGGAAGTGTTTGTGCAGGGGGAGAAGGGGTGGAGGTAGCACATTCCAGAAAGACCATGCAGAAGACTGCTAAAGTGGTTTGTTCAAGGATCCCTGCAGCAGCAGCTCCAAGAATTGACAAATAAGAGCTTCAAGTGTAAACGTGCAAGTATTTGTCTCGAGCTGGAGAACAGAACCTGAACAATTAATGTGCTGTGTGTGTACATAAATTTACCTGAAAACCCGTTACTCACTCTTAATCCTGTTTTAATCTTCAACACGGCAGAAGTTTTCAGGATAACACTCGACAAAATGATGGGTGACGAACAGGAGTGCTTCAGTTGGGCAGGGAAAAACGCTTGGAACTTCAAAAACTTGTTCTGCTGAACCAGGCACAATTACTACAGCAAAAATTTACATCAGATGCAAGCAACAGAGAATCTGCTGTAATCACTTTTATTCCCCTTAACCCATATGCTTCAAGTCCCTCTTAGATATTCAGTGACCTGGCACAGTGAAGAGCTGGATCCTCAGTGCATGTCAGCCAGCAGAGTTTCAGTGAAGTTCATGGCTATGTGTCACCCTGTGCTATCTGAGGACCCGACACAGTGCAGCCACAAAAATTCAGGCAAATGACTGCTTTCCAGGCAATTTTATCTGCATCATCCTTCTGAACTCTGGCTACAGGATTTTTCTTTAACTTAAAGTCCTGAAACATTAAAGAATAGAATGCATCAACTTAATTGGAAACAGTTTTGCCTCAACACATCCTGCATTTGTTCAAGGGCTTAGAGAGAGGAAAAGCCCATGCTTTGAAGCACTGTGACAACTTAAGATAAATTTCAGCATTACTTTTCTAACAGAATATAATTGAAAACATACTTCAACACAGACTCTAATCTAACTCTGGGTAGAGATCTGTTTAACCCACAAGTCTGGATCTCAACATTCCCAAGTCTTGAAGGAATCCTGACTCTGACCCAAAGTGTCTTCTCTTTCTATAACAAGCAAAACCAGTTTTAATACTACTGAGATGAGTTCATCACTTATTCAAAAATCTCTGCATTTACCATCATTTATGTGTTCCTTTTCATTGCACTGATGTCTAAAGTCCCCATTTCTCCCAATACCTCTGAAAGATTAG
The DNA here is from genome assembly GCA_026546715.1 of Gallinago undulata. Classification (NCBI taxonomy): domain Eukaryota; kingdom Metazoa; phylum Chordata; class Aves; order Charadriiformes; family Scolopacidae; genus Gallinago; species Gallinago undulata. The sequence continues at coordinate 59,694,440 of JAOTQQ010000012.1, forward strand.
GGTCAAATACCTGTATATTGTAGAAGGTAGTCTCTCCCCGCAAAGCCTCAGCATCTAACCAGACAAAACTGGCAGACAGCAAGATAAAGGACACATTGTTATCCCCATTTTCAGCTGGGAAACCATGCCTTGAGATGACTAAGAGTGAGAATCCCAAGGGAGGTCAAGGATCAGATTCTGAAATGCTCAATAACCAGCATCAGAGCCAGACTTTCATAGGAAAGAGAGAAGAAAATAAAAAGAAAAAAGAAAAATAAAAAGAAAAAACCTCCAATTCCTGTAGTCCCTACTTTTACCGCAGACTTTCAAAAGACCTTTTTGCTCATCTTGAAGATCTCTGGCCATTTAGGCACCCCTTCCATTGCCTAAATGGGAACCTATCTCTCCAGGAAATCTCTCTCCCAGTCTGGGTGCTCCTGCTGTTTTGAAGCGTGGCAGGACGCGAGTCGCCCAAGGTCACAGAGGAAGTCTCTTACGGAGCCAGAAATTTGAACCAACATCTCCTGTGCCCTAACCACAAGTCTATACTTCCCCTCACTAACAACACAGTGTATTTCTTTGTTAGGTTTCTTTCTACTTAGATATAACATAATGGGCCTTTTTCTTTATTCATCTGTAATAGTAATATGACATTATGAGATTGGCACTTGTCATTCACAGGGAATGCTCTTTTTCCGCTTGCCCCCAAAACACAAACACAGTTAGCAAATTGTCGTCTGTGGATGACACTAGAATCTCTGTATTTTAGAATCTTTTTACAGCAGTCTCACAAGAGTAAATTGCCCTTTATTAATATTTTTCAGGATACAAGAGGCTGACAACTTGCAGATCGAACCCAGCTACAGAGAATTATCCCCCTTTCCCACAACCTCAGGGTGGGGTACGGGGGAAGCCTTTTTGGTGAAGATCAGGGTAACAGCAGGTTGTTGATAGCACATCCCTTAGCAGCTGCTGCTACCATGCAAAGGCCTAAATGCTAGAGTCATAAGCCGGTAGCCACTGGCTACCATCGTGTGCGAGCAGCCTTAAGCGTCCCTGCAAGACCTGTAAAGTAGAACAACATCATGTCAAAAACCTAAGCACCATGTTTTCTTTTGTTACCTTTTCCATTTTATTTAGAGGGACACATGTGTGATTACTTGCCATTTCAAGCTCTGGAGACTACAGAGGAAAACCAAGAGAATTATAGATAATCACTGTATCTGTGCTGAGAAATAAAAGAATTCATGTGAGAAATGCCTGATGTACAGAACTCCATTCATCTCTGAGTTCCTATTTTTGTATTTGTCTCGTTTGGGCTCTTTTTTTTTTTTTTTTTTTTTAAATTCAGTTTCTTCAAACCCTGCCCTCTTCTACATGACCTTTTTGATCAATAGCCCTTTGTTGTGCTGCAAAGCCTTGGCAGCAGAGGACAGAATGACTACAGCTAATCCTTATCTAATGTTTTCCTTTAAACTCTTCAGGTCTTGGCACAGGTTTGAGACATTTATTTTATTTAAGTTTTATAACTCTAAATAATGAGCATTGCTTGAGAACGTGGTGTCCTCCAGAGATCCTGGAGTTCTCCATTGGCGTTCCCCTCTGCTCCTGCAGTCACCCCCATCTCTAGCCCAGGAACTACTTGCACTTTTCTGCTTCGCCACCTCAGAAATTAGCGGATTACCTCAGCTTTTCTGATACATCTCCTGGCGAGTCAGGCTGCCAATTATTTTCATGTGGAAAACAGGCCTCTCCCTGTCTTTTTAAGCATGGAAGACGTTTGTTGTGGGGAGGGGACTCAAAAAAGTCTCTTTGCCAGATTTTGCAGTTGCATGCCATTTTAAAAACCAACTCCAACTGGGTTTTGTCACCATATTATCTTCTCACGGGAGTTTCACTGACAAAAACTTGTGGCCAGTTTTCAAATGGCAAATCAACACAAAACTTTCCACTCTTCCTGCCCTCAAGAAAGCCTGTTACCCTATATATGAAGATCTGGTTTTGTTTCAGACATGTCAGTGTAACACTACATCCCTGGCAGCTCCTACAACAAAACCATTAGACACATGGGACTCCTCCTCCCCAGCAACTTTATCTCAGCAAGTAACTTCATTTAAGCAAAGAGCCTGAAACATGACTCATAGCCCAGGGAGAGACAACTATTTGAAAACTGAAGGGCTGCTTTAACTGACCACAGCAAGGGCAAAGGTATCAAAAATAAGCCGAAGACTACAATTGCAGATGCAGAACAAATTAATACTCCCACAGAGTAAGAAAGAGAGATGTGCCAGGCTGCCCAGGCCCCGGCAGGAGGTTTGGCTGCTGTGGTAGCACAGGGACAGGCTGGGGCCAAACACGGAGACTCTGGCCATTGGAATCAGGCACACACGTGCTCCAGAGGGATGCTGAGAATGGGGAATCCTCGAGCTGAGCATTTCTATTACCAACTGGGTCTGTCCGTGTACAAACTTACTGTTTTCTCTGAAGTAAGTTTTCACCAAAGCTGAAGGTCCTCTTGGTGTGCTTCAGAGCTGTAAAGTTAAGCTGGAAAAAAAAAAAAAAAAGAAAAAAGAAAAAAGGTATTTTCTGTCACTGTGGGTTTGGTTTTGTTAGCTTGGTTTAGTTTGTCGTTGGTTTTTTTTTTTTTATTAGCACACAGACAGTTAAAAAGCCCTCATGCAAAACTCGAGCTAGTCCATAAAATGACCTCCACACTTACTGTGAAACTGATCTTAAAAAAAAATTAAAACTTGAACTCATCCTTGCCCTTTTCCCCCACCCTAGCAGCAGCTGCTGAAAAGGTACAAGTTACCAACTATTGAAATGTTACATAAATCCTCTAAAATAAATCAAGAATTTATATCCAAGTAGATATAACCAAGTGAAACTAACTTTCAGCTTCACAATGTGCAATAACATATTACTGACTGATCTATTGCTTATGAAAAGAAAAAAAAAATACAAGAAAAAGCCTTTTCACAGTTCAATAGAAAGTTACAATATTTGAGAAATGAATAAGAAGTCATGTAATGGCTTTGCAGCTTTTGAACTTTCACATGTTTCAGATTTTTCTAATGCTTGTGCGGATTAAAGAGATTCACATCTCAATGGCTGGGGCACCTCGCATTTTTTCTGGATCAGGTTTAATGCTTTCCACACTGTAGAAATTTCACTTTGTATCAACACACCCTGAATTTAAGGAATTTTTCAGACTTAGGTGTATGTTTTCCAGTATGTTTCTTTTTATGTTAACCCTGTGAAAGGGCACAATGTCTGGATCGTAAGAATGAGCAACTCCTTCAATTTCAAACCTCAATACACTGGGCCTTTTCGGCAAGCTTTGCTTTCCAGACCCCAAAAATAAATTAAAAGGGGCGGGAAAGTCAGGAGACAATAAAATAGAAGACAACCATATTTTTTTTTCTACTTCTGTGTATTATCTCAACCTGGATCCCTGAATAAAAAGGAGAACCACTTATTTCAGTAATGCGCAAAGTTCATGGTTTTAAAGATACAACTACACCCTTTTCATCTCTTTAAAAGGTATTTCAAAACAGGGTTGTAGGACCCAAGGAAAGGAAAGAATCTCTGATATCCATCCAGCTCACAAGGAAAAAAAAACCTGCATTTTCTACCCTTTGACGTAGGATTAAGGAGTTACAAAAAACCATTTCATCCTTTCTAAAACAAACGTGCATGTGCGTGCTTGAACATGATCTGTGTTCTAGTGGCTATCAGAAAGGCGTGGGTACCATCCAGAATCTAGAAATAATCACGGACTCGTAAAAGCCAGCACATACATTAAGTCCTTACAGCTCGATGCCAAGGAGAACCAAATGTTTAAAAACATTTGCACACAGCAGGCGTGACAACCCAAGCTATAAACTCCTTGGGGCCCGTGCAGAACTGAATCTAGTGGATGAACAGTGGGGTTTTTCCTTTTCTTGTTGTAGACCCATGGAACAAGATAATTTCAGACAAAGCAAGCAAAAGGCATGCGAGAGCAAAAAGGAAGGGGACATTGGGAAGATGGAGCTTCTTTTGAACACCACTCGTAGTTATGCGCATTTAAGGTATTTCCAGAAAATAAGTGGAGCTCTGATGATTTTGCCTACATTAAGGGAAGTCAATTTGCACACATGCTCTGCCACAAAACTAGCCCAAAAATATATTTCACTTCTATCACCACTTTCTCATTCGTATGTGAATTACCTACCAGCTTCTGAATTCTGACCATGCAACTTTGGCCTAAAAAGCAATAGAAGTGTATGACAAAAAATATACACTTTCCACAAAAATAACAGCTTTTATATATAAACTTGTAACTTTTTACAAATAGTAACAGAATCCTATTTGAAAAAAAATTTATTCTTTCACTTTGGGAAATCACCAAGAACCTGTTTCTGTGGGACTTCTGTGTTCCACAGGGACATTTATTACTGAATTGCATTTATGACTATGTTCTGTACTTTTCACTCAACCTAGAATGATTTTTTTCTTCAATAATATATCAGTTCCTCATGAATTAACATCAGATGATGTCATTTTCTCCTAAAGTTTTTCAGATCTGCCTTGTATACCAAAGTATGCTGACGTAATGTCTTAAAACACAAATAGTTTTCAGGGTAAGTTGTACGCTCAACGTTCTGATTGCTCATGACCACTTTTCAGCCTACAATATAATGTTTGGCATACAAAATAACGTTTGGGTAATACAAAACATTAAAGATCAGTGAATACATGCTGATTTCATATTGCATACATCATAAATGTACACAGGAGCATTCAGCTGATTCATCAAGGGTAAAACAAAACCCATACAACTATATTGAAAAGATTTTTCTCCCTGAGAAAACTGCCTTTTTTTTTTTCCTATTATGTTCTCCTCCTGATGTGATCTGCAGTGGTTTTAGCAAGCGATTGCAGCAAGCCTAGAGTTTTAACTGCTTTTGTTGGTCTGCATCATTATGCAGCGCTGGAGGACAGCCAAAACTTCACTGCCTTGCATTTCTTCTAACTTTCTCTGCAACAGAAATAACCAACCCATCTAGAAATCTTCAACTACAGAAAGAAAGCTGCTGTTCCAAAATCCTGGCCGCTTTCCAATATTTTTTTTTTTTTTTTGCATGCTCCAAACTCCAATTAAAGTCAATGCTTATATGAGGCAGCCAGGACTACCTAAGGCGATGGAGAAGCCAAGGTTTATGGGAGAGAGCTGGTTTAAGTAAAGGGTATTACCCCTTCTTGGTCACCACCAAACTGAAAACAACATCTGTTGGGGTGAGCAAAGAGAGCAACCAGCTGTTGGCAGCACTTGAAATTTCGGAGAATCCCTTTGGAGAGCTGTACAAGCAGGCACTGTGCCCTGGTCAGCCCCGCTCTCCGACTGCTCCACCACTGCCAGGCTTTCACTGGGTCTCATAGCTCTGATTTCAGATGATCTACACTGTTTTGAAAACACACAACCAAGTTGATCTGCATGGCACTAGTTCCTCGTCCTGCTGCTTCAAAACATAGAAAATGTGAATACCTGGTTTGTGAAATCAAACGTCATCTGTCTTCTTGGGCTCCTTGGCTTGCCATTCAATTGCTGCTTCTAAAGTGAGACTGCTCTCATAAAACAAGGGAAAACAGAGGCAATACTTAATCTTCACGCCTCATGTTCACCTAAACTCATATCAAATGTGAATCTGACTCTACAAATACACCAGAGGAGATTATTTTTCATGTTTGCAAGTATCTCTTCACAACCACAAAAATGTGGAGAACAGTGAGCATAAGGCCAAGAAATCAAAGTCCAATGTGGAAACGAATGTGCGACTCCCTGGCTGCTCACAGCCAACACTTGATGGAAACAAGACCAACTGGCTGTGACAGAGCAAATAGGGCACTGAAGTGCACTGGAATTTCTGCTTCTTTATAAAAAGCAAGCATCCATAAAACTCACGAAGGGACATAATCTTACCAACCAACCAACCATTGGAAGGGGTGAGGTGAGGTGTGTGTGTGTGGGGGGGGGAGGGTAAGAACATGTAATTTGTAGGCTGTAAACAATTGTAGGTTTGAGTTTCAAAGGAGTAATATGAAGAGCTGCTGGAGATGACATCACTGGCAATTTCAGCTCAGCTAAAATGGTGCCTATGTGTGCCTGTGCATACACACAGGAATTGCAGGTGAGAGCTAGAATATATCACCATCGTCAGAGGTCACAAATGGGAGATTTAAACTGAGATTGATCAGCCATTTGTTTCAACCATACCCAAACCAGGTATGCAGCACAATGAACCACCCTCTCCATTCTGCATGTTTCCTCAAGGATACAGATATTGCACAAAATCCATCACCAATGTCTTCTACTTACTGCTATTGTTTCAAATGTCCCCAACCTTGAAATATCCAAAAAATGTTGACCTCAGATAAGTCTAACAAGCATGTCTGTATATAACAGACAAAGAAAATATGACAAACCCAGACACAGCTGTGGTATACTTACCTCCAAAATGAATAACTTCATTGAATATTGGTGTCAGTACTGTTTATGCAACACTGATGTGTCAAAAAAATAAAAAAAAGAAAAAGGAATCCACCATTAACTTCAACGATGCTAACACCATAAGTTGACAAGAGAGCTAGAAAACATTTCTTTTTAAAGATTGTTTTGTTCTGCCTCCTTCTACGTTTCTAAGAGCCCCAGCTTTGTAGGTCGAGACACAAGCCATCTCATTACCTGAGTTTCTGCAGCCTGTGAGAGACCAGATTCTCTTTGGCATATTTGTTTTTTTCACTATTTGTTCCATTTCATCAAAACTAAAGACATTTTATGATGAAAGGAGAAGTATAAGGAAAAACATAACTATGGAGACTAACTGCAACTCAACCTTATCTACTTGGCAGTGAAGTGATATTTCCCCATGTATTCTCAGATTCAAGAGCAAATCTACAGTATATTGCTTAAAAAAAAAAGTAAGCTTTCAAAGCATTTTCAGAGGAACAGAGGAAAAGAAAAAAAAAAAAAGTAGAAAAAGAAACACCACACTTTGGTGCAAGAGCACAAAAAAAGACATGTTCAGGGGAAAATACCAGAGATGAAAGCCTGGCTCCACTGAATTCCAGGATAAAACAGCCATTGGTTTCAACAGGGTCATGATCTCTGTCAAGATCTGAGTCTGGATTCACTTTTTGAAGTAGGTGTGGCCTAGGAGCAGGAGGGAAGAATTAATGATAATATATAATATAAAATATATCTCTCCCTCTTATACGGCCTATCATGCATTTCATTTTACATTGCTATTGACTACAGAAAGGGCATGAGTGGTTACGAAACCCATCCATCTAGGTACGCCCCGCTTTTCACCACACTATCCTTTTTGTTACCTTTCTACTACGAAGTATCGTGATTTTTTTTGTGGCTGTTGCTGGTGGTGGAGGGGCTGACAGCATTAATGCAGCAGTTGCGCTACGCGCCACAACCACCCCCATTTTTATGACAAGTCGCTTTTCATGGTCCACAAGCCAACACCATAGAGCCAGAGGCACAGGCTTTGGTACTGCCTGGAGGCAGCTGGGATTATATTCGTGTAAGATGTGCTCGTGTCTTGTACACGGCATCTGCGAGCATATAAGGCACATGCACCCATGGATGCAGGAAAAGCAGGAATGTGGGAGCCACAATAACACTGCTCCCGGCTGAGGGTACCGTGTTACACAATTTGTTTCCATGTAAATGGATCACAAGGAAAAAAAAAAATATATATATATATATCACATAAGGATTATTTTAATTTGTAAAACATTTGTATTCCCTACTGTATTGCAATGAAAAGAATGTGCCAACTGCCAGTCTTTTAAGAAATATGATATAATTCCTCCTACTTTTGGTTTGAAATCGGAACCGAAACACATTTGCTGGAGGAGAACTGATCTTTATGGGCCTTGCAGGGGGTGAAGGCTGGGAATCAACTCACTCCCTTCATCGGAATCAAGATGTGCCGCTCTATACCCTGGTCATTTTCAGAAAAACAGAAAAGTTGCGATACCATCACAAAATACACAACAAATCCACGACCGGCCAGAACTTCAAGGTCAGGAACACACCAAGCGGCGCAGGCGTCTCACAGCTGCAAACAGAGGCAGGATTCTGGGTCTTTTGCTGGGAAAAGAATAAAAATTATTGCCTGCATATGCTACCAGTAAATCAGCACTCGCTTAGCCACCCTAGAGCATGAAACTCAGCATAACAGATCTTTCATAGCTCACAGGAGAGGTCATGGTACAAGAATGTTGAACAATACAACACAATCTTTTGTAGGTAAGCAACTTCAAGGTAGGAGGTGTAAGTTGTTGCAACAATAGAAACCTCAGAGGAGATCATCAGAAAATGATTAACATGATTTTCCAGAGGAATGTGCACAATTGACAATATTTTCAACACAGACATATATTTCAAACTCCTCTGGTGTCCTGTTTCTTATGCTTTATACGCACACACACAGAGCTCAGATTTTGGTTTTGTTTCATTAACTCCATATTTCTGCTACTTATAATTACCCAAGGCATTATGATCAGATTATTCACACATTCATTTCTTTGGAATAATTCCAATTAAAGAGACTTTCTGAAAAGCAACCTAATGTTGAATACGATTTCTGCTGCACTGCATTTTTTATATTTAATATGTGACGATGGTTTGTTAAAACTGTCTGATTTGATGTTTGTTGTATGTGTTCACAGCAATGAAATCCCAAACAAACATCAAGGAGGTAACTCGTTTCCACAGAGTATATGCCTTGCATCTTTTGTTGCTTTTCTTTGGCCTTCCTCTTTCTTAGCAGGAATATACCAAAATAAGACAACACTCAAATAATTTTTCTAGAAAATAGGTTTCTGCTGAACGTAATATAATATTGCACACTCAGTGTCATTTGCTGATGTCCGAGTTAGCTAATATCCCAGCTGAATTGAATGAAACTACAACTGGCTATTAGCCAACAAGGGCACAAACCTTAACACAAAGGCTGTTGCCTAGCTTCTCAAAAGCAAAGTTGTCTTTTCCTCCCATAAGGAACTGGCTTCCATGGCAGTACTCCCCTTCTGGCAGGAAGAGACTGCCCACCTGGGTACGAGCAACCGAGGAGACACCATGGGCCAAACCTGGCCACGCTCCAACCCTTTTCTCTGATCACTTGAACTGGTTCATAATGGGGAAAGCAACTGGGAAGAAGCTCAGCAGATAACACAACACAGGGATAAATTTGGAAGACCGATGTGAAAACCACAGCCCAGGTGGGAAGCCACAGCATCCCGCAGGAAAGCGGATCAAGAGATCAGACTTTGGTCAAGAGAATATTGTTGAGGGAAGTGGGACCAAAGCGGCAGTTTAACTTTCTGGAGTCACCTCTAGGGACAGCCAAGGAGAACACAATTCATGGGCATCAAATAGTGCCGCTCTACACTTTCACTTCTCTAAAAAACTGTCACTCCATGGGACCGTCAGGAAGGAGCCAAGAAGGAAGTGGTGCGAGTTTCAGTAATGAATCAAGGCCAGGAAAGAGACATAGGAAATTCAAATCTGTAGGAACTGAATGCTTTGCCTTGGCCACAGACTCATTCAAATGCACGGCTCCATTTCCAGTTGCTTCCTCTTCGTACCTTCCCAAGAAATTCCCTGCCAAGGCTCTGTGTCCAGCGAGGCTGATGGCCATCCAGACAGACGTGCCGGCTGTTCACACACCTCTAAAAGGTACCTCCTTCATCCAAGTATTTCAAATGAAACTGTTTCAGACACAAATGATCTCTTTTGAGCACCAAGTCACAATTTTTTATTTTGCAATTCCAAAGAGTTTGGGGTCTCTCTCTCCCTCATCCCCAAACTGCCTCTCACTTTGAAAATTCCCAATTCTTCAAGTGTGATGTCATGACGCGTTGCCATGAAAAATCAATTTAAAATTATAAGCACTAAATTGTAACTTCCTTGCATGGTAAAGGATCATACAGAGGGGAATTGCGGTTTAAAACAAAGATCTTCTATAATTAGTGATAATAACAAAGGAAATATTCATAATTACATCAAAAGATTTTTCACTGAGTATTGTTTTTATTTGCTTCCTGAGGGAGCACAGAGTTCTCTGAAAAGATAACACTGTTTTAGGCAGATGTAGATAAATAAAAAAGGGCCATCTAGAGAATCTAACTTCAAACCAAACCCTGAAAAATATGCCAAAAACCAGAGAAGATTCTCTAATTGATCTGATTACAGGCCAAAAATCAGTTCTCTGCTAGGCCTGCAATGCTGATATGTCTGTAGCATGTAAACCCCCTTTTCTGATGAACGTGACACACAACGCTGTAGCATGACCTGGGCGTCTGTCTCTGCATATAGGAGACACAGCCTGAGGATTAATTTCATCCACCAACATAAACACAGGACTAATTTTGTGAAGTACAGGCAGCTAAAAATAGCAAGAGTAATGTTACGCAATAAACCCTGGTCTGTGTTTCCCTTTTCCAGCCAAGGGAATCTGACATAGCTTCAAATAGAAGGAAAGAACACGCTATATTCATTGCGTTCCCTTCCAAAGAGACAGCATTTCGAATCTCCTATACATTAAAGATGCATGCTCTCTGTCATATAATTTCAAGGGCTTAAATAGTAAATGACGATCAAAAACTGACAACACTCTGCCCTCCCCTAGGAAAAAAAAACAAAACAAAACAAAATAAAAACAAAAATAGGTCAAAAATAAATGGAAACAAACCATCTTTTGCTCCTTTTTATGCATTTGGGAGAGAGAGAAAAACCGAGGGAGATAAATCTGCATAATACTGAACCGAATCTCTTTAATTCCAGTCAGCTTTTATCATTCAATCACCGAGCCTGCATGTGGAAAAATTCATGCTAATTCCCCCCCTAGCAACAGCCGCAGCCTATCAGGGGGAGCCCCGCAGCCGGCAGCTGCCAGCCAGCCAGAATAACCCGAAGTAGGTCAGCCCTGCATTTCTAAAAATGCCACGGTCTAGTAACCCCACTGTCCCGTCTGTCTGCCCTGCCCCACAATAACCCCGATTGCCGGCTGACACAATGACATACTACCCTGGCTAGAGCGCAATCAAATCACGCCGCATTATTCCGCTGCGAGGATCGCTGCTGGATGAAGGACCCGTGGAGGGGCAAGCATTAATCAGGCGGCCATTCATGGCCACTGGCGCTTCGCTCTGGAGATGGGGCCTGCATTAATGACCAGCTGTTTGAACTAACGCAAACAAAACAACGCCTTCCACCCCGTCGGCCGCGCAGAATACGCCGTTCTAATCACGCCAGGTTATGCCCATTGACTAAACCTAAGACGTAAATTAAGCAGTCCCAGGCAACGCCAGCTTTTGTGACCTTCTATTAATTAAAGTAAGTATATTTAAATTATACGGCATGCAATTCAAAGAGCTATTGGTTTAATATACGGAGTCATCTCCTCCTACAAATTTGTGTTTGCAGTCAAAAAAACCAACCAACAAAACAAACCACAAAACCCACCCTGCCAACCTACCCCACTGTTTGCATGAATCTACCTATCCTGCTAAATTAAAGAGCAGCACAAACAGAGCTGAACTGCAAACCCACTTCTGCTGGGAGCGGGGAACCACGCCAGACTCCCAGCCATGGGGCGGCGAGCAGGCGGCCGGGCGGGCACAGCGTGGAGGGGCATTGCTGAAAGCCCCGACTTCCAGCCACAGCCTGGAGAAAGGGCCAGCGGGAGCAGATTAATCAAGCACCCCCGCTGAGATCCCACTGCCGAGTTGCCTGCCCGCACCTAAAATTAATTGGGGAGCTGCTGGAGGGGTGTGAGCGTGTGCCTTTAAGAGCACATAGCCCCGCACATCCCTCCTTCCTTCTCCTCCTCCCC
>JAOTQQ010000012.1:59706415-59722588 GCA_026546715.1 Gallinago undulata
TCCTTATCCTCCTCCCCCCCCCCCCCCCCCCCGCCTTTCCCCGCAGCCCTGGGGACTTCTGTGTGGCTGCAAGATGCTGCACACCAAGCCCCTTTCCCTGCGCCCCTCGCTCTTCACCAGAGAAGCCTTAATATAAACCACACCGGAGCCCCAGCCGGTCTTCTCTGGGGTGGTATCACAGTATCAAATCAGTAATGCCAGAACAGAGTTTTGGCACGCTGGCTTTGTGTTTAATGACACCCTTCCTTTCAAACACCTCCGTGCGGCTCGCCGGGCTCTCCCTTCAGAACACGCCTCCGTGTCAGTCCCGCAGCTGCCTGCGCAGGACGGAGCCGGGAAAGACATTTTCTAGGACAGACGGTTCATCCCCGTGTCTTTCCGAAGGGTTCACACTTTCACTGGGTGAAGGCGTGCCCTCTGACAAACCCAGCATTCAGTCTTCGCTGCTGCAGAATTCAGCGAGCCTCGTACATCGTAATCCATCCACATCGGAGCTAGGAACGCAGCAGATTCATTAATCCCATTTTGCTCTTTCTTGTTGGAACCAGGCTTGGTACCCAGGTTAGGGCTCTCCTCCTCTGCTCCATGGCACGCATCACATCGCTGTTCTTTGGAGAGATACAGCCACTGACGTAACCGTGGACTCCTAATTACAAGCTGCTGACATTTTGCTCATCTGTGCAGCTTTGAAGCCGTGAGTTAAACCTTCCTCCTCCTCCTCCTTGCTCGCTTCAAACTGCCCGAGTTCCAAGAGCACAACAGTTTCGGAAAGGTGTAGGAGAGGCAGTAAACTGCTTTGCAGAGCCTGCTGTATTGCCAAGGCTATTTTTCTTTAAGCAAACAGAAAACTACGGTTTGGGAGTAATAAGACTCCTTTGCCCCCAGCGCAAGAATGTTATCCCACAGCTGGCTAAATATAATCCAACACACACACAGGGCTGCCTTTGTAGGCTGGGGAACAAATAGTGGCAGGGCCAGACAGGCGTCTTGCAGGGTAGCTCACCATGACTATTGGGAAATCCCCTCGTACACATTTTAGGATGACATTATGGTCTATGGATTTGTATAAAAGGAAAGAAAAAGGAGGTTAAAAAAAAAAAACCAAACCTCTTTCTCAGTAGGCAGCTGCCAGAAGCCCATGCCAAGTCCCGCTAGCTGAGGGCAGCACTTGTTTCCCCTCTTTCTGCATAGTTCAGGCATGGCCAAGCCAAGCTGCCTACCCAACTCCATACCTCTGCACTCGGACAGGTCTACCTGCTCTAAACACACAACCTCTCCCGTGCACATTCAGCAATAAAAAATACACCCAGGTACATTGCAGAGAAATCTGTTGCCAAATGCAAGCATTGGCTTTTTCCGATAGACGGAGACTCCTTTTCAATTAGAGGCTGATTATGAAATTCTAAAAAAAAAAAAAAAAAAATTGAAAAAATGTAACTATAACACTGAATATAAATGCTCAGTTGAGCATTTAGCCATCTGATGACTGTGGTAGCCAGCTGGTCTAGAAGTCATCTGGGATGCATTTATTTTGATTAGATTGATCACATTTCTATTTACAGTGTAGGATTTTTCACCATACTGAATACAGCTGTGTTTATAAAGATTTTAAGATGGAGAAAACGAAACTCCCCTCCCCAGTTTCTCTCAGCATAGTGCGGAAGATTCAGTGTTTCAAGGTGTTAAGCGGAAAGGATCTGCTTTCACATTTCTCAAAAGAATTCTGCCTACATCTGTTTTCGCAAAGCGCCGGCTCAGCCAGGAAATGGGTGTAGAGCTATAGCTGAAAATACAAGCTGCAATCAAGTCTGACCCAGCAAAGCGACAAACTTCCTCTGTAAATTGGTCAGAAATGTCTTTCCTTCATGTCTATACATGCTCACACACACACAAAAGCACATAGATACATATATATATATACACACACACACACACACACACACACCCCAAGTGCGTGGCTGCTGTTTTCCCTGGGGATATCGCTGCAGCCACCTCGCTCATCAGTTCCCTCCCTCGCAGTACCAGGGGTGTTTGAGCTAGGATTTGCAGTCCCTCCGTCCATAGGTGGCTTTGTTAATTGTGCCATCCTCTCTGCAATGAGGACGCACAGAATCAGGCAAACAGCAACGTCGCGTTTCTTCTTCCTTCCCTTTTGCATTCCTTCGCTCTCTCCTTCTCCTGTGGCTTTGCCTTAACAAGGCAGACACCACCGATACCTTATTTCTCCATCTCCAGCACAACGCTGAGGTGAAACCCGACTGCAGCGCTCTACCTTCCCCCTGTTAATCCTCTGGAGCAGCAGAAGCTGGATTCTTGCTGCTGATGCCCTTGTCAAGCACTGGATTAGTTCACATAATATTACTTTAACGCTTTCACCCACCCCATCCTAGATTAACACCCCTCCTTTCTCCTCCCTTTCCCCCCCTCCCCGCTTCAAGAAAACCCCAAAATCATCACACATCGCAACCCTTTGCTTCCAGAACCAACAGAAAAAAAAACCAAAAAGCGTGGCTCCATCGCTCTTCTTCCTCAGCGATGTGCAGATGAGGGAGTTTGGAGTCAGCCAAGCCGGGGTGAGGCACGGGCAGCAAGACTGCGGCAGCCCCAGCAGCAGCAGCAGCAGCAGAAACGGCGGCAGCCGCCCAGGTAAATGGGGGGAAAAGCAGGCTGTGCCGAGAGCGGTGCAGCATCGGAGCTGGAAGGAAAGACAGTCTGGCTTCTTCCGAACAGCGCAGCTTGATGCCTGCAGGAACGGAGAAAAGGGAAGACCCAGAATTAAAAATAAAAGCCAAAACAGTTCAGGAGGAACAATAACTGTAATAAATTACGGTAACTTTATTTTTCTGGGCTTTTGGGGTTTTCTTGGGGGAGAGGGGAGGGTGCCTCTATTCTTCTCCCTCCCCAAAGTCTCCTGTGTTGCTGGATGCTACTGTCCAAGAGTGCAGAGCCACAAAGGCTGACTCTCCAAAGCGCAGCGAGACCAGCATCACATGAGAAACCACATGACGCACCCAAATCGGATGCTGATGTGGTCCACTATTTCACTCGAGGAGGGGGGGGGAAATCTCAACCGAAACATGCCCCTCTCTAGCAACTAGAAAGAATTTCCCTTTAAAAAAAAAATAAGCCAAAATAAATATCTCCCTATCTATCTGTCTTCAACACCAATGCTTCAGGAGGCAGAATGCTGTTCCGCAGACACTAGCTGGATGGCAGCAATATTACTTCCAGGCTACATTATTCTAAGCTGATTCCACTTAAGTGAATTCCTGAAAAGCGTACTCCATGTCTTCATAACATGAACAGGCTCAGAAAACCAACTCCATTATCGTTCCCTGCAATCTGTATCCAAACCTGCGTTCTGAATAATTTATTTGAGGCTAATAAGCTGTTTGCCAAGACTACTCCTTTTCCCACTCAGCCCCACACTCACGTGCGACTACAGCAAGAAACAGAGGGGCATTCACCATTTTCATAACTGGTAATTTCATTAAACACACTGTCCCACAAAATAATCAGGAAAAATCAGGAAGGGTTTTTTCTTCGTGTACGGACACGACAGGGCACTCTCTGGTTTGCGGACGGTGGCAATGTTTCCGTGACATTGCCGACTCAAAAGCTTTCAATCTGAAGTCAAGAAGCACACGCTCTTGCCTGCCATTTCCTGCAGAGGTGTTGTGCCACACCGTTTAATGCAGAAACATCTGGACACCCCTGGCAGTCCCCGAATAAGAGCGTGCAGCTCCATGAGGCTGTTCACTGTCAGGGCACCAAGCAGTTAACATCTCTCTCTGTTTTACCATCTTGTCTACAGGAGCATGGAACCGAGGGGCTGGTTTGCTCGAGAAACAAAAGCAGAAAAAGCCGACCTTTGCGATTGATGGAATTGCCGCTGCGTGAAGTTATCATCCGACAAGCAGTCAGCGGTTTGTAGCCTGTTTCACTCCTAATGTTTGTTCAAGTGACAGAACAAGTGGCACAGAGTCCTCCATCCCCTTTGTCTGCTAAAGCCGGGCACCACCTCGCAATGCTGCACTCTTGACACTGAAACCGTCCGCAGCGTCGGGGGAAACGTAAGGAGCTAGCTGCTGCCATGGAATCCCCACAGCTCTCTTGCACAGGATCCCATCACAAGCTGCCCAAGTTATATGACAGAGATCGAGCACAGAATCCTCCCGAAGAGAGAGAGAGGGAGAGAGATGCCTCGCACCCGCGCGGGGAAGCGCAGTGGGAGCACAACCCGAGCGGCTCTTTCCTGCCGATTTCCACCTTCCCGGCTGCTCATGCAAGCGCAGAGCGCAAAAAAAAAAGAAAAAAATTTGCACAAGGCAGTTGTAGCTTGTTCTCATTGGCTCCTGTCAGAGAGGGGTTTTGCAATGGGCTGCACCTAGGAGTTGCCTAAATTCCACATAGAAGGCAGTTGTAGTATTCACCCCTCAGCGCGCAGTTAGCGTTGAGGAGAACCGCAGGACTGCACGCGCAGAAATCGCGGGATTGCACGGGATTGCCACTGTCATCCGAGGGCATTTTCACCTGTGGGGTTAATAATTTTTGCATTGGTGAGTCTTTGCTAGGAAACCCAAACTCAGACTAGACCTAATGGATAGAATACTGTTTTTTCAGATGCGGTGTCAGCTAAAATGGAGAATAAGGGCTTTGGATGACTTTTTCTCAGTCCAAAAGATAAACATTACTGAGGCAGGGACCCAGTGCAGCAAAATAAGTATCTTCAGGGCTTTAGATTAAAGAGGAGCTGTCCTGGTGACCACTCTCATCGCCCTCAGCCTATAACAATTAAAATAGCGTGTCTCAGGATGGTTCCTCGTCTGTTCTCATTAGTTTCTAAGAGAGAGCTGCAGGATTTCTTGACTCTCTGAGCTGATGATCTTTCCCACTTGACTCCAGCTCATTTATCTGTTCTGACTTAGAATCACAGACACGTTGGTTGGAAGGATCCTCTGGAGGTCACCTAGGGAACCCCTTGGCTATCGTCAACATTACATCAAGTCAGCTGTGTCTTCATCCCGAAAATCCTGAGAGATGGGGATTCCATAACCTCTCTGGGTGACCTCTTCCAGTGCTGCAACTGGAATTTCCCCTGGGGAAATTAACGTGTAGGAAATAACTGTTCTTTCTCTAGTTCTTACATACACAGCCTTTGCCACACGGCTAGTGGGAAATACTGAATTGCATACATTTTCCTAGATTTAACACTAAAACCGAAGAGAAGTGAAGGAGTCAAAGGAATGAACAGACTTTTCTTTCCATATTCATTTAATCAAGTTCAACTCAAATCTGTAGCACCTCCAAATTTTTGACACCTAGGATGCTTCTAGTTCAACTATTAACCAAACCACTAAAACCCCAGTAAACACCCTGATTCCAGTGCTCTGTCATGTGTTACCCATGAGAAACAGGAGGAAAAAAACAAGACCAGATGATGTAAAATCTCAACTACTCTCAGAAGCCCTAATTAGAGCTGAATCAACATGGTACCTGCAGGGTGCTCGTTTATGCAGCACACACAATACAGGACTTTTTTTTTTTCAAACAGACCTGAAAAGGGTACCCTACAGTATTTATAAACATGTCCAGAAACTTGTGAAAAATTTCCTATGCAGGTACATGATGTATGAACATTTAAGTATGACCCAGAAATACACGGTCACATTAGATGAAAATGAAGGGAGAAGGGAAAAGGCAAGAATTCCAAAGATAAAGACCAGTCATCATTTCTTCAGAAATGTAAGAGACTTAGGTGCAGAAAAGCTCCTTGTAAGAGGCACTCACATGCCACAGTGCTTAAAAATCTAATTCTTACACTCAGATCCCTTCAGATAACATCTCCACCAAATTCTTTGATAACAGCATTAGTAACTAGCTCTTTCTTCCCTCTCCAAATCTCTAACACAGATACTTTGCTGTGTTAAGATACTGTTAACTCACAAACTAATTGGCAGACTGTAAAATTACTTAAAATTACTTTCTCAGTTGAACTCCACAGCACATTTTCTCCCTCTCCATACAGTGAATGGAGAAGTAGGAAGTTGTCCACACGGAACAGCTGAGGATACAGGTAGGAATTTCTGGTCGACATCATTACTGCCTGAGTTCACACGAAAGCTTTTAGATAGAAAGATACAAAAAGAACTGGGCTTATCTTGGATGCTGCCTTGACAGGTCATCAGTAGACATTTTCCCAACACTATGCCAGCATTTGAAGATCTGTTCTCAAACATTTGATCATAAATGCCGCTCCATATTAGTGCAGCTTTGTGCTATCTTAAGGATACACTAGCTACCTTGGATTTGATGTAACTGTTTACAGGGGACAGGCTTTGGAGCAAAAAAAAAAAAAAATCATCAGCAAAGTAGACTCTAGATCAACATGAAGAATTAGAGCAATATACAGAGACCCCAAAATAAGCATAATTCATGACTGCTTAATGTCCACTTAATTTTGTGGAGTGATTTTCAGATGCTTTTCAACCAGATTCAGTATACTTCTTTGTATGGCTAATTATCTTTTGAGTACAGTACATATGACACAGATCCCTGAGAGCCTAAGATTCATTGAACGTCACTGAAAATGAAACTTTGGATCCCAGCTCCGGGAGAGTTGCATGGTTATGGAGAACAAGACCTAAATTCCTTTAAACACCAGACAGGTATTATGGCTCCAAAGAGGAAAGCTACCCAGCTGCCTTCAGGGCACCAGCTTGTCCTTTTTGGGAAAAATCCCATTAGGGGCTTACCTTTCTGAAGTGAAAGGAAGCAGAACTTCACATTGGTTAAGCATAGCATGGACACTGAAGAGACTTGACAGAAGTAACAGGGCTTTAAAAAAAAACAAGTATCTGGCCAATGGTTGAACATCAATTTAACTTTTTGCTTATTTCAGGCAAAAAACCTGCCACCACTGCGTAGCGCTGTTTAGTGCTAGTGCCTTCCAGGAAGCAGGAACTGAAAAATAGTAGAAACTGAGAGAAATGCCATAGCTTTAGTTAAAGCAGAATGCCAGTCATACACTTGTGCATATCAGTAAAATGTGGAGCTGCTAATTTTGACAAAAAAGTACAAATGCTAAATTCTGCAAGCACAGTCCATTTGAATGCTTGGTGATTCCCAGCAAGTATAAGGCTTTGGGTTTGTTTTTCAATGACCTTTTCCTTCACAATCTGCAGATAGGGACATCATCATCATTAGGCTTGAGGTTTCAACCCAAAAGCCAGGCAAAAACTTGATGTTTCACTGAACTTGAAACCTCAAAGTGAACCTCAAGCGTGCAAACCTTATGGACTCAAACCAAAACAAACATATGTCAGTGAACAAAAACCGCAGAGCTGCACATTGGTCTAAGTACTGAGCCATGTTGGCCACTGGCCAAGGCACGAAGTGCCCTACGCTTCGCACGAAATACCAGTAGATGTTTAGTGACCACAGGGTATGTCTAGACACACACTGCAATAGCTTAGAGACACTCAGGTCAACTTTATTGTAGAATTCAAGTCCCAGAAGCAGTTTCTTTATGGCGTACAAAGCTCTTCAGTAGGGGAAAACACCCTGTGAGGAGTTTTGTGCGACCACAGCTAAACTCCTTTGGTACTTGATGGGCTTCTTCAAAGCTGCCTCCTGATATCGCTATGCTGTATGGAGATCTCACACAAAAGATAACTAGATGGACAACCAAAGCATAAAAAAATAGCCATGGTTCCACCTTTTGGTAGTCTCCACTACAACGTGCCAGAATCTGTCCAGATCATCTTAGTGTGTGCACAGAAAAAATAAGGAACACTGCTTCTGCAGTGCTCTGCATTTTCAGAGACCTTCATCACAAGAAACCGGTGAAGCACAGTTCTGCATTTTTCTCTTGCAGTCATCTGGAACCAGATCAATTTATTTGAATTCACTGATTATTCAATACTACTCTTTGAAAAATTTCCCACATTAATTCTAGGGTCTGTGGTTGCATGATGGACAGTTTATTGCAATTAGCCTCCCAAAGTTTCAGCTATTCCATATGATAGCATTGACCATGCACGTTTGTATTTGCCAGCTTTTTAATCATAATATTTGAGATTCTGGTTCCAGTGTGAGTATAAATGCTACGTTTAATATTTGATTGATGTTTTCTCAATATTCACCCATGTTTGATCATTGTATGCTGGAAAATGCCTGTGCACTTGAAAGGACTGAGTTTATATATCTTAAGCCCTGTGCTATTGGCTCCCTGCAAACTGTTTGTGTGAGAAAGAAGGCTTCAGCAGCAATCCTGGAGGGAAATGTCGGTATTCGGCAGGGCAGAACATGATACATTAATGTAAATGCAATCAAATGATAATCAACACTGAAAAAAATATAGAATTGTCTCTGCATTCTTAGAAGGTTCCTAAGGTTAATATTCCCATTAGTGTCTGACTTACTAAAAGCTGTTTCCTCCAGTTAAGTTAGCCTTGGGGCCAAACTCCTCTCACTGTTCAAAAGCAGCTTGACTCTATGTACATGCCAGTGTAAAAGGGGTCAGGCCATAAGTTAGTGTAGAGTACTGTAATTACTGTAATGACGTAAAAAGTAAGTAAAAGTTGTACAGAGGATTTGGAAGCATGCATTAAAACACAGATCACTTGAACACACAACTTACAGGAAAATAGGAATGCTTCATTAACCGACTTTATTAAACTTCCACTCTTCTTATCGTTCCCTTTTAATTTCCTGATAGTGTAAAATAGCACTCTATTCACATAATTATGGAATATTTAATTGCTACAAAATACATCACCTAACTTACAACACCAAAAACATGACCGCTGAACTGGGCCACAAATCTTCCATTAGATTTGCATTTATTTGCATCATGACTTTGATTTGGACTCCAAAGCTCAAACGTTGCTTTGTTTAGTAAACCTGCCCTTCAAGGAGAGAATCTAGTCTGAACGATGCTTTATGTAAACATCCTAATTTCCTTAAAAATTCTTACAGCCATTAGTACTGGGTTGGTGACCACAGAACACTAGGAAAGGTGATGTAAATACCAGAAAACAAGGAAGCGGTACAATCTATCGGTTCTTCATACAAACCAATCTACAAATCTTAATGTGTTTTACCAGCCTGTGAGAAAGCTGTGTGATGAAGTGGTTACGTGGAGATCAGAGCTGCAATGCAATAGCTAGAAGTCCATGAAGGGTCCTGAACTGCTTAGTCAATTAATATCGTACCTGTATAAAAATTAGATTACCAATGGGTTGGGCTTTTTTAAGATTACCAATTATACACTACGCAGAGGAAAACCACACAGAAACGCATTACAACCAACTCCTTAGTGAAAGTGCTGACAAAGCAGTTAATATTTGGTCTTGGGCAAAGGACTGGTTTCCTTTTGTTGGCTGCCCAGTTCTAGATGGGTATTTTACATGAAACACATAACAAGTTCAAAGTGGAAGAACTATGTTTTTTCACCTGTGAGTGTGGTTTCAACCTAGACTTCAGCATTACTGACAGGAAATCAGTTTTTCCATGCTTGTTACTGTAAACAAAGATTGTATGGCATCTCTCCAAAAGTGATAGAAGGTCAAGGACCAAACTGCAAGAGTGACAACCTGCTTCCAGAAACCAAAGGCACAACACTCAAGTGAGAATAACCACACTTTTAAACTCTGTTTGATGTTCTCATCACCCAGTTGTTTGGGCAGCATAATGAACTCGTGCAAATACAACCTCATGTACTTTTCTTCAAAACATGCATTTATAAAAATATATATACATAAGTATGTATACTTACATATGCATACTTTTTATGAGAAATACATATATATATATATGAAGTGTACATCTCTGGCTGAAATGGTGAGTGAACAGGTAGCGAGAAGAGCCTGTAGCATTGCTTATTATTAACGTTGCCTCCCACTCACTTTTTAACAGTTGCTTTTATCTCTGTCAAACCTCAGTCCCACCTCTGCTTGGTTTTTTTTTAACCTCACTTTGTAAACTTACAGTAAAACAACATTAGACATTTCTAAGAAGAATCCTTCTCCCCAAACAATAACATTTCTCTTAATATTTTGTTTGTAAAGCATTAGCACTTCCAAGAACTGTATCCAGAATTTTATAAGCATATATCTTGTTCACCTTGGTGTTACTTTTTGCTGCTCCTTAGATATGAGCCCAAATTTGCCAACATTGTAACTTTTTTTTTTTTTAAATATATAAACATCTTTTGGAAAGCTGAATATTATTTTAGGGAACAGAATTCACCCCCTCCTGCCCTTATGTGAGGCTTGTAACATTACCTAACCATACACAAGTTCTATATGTACCTTTTCCTCTCCAGGCCCCCAAGCTGAGATCCTGCAGAGGAGCATTCAACAACCACATCTGAATAGAGGTTGTGTCATGGTAGTACCACATAGCACATCCCAAACTGAATACCCTGCACTGGTGGAGACTCTGCACAGCCACATCTAGACTTCAGATTTGTGTCTGTAAAAGAGGGATAATATCAGCCATGGGGACGGGACAAAGGTTAATCAGACTGTGGATCAGTAAGATAACACACACATTAGCTCATGACAAAACATGTCTCCTTAGAGCAGAGATCTCGGAGCACAGTAAGCAGAAAGACAAAAAACAAGGGGATGAGTGTAGATCAATTTTCTATATCCATCCTGCTCAAGGAAAGAAATGGGCACTTCTAGGAAAAGAAGGGATATACCATAAAGCACACAGAGAGCGAATGGTGATGTAGAAACGTACACATTACTGAGGGATAATTTTACTGCTGGTGTTTCTTCATGTTGAAGTATTTGTGCCTAAGACCTTATAAACATTCTTCTACTTTACCTCTGTGTGTAATATTATAAATGGTGTGCTTTAGGTCACTATCCATGCCACGGGAAGTAACAGGGCGAGTATTTCTGTTGAACTATAAACCTTAATCTTTCAGTTACTTTAACAAGGGCTTCATAATGGAAGATCTGGTACTGTACTAACCAAGCAGTATTTATCACAAAACTACAGCCTCTTTTCTTTACAGAAGAAAAAAAAAATAATTAAAAGCAATGTTGAAGCAGAGCTTAGGAACAAAAGTTAGAAGACTGAGTGTTATCAAGAATGAAAACAAAGTCATAAGAACAAACTGAAGAAGAAAAGCAACATCTCAAATTTATTCTAAAGCCCTAAAATCAGATATCTTTAAGCTCATGTATTAAGCTCTTACATTCTACCATCTTGAGTATGACAGAAGCACATACTTAAATGGTCTTTGCTGGTAAAGACAGTTTTCTGAATCGGGGCTACAGCATCCAGAGTACACGTGTCATACTGGCTGAGCAACATAAAAGCCTTGGATGCACGTTATCAATTTGTGAACTGCAGATATGTTTCATTGTAACAATTGTAAACAAATGGTGAGAAACTTTGAGGAGCTCCCAAAATAATTATGGCCAATATGATGAATGTTTCCTGGTCTTACATCCAACATCAAGAATGTCTTCTACACTCAATTTCCATACATCTGTAACTAGATTTAGCTTTGGAATATTTGTTTCTGGTCATCATTAGCATCCTGACCTGGTTTTTTAAGCATTTCAAAACATCTCAAACCAAAACTTTCCCCATTACTATAGCGAAATATGATATATTAAAATATAACCCACCACTCTGTACACTGGACTAGAAAAATTTGTAATATTGAACATATTTGGACCCAACGAACAGGCTGTGCTCCACTGATATTCTTAAATACTTAAAATGTTAAGCATTATAAGATATTGTTAAGAAACATTTTGACCAAGCTCACCTTTCCTGTAAGTTTAACAACAAATGAAGCTGATACCCACCCATGCTATCAGCCCGCATATCTGTTTTAGCAGAGAGGAATTCCTTCTGTAAACACAAATTCTCTTTACCTTTGTGTATGACGAAATAACCTTCACCTGTAAGCTCACAGTGGCCATAACAAGGCCTGTGACCACTGCTAATCAACCTTGTCTTGATAAGCCTGAAAAAGCCATGTAGAATATAGTATCTGTATAAACAACGCTGCAGGTGAGAAAGCTTTCAACAGGCTTCTCCCGACAGCCTGGTGGAACCGAGCAGTGGTGGCTCCTGCTCTGCAGTGGTCACTCCCCACAACATATATTCCAAAACATAATCCTGCTCATAACTTTGACTGAAAGCAAATATAAAAACTAAATTCCTGTAAAAATGAGAATGATATAAAGCGCCCGTAGCGCGTCCTTGGTTTTACACTTTACTAGCGGCAGTAGTTATCTAATTGCCACAAGTCTCCTAAATGACATCTTTCTACCCCCAAAACTGCAGCAGGTGATCTCCATGAAGGCAGCATTGTTTTTTTTTTTCCCTAAACTATGCCTTCTTAATCCAACTATCTTCACCGTATAACCTAAATAAAAAAGGCACCTTATTTTTTATGGATGTACTTTTCCAACTAAGCATACTCAAGCAGAGGTTACCCTCATAAAACGAATATCAATACCTCATACCCTCTTCTCCAGCACAAGCTGGAGCTTTTCCAGCTGATAGAAAACAGTAACTTGCATCCACAGAAAGATTTGCTATCGGTCTCTTAACACCACATGCCAATAATCAAATTAACTGCAAAAATGTGTATTTTCATGCAGCATTCCTTCAAACCTAACAAGATTCCTGATTAAATAGTAATTTTTATTTCCCTGGATTGCAGTTGCATATCGAAAAGAAAACCAGCCCCAAAACAGAAAAGTGCCACCTGCATCATCCCTACTTTATCTCAAGGTCAGTGGGGCTGGTAAGTACAGCCCAGATAATAAAACAACAGAAATAACAGAGGCTCTGGGACGCACAGTACTGTCACTTGGATAAACACAGAGAGTTTCCTACTGGCCCATGTACAGAACATTTTAACAAAGAGTTAATTAGACACTGATCTTTTAAGATGGACAGCCTGGTGCAAAAATGTTAGAGACAGAAGGTAGAGGCTTTTGTTTCTAAACCAGCTTCTAAACTTCTAAAACAGAAGACTGTAATTCTCACTAACACTTCTAGCGTACATTTCAAGAGAAACCAAGTTACAAATCCTAATGAAAATTTTCTGTTATAAAAGATATCTAAAATAGAAAACCAAATTGTCTGGGAAAAAAAAAAAGTAAAACAAGAAATAATCTAATGCATTTTTATAAATCATTTTCTTCTAATCTGTAATTGCAGAAAATTTTATTCACTGATCTCCCAGTTGTTACATGGGAAAATTAAAGTTGGTGGAGTGCCTTAAATGTGCACTCACCCACATTTCACATTTTTTTTCTTTTAGATAAAAGCTCAGCAAATTCAGAAGAAAAGCTTTAACCACACTTGAGGAATAGTCATTGTTTTAATGTTTCAGCTTTCAAGTTATTAAGCCCACACACACTCAAGTTAACACGGTCCACTGTTAAGAAAGTAGCAAAGGGCATCTATAAAACATGGGTATAACTCAAGGAATACAATTTTGCACAGCTCCAAAAGAAAGAGGCAACCAGAGCAAGGTAACAAGAAGTGATTATGTTAAAGATGACCGTTCCAGGAAAACCTAAAGGACAAGCGGTCTCTGCTTCGAAAAATAGATCCAGAGGAACACTACACAGAGACAGAAATACCACATTGTATGTATGAGACATCCACAACAGCATACTTTTACAGTTTGCATGCCTATGGAGCACACTATTTCTCAGATATAGATATATCTCAATGAGTAAACAAATGTGAAAGTGGGTAAGTATAGTTCTTCCACTAACACACAATCTTTTTTTTTTTTTTTCCTATTTTGTGGTTTGACCAAAGTTCAAAGATACAGCAATATCCCTGTCTGTTTGGTGCACAAGAGGCCTGGTGGGAGTTGAGCCCACTCTCCTGCCCACTCTGCTCTCTTTGCTTACCTAAACGGGCTGAATTTCATCCACTGTCTACGGTACCTGCAGAAAATACACACATCTACAAAGTACATAGATCCTAAATTGGCATCTGACATCAACCCACACCCATTTGTACATGTGTAATTTGTATTACTTGGTAAGCATACCAAGTACTTCTCTACATTCACTTCTGCTTTTACAATATATCCATTTAAAAGGCTTTTTTTCAAGATCAAATATCAATTGAAACTGTGCATGGAGAGACAGAGAAAAAAAGCTTGAATTAATCCTACCTAAGAAAAGATTTTAGAAAGGGATACATGGATTCCTGCTGAATGAGTGGCAGTACAACATTTGGCTGTAATTTGAATCTATATTATATTTAATAAAATCACAGTGTGTTCTCTTGTCCTATTAAAACTGCATTCTACCTTACCAGGTCTGAATAATTTGTATAAAATTGCTACAGTTCTTAGTGAGAGCTCTAATTGCATTCCTGCTATAACTTAAAATGATAACCTTATCTTAATTAGTAGCATGCTACAGAAATGCTTCTAAAAGCCGCAAAGGATTAACCCTGCATTTTTTGACAGAAGCCTTAGGGCTGGGTTGTTTGGGGTTTTTTGTTGTTTTTTTTTTCTTTTTTCATTTCATTTCCAACACATGTGCTAGTGCTAATTTATTTTAAAGAAAGAAAAGGGAAATAATCGAATCAAGAGAGAATAAACAACCCTGCTGCTGCCTCCTCTGGTCAGCGGGAGTTTCCATGTGGAGACTGATCTCGTCTGTGGTAATTGAGGGGCTCCTGCACTTACATGAAGGCCGTATCTTTGATAACCCCCCCAAGCACACGAAACATTCATCCTGACTCTGAGTCCCCAGTGACTCCCACAAATGGGACGGGTGCGGGACAGGATGAGGAAGAGGAGGCAGGGATGAAGAGAACTCTCCTTTTCGAGGACCTGGGGGAAAGCCTCACACAGACACAGCCCAGTGCATGTGGCAGAAGAAAAAAATTCATATCAATTAAAGATTAAATTAAAATAATAACCAAAAAAAAAACAAAACAAAACCAAACTCATGCATGACACCATCCCAAAACAAAACTAACCTGTAACATTCACACGGGTGACATGCTCCAGACGCCCCATCAACGGGGTTTCTGATGACAGAGCCATAAGTAGCTCTGAATCTGCCAGTAGAGCTGCCTGCTGAGCTCATCAGCCAGCCAGATGCTGTTCAGCTGATGTGACTTCTGGAAGCACACACTTCACAACAGGGCAAAGCAACATCACCCGCTTTGTCAGTCAGAAAAATTAATATTAGTAAAAATGGGTAGCAAGTGACTAAAAGCCCTTTATATAAATCCTGCTTTCCCTTGGGCTTAGGAGAATTTCTTTTTCATTTGTGGGCTTTCTTGCTACATTTAAGCATATCCATATTGCAGTTCTGTGAAAAAGTGACACAGCTTTCTACCTTAATAAACAACCACTAATCGGGTTTATTTAGGAATTTATTTAGGTCCAGCAGTAGCTGCCTAAGAGGTCTACTCGCAGAAAGCAGTACTGGAACTGGCAGTCTGCAACGGGATCCAAATGCTTCAAACTTTTGTGATATATTTTACCATTGTTTGTGCTACCATTCTGCTCAGAATTAATTTTATGAGTCCCATCTTATTCCATCAAAAACACCAAAAGCAAACAAACCCCCCACATACAAAACAACCCCCACCAGTAATTTCCTTAGACTTTATTGCTGTTGATCACACACCACAGGACAAATAGAGTGAGCTACCAAGCAGGAAAAGCAAGGATTAGGGTGCCATGAAATTACTTTTTGTAACCATATCTCTTTCAACTTAATTTCGATTCCCAACTTCTTAGCACTAAGGAAACATCCTGCTTTTTACCCAGGTTCACCAGTTATGTTCCAGGTCCCACAGGACACAGACCGCTCTGAAAGCCTCTGTGTGCACCTGCCTGTAGGCACACAGTGTTAGGGGACATCTCACGCTGTGCTGGAGCTCCATGGTGCCAATTATGACTGTAGAAGCAATAAGGTGGTGTTTCAGAATCACTATAGCAATTCTACTGAAAAATGGATAAGTGTAACTTGATAAATATCTATATCATAGAATGGTTAGAGTTGGAAGGGACCTTAAAGATCATCGAGTTCCAACCCCCCTGCCATGGGCAGAGTCACCTTCCATTAGACCAGGTTGCTCAAAGCCCCATCCAGCCTGGCCTTGAACATTTCCAGGGATGGGGCATCCACAGCTTCTCTGGGC
>JAOTQQ010000012.1:59727735-59819054 GCA_026546715.1 Gallinago undulata
GGTTGCTCCAAGCCCCATCCAGCCTGGCCTTGAACCCCTCCAGGGATGGGGCATCCACAGCTTCTCTGGGCAACCTGCTCCAGTGCCTCAGTAAACTTAGAGGCTTATATCCACTTTTAATGCAATAGGTTGAATAATAGGACTCTCCATAAGATAAGCTTCCTTAGAATAACATGTGGGCTGGAAAGATTATATCTAACTGAAAATTTATGTGCTGGGTTTTTAGGCACTTTGTGCTACTGTAGCAAAGGTATATTTTCAGCAGGGCTTCTTTTGAGCCAGTGTGTGAGCAGAGAGCGCGTGCCTGAGCTTTTCACTTCAAACGCAGATACAAGACCTTGGAGAAATGGTGTCGGTTTCATCTGCGCACAGGAGCACCCTTTGGCCGGCAGCAATCCCGCGGGCTGGCACTGCTCACCGTGCTCTTCGCACACTCCAACGCTTACAGCATTTTCAAAGTTCAGAGGAAATACACACGTAAAGAGAAGCCGGCCCCCTGTAAACACAAGCCAGGGCTTGCAGCACACGAAAGGCTGGCGCTACCATCATACGCCCACCGGCCGGAGCCCCGGGAGCTCGTCCCTGCGGCCGAGTGAGCGCCAGAGGAGCGACCTGGGAGAGAGTTCAGCGCCGGGAACTGCTCTGGCAGCCTCATCCTGTCCTCGCTTTACCCCTCGGGCTTGCCAGCGATGATGACAGCTTTGCTAGCTTTGAACTGTCTGACGGAGCAGGAGGGCTGATTTCAGCTGGCTCCTGTGCAAGGCAAGAGCACGCCGTGCCTGCACCGCAAAAATCTCTGGGAGCTCGGCTACCGACTTCAAGGGCTGCAGGACCAAGTCCCTTGGAGCGACTCCTTGTATAACCAACTCAAGAAACAGCTTGTGGTTTCTTTTAAGAGCCGTTAGAGAGAGCTTTACATAGTTTTATGTCTAGGACTTAAAATACTGGTATCTAAGACAAACCCAAAGCTTAATCACAGAATACATTTGGTATTTATCCACGGTCAGAACTTGCTAAATTAAACTTTCCCGACAAACAGGACAAACATTAGGCAGCAGAATAACACTCAGCTGAAGACAGCATATATGCCTTCCAGCAGAGCAAAACATACATCTTATAAATGAACAGCCTCTTGAGAGATGCAAATACCTTAATTCCCTGTAGTTTTCAAAACAGTTGTTTCAACATGAGCTCTTTTATGGCTTACTTGATGCTTGCAGAGGTCACGGTACCACTTACTGATTAAAGGCAGGGAGTCAACTTTTTCCCTCCCTCCCTCCCCCCCTTAATTTCTATTTCATTCCATCTCTGTTTGTTTCAGCCCAGTGCACTTGGCAGTAGGAGATGTGACAATAATTTCTCATATGAACTGCAGTTCACACAGTTCTTTTCTCTATGTCATACTCTCATAGTTACATTGAAAAAAAAAAAAAAAGAAAAAGAAAATGTAACTTATTGATTGAATGTCTCTCATTCCAAGGCCATCACAGCAGGATAAAAATAAAACCCCCAAACCCTAGGCGTCTTCATTTTAGCATCTGGAAAACATGTGCATTAGGAAGTTTTGACATAATCCAGAAATGATAAACAAACACTGCCAAGTTCTTTCACTGGCCTACAGTAAAAGCCAGCAAAGATTAAAAAAAAGCCCTGCTTTATATCCCAACTATGCCATGTAACTCAGGCTTTGAATATTTAATAGTAAGCAAAACTGTATCTTTACATCTATAACTTTTCACAGTAACAAACTCCAGTAACTATCACCAATATAGCATCTCCTATTTGTCATATGTATTTCTAAAATAACCAATTAAATATACAATAGCTTGAAGATTAAAACTGAAGCTGCCCACAATGCATAAAAAAACTGAGGGCTAAATATTCTCCAAAGCAATGGGATAGTTTGCAAAGCTTTGCCTGCCACTCTGGCCCTCTCTACTTGGAAAGAGGCCTGTGTGGGGAAAAAAGGCCTTAGCTCTGCCTCGAGATATTTTGCAAGGGAATTATAAGCCTTAGGATTTGCTTTTCTCTTTTTAAAATGCTATTTTTAACTTCTATTTATCTTTTCCTTCTTCTATGAGCAGTTTAATTGGACTGCTTGGTTTGGTTTTTTTCCTCTCCTGCCTGAAACAATAAATTTGCAATTTCTTGAAACTCTTCTTGAGAAACTGCAACAGACAACTCAAAAAGCATCATTGCAAGCTTTTGCTATCCTACTGTTAAAAACACAGGTGGTAGGTTGTTGTGGTTGAGCTTTTTTTATTGTATTTTATTTATTTGTCTATTGTTGTGTTCCAGACACAGTGCCTGATGGGTGCAGGAAGAACTTGCTTTATGTGCTGCTAAATCCATTCAGGCAACAGCAGCCAGGGAGACTTGGAGCATCCAGTTTAAGTCCTGGTGGTGACAGTGGTAGTGGTGTTGCTGACACAGTTCCTAGGTGCTGGCTGCTCCATATCCATGTGTTTAATGCTCTACACTCTCTTTCTAGTCATCTTCAAGTTTTTTTCACATGCACTTTGCCACGATGTTTAAATGCTGCATGAAAAGCAAGAGCACAGCAGACATGGTATGTGGCCATGAGTCAGGAACAGAATTTCACCTCTGGTAAGGGAAAGGCAGCCGTACTAACCACCTCTTAGTAGGACTGAGAGAGCCCATCAGTCTGGTAACTGCCACCTTCTCTTTAGGAAGCCTCTTACAGGTCCTAGGGAGAAGAAAGTAATACTGGAGACTCTCTATGGACATTGTGTTGGAATACAGACATCACCCCGCACTGCAAAAGGCAGGTCTGCCAGCAGCTGCGGTGGTCTCTCCATGCAGCTCCTCCATAAAGGGCTTCAGAGTCACTCTGTTTCATCGTACAGATCCAGCTTTACTTCCAACATCACACCCAGAACAGAAGGAAGAACAAATATGAGCAAAGCTTCAAACTTGCTGTTTTCTGGAGGACTTTGTATATCTGGCATCAACAAAGACACGCCAGATCCACAGCAGACGCATGCACCTACATCTTTAGGCACACCCTGCCTCTTCCATGTAGGATTGAAAGCAGAATTAAAAGTTTGTCCCAGTGGAAATTAATATTAGAATAAACCAAACCAGGTATAAACTTTACTTGTACGATGACTGTATTTAACTGAGGTGTGCAAAGTTCATCATTTCAGCCGCTCCCTGTCAGTTGAGGGCATCCCTGTTACTGCCCGACCCTACAGCATGCCAAAGGAGCCTTGGCATGGGCCCAGCCTCACGGATCTGCATTTCTTGGCTGATTGAAATTCAATGTGCACTTGTGTTAAGAGGATAGGAAGGACAAGGACCTAAGAGGCAGGGTTAAATGGCCATGGCGTTTGGGTTCATAACTTGAGATTCAATTTACCCAGTCCCAAGTGACAGTACAATTTCTAAACACTGGCAGCAACGTGCTGACGATACCTGCTGCCAGGCAGCTGCAGGCATCCCGTGAGGACCAGCTGAGCCCCACGGCTCCTCTTGCAGAAGACAGACAACCAGTAATTAAGCAAGGTAACCACAGGGTTTGAAAATGCAAGCCCTCACCTCATTACACTCACGGAACACAGGCATGGTCTTGTCTCGATATGTCATTTATACATCGCAATAATTGACTCATGACATTTCCATTCCTTTCCAAAGCAGTTGGCCACAGACCATGTTAAGCGGTCTCATGACGTGTGTAAAGTGGCCTCGTGACTACAGCAGTAAGTGGCTGCAAGTAGAAATTTTTGTACAATTTGCTTCAGAAAAAGAAGTTCCATTTTGCACCCAGAGACATTAGCCCAAGCAATCCGGGAAAGCAAACACCCTCTTTTCATCACCAACTATAGTAGGAAAAAAAAATTATTGCAAAAGTGATGTTGTGAGAAAGCAATTTAAGAAAAAAAAAAAAAAAAAAGCACCACAAACTCAAACTCAGGAGCTATGGTCTAGCTCTGGCAAAAGTTGACTTCCACTTTTCTGTCCCCTCTCCAAAAATTTACTTACACACAAATGTTTGTTAAAAGTGTCTTGCCTCAGTCAGCGGGTGTATTTTGCAATTTTTCACAAGCAGTTTTTACAGCACCAATTATACCATTGACCTTGGCCTGAAAAAAATATAGACCGTGCCCATCCAAGTAGGCTGTAAAATGTGCTAGCCAACTTTACAGCTTTTAAATCCTATTAGGCTCCCTTATATGGTTTAAAGCCCCTCTAAGGAATATACCCCCATGAATATACTTCTGCATTACACAGAAGATATAAGGATTTGTCTTGAGAAGCCTTTGGTTCTTCAGTCACTTTGCAAGTTCTCTACATGTTGGTTTAGTAATGTGACATCCAAAAGAAGGGTAAAATAAACATCCTGGTGTTTTAGCAATAATTAATTTAGGAATTATACTGACCAATATATTGTTTTCTCAGGCCTATCAATTGATAACATGTGAACACCACAATAATCTGAGGTGTTCAGAAATTCCTTAGACATATTGGATACTCCATTGGGAGGGAGATTATTAAAAATTAAGTTTCAACTGAATTTAATATGGCAAGCTCTGCTTTCACATCACATACCTACAAAAAACCCTATTCAAGGTCTATTGTTCCAGTCTATTGTTCCACAAGTACATGCAGTAAGTGTGATTCTAAAAAAAAAATAATCTGTTGCAGTTCCTTTCTAAAGAAAGCTAAATTGCCCTAATTTTGCTGGGATAGGAGGGGAGAAGGATGCTTCCATTAAAAATGTCTCATGGTGTCTCACTAAAGATAGAAGAGCCGAGCTTAATAAACTGTCTTCATTTTAAGTTCTTTTTTCAAGAGCTAATAGCTTCAAAACAAACATAGGAATAACCCAACCCACCTCTGAAATCAGCAGTCCCAATACGCATGTATGAACTGTATTAAGTACAAGTCCTGGTTTAATTATGCCCAATTGGATCTTATTTAGTTTTACCATTTGACAACTAACCCTTTTCTGATGGGAGTACTTTTATAGCAGATGATGCTTTTTCTATTTTCTAAACATTCTGGATCATTAAGTAACTGTAAATTACACAACCTTAAGTAGCAGAAAGGAACAAAAAGTCAGTAGCAGGATAAACACACACCAGAGTAGAAATTAAATCTAGCCAGTTCTATACTTCAAATGTAAATAGGCAGTGAAGTGATTATTCAAATAGCCATAAGTATAAGGCTGTTATTCAGTATTTCTGTTATTGGTATCATGCTACAGTTATCATAGATACTGTTACTGGAATTATATTGCATATAATGGAATTCATATGCATAGGCATATTTATAATTTCTTGATGAAACTCCCAAAGAAGGCAAATAGAAAATAAAATGGGTTTGTAACACATTGACAATTCACAAAGAGAAAAAGGTATGTTAAGTTCACGTGCCAATTAAACTATAAGACTAGCAAACCTGCTAACACAAAACGTAGCTTGAAAGGAGTGTCCTAAACACTTTGCATTGCTCTGATTTTCACAGCCAGTGTTGCTGGGGAAAAGAACTGAGGTGGTTTTCCAGGGTTACCTGAGATGGATACTTACTACAGACAAATCCCATTACAATACACACTTTATTATTACTAATCAATTTGGAAAACTATCTCAGGAAAAGGTAATATGGAGCAAGATCATGGCAAACCTTTTTACAAGAGAAGCCACAGACCAAGGGGAAAAAGTGTCCTGGCCTCCCTGTATTCACTTCCAAGTAGCTGGGTTTTCATGTAGAGTTTATCTCCTTGTAGAGTTTGTCACAAGTTTATTCTGAATTATTAAACTTCTTTTGTGGCACTAGGCTTAACATTTACCACTTAAGTTTATTTACAAACACAAAGAATTATAGTCAAATGCTTTCTTTTAATCTTATTTTTGACACAAAAGTGGTTTTCTATTTTCTGCCTTAGAACAAGAAGAATGTGTGGTTTGCAGACCACGCTGGTGGAGGTGTACTGCTGTACCAGGCAACACATGGACAGAACATTACTTTGTACAAGGAATAACAGAATTCCACATCAAAACAAAAATGCTGAGCTGACAAACAAATCATTAGCACAACGGCAGGAGTCAGGGCAACAGGTTATTGTATCCAAGTCCCTGGGAGGAGGAGCTCCGTACTGAGGAGAACTATAATTTGCCAGACAAAGTCATAGTAAGAGATAACAACAAGAAACTTTGCTAAAGACATTGAAACTGCAAGTAGAGCATGACTTTTTAACATGAAATGCAACTAACAAATTACCAGAAAAACCTATCGACAGTTTCCAGATCACTCTGGTTGATAAATTAATTTCAGACAAAAACTGTGGGATTTAATTTAATGTAGGGATTATTTACTTAAATTCTCTTGTATAGACAAATCGGCCTTTTCAGAATGCTCTTCCTTAGCTTAAAGCGTGTGTAAAACAACATGAAAAATTTCTTTCTAATCTGTCACTTCGATCAAAGCTGAAGTAGAGGGGCTGCTGCTGAGGTGGTACGCCTTTAAATCTTCGGTGCTGATGTAAAAATATGTGCTCACCGGTCTAATGTTTTAAATAATTGTCAGCACAGTGTCATTGGACTTATATACATCTTAATGAGAAATTACTAAAACAGGAACTCCACTTCTGCTTCTTAATCTGTTGTACTCCCATCAAAGCCAGACCTTATATAAACAGGAAACTGGAATCTCTCCGATAATGTGTTACCCACAGGACTGAAGATTTAAAGGAGACTGAACAGACAAACAGAACTACAGCCACTTTTGCCTTTTCATTTACAAGACAGTCATTCTTCAGCAGATCATCATGCTTTGTGAAGCCAAGAACTACAAAGTTCTCCAGGACAGCCTGATAAACTTAAATAGCTGTATTTAAAAACCAAGTCTCAGCCACACTAAACTATACTCGCGGTATCAGCCTTGTTGAAAGATTAAAGGTGAACCTGTCAAAAAGAACCTCAAATCCAATTTCTAAAGCTACTCAATTCCATCAGCTGTAATTTTCATACCTGTTATCCAACATCATTCTTTTGAAAATTCAATCTCTGGCCTTCCAGCTGTCCACTCAGGTCATTGCAAAACTGTCTGCAAATGACTGCTAAGTGTGACCAAGAAAGGAATCTTGTAAGCACTTGTCTCTCACCTTTCTTTTTCTCTTTTTTCTTTTTTTTTCTTTTAATTTGCAAATATGAACAGTTGGAAATTGATTTTAGAAACAACAAACACGTCAGCTGTGGCTTGAAAAAAAGCCTACTGGAAAATACTGTTCAAGATAGAGTACAATGCCCTCAACTTCTAAACTAGGTGTTATTGGGCCTATTGGGACTGCCAACAGAGTGCAACGTCTTCCTGCCAGCAAGATCTAAAGTCATCTTCCAGAGTACCAAGGGAATTCACTTGAAGGTGCCATGGGCAAACCCCATGCTGGGGACCATCAGGGCAGAGGCACAACAAAATACATGCTGGAACTCCAATCCATAGACCTTCCCTCCAGGTACTTGCATCTTGGCTTCTAAGGACACCAACATCCAATACAAAGGGGGAGGAAAAAACCTCCAAAATCCTAAAATGTTTCTTGTATAAAGAATATGCCTTGTATAGAAGTCTCCTTGTCTAAGACAAAGTTTATAGCATAAATCTCTTCACAGGAGAGCTGTGGACCAGTGCTGACCCTTGAGGAACACCACTCTTCAAGAGTGACTATCCAGCCAAGTCCTTATGCGCCAAGTGGTCCGTCCATCAAATCTGTCTCTCAACTTTAAAGACCAGGCTATTGTGTGGAACAGAGTCAAATGCTTTGATGTCAGTTGATCTCCCCTTATCCAGCTATGCTGTAACACCTTCATAGAAGGTCACAAATGTCAGGCACAATTTGCCCTTAATGAAGTCATGTTGGCTGTCACCAATTACCTCCTTATTTTCTATGTGACTTAGCATCGTTTCCAGGAGGATCTGCTCCATGATCTTGCCAGGCACAGAGGTGAGACTGACTGGCAAGATCATAGAGCAGTTCCTTAACTTACAGTTCCTAGGTGTCTACATATGAGTACCACATTCAGTTTAAGATTACTTTAAAGTTAAGATTGTTTTTCCACTCTTCATTTATTACAGTGTATTTTAACCTATTTATAAATTATGTATTTTACAAACAACTTCACCTGCCTAATGGACTCATATATATATATAAAAATTCTAAATTACAAGCTTAATTCAGTTGTGCACCTTGACACATGCTTAAGTGTGCATTAAAATCCATCCTTATTCAAGGCAGTGCTTGAATTTCACAAAAAAAACAAGATTGCCTTTCTGTATCATAATACCAACATGGACTACAAGAAGTAAAAAATAGTGCTGCCAACAGAGGGTGAAAACTTTTTTTATGCTAGTTTGAGAAAGCCTAATGACCCAGGAGTTTCAAGCCCACTTTCCTTCATAGCAAAGCTGGAATAGATACAAATCAAAGAGCCATGATGCCCAACATAAACCCTGCACTCACAGCTCCAGTAAGCACAAGATCAGCTAGTAAAGGATGTTCCTTCCAACCACTAAAACATATTTCGGCAATGAAATTTAGTAGGAAGCTGGAACTTCCACGTTGTCTTCCCTAACTCTACTCCAAATTAAACAAGAGCTACTATTTTATTTATTTATTTATGCTATCTGATCAGTCTCAGAGTCCTGCTTACAAATAGCTCCAGCTGTAGGTTGCAGCACACATCACAGGCTGAAAAGAAAAGAGAGGAAGGCAAGGGTTCCTCCAATCATCTTTATCAGAATGCTGTTTTGTCTTTTTCTGTCTTTTTATATTAAGACACAGTGGTCCAGCCTTAAACCCCGTGTCCCCAGATTTCCATGGATTGCATTACTCAAAGGTTTTAGGATGTCTCAATAATGGAAGAGAAGGTAGTCTCAAGACACATTCAGTTGTATGACGGAGGAGTGTGGCAAGAAACTCTATTTTGTGTCTTTTCTTAAGCACATACAAAATGCTTCCTTGGTATTTTACTTAAACATTTGTTTTAATAACAAATTAAATTGTTAAATTTTCTACAAAAGGAGAAATGTATTCCTTAAACCTGCATAATAGCAGTAGCAATAGTAAAAAATAAGCCAAGGCTGGTTATAGAGAACAGAATGTGAAGGAATGGAATGCCTGATGCAAAACTTTTCTGAAGGCTTAATAATATTATACAGGTTTACTGTATTTTTTTTTCTCTTACTGTGACACCTACATATCCTGCATTTTCTCAGAGTAATGACCAGCCACTTAAAAATACTTCATACTTGGGTTCAGCTCAAATAACTGGATCTCCTCCAGGGCCAGGAGGGTATCTCAGACATATGAGTAACCATATGGATTATCATTGACTCGTATATCCTTTGGGTTTGTTCCTATATGATTTTAAGTACATTTTTAAATGGAAAATCCCCAAGTGCTTCCACTTCCCGAGTGCTGCAGTATCCCCCGCTCACAGCAGACTACAATAATCCTTTTACTTACTTGCTGCTTGTAACATTTGTATCTCATTTCTTTTCTCTCCTAATATTAACTAATTAACTCAGCATGAAGGAAAAGCCAAAAGCAATTTAACTGGCCAAAGTCGCTTCATCACCCAGTTTAACAGGCTATCTGCATGTGAAAGAATACTTCTGCCCTAGAAATCAGAACTTTTCTATTGTCATTTATCACGTATGAATCCCTTCGTACTTCAGGAATCTGGAAAGGGAACTGGCTATTAAAAAGATGGTCTTCTAGGACCAGGGCAGGATGTGATTTTCACTGTTAACAGAAGTCATGTCAATAATACTCTGTGAGCAGCAAGTATATCCAAGCAGTGTTCTTTAGGGGGAAAAAAGAGATGGGATTTTTACATCAGCAGCTCTTGCTCTTGTTTCATTAGTTATTACTGCTATTCAATAACAATGCATTTGTACTGGTATTGATCAAAATATCCCAATTTTCAGATCTAAACATACATCATATTTTGATTTGTAAAGGTCTAATAGCATTGTGTACACTGTACTAAGCAGGGTTCCTTCTTTTCAGCATATCAAATATTATAAATCAACAACAGTTAAGAAACTCCCCTCGTGGCTTAAGCTATTTTACTGCCAAAATCCAGCTCTCAGAAACATAATCAGCCCTTGGTAAAAACCAGTGTCATCTCCTGCTTCATTTTTTTCTCCTAAAGTCTGTTTTTTATCCCCACATAATTATATGTATCATTCAAAGGAACAGGGAGAGAGACAGAAATATCCTCTGTAAGAGCCGAATTCCAGGTTGAAGTAGCCATATTTTGTGAAATTGCCACAAAACACTAAAGAATACATTATTACTGTGCCAATTTTGGTAAGAATATGTATGTATAGTATGTTTAATAGTATGCTGTTCCACAATAAATATAATGCACATCCTAGGTATGTGTAATTAATGAAAACTGACAGCACATTGTGAATGGTATAGCTACCAAGACAAAATAAGCGTAGAATAATTTTCCAGGAAAATTTTTTTAACAGTATCTTTTGCAACCAAAACAAAACTTTTGATTTAAGGCTCAGTTTACAGTGGTAAGTCATCTTTATAAGTCTCCATTTTATAATTTTCCACTTACCAACATGGGTCTAAAAGAACAGACTCAGTCTTTCTTCTGGTTGACACATGGGGGATGAAATTCCTCCTTAGACTATGAATCATTAAAAAAAGACAGGTTGATGTGCCAATGGCAGGCTGAGCATGTAAGGATGGAGTTAAAGATCTTCCCTTATTTCTAGACACATCAATGTGGAATAATGCCTCAGGCTTTGTCTAGACTAAGATTTAAAAGTGAGCTGTTAACATATATGCTAAAAGTCTTTTATGGTTAGACACGTATGCTTTGACGCATCTTAAGCTGATCAAAATGTAGCATGGTGGAAAATGGATCTTGGTCAAGGTAAGAGAATGTATGCTAGGTGATGCAAACCAGAATTCTAAAATGCTTAATCAGAAGTCAATAGCTGAAAGTTTTTTCTGCGTCCACCTTCAAGTCACAGAGGAGAAAGTTCATCATTTATACAAATGAACAGCTAGAATCCCCAATTTTATTTATGTCAAAGTTAAAGCAATAAGGAATCACCCCATGCCCTGTTAACTTAAGCTGCAATGCTCCCATTGTCTCTAAAATAAGCCTACCCAGAGAGAATAAGAGGAAAAAGAACTCAACCCTTCAATCCTATATTTGAAGCTAAACTATACTAAGTCAGGAAAACCAACAAAACTCTTTCCACAGTTTTGTAACTCTTTTAAAAATCAAGTATGAAGTATTAAGAATGAATTAAGTCATTTGGCCCATAAGAGTGAACTATGCTCTTTGAAAGCCAAAGGAATTGTTTAAAAATACTAAAACATTATATATTAATCATATTTCACTTTTTTTGTATTAAAATCACAACAATGAGCTTAAAAAAAAAAGCACGAAAAGCTTAAAAAAAAAGAAAGCTTAAAAAAAAAAAGCTTTAAAAGCACGAAAAATGTTACCAACAGCCAGACAATACATCTTTAAAATGATGGCTGAATTTTCACCTCTTATTGATGCAACCACGTTACTTACTTACAGCTTGCCAGCCTATCAAATAAGCTATCCGTTGCATTTCTAGTATTCACCCTTGGAGTGAGATGTTCATTTACATTAACTCAGGCAGGAGTGGGACAATTCTATCAAGCAGGGAGCCTTTTTGGTGGCACATGATTTGCAAAGAAACGCTAACATGTTCTCCAGTTCTGACATAGCAAAGAAACAAGCTCAAATAATTCTTTGTGTCTGGAAGCGAAAAGGAATGCAGTGCCATTCTCTGGGTGGGAAGGCATATTTGTTATTTCAATATGGAATGTATTCTGGTTGATGGATGTAGACCAAGAAGAAAAAAAATCAATAGTCTTACACGTATTCGGTTTGAGCAATGTTGATTTCACTCTTGAGCATGATGGAAAAGTGAGAAAACCTGTATTTTTGTTTTGGTTTGGTTTATATTTTGAATAATAGTAACAGATTACGATGAGTTTTACTCACTGAAGTTAACCAATTAATTACAGAATGTCATCAACCAGAATCAGGATGGGAAAACATATAGTAAGGCAATGTCCCTTCTGTAAATAATTTTTACTCATTCATTGTTTATTCATTCATTTTATAACATGACCTGCAGTCAGTTCAAGTTTACTAGTAGGAAACATTAGGGAAAATCAAAATTCATTCTGCTTCCTGGCCATTCCTGGCCATTCCATTCAGGAATGAAATTATGAAAACTCATAAGGTTTATGAAATTCCCCTCTCAAATTAAGAGCAGTAAAAATCTGCCTTTTTATTGGCTTACACATAGTGTAAATTTTTTGCTAAGGCTCTGGTCAATAAATATTATGCTTCTTCCAGGGGAACACCAATAAGCTTGTCTCCTTGAGAGCTACTGATGTGTTCCCTGGAAGACTCAGAGCATGAGAAGAAAAATGTCAAGGGGGAAACCTTGCCTAAACCTAGACCAGGCAGTAAAATTCCCCAGGGAAAAATCATGTTTATGAAGTCACTCCTCTTGTTCAGTAAAGGTTAGCAAGCATTTCAACGAATTTTCTCTTGGGTCAAATAAAGCCGAAAAGGGAGTGGATGTGATACCACCTGACAGGCCTTGATTTTTAACTGGAAGGTACAGTACTATTTTGGACTCTCAGGTTCTGGATCTTGGTTTACAATAATAGAAAAAACATCTCCGTGTTTATTTTGCCAAACAAACTAAGAACAGCTATCTAATTTCTGGAGTATGACAGAAGATTTTTGTTCTATATCCCATCATCCCATCAGTATG
Organism: Gallinago undulata; assembly: GCA_026546715.1. NCBI lineage: Eukaryota > Metazoa > Chordata > Aves > Charadriiformes > Scolopacidae > Gallinago > Gallinago undulata. The sequence goes on from JAOTQQ010000012.1 coordinate 59,740,555, forward strand.
TACAAATCTAGAGCAGGCTGGCAATAACCACTGTTTAATCACGATGGCTGCAGCTGTGGGCTACTGCAGAAAAATTGCTTCTGCTTGAGCTTTAAAAGAACCAAAACCTCTACTTATTTTCTTTCAGCCTTATGAAAGTGCATTCCTGGGAGATGCTCATTGTGTTCCTCTTAAGGAAAATAAATGTACTGTATTTACTGAGAGATGCATTCTGCAGATGATCTAGCATCTCATTAAGATGATTTTACCCCATATTGTTCTGGTACACAGGCTCTCACAAACAACGTTTTCAATACCCTGCTCTTCAGATCTCTGGTACACAGGCTCTCACAAACAACGTTTTCAATACCCTGCTCTTCAGATCTCATCACAATCCTGAACTAGGTCACCTGGAATGATGACATGGTACACAAACAAACAGATCACATCCAACTTCTCCCTTTCTTAAGTACCTAATATTTAGAAGCATTTTTCCTGCTAAGGAAAGTTTAACAACAAATGTTTTAGATGGCCCTTTACCAACAGCTGGTTCCTCAAATCAAGCTCAGATTGATAATGAGTGACAGTGACTGCCAATCGAGGGCTGTTTGATGGGGTTTGCAACACCTAACATCTCATTTTTAGCAGATGGGGGCATGGATTAGACCTCAGGAGGCTTGAGGGGCTGAGGCTGGAATGGCTCCTGCCCAGGAGCCATCTCTACACCCTGAGACAGGGAAGCTACAGGTCAGGGCTGAGGTCATTCCTGTGGGGGAGCAAAACCTATTCTTAGCACGTATTAGCTGACATTTGGTAAAACTGTAACAAAGACAAGGGACTTTGTGAATACTTTGCCAAGGAGCCAAGAGCCACGTCATCCTGATAACTCCAGCTTACCTCATGTTAGTTACTGCACTTTAGCTAAGATGTAGGAAAAAATACATTGTCCGGTGAAGACAAGGGAGTTGAAAATTAATGATAGGATGAACTTGCTGTGACACTGGCCATATTTAAGTAATTTTATGAATAAGCAGAGAACCGACCTAACATCTCAAGGGACACGAAAATAATGTTTATGTTGAACTTCTGATCAATCCTTAGAAATGCAACCTCTTAAGAGCTGATATCTTGGAAAAAAATATGGGGTTTAATATTGTTTTGATATTTTGCTTTCTAAAACACACCAACCCCCCAACTTTAAATGGACAGCTGTATTCCCCTAAGTTTCTTATTTTGGCTATCTCACTGTTGCTGCTCAGGGAGGGGGAGAACAACAGGAAAAAAAAGATAAAGGAAAATACAAGATGCAAAGTAAGCAATACAATATTGAACCTCCAAGCAAGATCTACAGAAGAAAATTTCCAAATATGAAATTAAACTAATGCCAGAGTGTTGAAGTCATCAACACAATTTGTAAGTTCAGGTCCTTGAATGAAAAATTAACCAGTTTGAACTCCCTGGTCTCCACCTGTTGTAAATAGTTGCAAAATGCAAACTATTTTCTTTATACCTATAACTTCTGCTGAATTCAGTAGTTCACAAAGTCTCATTATTGCAGCAGAGAAGAGAGAATTATGACTCTGGGCTTAACATAGTGGAGTGCCTTCTTACACACTGTCACAGGCATCACAGGATGCACCAGAGATTTCTTCGTCAAGGAGAAATAATGAGCTGTCCTGGGTCCACAGTGTCTTTTATAGCCTCCCAGATGTTTGCATTTATTTGTTTATTTATTTATTTATTGCACTTAAACCCCCCCCAAACCTGTGTCAACTAAGTAATGAAAAATAAACCTTTATCAGCATAAACCCGATAAAGATCAAAATACCAAGATTGCTGACAGGGCACAGTAATGGAAATAATCTGTTTATTCAGCACTCTGTTTTGATAATATGGGATGCACTTGGATTCCTTCTTCCACAATTCCCTCCTCATTAACATCCTGTCCAGTTTGCCGCAGGCCATGATGTAGTCTCCGATAATAGTTTTGGCATATGTTTCCTAAGGAAAGGCCCAGCCACCCTTCTGTTGAGCGGATGTCGATTGTGTTAACGCTGAAGACACACATGCACCGCCTCCTGCTGGGTCTGAGCCCCAGCATTCACGTGACCTGTCACTATCACTTAAAAACCAACCACCCTAACATCATACACGGCTACTACACATCTCCTCTAGAAACGGGCAATGTATGGTTGTGTGTGCCTGTGCATGTATACACACACACACACACACACACACCAGGCATGCGCTTGAAGCGCACAGCAGAAATGCACTATATGTTATGGTTAAAAGAAGCCATTATCATCCCCTGAACTAGTAAAGGAAGGGCAAAAAAATACCTCAGGGAAATGGCAAGCTCTTTCACTCTCATCATTACTGGCCTCATGTTCAGTGGTCAGTGTTATGCTCGCTTAACGTTTCTTTCTTAATTTTTTTTTTTTCTTTTTCCCCTCCAAGAGACATGCAGAAGTACCAAGGGCGTCATTTTAATGCAAAGCCGTAACAAAGTGTTCAGCAGTGCTAAGACCAAGTGAGTCCCCAAATGCACAAAACACACCAGTTGGGGTGCTGATCCTCAATAAACGGGATAACTGGAGATAAACAGCCAAACATTCCTCATTGGCCACTTCTACATCAGTAAATTTAACAGTGCCAAGAAGCAATCCCAGACAGTAGACTTTAATTGTCTCTGCAGTTCACTTATTAGACTAGTCCTTGGCATGGGTCTGGCACAGGCTTGCCAGCACTCTCCCCACCACCACAGGGGAAAACCACAGCCCAGGGATAAATCCCATAAGGCAGCTTGGGTGTGACCACCACCTTCTGGAGGGTAAGAGTCCTATGATATGAAGATGGGCTGTCCATAACCTCAGTGCCAGAGGATACTCCCACGCACATTTAACTTCTTGGTACAGACTAAGCCCTTTTGTCCACCAGCCTTTCTGTCTTAATACGTGTATCAGATCTCTCTCAAACGTGGAATTACATCACAGTATTATTTCCAACTAGAATTTCACAACATTCCCTACCTAGGTGAAACAAACTATGTCTCAGCTTCATCATACTGCTCTGTGAGGAATATCCAACTAGGCAATACGTAGAAAAGCAAGAATTTGCCATATCAAATGGATTCTTTATCCAACATTCTCAAAAGATAAAGTATTAACAGCAAAACTGACTCTGGAGGCAACATGTAGAGGAATATAAAGGTACTGAATGCATGATAACAAGCCTATGTCCTCATATAAAAGTAATTATGGATGGACAAGCATATATTCAATACACACAACTTAAACACCTTAGCACTCATAACATTGCAGAAACTTCTGAGCTGTTGTTCATACCTATGTAGGGACAGGTAATGGACTTCTGCAGGGCCTGAAATCCCACTGCAGGCGAGAAATATTAATTTTTAAGGTGTCCTAAGGCAGCATCCAGAGGATGGAGTTCACAGCTGCTTTCATGTTGGGATTGTGGTTTCTGGAAACCCCTTACCCACAGCGCACATTTTCCCTGATGACACCCAGATGAGGAGAAGATGGAGTTTTGCTGCCAAATATGTTTCCCATGCACTGCTGAACCAGAAGACACAGCAAGCCAGAGACAGAAATTACAGAAAGTCAACAAAGACTTAGCCTAGATCTATTTTCTAGAGGTAAACAAAAGGAGAGAAAAATGGGCAGTGAAGTATGTTTCAGGGTTTCACATTTTTCCAAGTACAAAAAAATAACAGTACAATTTCTCGCAGAAATGCAACTGTAACTATTTTGTGCCTGTGTGCCTTTGAATCCACAGCTTTGAATTCTCCTCTCTGATAAATACATGTATATCTGTCTACACAGGCCAAAAAAGGAGATAATCTGAATAACTCCTTCCCAAATTTTTTCTCAAGAGTTGCATATTTTCACATTCTCTCATTAAAACAAATCAAACAATTCAATAGGGCAACAGATACTAGTAAAGGTGCCAATGCTGATATCGCTTCCCAATCGGCAGTGCTAACCCAGGTTTATAGTGCTTCAGTGTAGCAACAATGCTAAACACCAGCTGAAATATAAATTCTCTCTCTCTGTTGTTCCTTTCTGCACACATTCAACCTCCTTTTCTCACCTTGCCCTTCACTTGAATTTGCATGACAAAACTTATTTTGACAGAGACAGGGCAAGGGCTATAATCTGGCATAAAACCTTCCTGGAAAAACAAGCAGGATGGGCATTTCTTCTTAACACTATCCATCTGAAGATTGCAGGGTGCTGAGGACTGCTGAATTTGTTTTGTTTTTCTTAAAGCCACATTTCATATAATCCCATGTTTAGCAACACCCGTGTGAACTGCTGACCTTTCTTAAAATGGACATAGATTATCCCCAAAAGTGAAGCCCTTTTCAAGGAAAATGGTCATTCCTGCATACCTGTAATTTAGAGAGGAAATAAGAGAACATAGACAAGAAGGAAAGTGTGGGGAGATACAGAAACAAAAACGAGGCATCTATAAGTAGAGAGTCTATGCATAAATTCTAGACCAAAGCAAAGCTCCTTATTTCAAAATATGCCACTTGCAAAACTGCATATGTTTTAAAGCACAATATTCACCTGCTGTTTGCAATACTGGACTGTAAAGAATTACAGTTGGGAAAAATCTTTTAGATACAATACAATACATGCTGAGAAGACAATAAGGTAGAATATTACAGTGAGCATGCAAATCATGCTGGCCTCCTTCCCCCTTCATGTGTGTTGCAACATCTCTAAGGTGGTACAGAAAACCCAAGGCAGAAAGCCAGCCATGAGAAATGTCACTCACCAACGTCTGTTTTGGTTACATTTCCCATCACCAAGCAGACAGGAAACGTTCTCAGGCTCACAAAGAGGCAAACAGAAGCCAGAGCTAAAAGTAGATTCTTTCCCCCCACCCCACTCCCTGCACACACTATTACTCTGAAAGAACGGAAGCCATATGGAGATCGGGTTATTATTCAGCTAGTTACTGCCTTCAGGTGGCTCCAAATTAAAAAGAAAGATTGTCAGCAGATGTACCCATCTACTTTACCTCTTCTTCATATGGTACGCTACAACATTATTACATCTACGCCCATCAGCACGCTCTAGACAAAGTTATGCCGGCATTTTGCTACCCAACCTTCTCCTCTCCCTCCTTTAGGAACTCACAGGTCAGTAGCCAAGTTTAAAAATAAAAAGTAAAAATAATTTAAGAAAAATCACTCTGGGCTTCACCACCACAATCTTCATTTTTTTTAAGGAATAATCCAAAGGAGTTTCAGATTTACTTTTTTTAAGCTGCTGCACCTGGAACGCAGTAATTGTGGCGTGGATATCTCCCTAAGAGCCTTGTCATCTCCCACATCACCCCTCTCTGCTGTAACCACTGCGGTACCATGCCTGTCTTTTCTTGTCCCCGGGGTGATGAAATGCATTTGCACTTCCGTGGGTCTTGACGGCCCACTAATCTTATAGGAATTTTCACAGGAAGCAGCCACTAAAGAAAACAACTGTTCCAGATTTCGAAGTTTAATTACATCTAGCCCAGCATCTTCTTTTTCACACTGAAGACTGTAGGTGGAATTACTGCTCAGGGAGCAGGTTGTCACTAGCAGTGAATAGCTAATGTGAACAAATAGGCACATGCAGTAAACATGCTGAATCTGATAAATAATAATTATTAGCACTCTCTCCCATTTTGTTTTTTATTTGTGGATAGCTGGACAACAAGAGAAAGAGCTATTGTTTGTGAACAAAGTTTTCTTATCAGATAGGTGCACAGAAGACCACCACAGACCTCTTCAAGTACATACTTATATACATGTATATGTATTAAATATATGTGAAATTCAAAATACCTCAAAGACACAAAATAATTGGTGATGCAAATTTGACCTACTATAGCACTCACTGGCAATTCATGTCCACTTTACAACATGAAAAAACAATATGTAGAAAAACACGGGTGTAATATTTCAAACTCATAGTCTCATTGGCTTGCATCTTCATAATCTTGTAGGCGTATTTGCAACTACTATGATTTGCAAGAGTAGTAAAATAAACATAAAAACAACCAACCAGGCAAAATACATCCAGAACACTACCTTCAGGACGTCTCAGTGTAAGCATTCCTCTGTTTGCTCACACAAGCAGAGACATTTATCACCAATAACTGGCACAACTGAAAGCTAGAAGCACAGTTGAAGTTTCAGAAGAATTTCCCCCCATGTGCATATTTGAATTATCTGATGTTTTCTTAATACAAATAATGAAAATTCTTTTCTACCTTCTATATTTTCTATCTGGGCCTTAGTGGAAACACTACAGATTATTTCTTTCATTCTACCCTAACAGCAAAATTCTTTTCTTTGTGCAAAAAGAAAGAAAAGTGGTAAAGTTTATATCAGATGCTGTTCATGGCACAATATAATCAGAATTATACTATGGGGAAGTGAAGCTGAAGGTTAGATTTGTGAATGCAACAGGAGAACCTTTCAGCTGTGAATACTGAGGCAGCTTCCTCTTGAATTAATACTCTAGGTTTAATTTTGCAGCTGCTCATGAACTTTCCAGAATTTCCTGCTCACACAAACTAGAGAAGACTTCAGAAATACAAAAATATTATTTTTTACTACATGAAAAATGACTTAGATACAAAAAAAATTACGTCAATATCATTTCTAAGATGGCCAGGTTGTTCTTATCCATTCAAATTAACTCTGAAACGTTCTCCTCCATGCTCTATCATCCAGTCCCCAATATTGAAGCATCCTTAAAAATCACTCAATGCTACTGAAGAAGGCCCATATTCTCCCACAGAAAGGTCCTTATACTAATAAGGGCTCTGAATTGATTTGGAAGGCACTGTCCAAGTCAACACACGCTTTACAGTAACACAGCCTTAGTTTGTGGCTGTATTACAGGAAATTAGACCAGTGCCCAGCAACGCACATACGCACTCGGGTTTTCCCACATGCGTGAATGCATTCAGATACCTTTATTCTAAAATCCTCTTAGAAGACTTCAACAATTCATTATAAAGGCTTGTTGAGATTTTCTGGTTTTCAATACACTTCAATCTCCCTAGCGATTATAATCAGCCCCAAAACCCACAGCGATGGCTGTAGCATTGCTAAATCCTACTCACCAACTGCAAGCTTTTTATCCTGACATGAAGTAAAAAGAAAAAGTACCTAGATTTTGTGCCCAGGTTGGAAATTTTCAAGACAATTTCTGACAAGATATTAATGTATTTCTATGTATCTGCGTGTTAATATTGTGACTCTGGTTTACAGGAATATGCTTCTAATGTTCTATTTTAAACTCATAAAAGTACAATCTTATTGCTTTTCACCTTGTCTATCTTCGCATTCTTATTGCTTTTCTCCTTGTCTATCTTTGGACAACATTTCCTTTCTAAGCTGTCATTGCTATTAAAATTACACTGCAACACGTCTGCCTTAGCTTTTAGGGATACAAGGACAAACATTTATTTGTGCATACATTTTTATAGCATGCACTCCTCAAAGTAAGATTGAAAAAGAAAGGCAGTATGCTTTAATTTCATTGTATCATTATTTACTAATTAGTAAAACGCTCCCTCTGGATGCAAATACAACTTTATGCAGCAATTTTCCACTTTAAATAAGAAGCACTGCTACAGTATAAACTGAACACTTCTACACAAGGATAAAGACACGATGCATTTTGTACCACAATATGAAATGCAATTATAAATAACAACAACATCATCATGTTCAGTTCAGCAAACACTAGCTCACTTGGATCTGTGGTGCATAACAGCATCCCAGATCTCTTATTGAAATTGCTCAGGTCCTACACTTTTAAATGAATGGTCTGTACGTAAATCTATGCATAACAGATAATTGGGTGCAGGAGGTGACCACAGAACAAATACTGGGTGCAGGAGGTCTCATACTGATGACTAGATGGAGCAGTCATTCTCTTGCATGTCCGAACCTACACAGTCCTGCAGAACAACTAGAGGTGTTAGAGATACTATTATATGCTGTTCCTAAAGCATCCATTCTCTACAGTACTGAGGCAAGAGAACCACAAATATTGCAGAGTCATCATTGGATATGGCCTCCTAAGGCTACTAAGGCTGCCTTGTCCATGCCACTACTCCAGCAACCAGCAGTTCCAAGCTAGCCCTTGGGTCCTCCCTCCCCCAAAATCTTCTGTCGAGGACAGGTTGCCTACCCTACCTTCCTCCCTGCTGCAACACAGCCTCTGCAGCAGGGGATTAGATGAGCTGCTTGAATTTCCTGAGCCTCCCAGAGGAAAGGGGTGAGAGGTGGGGGAGTAAAGACCCCCACCAATCCGTTGGTCATTTTCTCTGGCTAACAATATGCAATATTACTATAAGTCCATCTTCTGCAGTAAGACAATCACCTGAAAAACTAAAATCTCTATGTGACACTCAGGTCACAAGCGGGGCTGAGATATCTAGGTAATATCAGAGGCACAATTACCCACGGAGAGGAAGCAGCCAGAAAGATGATGACAAGTAACAACAATTTGCTTATATAACAACAGGGGACAAAGAGCCCTACATCTTGAGCAAAATAACGTCTCTCTTCTTCCAAGAAATTGAACTATAATCTCAGCTGACAAAACATGAACTTTAAAGTATTATTTTAGTGTAAGGAATAATCTTACTGCCAGTGTTGCTTCTGTGCAGCATCTGGCGAGCTTGCTGGTTGCTCTGCCTGGCTGTTGAGAGATGCTCAGGCGGACCCTGTCCGAGCAGGGACAGGACTGGAAAGGCTCCTGTGGCAAAACCTGTGTGAAGTACAGGTCTGTATTCATTGCCTCCTGTGGAAATAACAGAATTAATTATTGAGCTGCTCGTGGCCTTTGAACCGTAAGGGTTATGATCTGAAGAAGAATACACCCTGTCACTGAAGTTCACTGAAGTTCAGATGCTGAAACTATAAGGCTAATTCCCTTCCTTAAAGGGAATCAAAACACCCTGATGGCACCTGGTGAACATTAAAGCCAGCTTTGATTTCAAACTCAGAAGCCCTTGGGAAAAACAGAGGTCACATTTGTCAGGTCACTCTTTGCTCTCTAAACATTGCTTTCCTCCTTTCTTTCTTTATGTTTTCATTAACACTATAAAGCCTGACAATTTTTTTTTTTTTCTTCTTCTCTTCACACTATTTCCCTGCCCCTCTTCAGTTCTCCCTGGACCTGTACCAGCCTGTTCCACCTCACTGTGTGAAAACCTGATTAGGAGAGCAAGCTCATTTGTATGATAAAGACCAAAACAGCCGTTGGTAAAACCAAGCATCCGGTGACCCCTCTGTGACCACCACATGGGTATTTTCCTGTGTTTCAGCCTGCAGGTCTCACCCATGCAATGTTATCCAAGTGCATGGAAAGCAGTTCCTACACCTTAAAGCAGGGCCACAGCAAACCCTGCGGCTCCAGAGTGTGAAACGAGCAGGGACCAATTTCTACAGGAAAGGAAAACAACATGATACTGAAGCAGCTGGTCCAGGAGTTTGTTTTCAAAAGAGGCTATTGGCAGAAAACAAAAACAAAGGGGTGGGCAAGAGAAGACTTCTCCCTACAGGAAGATTCTTCTCAACTGGTTGGTTTGTGGTGAACTCACATCCCAAAGCAGAAAGACTCAGATTCATCTCGCAGAAGTCACACCAACAAAACGTTTTGTAACATAGCTGAAGATAGTCTCATTATCTACATTAACTAATACTCATGGCACTATTCAATTATTAGTTGTTACGTCATTACCTTTCATCATCACACAAAACAAAACAGTGTTTCAAAGCTGGCAATATCTTGTAGGAGTCAGAATTGCTCTTCTATATCTAAGAACTGTGCACAGCAGAACTGAAGCTGCCTCTTTTCCTGAGTCTAGGCACCTACCTCTGTTATTATCTGTAGGTGAAATGGAGCAACATGAACACTGTTGGCATGGCAATATAAGGGGAATTTGTTCCCAACTAGGTCCTACCTTGTAATTTTTACACGTCTGCGAATATACCGAATCGGGAAGACTTCAATATTATAAGGTATGAAAAAGTGCCCTTTTTTTTTTTCATCTTAAAAAGGATGTCTATAATAATTAACACCACTCTTTCTTGAAATCGTGCTTCCTCTTGCCTATATGTAAAGATAAAATAATTGGATAAGCTATTTCATTTAAAAGTTAAATTTTCTGACTTTCTTCATACATTTGTTCATAAACAAGGTTTGGAGTACAACTGAAAGGATGGTATGCATGCATCTTGTCCCCAGGGCACTGAGGGGGTGGAGTGCTACAGGCAAATTGAAAGATACCCTAAAACTCCATTTTTTGAGATACTAAACTTTTGAAACCCCATCTGACCTTCACCACTAAATGGTGGAAATATCACTCTGCCAATGGCTTAAGAAGATACCCAGGACTGGAGACACCTAGCACCTCAGTGCTCCTTACATTTCTTCTGCCCACTGGCATATGTTCCAAGAATAACTTGTTCCAATATACTCCATTCATGTAGCAAAATAAGGGCTATGTACACAGATATCTTATTTACAGTGCCAGAAGCTGACACTAAATTTGTCTCTCATACGTATACTCATTCAACCCAGAGCCACTCTGCTGAATTCCCGGGGCCAAACTAAGCCAGTGATGCACTTCCACCATCACCTGGGCCAGAGGGACAGAGTTTGCCTCACGCTCTGTAACAGGGGTGGTCCAAGTAGATAGGACTTGGAAAGAGCCAACAGATCCACAGAGTATTTTCACTTTATACAGTTAATTTATTTACAGCTAAGTGTTGGTATACTACAAACCCTAAGACACTAAAATAAAGAGGGCTGGGCAGGTTGAGTGTGCATTTATTCTGGGTTCATCTTTCAAGGAAAGAAAATAAGGTGCAGTATTGGTGCTCTGAAAAACAGCACCACTAAATGGGTATGAAAGCAGTATCTTTGCAAGAACCTTTCACCACAGCACAGCATCTGTCTGTGCTTCAAGAACTCTCCAGTCCTCGGGCTACAGCTGACCTAGCCAGCTTCCCTTTTGGCTGAATACAGCGGTGGTCTTCCCCTCCTCCCTCTGCAATGCTTGTAACTGCTTGACAATTTTAAAAGCATGGCACTAGGCAGGGGTTGTGGTTTTTAAACAGATATTTGCAACTTTTTGCAAAAATTATTCTCCTCAGTCTTTTTTCCCTTTGCTCTACCCTATAACATCCATGAGAGAAAAGGATAGGTATCCATGGTCTGAGTGTTGGACCTGTATGTTTTGCACCAAAGATGATTATTTCAGGAGGTAGACCTGTTGCACAGGAAAGATGTGCCAGGCGCTGGTGGCCACCCCACGACAACGCGACAGTCATCTGATGTCACCGTGAGCTCACACACCTGCTCCAACGGCACGCAGGGCTGAGGGTTTTCCCTGATTGATGTGTGCAACTGCTTCACGGGGCTGCGTGGGTGAAGGATGTGGGCTGGCCCCGGCAGCGCACCGACCTGAACTTCCCCCTGGCATCGCACAAGGAGAAGACCGAGACTCATACCTGCCCACCCACACAGAAAAACCAGCAGTTATAAAAATACATGACCTTAAAAGCCAGGACACAAGCAAAGAGAGGGGAAACGTCTCTCCCTTTTTTCTTTTTCTTTCCTTTCTCGCCAGTGCTGCAAGTAAGTCATGCATGAAAATACCAGCACGAAAGCAGAGGGCTGGCTTCAGCTCTGGTGGAGCCAGACTGACTCAAATCAAGTTACACACACAAACTAGGCTGGCCCATTGCCTTCGCCATGTTTGCTACCACATCCCTATTATAAACCTCCTAGAAATTCATTCAGATATGTCTAACTCTCCATTTGTGTATTTAACTCCAAAAAGGAAAAAAAAAAAAAAAAAAAGAAGGAGATGCAAAAAAAAAAAGAAAAAAGACTCTACTTATGTCTGTATGAAAAGTACAAGTTGGGCTTAAGAAAGTATCTGGACAGTACAGAAGGACTAACTTCTCAAGTCTACAAAAACAACTGCTTCTACCACATATGCTCACCTATCTCCTGAGAGGAAATTCATTTCTCAGAAACCTGATATTCTGCATGCTCTAATTAAGGAAAAAGGAAATAGCTTTCACAGTCTCTTGTGCAAGGGCCAACAAACATAAGTCAAACACTCACCTAAAACCATGAAAACGCTTTGAAAAGAAGTAAAACAAACATTCTGCTAATTTCCCAGATGTATATCCAGAAATGTCTCTTGATATAAAGGGCAGTGGGTAGGAAAGAGGAAAAGGAAAATTTAGTGATGTGGGCAGGAAAGGTGCCTTTATAATCCAGCCTTGACCCATTTTATTCATTTGTGATGGAGGGATTCAACTCTGAGCTGCTTTAACAGTGCTACTAGGGCGACAAAATGGACAGTGCCACATCTCAAAAAGCTACTTTCTGAGGAGTGTTATGGTCCCCTGGTCACGTATATTTCTGTAGCACCTATTAAATGCTTAAAGTTAGCAAGAGTCAAGGGATACACAGCCCGGTAAGTCTCCATCTACCTCCTGAAGTTTCTGGAAGAAAGAATCCATCCTGCAAGCATTTAGGAAACTCCCAAGATTTCTTTCACATAGAAAACACTTTCTGTCCATGGTGTAACACCATGTTATTCCACCTGCTTCCAACTAGTTTAGTGATGGTGATTATTCATCACATTTGTACCAAAAAGAAAAAAAAAGCACTAACCAAAAATAACATTTACCTATCCATTTCCAGTACCACTCAGCAGCACAGTCAACTGCCCAAGCCTGGCCTCTTTGAGCTCAGAGGCAGCACTGAAAGGCGGCAGGTGAGCCCAGCACCCAGCTCTGAGATCAGAGATTGCAATCAAGGGTTGTTCACTAAACAAGCTAGCTACCAGTTTTTTTCCAAATGTCCAGATTGCTACGAGCACATTTAAGTTTTTAAATGTAAACACATTTTATTCTATTTGAGCCAGCAAAACTGAAAAGGAGAGACTGGACAGGAAAGGCATTACTAGACTAGAGACAAGACCTGAATGCTACCACTCCTGACGCAGACACACAAAACTGATATAAAGAGATGGCCGTGCACTCTTACACACCTTCTGGATAAGTGTCAGGAACAGCAAGAGTAATGGAGACACATGGGTGAGAATAAGAAATGTAACTCTTCTTATCTGTTTTCTCTTGCCAACATCAGTTAAGCATAAGATGCGCTGTTCTTTAGATGTGGATGCTATGCATGGTCTAGCCTCTTCCATCTTGTTTTGCAAAATATGAGAGAGGTTCAAAAATAGAAAGTAAATGTTGGTTTCCTTTTCAAGTGTTTTTCATTTGTTGATCATTTAATGGGAACATACTAAACAATTCTGCTGAAGTAGATTGATCTGAAAGGACTTTACAGCTACAGGCTGTATTACATACCAGGACAATGCAAAGCACTCTAAATCTTTACAGACTGCCTGCGAACAATATCTTCAGAGAAGTTATAATATTTTTGTACCTTTGTGCATCCTACACCACCCATAGAAAAACAGTAACTATGTCTGATGTAAAAAATTATGGTGAGAATAAATCAATAAACATCCTATTAATACTAGTGATAAAACTCAATCTTTATATAGCACTTTTTTATCCCTAGAACTCAAGGCACTTTGCTTATTGTCCTCATTTCAGAAACAGGCCTGAGGAATTTTGAGATGGAGTTACTTTCTCTAGAGATTCTGGAGTCCTAGCACATGATGGGCAACAACCCTAGATACTTGGGGTTTTCCTTCTTTTAATTTCCACCTTTGCCTCCATATATTGTGATGTGCCCTATTCAGCATTTAGCATAAAACTAGCAATAAACTGCTTCAAATCCTGGCTTTCCAGGAAGTTTTTCTCTGAACTGTCCTCCTTCCTGCGAGACCGAGCAACTCCATGTACAAAGACACTCACAAACTCAATTTGCACCAGAAAGGTCAGTCTCCCCTTGGCCCCTCAAGTACCACTAGAGTGCATATTTGGAAAAATGAGATGAAAAATTACTTGAAAACATGAGATACTGGCCTGTCTTTTGCTAGCAGGTTAAAATGTTACCTACTACTGCAGTTTCTCCTCTTTGTCTGAATCCCTTGATGTTGCTTTGAGTATTAAAAGCCCCCAGTAATGCCACGATCACAGCTACAAAAGTAGTGTTTTCTAAATCATTTGGGTTTATGTGCATCCATTCTTTCTCTTCGAAAGCAGCACCTTTACCTCTCACCATCACCTGATTTACTAAATGCAGCCTTAGCACCTACTACAGACAGGAAACAGGCCAAAAAAAAAAAAATGAAAAATCCAAATTATCTAGAGCTACAGACTTCAGGAAGAAAAAAAAAAAAAGCCCACATTGATCTACTCAGTGGCAGATAATATCAGTAAAACTGTCATAGCCATCTTTTTTACCCCCAACTCCATTTCATCTTGAATACCTGGCACTGCCAGAACTACCTTTAACAGAGTGGAGATTTCCCTGCCAGCAGCAGCTGTCAAAAACTCGAGCCACCCAGTCCAACACAGCTGGAGGGATTATAATAAAGTTGTAACTAACTCAAGCACGTTCAGCTACCAGCTACACACCTAAACATTCCAGAGGTACCTCTGCAAATGGAAAAGTTGTACCTCCTTGTACCAGGCCACCTGCAATCTGCCCGAAGAAAACAAACAGCAACATACATACCCTCACAAAATAGGTCTGTAGTTGGCAGCATGAGCTCCATAACAGGGTCTTTACGCTATATTACGCATCGTAACATCTTTTTCTTATCCTTACAGTTTCCCATGCCAGATAGCACCTCTGAAATTTTGAGATCCCAATAGTTTGGCACTATCCAGGGTAGGATGATGAAGCAGAGGTAGTAACCACTCCCCACCAGCACTCACAACCTTTCCCGAAGCCAGGTGTTTTCCTTCACATGAAAAATCATCATTATGCTGAAGGAGAGCAAACACTGCAGTGTTTTCCCCTTATGCCTAATATCAGAAGGATTTTCTGTAGTTGGGAATTCAAAATAAGGGGTCTGGGAAGCAGGAAATCTTTTAAAGCTCCACTTCCCTTAAAGTTTGCTCAACTTCCACTTTTGAGGTGAAATGTGAAGGCAACTTCCTCATCTATTCCTCCACTAAAAAAAAAAATAAATAAAAAAAATCAACTAATTCAAGTTCCTGCATAACCTAGTAGTTCACAAGTAGTGCTCTAAAGTTTCATTGTGCATTTTCTGATGGTTAACACGAGACATCAGTTATGAGCTTCTTCAGACTCAGAAATAATAATCACTTATTCAGACACAAAACTGCAGTTACTGATGGCAGGGCAATAAGCACCATGTAACTTTGTCTTGCTTAGCAAAAGCCAAACTGAATGGATGAAATAATTATCTTAAATAAATCAATCACATAGTCGGATTCCAGCTCATCTTCCTGTCCATGTCTCCACAGACTCTCAACCCAGTAAATCTCACCTCTTAAGTAAACAAACGCTTAAGTAGGCAGCAACTAAATTAGAAACTCCACGGAGCTGACAAATTATGATCTCATCACATTTTTCTAAGCATTTCCTTTTCAACCAAACTGAGTTTAATTCATGTGAAAAATTTAGGCAGAGAACATCTTGAACTCACATGAGGAAGGTTTCTCAGTCATGACTACGCTAGTCTTTCAGTCTGTTTTTAATTTGAAAATGCAAGTTATTAATTTTGCTTAAAGCAAGCACAGACACCTGGTAACAGTGGATGCAATAGTGTTAAAAGGGGTACTATTACAAAACAGCAAATATAAATGCATTTTAAAGAAAAAAAAATCTCTTCTGTCTTTGGAAAAATGCAACACATGAAGAGTTAAAGATACAGCCATAAACTATCACTTTTTTCTTTTTTTTTCTCAAAGGTAAAACCTTGTAATTAACTCTCAGGCAATTCAGCAGCCTCTGCATTGCTCAGTTTTCTGTCCTTGAGACATTTATGGCAAAAATAAACCCTGTGAGGCCCCACAATGCAGAAACACCCAAGTGCAGGTGTGTCTATGGATATTTGTCTGTTTTCTTTAAACATTTCCACCCTGTGGCTGCTTATCTAGACCGCCCTCTCCTTTCCACATTAATCTCTGTTTATTCTTCTGTGTGGCAGCAAAATAGGGAAGAACACTCAAAGACTTGTGTTTATGGTGCTCTGGACCACTCCTAATAGCTGTGCTTTGACTCAACAAACTTCAGGAAGAGTCAATGCTGAGAAGAAATGTGCAACTTCCCAGCCACACTGCTCTGGAAGGAAATGAGCTGTGCTCTGTAGAGAAAGGGAAATTGCTTTGGAAGTCTAGACCGAACCCTTCCTTTTCCATCCCTCCTCCTGTTTCCTCCTTGAATATATTCAAGACAAAACAAAAGGAAGATGGAGAATGAAAAGGAATCATCGGGCAGAGTTGCTATCTCTGTGTGTAATAAAAACACAACTGGCTGTGGATTTAAACACCAGTGAAATATCAGCTAGAGGAAAGGGAGGAGAGGCACGTGACTACAGAAGTGCCTAAGAGACAAGGATGTTGGCAGCATCTGGTACAACAAAATGGGAATCAGGAATGCGGTGAAAGGCAACACACTGCAGGCAGCCCCTCTGATCCTCCTAGCAGGTCTGATTTGTCTTTAAAAATGCAGTGAGTAATGCAGCTATGGATCTAATTGCCTAGAAGTGTGCCAGTGAAAGGAAAAAACACCTGCAAGGTCTTTAGTAAACTTGCTCTGACTTCGGACTACCCTCAAACTGAAGACGCAGTAAGAAAAGCAGCTGTGAAATAGGATCAGAACAGCAGAGAAGCTCGAAACAATCCAATGAACTCAGGTGAATTTTGAAAGAAGCCCAAAGAGAATCTATGAACTAAGATGGAGGAGAAACAGGTCAGACAGATTGACCAGCATGGCCTGAATTTGGCAAGGAAGCCCAGCAATAAAATTAATGAGGAGGGGAAAGTTGTCAAGGGAAAGGGGAAGGAGGCAGAGCAGGGTATAATTCAGATATAATACCCAAGCTAAGAGACTTTTCCCAATTCAAGGAGCAAAAGAGGGACCATGGGACTGGATGAAGTTGTTACTGGTTATTGAGGAAGAATGACCAAGGGGAAAAAAATTAATCAGGCTGTAAATTTAAAAATGTTAAAGTTTATGTCACAGGAGCCTTTAAATCAAAATAGCAGGAGGACCACCAAGGGAAGCAGTCCTAAGAGGGAGAAAGCAAGAAAATACACATATATGTGGGCATTTAAATAAAACTGCAGTATGAAATGTATGAAAAAATATGAAAAGTATGGAACTCCCTGCATAAATGGATAGATTTTGTTTGGTTTTGATAAGGAGCAACAAAAGGGGAAACACTGTGAAACCAGTCCAACATAACTTGATTTTTTGTGCCCACCTTGTGAAGTTCGCACATTCTGAGTACTCTTAATTCCTGCCACAGAAAGAAAGTGGCTGCATCTTAAGGGGCTTCACCCCACCCCCAGTATGGGCAAAGGAAACCCGAGTTGCATCAGGAGAGCAGCAGGGCTGCAGGATCACTACTTTCTATTACTCAGGGGCAGAGCTCAGGCAGTGCCCTTGGTCTGCCTTCTCACGGAGATGCAAACCAACACACACCACAGCACTCTCAGCACCTTGTATCCCACTCCCTAAGGGAAAAGAAAAAAAAAAAAAAAGGAAAATCAAAAGGGAACACTTTGAACCACACAGAGCAGGGGAGAGGAAAGGGAAGGAGGGATCGGACAACGCATCATTCAGGAGCTCGCAGGGAGGAGTGCTGCAAACGCCTGCTAAATCACACCGCTCACATCCTGAGATCATACTGGACTACAGCACGCGCCAGATCTTAATGTTAGGTTTATTGGTTGTCTTACCTTCCAGTTAAAAAAAAAAAAATGGAAAAAGAAAAGAGAAGAAGAGGGTTTGCTTTGGTTTCTGACCAAGTGCAGGAAAGAAATTTTATTCCTTAAAGTAAATTCTCAGGAGTGGAAATGAAAGCGAGGATTGTACATCTGAATTATCCTGTTAATTCTCTAAATCCCACAACATGTAGGGTTCAGATAATGTTTTTGGCTAGGAAACTTTAAAAAAAAAATTATTTTTCTTTTAAGAAAAAAGGAGGGGGGGGAGAGAGGGGGAGAGGGGGGGCAGTCTAGAGTTTCTCCCTTTCTAAATCACAGTTGGACCCAGAAAGACCTGTTTTGTTTTTAAACAAAGTTAGCAATTTGCCCTTAAGCTGGTCAATTCCAGTAATCAGCAACAGAGTAATGACAGTCACTCAGATGGTTTCCCCTTTGCCAGACCAAAAATAACCATTCAGCTAAATTCTTCCCAAAAGTGTTTATTTCAGCTAAAATGGGTGCAGTTAGGTTGCAGGCCCATCTTTCTTACAGCTGGAAAATGTACACCTCTATACATAACATCATTGCAACATCCTTCCTCTATATATTCAGAGATACACTGGACTGATTATAGGTCACAGGGAATGTATCTTCAGAATAAGCATCTCCTCCCTTTCTTGCTACACACAGCAGAAAAAAAATGAGTTTTATCTATTGCTGCCTGTCAACAAGAGCCTTTGTGCTGTTCACAGTGGGCTTGTAATATACTACAGGAAAAACACAGATTTCTCAATTATGGAAATTATGTCAATTATGGAAACTTTAGCTGATTATAGGGACTAATAAATCAATATAAAGGTACCTTTTATATTTATTTGAACCAGATAAAATGTTTCATTCTCCTAAAAAAAATAAAGTCATCAAAATCACAAGAAATTTTCCAGATGCCAAGAAATTCCTAGTTAACCAACTTGGAAATGCCAAGTGGTAGATGCAACATTATACCTCATACTTACAGTGCAGAGAGCCTGAAGTGCAGAGGTGGTATGAAGCTTGTTCTACACAGTCCTTCCAAGGCATCCCATCATCAGGACACTGAGGATGTTGCTGAGAGCAAGAACCATAGAGCAATATTTGCCTCGAGATCTGTTAGAGAGTGATCCACCTTCATCTCCTAGCAGAAAAAAAAAAAAGACATCACTTGTAAGACATTTGAACATTATGAATTTAGGAGCCCTAAAAACATGTATTTCACACCACCAGAGCCACTCATCACAGTCCTTCCAGTCTTGGAGAACAGGAGAATAACAGTTAACACCTCCATTTCATCGCAATCAGCACAAACCAGGCTTTTTCCCAGCAACTGGAGAGGCCCCTGGTGCCAAGTTTGGGGGCAGAAGAAAAACATGGAGTTCACAGTTATAAAATATCTGTTTCATAACTTGTGAAAAAAAATTATCTGAGTAAGTCTACTGGAACAACAACTTTAACTAAAAGGAGCAGATGAAAACAATTTTTCTGCCCCTGGTCACTCAGCATGAGATAGTGGAAGGAAATGATGGTGAGTCATCTCAACATGGGATGGAGCAAAATCTGTACTGGATACAAAACCCAGGAGATAAAGGCCAGGGTAAGCTACTAGTGAATCCTAATGAAGTCACAACCAGAGGGAATTGATGTTTAATCCCCTTGACACCAAAATATAACACATTTCTTTAATTACACACTATTACATTCGCTTTAAAAATGAAATAGGAGTCAAAACATTCTCATTTGTTACCATTCCTGTTCTAAAAATTGAGAATGAAACCATGCAATTTTAATACAAATGAGTCAATGTTGTAGCTGTTGTGGCATCCATGTAACTGCATTTGCGTAGGCATATATGTACATCTACACACATTGTATAAGCCAGTTCATTATTAACACACAAACTGCATAATGTTTGTTTCAGACCTGAAAAAGGGCTTGTCCTTCCAAAATATATTTTTATTTTATAGTTCATCTAATAAAAGACATTTCCTCTCTGCTTTGTATGGTGTTACATACACTACTTATACTCTAATAGTATTTACATACATACAACACACGCTTATTCCCCCTCCTCCATTTCTTTTTTTTTAAGCTTTGACTTATATCAATGGGCTGAAAATAATTACACAACACCAACTAATAAAAATAAAGTACCCGCACTTAAAACATACTGAGTACAGGGCTCATTTTGCTAATACACACGACTTCCTTAACTGTACTTTTAAAATACTTATATATCTTCCTAAAAACAAAAGGGTACTATTTATGTTTTGCATATAAGCAAAGGATAAAACCTTCACACTGCAGGTCTTTACAGCCCTATAATTTACACTCTGGTGTCATAAAACCAGCAATAAAATATTTTAGAGATAGCCATAAAACTGCAATCCAAGTTCAATCTTTTTCAAAAGCTCTGCTTCGGCTCATCTATTTAGGGTCTGAGCAGGATTATTTACATTTGACCAGTGGTAAAGTTCATGTGGTCCAAACTTTTCCAAAGTTTGCCCGTTTTCTGATGTAGCCTCCCAAGCTCAAGCTCACCCCTGTGTCTAGGAGAGGCTGGATATTTTGCTGCAAATGGTTTCATCACAAGAGGCTTACATCATTGAATCCAAAATGCTTCCTCTGAAATATATGGAAATCTGGGGCAAGGCAAAGAAAGAGCAGGCTCTCACTGAACTTTCATGGGGATTTCTGGTAGGTTGCGGAGGACATTCATTTTGGGGTCTGATCTTGCAGCGGAGTTTGCCCCAGCTCTCTGGATTTCATTGCTTCCAGAACCTGCGCCTTCAGGGTGTTCAAGCATTACACCAACTAAAACCAACATATCATTTCCAAAACATGGTAACTTGTGAAGCCTCCAGTCCTTATCCCTGAGCTGACGCAGCAATTCTGAGAGCAAGAACTGGAGACAGGCCCCTGGATCTCCAACTCCTGCCTTACCATTTGGGCTGGCAGAGCCTACTAAGCCCCAGTGCAGTCAGTGCCAGCCCCACAGGCACAGGTGACATCCCACCACCTCCACGGGAGTTGCTGCACCTGGCCCTGCAGCCCATGACCAAATTCCAAGTGCTTTGAGGCAGTCTCTGTACAGGGAACATATTTGTTTTGGCTAACTGGATTTAAGCTCCAGGTCCAAATAATAAATTAAAAACAAAATACCACTTCAGCCCAATTCAGACTGAACACAAGTTGAAAACAAACAAGCAGGGTATTGTACACACCAGGTATTTCAACTTCTTCTCTACCAGAACAAAGTAAGTAAAGGAAATAGTCCTCTTTCATAGTATGTTCCACCAATTAATCACTTACAACAGATTGTGTTTAAAAGTTCTTTGGGGCTTGAGTTTATGCTCACTGCAGTCAGCTGTAGCTTTGCACTCTATCAGCGGGCTCTATAGAAGAAGAGGAGCCATTGTAGAAGATGTAGTGAGCTACGACAATTCAACACACTATTACAGAAAATGCCGGGTTTAGACTTCATAGTAAGGTGTTTGGATCCAGTCCGCAAGACACTTAATAAACAAATTGCAATCAATTAGACAATAGCTTTGATTCTGCTGTTAACTCACTGAACTGGAGGCAAAGACATTTTCCTAACAAATACTGTAATGATTTATCAGCAGGGTATTACAATAAGTTAAGTGGATGTTAATACTCTAGAAAACAAGTGGGGGAAAGTGGCACACATTGTCACATAATATACTACTGCAAATTCTTGGATTTTGGTTCTCCTAATTCTCATTTCTTTACTTGATCACAGAAAGCAGGCTACAAAATACTGCCTTGTACAGTGAGAAATATTACAGTGGTGTAATACAACACAAAGGTTGTAACAACTCACTCACTCTTCTTGTTTCTTTCTACAAAGAATACATTTATTTTTCCTTTTTTTTTTTTTTTTAAATTCCACTTCCAGACATTGTGTAACTTCTTTTAATTTATTTCCATGAAGGTTACAAAAATGTAAACAGTCTATTAGAATTTCCTTGACTAGACAAGCATCGGTGATGAGCGGGAAATGGATTTTAGAAGGCTTTCCTACAGGCTTCACAGTAATGTGTTTTGGTTTTATTTTTCAGTTGTAGGTTATACTCAGCTTGGAAAGCAGAAAAGTCAGTATTTCAGGATATTCAAGATTCCTGGAAACCTTTAAGAACCATAACATGTCAGGCCCTGATTTGGGAACACACTTACTTGTTTAACCTCAAGCACAAGACCTCACATCTTTATTACACAGAACTTTAATCAAGCATTTAACTTTGAACATGGATTGAAGTGCTTTGCTGGGAAGGATCTAGACCTTTTTACAGAGCAGCATTGTTAATTGACTGCAAAGACGTTACATCCTGCAATTGAGCTCCTAATGAGACATGCCTGCTGGCAAGCAGCTCTGGTAGCACACAGCAGCCAGCTGGCCACCTACAGCAGGGCATGGGGACCACCGCATTATTCATGGGGTAACCCCCCCCTACAAATACTGCAGTACAGGTTGCTGCTTGCTCCGAAAGTAACTGGTTCCTGTGCATACCTGGCTGCTAGCCACAATAAATTTAAAAAAAAAGAAAACAACACACTTCTCCATTTTGGAGTCATCTATAAACTAATGCTGAAGTGATTTACTTAAGTGATAAGTTTATGGTGAAACAATATACAAGGCAATAAAACGTCTTTTACAGCTGGTTGAGCACTGAAACAAAGCTGAGACATTTGATAACTGCAGAGGGGTTGCTGGTGAGAATATTCTAACACAGTGAGCATTCACATAATAAAAGGAGATAACAAATTCAGACACCATGACTGTTTCCTTCATGTTGTTTCATCTTTCAGAGCTGTGTGGAATTGCAGCCATCACTTGCCTCAGACTTTCAGCAGAAGCTGATACCAAGGATGCGCAGTTTGGGTACAAACTAAACAAAGAGAAGGTTTGAAAAGTGTAGACCTGTTTGAGGCCAGATAAGTAAATAATTGATCAAAGCCACATCCCTAGCGGAAGAAGAACTCTACAATTAGGAAACACATTTCCAAAGTAGTCACATTGGTATCTGTAGCAACCTGACTTTAAATAGCTGAAGAGATCACGTTCAGCCATGATGCAGACATGGGCAAATCATTTGACTTCAAAGAAGTTAAACCCACCACAGCAGTTCACTTAGGAATTCATCCTAAGTGTTCAACTACCCACTTTGTGCATGTAAATGTTACTGTGCAACAGTACAGATATTATTCTGAGAAGTTGAACTGTCTGCTTAAGGAAAGACTACTTCATGGTGTCAGTAACGACTGTGGTGTTGTTTATCAAGTGAATATTTGCTATTTCTGGACTGTGATTGTGTGAAATTCTACTCTTGTCATAGACAGTGCCTTAAATTAAAAGAATCTCAAAATAACACGGCTCCTTTAGGTTACTTCAGCTTCAAATAAAGGTTCCCACATCCCCCTCCTTGAATAATAAGCAAAATCATAGGAATTTAAGCAAACTTCTATATGATTTTTACTGTTACAAAATCATTTTGAAGCCATTATTCCTATCCCTTCTTCCCAAAACTCTTCATACAACTTTCTCAGGTCAGATATTTTACTACATGCACCCTCTGTGCTCTCTCTCCATACACACCACCCTCTGCTTTTGTACAACATAAAACAACATGGGCACCCACTTTCAGCTGGAACTTTTATATAGAATGGTCATACAAATGAAAGAAAATAGCAGATTATTGTTCCTTCTGCTGCAGCCAATGTTCCTGCTTACTTTGGATCGGTAATTGGTCTATAGTCGTTGGTTACAAATTCTTACACAACTTAAATAAAACGCAGAGGATAGTTTAAAAAAAAAAAGTTTGGGCATGTACTGTGTGAAAATACTTTTCCAAACTGTTCTGAAAAACATGGGTCAAATTCTGGAGTTGCCATTACTAATAATTTTTAACATACCTCTGCTGCACGAGGTAGTTTCAACCCTTTCAGCTGCAGATTAGGCAGACTTCAGCACAAACTACAATTTTGACATACTTTGTGTTACCTTGTGACACAATTGTGACATCTTAAATAAGGCTATAGAATAATCCATTTTGTGTCGGAAAAATACTCATAGAATTTCACAACTAATGGGAGACATCAGAAGACTATCATATTTGACATGGTTTTCTTTTGTCCTTTTTGAGGATGGAGTTATTTTTGGTGCATTGGCAGAATCTCCTAAGTAATGCATGACAAAGTGCCACATGTTCTCTTAGTGTCACTTTAATTAAAACTGTAAATAAAGTTTCCTATTCTTCTTGATGATTTTCAGTAATATTTTACTCTATAGAAGAATGGTGTCGCTTTCTGGTTCTTCAACCATCTTGTAAATGACATCTGCAGGATGGAAAAAGTGTCAGCTCTTCTATCACCACAATATTTGGATTCCTAGTCACACATTCAAACAAATTTTGAGATTGAATTTAAACCAAGCCTGAGTACTTGTGGTTTTCTTAGCACACAAACAACTTCCCAGACTTTCAGTTTGCGAAAGTCAACAGAATATTAATAATTCTTTTCCCTTGAACCACAGATACTCCCTTCCCATTTATTTGCCTTTCTCTAAACACATTTTTTTGCCTCAACAAAAAACAGTTGCATCCTACACTTCTAATCAGCATGACCACAGTACTTCAAACCTGCCTTGAATCAAAACTATAGTGTCCATACTATTCCTATGTGCAGCTACCACAGGTATGCACCCACAAGAGTCTCTTTGCCTATTTAAGTTGCAGTGGGAAAGCCTGCATTTTTCACACATCCTTTCTACTTGGCAATGAATAATTCATGGCTACAAATTTAACCTTCGAAGATACCTAAGACTCTGAAACAACAGGCACAGATGAAGCATAATGGAAGTAGCTCATGCTGGCATGACAGTGTCTACATCACGTCCCCATTTAAACAGGGTGCCCAGGTTTAACATGCTCCCCTTCTTCCTCTGCCCAGGAGGATCCAAATCTGGTGTAGCATGTCCGATTCCAGCACGTTTAAAAGCATCTGCTCTTTTTTTCCATTTGCTTGGTTTTAGGGTATAGATAAATCCTTTCCAGTTCGATGCTTTCCCTGCCCTTCTCTATTCACCTCAGGTTGTTTCTCCCTCATTGAGGCTCCAGTGGGTTTTGTGCACAGGGCTGCAGACCTACATGGATTTAAACACAGAAGTACTTGGGGGGGGAGGGAGTGTCACAAAGATGTGATTGTAAAGATACCAGTAATTCAAGCAAGACTTTTTTTGTTTCCATTCCCCTCCCCCCCACCCCACAGTGGACCCTGTAAAACAAGTGTCCCCTTTCTCCCCCACCCAGTCTGTTCCTGTGCCGCTCTCGCTCTTGACATTACTGCAAGTCTCATGACTCAAAGATGCAGTTCCCAAAGAGAAATGCTCAAGTGAGAATGTCATGACCAGTTGACCACAAATGCTACCATTATTCATCACTAGGCTGAGTTATTCCTGCCCACCATGGATTGCATCATTATGCAAAGGCATGAGCTAAGAATATGGGGAAAGTCTGGCAAACGGCCCCTTTAAGAAACATGCCAAATTTCACCAATTCAAAGCATATCTATCAAGGTGATCTTTCTATATTTTAAGTAGTTAACGGTAAAAGGAGTCTAGGTGTTTATTTCTAAACTTCAGTGCACACATTTCCCTGACTTATATTTTCAAAAGAGAGGACTAGATATTATAACAACAACAACATGAAAGAAGAGACTCAGCTCTGTTTTTTCCATAGCTTCATTCACCACTGTGGTCATTTCTCTTGGCAGTGACATTTTAAAAGCTGCAAGAAAAGACCAGAAACAAGGTTGACTTTCAGATTATTTTTTTTATTATTATTTTTAAACTTCAATGTTGTAGACCTCATGTTTAAAGGGAATATTTAATCTTTGTCAGTCCATTACCTTTTTCTAGGATCTATGCAGGGAAGTAAGTTTATAATTCAGAGAAAAAATATACGCTAACAAAATACACCAAGAAAAACCTCCCTCAAGGGAAGACTTCTTTTCAATTAGAGAGGAGACTAATCAAAGAGAAAATGACAGCAACTCATTTTCAGGCCACCACCACACGAAGACCCAGTTAGCAATTACACACATACACGACAATAAGCCACGTGCAGCTTGAACGTGCTGAAGCTGGACCCACGCGGCATCACAGCCCAGTGATTGCACAGTGATGATCTCACCCTGCTGTCTGAGACCACAGAGCAGGGGCGGGTAATTGTGGTCAGCTTTGGCACACAGGCACAACTGGGAATCTTGCAGGACTGTCGTCATTACCATTACTGACACGACCGAGGGCAAGCAGAGGAGACATGAAGGAGTACAGGAAGGGGCAAAGATGCCACAGCTCGAGATGTGTCTGTGTTGCACCCGTCTGAGCAGCATCAGAGGATGCTGAGATAAAGGAGTTACATGCACCCGGTTTCTCATGGAAGTACAGGATTTGAGATGAAGCCACCAGGGATCCCAGCCATGAGGACCACCATGAGAACCTTGCACCTGGTGTCAAACTGACCAAGCACAGAGTCTCCTGAAAATGTTTTGCTGAGGAAGAGCACAAGCTTTGCTCCTCCTGTTTCTGCCTCTGTGGCCTGTGCCCTTGACACATCCCCCGCGAGAAGAGGCATGGAGCAGGGTTGCTGCAGGGAAACACACAGCAGGGAGGCAGCAGCAACCACAGTGCTGCTCCCCAGCCAGCTCAGGGCTTCACCTTGCACTGGTGCTCAATTTCCCCTTGGCAAGTTGTTAAATAACCACCTGACCACAGCCAGCCCCTCTCTGGAGCCAAATCTAAGTCACATTTATGGAAGGCAGGTCCCAGATTTGAAAGTATTTATACATAATAAAAGGTATCTGAAATTTACAGCACTTTGAAATTAAGTGCATATAGTTTCAGATAAGTACCAACTCCC
This sequence comes from Gallinago undulata, assembly GCA_026546715.1. Lineage (NCBI taxonomy): Eukaryota > Metazoa > Chordata > Aves > Charadriiformes > Scolopacidae > Gallinago > Gallinago undulata. The sequence goes on from JAOTQQ010000012.1 coordinate 59,767,390, forward strand.
AAAGAAATGCCTTAATAATGCTTAAAATATTTTTGACGCTATGGCACACTGCCCACAGGCCCCACAGATTGCTTGGAAAGCAGCAGGAGAAAAAAAAAGTGCAGCAAAGATTTTGCTACTCTATCCACCTTACCTACCAGCGAGTTGGTTTGATTCGGCAACCACAGGAAAGGGAGAGTGGAAGGTGGAGGGAGGGAGGGAGAAGCGCCTTCAAAGCTGCACCGATTTGAGGCATTATCTACGGTTTGTGTTGTGCTCGGGTTTCTAGTCCTTTAGCCATGCTACCCTTTTGCTGGTTAAACTCAGCAATGTCCACCACAAAGAAACCAGTCCTCTTTACGGCAGTTGTGAAGGTGATTTGCTGCCTTCAGATTGAAGGCAGTGCTCGGGGGGCTCCCCCGGCACACACTGAGGGCTCTGGGTGGGGATAGAACAGAGGGCAGTGGGGGTCAGAAAGCAGTAGCTGCTCTCCCTGACTCAGGCACAGAAGAAATGAACAATTGTGTACACCGTGAAGGCGGGCTGCCTACACAGCACGCCTGGAAATTAATGTTTTAGAATGGCAAAAGGCCACACTGTTATGAGGTTGTCTAAAGGCCACCCTCAGGTCTAATAAATAAGGGACTTAGGGAGAGATGGAAGAAGTTGCTTATGCCAAAGGAAAGGAAAAATGTGCTTTGGAGGAAAAAAAAAAAAAGAAAAAAGAAAAACAACAACAAAAAAACCCCATCTTTCTCCTCCCATCCCACTTCCCTTTGGCGCTCCTGTTCTGCTGTGAAGAAAAAGCCTCGCATTCGGTAATCCTGCTATTAAATTGCCAGCAGGAAGGGAAGGACAAGTATAGGGGAATTCCATTTACCCTAAAGGTTGGATTTGGTTTTATTTCTTTTTTCTTTAACTTGATTTTTTTTTTTTTTTGCTAAGGCTTTGAACTTATGTTAAAAAAAAAAAAAAAAAGAAAGTAAAAGAAGTGTTGCAGGAAAAACTACAGAAATCATGTCCAAGTTTAATGCATATGTCAGAGCTCTCCACCCCTGTGCTTCACACTCTGCTCCTTCAGCACACACCTTGCTCACCTAGAGCTCCTCCATACCTCCCTCCTTACTGAGACCCAGGGGGAGGGAATAAGAAATGACCCAAGCACTTCCCACTAACATAGCAGCGATTATTCTGTTATTCCAAGAAAAAAAAAAAAAAGCATTGTTATCAAACTACAGCAAAACAGTAATATTTGGGAGTGGGGCAAAGTAGCTAAATCTTCACACTTTATTGGCCATTTTCACTCCCCGTACAATTTGTTTCCTGCTCCCTTCTCCCACAAGCCACCATTCTTCATCTCGCTCCCTCTGTCTTAGCAGAGCTTGCAAAAGACCCGAGGGCAGCACAGGGCAGATGCCAGCGCGCGACCTCTATCCATCCGTAGCCAGGCATGATGTGTGAATGAGGTTTGGTGCCGGTTTCCATGGCAATGCAACCACACAGTAAATGCATGCCTCGCATAGGGATTTTATTTATTATTTTTTTTTCCACAGAGGTACACAAAACAATAGAGCTAGGCTTAGGACATATATCTAAGCTTAAGGGACATAAGGAGTTACCACCACATAAAGGCAGAGCATTTCTCTAAGTGTTTTCCCATGCATCTCTCTTTTTTTTTTTCTTTCCTGCAGCAATATGTCCTTTCTAAGCAAGCACCAGTTTCAACAGCTCATACATATATGTGGGTGTACAGAGCATAGTTGTACACATGTGCAGATGAGAGAGACCATGTCATCTATATGTGGTCAAACAGTATTTCCAGTGACCCCTCTTTACCCTCTTATGTCTGAGAGAGTTTCTTAAGGGCTTTCCTCAGAACCACAAAGCCGGGGCTTTAATTCCTGACCTATTTCCAAAGCTCAGTGAAAGACAGCACAGATGTATGTTCACCGCAGAAACATCCCGTGATATTGTAAAGCAATTTAAAAATAAAGGTGGGGTTTTTTTTAAAAAAATAACTTGTAAAGCTAAGCACTCTGAAAATCTCAGATCAAAAATGTCATTAGGAAAAAAATATAATTGGTGTTTGTTTCAATGTTTTCCTTTTTAAAAGAGAGTTATTTTCGTTAGATGGAAGCGTTTCATAGTTTGAATGAAAATCTAAAGGTTTCAAACTTCCATCATGGGTGTAGCATCTGATAGCTAATCGTTTCCTAAGCTCATGGGAGGGCAGAAAACCCACATTGCACAGGACATCCCTCACCTCCACCACCTTTCTGCCTCGCTCCTGCTGAGACCTAACCACACTCCTCAAACAGGCAAGAGGGCACAGCTGCTCTCAAGGGGGCTCGAGACTTCCCCTGGGGACAAGCACAGGTTTCTAAATTTAGGGCATGCAGTATTTTGTGCAAAAAGCTTGAGATCCTGCACACTGCACGGCAAGATGCCATTCTTTAAGTCCCATTTTTGGGCTGGCCATTGACATTATCTTGGGTCATAAGAAAAATTTGCCTGTCCTGCCAATATTGTTCTGTAAAGACCCTTTGGCAGAGCCGAATATCTTACTCAACCCTGCGACTAACAAACACACTTTTCAGGGCTTTTTACCACTCTCTTGTAACTGTCTTCCACAAATGCCAGACATCAAAGACTAATGTTGCCTGACGAGCCATAATTGACACAATGACAATCAAGTATCTCATATCATCATATAATCTTTTTCTAAGCAGCGTGGCAACCTTTCCAGCCATCCACACTTCCTTTAAACATTTCACTTTAAATGCAATGAAATGAACTTTAAAATTGGCAGTTTAATATAATGAAGCATTTGCAAGAGCTGTAATGTCTTTTTCTCATACTGCTCCTAATCGGCACCCATAATTTGCACTTAATTCAGATTATCAACGTACCACTACTACAAAGGAGAGAAAATTGCGTCGTTTGAATGTAAAAGATTAAAAATGCTGCTTAAAAACTAGCAGGTGAAATATGAATGCACAAGGTACAATAATCAGTAAACTTTCACACCTGGGATGAGAAAGCAGACTTGAACGTATGGGAAAGTTTCCCAAAACCTTCCCCTCTTCATTTCACGTCTGGAAGAGCGTGCAAAACCCCAAAGAAACATTCCCACTTAGGGGAGGAGGGGAAACAGTAAACCACATGCTTTCCATAAATAGCACTCTCCTCCCTTAAATAAACCTTGTGCACTCAGCCTGCAACTATGTTACGGCTTAAATATTTTGCTAACCTTACCCTGTATTCTCAGGAAAGTGAAAAAGCAACACTGAAAAGCAACTGCCCCCACCCCGCTTCCCCAGCAAGTTACATACCCGTGTGCTTAGAAGGCACTGTTCAGAAAAAAGGGGTGCCCTTGCTACTAAAACAGCCCAATTCACCCGAGGTCATCTGGGATGGCTCGGCTCAAAGGTCCTGCTGTTTAACCCCAGCTAAGGAACTGCCTGGCCACACTGCCTTTATAATGAAGCTGGCTTACCCCCACGCCAGGGAGAGAAAGACAGACAACAGCATCAAAAGAAAGCCCAGTCTTACTGGGGCTCCTAAATGAGAAATCATCTGAGCAAGCCACCACCTGAGGAAAGAGGAGGAGGTTTCTTTGGACACATTACACTATTTAGTTAATTAAGGCACGTATCAGAAAAAATTTGAGTGCAAAGACACAACTTGGCTGAAAAGAGAGGGGGGAAAAAAGTGGATATCTCTCATTAAACTTTGCATTGCCTCACAATACCCTCAGCCACAGAGCAGAGCAATGGCCCCCCACCCAGTACTCCCCTAACTCTGACCCCCAAAAGGGAGTGAATTAGCACTTTGCATGTATGGACAGGCCATATTAGAGCCTATATATATACACATATTCTCCTCCATCCCCAAATCAACAAAACATCGGGCTTGCTTTTAAAATCTGGGCAATGAGTGTATTACAAGGGCAACTACACTGAGTTTTACCATTCAGTAGATGAATTCTGGGTTGGAAAAAGCAGACTGGGGGCACTGCAGTGTAAAAAGGCAGAACACAAAAAAAGGGGAAAAAGAAATTACCTCTGAATGAATAAATTAAAATAGAGGAAATTGTAATCTTCTGATCTGTCTGTATCCCAGTCACAGCTATCAACTTGCTTAAATATTGTGTCATTTAAAATAATTCTCTCAATTCCTTATTTGTATTGGAGGAAGGTTCAGCCATAAATCTTACTTGCAAGACTTTCCTCCCCAGAAAATTAGTCCAGGTACAAAGGAGCAGAACAGAGTTGGCTTTAGGATCTTTAAAGGATCTATAAGGATCCTTTCCTTTCCATAGAGCACAAGATGTCTCAAAGCCCAGGTGTTAGAAATTAAGAAAGAAAGGCTAAGTCCAGACCCGCTGGTCAAACCAAAGAGCAAGAAGGAGATGCACAGGCAGTGGAAGCAGGGACAGGTATCCCAGGAAGAGTATAGGGATGCTGCTCAGCTGTGTAGGGATAGGGTCAGGAAGGGCACAGCGCAGCTGGAGCTGAACTTGATGAAGGATGCAAAGAATAAAGAGAAGGGGTTCTGCAGGTTTGTCAGCCAGAAAAGGAAGGTCAAAGAAAGTGCAGTCACCCTGATAAGTAAGACTGGCACACCAGTAACAACAGACAAGAAGGCTGAGGCACTCAACTTTTTGCCTCGGTCTTCTCTGGCAACGTCTCTCCCCACAGCTCTGGGTGGATGGACAGCAAGACAGGGATTGAGGGAGCAAAGTCCTTCCTATTGAAAGAGAAGGTCAGGTTCATGACCACCTGAGGAAGTATACACAACCTGATAAGATGCACCCCAGAGTCCTGAGGGAATTGGCTAAGTAGTTGTCAAGCCACTCTCCATGATATTTAAAAAATCATAGCAGTCAGGAGGCTTTTTCCAGTGGCTGGAAAAAGGAAAGCATTGCACCCATTTCTAAAAAGGGTAGTTCCCAGAGTCCTCCTTTCTACCAGCCTGTCAGCCTCACCACTGTGCCTGAGAAGATCATGGAACAGATCCTCGTAGAAGCTATGCTAAGGCATATGGGGGACAGGGAGGTGATTTGAGACAGCCAGCACAGCTTCACCAAGGGCAAGTCCTGCCTGACCACCCTAGTGGCCTTCTACAATGGAGTGACTACCTCAGTGGACAAGAGAAGAGCTACGGACGGCATCTATCTGCACTTCCATAAGGCCTTTGACACAGTCCCCCACACCCTTCTCTCTAAATTAGAGAGGTATAAATTTGATGGGTGGACTGTTTAGTGGATGACAAACTGGTTGGATGGTCACAACCAAAGGGTAGTAACCAACAACTCAATGTCCAGATGGAGACTGGTGACAAGTGATGTCCCTCAGGGGTCCGTACTGGAACCAGTACTGTTTAATATCTTCATCAATGACATAGTGAGATAGAGTGCACCCTCAGCAAGTTCATGGATGACATCAAGCTGAGTAGTGCAATTCACACACCTGAGGGATGGGATGCCATCCAGAGGGACCTGGATAAGCTTGAGAAATGTGTCCACATGAACATCATGAGGTTCAACAAGGCCAAGTGCAATGTCCTGCACCAGGGCCAGGGCAACCCCTTGTATTAGTAAAGGTTGGGGATGAAAGGATTGAGAGCAGCCCTGCAGTGGAGAACTTGGGGATACTGATGGATGAGAAGCTCAACATGAGCTGACAATGTGCACTTGCAGCCCAGAAGACCAATCATATCCTGGGCTGCATCAAGTGGAGCATGGCCAACAGGTTGAGGGAGGTGATTCTGCCCCTCTATTCTGCTCTTTTGAGACCCCACCCGGAGTACTGCGTCCAACTCTGGAGTCCTCAGTACAGGAAGGACATGGACCTGTTGGAGCAGGTCCAGAGGAGGGTTCCAAGGATGATGAGGGGGCTGGAGCACCTCTCCTGTGAAGAGAGGCTGAGAGAGTTGGGGTTGTTCAGCCTGGAGAAGGGAAGGCTCTGAGGAAACCTCATAGCAGCTTTTCAGTACTTAAAAGGGGGCTTATAAGAAAGATGGGGATAAACTTTCTAGCAGGGCCTGTTGCAATAGGACAAGGCTTAATGGCTTTAAAATAAAAGAAAGCAGATTTAAACTAGGTAGAAGGAAGAATTTTTTCACTATGAGAATGGTGAAACACTGGAACAGGTTGCCCAGAGAGGTGGTAGATGCCTCATTCCTAGAAACATTCAAGGTCAGGTTGGATGGGGCTCTGAGCAACCTGATCTAGTTCAAGATATTCCTGCTCAAGGCAGGGGGATTTGACTAGATGACCTTTAAAGGCCCCTTCCAACCCAAACTATTCTAATGATTCTATGAAGTAGGGTCATATATGATATCACTCCCCTGTACCTTCTTCACCAATATCCCCCCTCAAAAAGAAATTAAGGAAATTTAAAATGTCACCTAATAATATAGCTATTTGATGTCAACACAGGAATGTGTGGACTTTACTAGAGCTGACTGTGATTTGAGCTCATTCTTTGCATTTCCAGCCAGAAGTCTACACTGCTACCTGCCATGGCTGCAAAAATCTTGCCCAAAGGAAAAGACATTCCTGCGTTCCTCTTTCAAAGGCTCTGATTGCCTCCTGTGAAATGACTCAAGTCTTCCTTTAAAAAAAAATAAAGATTAAAAAAATAAAAAAAAAAAAATCAGTGTTTCTGTGTGCTCTTACTGCATGTTGCTAAGACCAAGACCCAACAACAGACCCAGAAGGGCACACTGCAAGTCAAATTCTTCGTACATGTTAATTACACTTTACACAAAATTAAAGTCAAGCTAATAAGCTCAGTTCATAAAAAATTATTAAGAAATGACATTTTTGTACAGAAGATCAGGGGACTTAGCCTTCAGAGGGCTGATCAGAAAAATATATTACATACAGGAGTCACCTATAGTCCTCAGCCAGGAAAGAGGAGGGAGCAAAAGGGGCAGGGGATGGAGAAAGGAACAAGGGATTTTGTTTAATAAAAACTTTTCAAAGACAAGCATTTCTCATTAAGCTAGTCCCTCTACACCAGAGCAGCAGATTCAAAAGGTTTTTGCCCATGTGGTGTTTTTCAAGACCATTGAACACATGCAACTCCACAGATGCAGGAGGCAGAAGAAAAGTATTTCAAGCAGCAAAGCTGGGAAGGCAGACAATAATTGCCACCTCCAGATAGTGAGAGAGGGATAATTTCCTGAGGGACCCGTGGCCACCCATATTTAAAGCGGATAAGTGAGAACATGCCCCGGTCTGGCCAATACCAGACCCGCTACTGCAGCTGCTCGCCCAAAGTGCTGGGTGGCCCTTCACTTCAGTCTCCCTGAATGCTTTTAAATGGAAAACATGAGCGCAGAGATCTGGGTGGTGTTCCGAGTGCCGTGGCCTGAAAAGGAGGGGGAGGTGGGATTGTCCCCTGCCAAACACAGTCCCTTGCCAGGGAATCCCATGAAGAGCCCACGCAGAGCACCCTACGCTGAGGTGCAGAGCTGAGCTGGGCTGTGCCTCAAGGAAACGCCACCCTGAACCTCCCACTAACACCACTGAAATTATACCCGAGTGTAACAATACGCTTTAGCTAGACCTTTCTTACATCATTATTTTGGCTGTCTCGTATATGACACTAGCGTTTTCAGTAAGTTGAGAGCATGAGAAAGGCACTGCATGCCAGGGCTTGCTCTACACCCTCTTTCTCACCCCATCATCATATCTCCATGCCCAGGGTTACACTTTGCAGCTACCCACCTGTCCCTTGGAGGTGGCTGTGGCTCCAATTCCTCATATTACATTTACCTCTGAATGTGCAGTGGGGAGTATTAACACATTATTTGGTCCATGATTAAAACAGGATATTCCTCCCTCCCACCCTCCTAAAATGGTGTGGAAGGGAAATTATAAAGCTGCATCCAGAAGAATATAATTTCCAAGTTAGACACCTTCCGTTTTAAAAAAGACCCTACAAGGTTCTAATTTATTAATGAATAGCTGCTGTCTTTGTAATTTTGCCGTACTTATTCCATTACTGTCTGACACTTCCTATTGTCACTGCTTGAATTTTTAAACACTTCCGCATGACTAGTGCTAATCTCCACATTTCATGGAGGGCTGGTAATAAAAGGAGAGACACACATGGGTGTATAAGAACTATTATAGCTAAACGTGTGCTCTAAAGCTCACTCAACATCTCTCAATTCCTAGCATTTCTCCCTTCTTCCTATCTCACAGCTTCTGAATGGAGAACAAAAATGGAAAGTAATATTTTTTTTTGTTTTTCCTTCATTTTGGACTCGAGTTAGATTTATTCCTTATCGAGAGAAAGAGAGCTCCTCAAAGCAAAGGGTCTCCCAGCACAGGGTGCAAAGACGCAGGACTCTTGTGTGAAACAAATGCTGGCAAGAAAATGGCAAGCTTTGTATCTTGATTTTCTTTCAGAAAATCTTGTAGAACTGGTACAACAAGCTATTGTGAAGAGCTGCTTTAAGGATATAACCTCACAATAAACAATCTCCGATTTACACACAGGACTACATATCCCTAGACAGTCTTTTATTTGTTTGCTCCCAAGGATTTCAACACCTCCTTTACCCTGATTCTCTGAAACGCAGATTTTCAGCAGACAAATGAAGAAACCTTATGCGTTTGAAAGCACTGTTAAAGGGCCTTTTTTAAGCCATATTTTCTTAAAATCATACTATCCACCCCTTGAAAGAATAGCCAATTATACGCTGTAGCATTATATATTTCACTGGTGCAAGAGCCAAGCGTACCGGCTGTGCAATCAAGCTTCACCCATCTTACTCCCCAACAGAAACCTCTACCACCCTTCTTCCACACAGAACAAATGTCCTCACAGCCTTTTTCCGGGCACAAGCGGGCATACCCATCCCATGCAGCACTCACGCCCAGGTTGTTGCTGACTTCTAGCTGCCGCGAATAAATCGAGCCGGACTTCTGCGTGGCTCGAAGCTGCACCGCAGCACACCGACTGCTGCTGTAAGCAAAAATGGCCCCAAAAACGTTAGAAAGAGGCAGAAACTTGGCATGAATAGCTCAGTGATCATTTTGAAAGTGGGGTAACAACACTGTGATGGCTGTGAGCTGCAACAGCCTATCGGGTCAATACCAGCGTTAAATAACACATGTTCAGTACAGGGTATTTATTTACAGAGTTTTACACTATGTTGAGATTTTGCCTGTTGTTTTAGAGCATAATGCAACTCTTCACTAGGGCTCCCATGTTTGGGAAGCATTTGCATACCTTCACACCACCTCTTTGGGCAGGGGCCCCTATTCCACCACTTCCTTACATCCCCTTCTTTTCTTCCTCCAGGTTGTACAGGATTCCATCCTCCTCCCGATCACTGCAGCTCTTGGTCCTGCCTCCACACTCCCCTTCCCTCTGCTCCCCTGAACACCTCTGCTGAGGGCTCCCTGACTCCTCATCATCCCTTTTCATGCCCTCTGGCGCTTTCCTGTCTCACCTCCCTGGCAGCAGCAGCACCATTCCCAACTATCACGAGCGAGCTCCCTTTCCCCTCCCCGGGAATGACACTGGCTATCCATTTTCCCCAGGTCTGCTGCACAAGGTCTGTTTCCTATCCCCAGCCTAGGTACCTATTGCTGGAATACGTAATTACATACACACACCACTGCCTTAAAAATACCTTAAATGCATAAATGTGAAGAGAAGGTTTGGAGTGCACAAGAGACACCTTTCTTTTATTAAAATACTGTGAAATCTGCATTTCTACTCTAAAAAAAAAAAACCACCATGGTAAACAGGGACCCGGATTGCTGCTTAATAACACTCATTTTGTGCAAGCAATAGGCATTTTTCACTATCTCATTCCAACAGCAGTTTCTCCCTGCTGTAAGTGCACTGTGGGTCCTACCTACAGACAGGGCTAGTGACATGTAATCCGTACCTCACGGTTCTACTGGTGGCAAGGACATACAGCCAAGATTTCCTAGTGTCCCAGCTACCACTGACCTCTAACTCTGGTACTGTGATTTACTCAGCTCGGCTGTCCCAGTAACACCAGTGCCTGCCTAGACAGAAAGCTGTTGCTCCCATGCTACTGGTTCCTTCAGACGCAACTCCCCAGGCACCCCCAGTTGTCACTATGAACAAAGCATTCTTCTTGTTAGAAACCACATTTCTATCTGAACCTGTCACTTCTCCCATTGCCAGCCAAAAATGCAGCTGAATCACCACAGCTCATTACACTGGGCACCAGCAAGCAGAGTAGGCATGAACCCAGCTCAGCCAGACTCATGGCTGGGTAACCACAACATACGAGATGTCTGAGGTCAGGAAATTGTAGCTAACAGTGATCAAATAAAGTTGAAATTTCTATCTCATTGGCCATGGCCACTCACCAGAAGTTCCTTAATACCCAACAGCATTCAACCTGGGAAGCCCATAATCCCTTTTAAGGATTTGCAAGTAGGTCTTGCACTTGATCTGTTGTGTGGTGAAATGCTGTGCTTTATCGTGGTCCCTCTTATTCAGGTAAAAGGAGCTCAGCTTATTGCTTATTTCATATTTCTCTCTGTCTTAACAGATAAAAAGGACCTGCATTACAGTACCTCTGCTTTAAAAAGAATTAAAAGAGCCAGTAGCAAACATTACTCCTAATCCGTCAAAGGCACACCAAGAGAGTTTGCTGATGTCTGAAAGTGCTGACAGACTGCCCTGTTTTCAACTGGGTTAGAGTCAATTTTCTTCCTAGTAGCTGCTTTGGTTTGGATTTAGCATGAGAATACTGTTGACAAGACGTATAGGTTTAGTTGTTGCTGAGTAATGTTTATATTATTCAAGGACATTTTCAGGCTCCCATAGAAGCTGAGAGGGAGCTCTGACAGGACAAGCCAACCAAAGGAATATCCCATACCATAGACATCATGCCGAGTATATAAATGAGGGCTGACCAAGGGGCGCTGCTTGGGATGGGATGGGCAATCAGTCATCCAGTGGTGAGAGCAATTGTATTCCATCACTTTATTTTGTATATTCTTTTAACATTTTTTTTCCCTCTTCGTGTTCTATTAAGTTGTCTTTATCTTAGCCCACAAGGGATGGTTTTATTTTTCCTCCTTTTTCTACTTCTTCTCCCTACCCTACGGGGGCGGCAGGAAGTGAGTGAACAGCTGTACAGTCCTAGTTGCTGGCCAGGGTTAAACCACAACACACTTGGAGGGCACACTGGCTTCAAAGAGAACAGCCAGCAGTGGGCTAAAAGACATTGCTCAGTTGTTTGCATAATAACTTAAGATCAATCCCGATGCGAAAACAGTTCATAAGTAATAAATAAGATAGGCACCCCAAATCCAAACTCTTATTCCATCCACATGGCAACTAGCCCTTACTTGGCAAAAGAGTAGGTGGCACTTCTAAAAATTACTCCCACAACTGAAAGTGCTGCACATAACCCAAAGCTGTCCAATTTTAATGCAAATGGCATATACACTGGCAATTTCACAGTAGCCCTAAAGCTATGTCTAGCTTGCATATGCACACCTATTTACATGACTTGCTATGAAAAGAAATTCAAACCATCATGAGAGCTGATTGTTCTTGTGATTTCCCTTCAACATTAATGAAAAGCCTGCAAGCAAACAATGTTCTCCTCACCTTGAAATGACAAGGAAAGTGAATATGCAGGCCAGGCTTTGAGGGCTATACACAGCTTTTGAGCTTCGATCCTAAAGCAAAGTTTTCTAAACTCGCAGTCCCTCAGATCTCATCTACTAAGCTCTTTCAAATACAGGACAAAGTCTGAAATGTACTACTACTCACACTACAAAGAAAGAAATACACCCAAATCCTCCAGGCAATGCTTTGAAAATTTATTCCTCCATGCCTTTATATTTAAATAATGACGTTTGTCAAAAAACTTATAGTGATTGCATTTAAGACCTTTTAATTCACTTTAGGTAACTAGATCACACTACTGGTGATATCTGTACTCTTCCCTAAGTAAACTGACAAAAAGGACAGAACCCCCTGAAAGTCATGAGGTCCAGTGACCAGTGAGAATCAATTTTCTGAATGTAGGGATTAGTCATAAAATTGGCACTTCCACTGGCACAGCGTCAAAGAATAATTTAAAGCATTAGCTGCTTATTTTCTAACCCCCTTTCCTTCTTTTATTCCTCTCCTCAAGGAAATAGTTATGGATAAATTTTTTCCAGAGAAGATACCTAATTGCCTACTGCAGCCTCAGATCAATCAGATATTTGCATACTTTAATTTATGTCTGCAAAGTTACTTCTGGGCACGAAATTAGAGCTAGGCCAAAGCCAGCTTAACGAGTTTTTGACAACTGAGTACACTTCAGCCAACCTTATTGTCTATTTTGCATTTGAAATTTAGTGTTGATTCCTTATTTTTTAAAAAAAAATAAAACAAAACACTGCAGTCATGACAGAACTATGTCTTTATCAGGTTAGAGATAATTTGAAACGTATCTGCTCATTCAAGTCGTGCAGCGTATTAGGATGCCAGGTTCATTACTATGGCTATCTGCCACAATAAGAACACACGCACAAGGCAGAGGAGCGTGTGAATTCATAGGCCAGCAGGTACTCTTAGAAATCACCTAGATACACGCTTCTGATGCACAGAAACTACCTCACACACTACTTCAACATTAACCACAGGTCAAAAAGCTTGTACTAAGGCAGTAACCAATGCTATGAATTTACAATGAGGTCACCCCACAGCAATTTGTTGGAATGCCCACAGCCAGTTATGGGTACTGAGCTGGGCTGGCTCCTTACCTTCTGTTATTTCAACATTCATGTACTTCCACCTGTTCATGTTTGTCCTGGTGGATGAAAATATATTGCACAGCTGCAGAGAAACCTCATCACATTTGCTTTCTTATATTTTGACAGTGCAACAACATGGAATAATCCTACATAACAAATACCACCATCGCACTAATCACACAGTCTGCCAGCATCCATGACCGAGGCTACAACAAGTGACAGTAAAATCACACCGGCCTTACTTGATGAGGTTGCTCCCTAAAGTTTAAGCCAACAATAAATAAACCTGGAATATTGACAACTGAGATTGCTATACGAACTGTGAAGTGACATTTATATACATCTCAGCAAGTCTGAGGATCTGTAATCCTTAAATTCTAAGTTTGTAGCACTTTCCTGAACTCAAAGAATAAGATCCGTTCTACATTTCTTCATTTGATTCAACCTTTTTAAATATCAGAGTTCATATGGTTGCCTATTAGTCCATACATAAGAAAAGAAATATTATTCTTGCCCCAAATGACAGAGGTAGTGCAGCCTATATCATACTTTATTTTATTAGAACTTCTAAATTTGATTTTTGCCCTCCCCTGTTTACTTTCTACTTTGGGTTCACTTTCTGCTCTTTTTCCCCTCCTACAGGTTTTTTTTTGTTAATTTTTCAGAAACTTGTGCTCTGTTCCCATCTCCCACATCTGTATTAGTGTCTCTCCTACCAAGCATAGCTGAACAGTCAAAACAGAGTTGAAATTTAAAGCTAACATTGTCCAAATGGGTTTTGGATAAAGCAAAATGGGTTTGCTGTCACTAATAGCAATATTGACTAGAATATATATATACATTGAGGGAATTCTGTCTGTGTGGCGGGGAAATATTAGTGTCCTTTTATAGAAGCCATGCTTAAATTAGATTATGTTTTTAAGTTAATATTGAGATCTTAAACATTATATTATGTCAAAGTGATTTCAGAAAAAGCTAGCTATTCTTAATCATGTGTGTCCTTCCTTCATTTAATAGGAAAGGTAAGGTGTTACATCACCTTATACCAGTTTACCATTGTATGCAATTTAAGATGTAAGTTTACATTTCAATTTCCTGGTCTGCTGCCAGCAATATTTCTTCCTTGGGCTGTTACAGCAAGATGCTGGATCTCCAGGGCATTCCATGTGAAATACCACTATTGATAAAAATCTTTAATGTATTTGAAAAAATGAGGGGATTGAGTAAACACAGATCTAAAACAGACACATAGAAGTCTGTCAGAGGGTGACCTGCTGCATGAACAGCAAACCTGTGGCCGGATTCCCAGTATCCTCTGCATCAGAAATATACAGAAATGTCCAAATATTAACTTCATCTGCAAATTTGGATGACAAAATATTTTATAAAGGTGCTCAAATATGGAGTAAGATGGTTGTTGGCAGACAAGCTTTTTAGAGTTTTGGAAGTTTTATACTCTCGTAGTAACTTGGGGAAAATGTCTGGAAAAATTATGATTAAAAAAAAAGACTGCAGATGCCAAATGTTCTTCATGGAGCCAAAGAACCATCTGCTTAGCTGGGTTTCATGTTGTCATGATGTGCTGTGATTATTATTAGATTGGTGAGCTTGATGCATCAAAATAATATGGAGGTAGATCTAAAATGTACCCCATACACATACACTTATGATGTCTGACTAACTATGCAACATGTTGGGTTGAAATCTTAAGGATCAATTTCACAAAGAGTGAAGCCAAGACAAAATCATATCAGTCCAACTATTTCCAAAGCAACAACGTGAAATTTGGAAATGATCTTCAGATTTCTGCCTGCCTCCTCCCCCCGCCCCCCCCCAAAAAAGAGGATAAAACCCCCTTAACAAGACTTTGATCAAATGCATGTCTACTTCCACAGAAATTCCTCCAACTCTCTCAAACACACAAAGCTCATGTAATTCCCTCTTCCCAAAACAGAAGTTCAACATTAACTATCTAACAGCGTATTTCTCCTAGAGGTAAGAAACAAGTTTTTTACAGTAAGAAAAATCATTCACTGTCACAGCCTCCCCAGGGACACGGTGGATTCCCCATTGCTGCAGGTTTTCAAGACACAAATGGACAGGGTACTAGAAAAAGGCATCTAGGCTCCCTTCCCCACAAAAGGTCCGACCAAGTGATCAAGGTCCCTTCCAACCCGGGCTGCTCTATGGTTCTACAGCTCTGTATGAGGGCAGTGTAAATAGAAGATCTTATTGCAAACCAGATCTAAATTAGAAAATAAATAAAAACATCAGTAAATCAGATTTGCTTCAGATGAAGGAAGGTTGTTGCGCTTCGCTAAATAGCACTATATTCCATACGCATGCATTTAGGGAACTGCTTTTTAGTATTTTGAAATTGCTTTTAGTGGTATTCTTTCTTAAGTACTGATACCATTTATTTTGAGGCTATTTTAACCTCAATTAAAACTTGTGACACCGGTCTTTCTTCACTGACTTAGGATTTTAAGGTTGGACTTCAGAGATAACAGATACATCTAATACCTAAAGTAGCCAGTAAGAGCACCTTTTATTGTGTTTTGTGTTTTTAGAAATCACCAGAAAACACGGGAACAGTATTTAAGTAGAAAGACTTGAAAACATACTTCAAATAATTATTTTGCAAAGACAAGAGGTTTTTTCTCACAATATTTATGACGGAGCAACAGGCAAAAGAGGATTAAATATTTAAGAATAACATGTTTTGAAGCTGCAAGAAGTAAATCACCTAGAACATGTATACCTCCAAGGAAAATTCTACTATACAAGATAGTCACTGCTGATTACTGCTGCTGTGCTATTTCAAAATGTTCCCCTCCCAAAGGCAAGTGAAAAAATAGTTCAAGATGGTGGCAGACAGTGATTTGAAGCTGACTTTGTACTTTCACCTCCTTCTCCTCTACTCCCCTTGTTTTCACCTAAAGTCAAATTTTCCCTGAAGAAAATCGGTTCTTGCCTAGAAAAAATATTGTAAAAAGGTTTTTGTAAAGAAGGTGTGTCAGTCCGTGACCATGAGCCAAATCAGAAGGAGAAAGAAGAGAAAGCATCACACAATCCCAACTAATGTCAACATACTCCTGAACCGATGCCAAGGTTACGACATATGACAGGAAACATACGTAAAGTTCTTTTGGTGTTTAAAAAAAATTAGTTTGTGTCAAATGCGCTGAAAACAACAGTTACTTTATTTTTCTCATGTTACTACTTGTCTACATCATTGTCACATCATTATGTCATTTTGATACATGAGAAGTATAATAAGTTTAAATGAAGAGTTCTGTTTCTCGCAGACAAGACAATGATTTTTCTTAGAATTTATTCCAAGGAAGATGCTAGGATGTTAACTTCAGTTCTGCAATTCCTCATCTGCCCTTTTCACTGTGCCTCACTTGAAGAGAGATGAGCATGTGGGGAATTGAAGATAAAAAGCTTGTCTTTCAACAACTCAGGGTTGGGGAGGGGAAAAAGCTACCAAAGACAAATAAATATGAAATAAAGTAGAAACAAATTTAAATTTAAAAATTATTAATGCAATTAAGTGGAGGGAACATTAAGAGGTCAGTACCTAAAGCCAACTGACATACTTATTAATATCAGAGTTACGGTTACCAGGGCAACCACAGCTCCCTTAACTTTCGTTCTTTTAATATATTCATTTTTACACTGAAAATTCTTTTATTGTTAGTAACTCAGAATATGGGTACAGACAGAGCACACTGGAGGCCAGAAGGCTTCTTTAGGAATCCCATAAGTTCAGCATGGAGTTTTCAGAGTCGCTACATACACTTTTAACTTCTCATGGTTTTACAGTGTTAAAATATTTTAAAAGCTCTAAGTCTGTATATTTCTTTCTAACAGTCATCACGTACTTCTAGCCATTTGAAAGTCCCTAGAAACATGCTCTCTCAAGAACTGTCCCATTTCAGGACCCAAGCGTCTGACAGAGGCGCATGCTTTCCGTTGTATGGTCACCCTTGAAATCAAGGAGCAACACAAAGCTTTCTCCCTGTGGAGGTTAAGCAAACCAGGCGAGTTTGTTCAGACCAAGCCTGGGAACAGAAACCAGGGTTTGGTTTCTTTTGGTTTTCTTTCGCACGACTGTACCATGCGTTACTGAGAGGTTGTTGTGCTGACCTTTTGGTCTCAGTCACAAAACTTTACTGACAATCCACGGTTTAATATATATTTTTTGTTTGGGTTTTGCTTTTAAGCTTGGCCTGCTGCTTTGTTTAAACAACTCTCAGGTATTCGTGCCCTTGTATGCTCCAGTGCCTATTTGTACTGTTTGGTGAGGAAGAGTGATTGCGCGAAACCTCAGAGGAGATATAATCTCCAGAGTTATCTTAGGCTGAAAAATGAATTGACTAGACAAGCAGAACAACTGCTCCGCTCTTTGGATGATTTACAAAATAACCTGCAGAAATGAAGGAAAGTACCTTACATCTAGAATCAACAAAACACGTCGAGGGGACAGAGAGAAGGGGGAGCGTGGGTGCAGTGGGCTCTCGCACTAGGATTTCCCAAAAGCAGCTTGGGGAAGGTCCGGTTTGAGGACCTGAAGCTGGCGTGGGCTGATGAGGAATGCTTGAGTGGAATGAAGTTATGCTAATCGTAAGGCTGTGAAATATGCACTGCCCAGTTGGACACAGAAATCAGGGTACTGCTGTTACTGATTTGAGTGCAAAGAAAAAAAAAACTAGGTACGATTCTGATGTTTTCTTGAAAATTTCACATTGGGAAACCACACAAAGAACTACTATCTGCTAAAACTTATAGTCTTAGATTTTGTCATTTAAATAAATACCCCAATAGTATCTTAGGGCACTACTGATAATTATAGAAACATTGCAGATTTTTTCCAAAGCCATTTTGAGGAAACATTAAGGTTTTGTTTTTTGTTTTTTGTTTTTTTTTTTCCTTTTGCAGTCATACTATAACCAGGATTACAATTAACGACTTCACGTTCAGACAAACAAATCTGAACCAAAGATTTTGTAGTCAATAACATATTAATTAAAAGACTTCTTTCAAAAAGATGAGGGGAAAAAAAAAATCACAGCTTTCCTATGGCATCAGAAACACAACCATACCAGTACTTTCCATGAACTGCATAATGGCTAACAATGCAACTGCCAGCTACAATCATAAACATATGACCTCAATCATAGAAGTATGACCTCAAAGTATATGCTACGTATGTAGTTTCTTTAAATTAGCTGGCATTAAGGACAGATTCTGGGGCCACAGAAACTAATCTAGCTTTAAAGAGTTGCAGCACTGCACCAGAAGCTGTTTTGGTTCTTACCACTGGAATGCTAGATAAGTTCTAATCTTGCCATCAATTATGAAAGATTCTTATGACAACCTTGATTTTACAAAATCGGGTTATCTTCCAGCCTGTGGACATTTTCCTATTGCATTCTGGGTTAATCCACGTGTACATCTCACTTCTGTCAGAATGACAAAAGACAATTGATTTTGTTTCGTGGTGTATTCTTATCAATGCTCTCCTCTGCTCTTAGCCAGTCTTTGACTGATAGGGTGTTAGAGGAAAGGTCCATTAATTGATTTGTAAATAATTACAGCTAAGTCTTCACATTTGACTAGCTATCAATAAAAGCCTATCCTTTTTTTCCACTGGTGAACGCTTTCAAATCAGCTTCAGTGTCCGATTTTCAGCCACAAAATTCATTAAAATCTTTAGCTACTTTTAGAGCAGCACCCACTGATGATGGCAGAGGCAAGAGGGTGTCAGCATTTCTCTTATACAGCTTATGAGGATGGATTAGAGATAGGACAAAATAAATAAACAAATAGCATGCCTGGAAAAAAAAAAAAAGCAAATCAATAATTTCTTAAAGTGGGATTTAATTTTCAGACCTGGTGAAATTTCCTCAGCTGTACAGGGAAATAAAAAAAAGCACATGCAGTGTGGTTCATACGTATGCAAATCGTAAGGGTTCACAACCTATAGGGACACATGTACACAGTCCACCCATATTCCCAGCAATTTTTGAGCCTGTTGACTAAATTCAGATGTGTTTGACAGAGGACTACGTCTCAACACTAGTAAGTTCCTACAGATTTTGTGAAAATATGCAGCTGGGTACATGCAAGTGAGAATTATTTAGTGTTCTGATAGGGCTGCCCTGATGCAGTATTAGACACTTAAGAATTGTACCCATGCGGGGGAAACAAGAGATAGCCAAGGAGGCTGGAAGGCAGACACACACACATCTCAACACACACCCTGGTCTGTAGGTCCTCAATAAGAGGAAAAAGTAACAGTCAGAACTCATGTGTCAATCAGCATCTCTTCTTGGAAACCCAGGTTTCATTGGTTTGAATGGTTCTGGGTTTAAGGTTCACATGTTCTCCTTAGCATCTCATGCAGAACAGAAAATACACAAATTAAACACACAAATTTGAGTTTTGAGAGGAAATCACAAACTCAAATCTGAAAAGCAGCTATAATACTTAGACAACACTTTCACAGGCTGTTAATACGTTGAAGCTGTAATAAGAACATATTCAAGTCGTCACACACACAAGTGCAAATACCATTAATCCAAGCCCCTACATTATATTTTGAGACCACATTTTAAGCAGCCAGCACAAGGCAAGGGAAGTTATATTTAATTGGTGTTACATCAACAAATGATATATCGAGTCATATCAGAGAACGGCCTGTTCAGCATTATAAAACAATTGACCAGAAAGCTATCTTTATGGCTGCTTTTCAGCGACATCCACCTGCTTCACATTAAGAAGCATATAAGCTTTCCACCTACCTCAGAATAGAAAAGTACTCCTACAAAACTTACACAACAGTTCGTTGTATTATTTTTGTTATTAATATCTGCCCTATTTATCAATCCATGCTTTATACCTGATGAATATCTATGAGCCTTTCAATTTCATCTGCCCTTACTAACAACTTTACAGAAAGAGCTCGAGCTGCAATGCACCTAACTAAAAAGGCGTACATCAGCAGGTCTAAGCACAAAACACAGAAATATCAAAGGTTTGTGGGCTACAATCTGTCTCCTGTGACATTTTCCATTAAATGCCCACCCAGTGTACATTGAGCACCCACATGTTGAGCCATTTCAGTTACATACCCACTTGCTCACAGAGTAAAGGTATGAGTCACCGTCACAGCACATTCATGCTACGCCTTTTAAATAGGAATTTGTTGGAAAAAAAAAAGAAGCAAAAATCCCCTTCGTACTCATAGCAGAAAGAATTTGAAAGTCCAAAGAATCCCAGTCTCATAGAGCCAGGTGAAGCTCCTCACTTTAATGCTCGTTCAGCTGTAGTGGCACCTATGGACACCATTGTGCTACCAAGGCAAAAGGCCATAAAAGAGAGAGCAAGCCAAGCAAACAGGAGGCGGCCAAAAGGTTACAGCCTGACAACGTTGCATGGCACTCTTGCCTCAACAGGAGTCACTGGGTTGTCTCAGCAGTATTTGGGAATCGGCTCAAGTATTAAGTAGCTTTATTCTATTGGAAACACAAATAATCTGTTGGTAGTCACATCTGATATCACGCAGGCACATGGGGAAGGTTTTCTGTGGGAAACTTAGTCAGGGGCAGCAGTATCAGCTCCTGCCCATGAAGCGAATGAACCTCATATCTAACGGATATTTTGTCCTAGGGTTCAATCACAGTATGATTCTTGGGTATTGTTAAGGACTTCATGGGAGAGCCAAATGTAACTTAAATAAGTACAAGGGAAGAAAAGCTGGCAACGTGTTTCAATTAAAACATCTCTAGCCTAAGAATCTGTCTTTAAGCCACTCAGAGAAGCCTTTAAAATCTGATAATCACATAATATTTCACGCTTACTATTCAACAAGAACCTCAGCTACAGCTTTTGTAAAGTGTGGCACCATTCTTGTTCCAGGTGGCACACAAAATAATTTATAAACGACAAAGTTCAGCAGGTTTATAGCAGCTGTTCAATTCCTGCACTTTGGCCACCCACTTCAGCATAACTGAGAGCTTTCAATCAGTTCCTGCCTCTCACAAGGCCTTTGAACAGCACTAAAGCATGTGTTCAATATGCTCTCAGAAAGTAGCCAGCCAAATAGGGAGGGTTAGGCATCCAGGCAACTCTATAGCACACCTGCAGCATGCTCACACTGCCATTATTTATTTTTTTTTAATTCATAAGCCTAAGTGAGAACAAGTAGTAAGATGTTTCAGAGTTTAAAAGACACCTTTGTTAAAAAGCATAGTTCCTACAAAATAATTCCAGTTTGCCATAGCTCATATGCAGAATATAACCTTCTCAGCAGGAGCATACTGCAAACGCAAATATAACACATCTTGGGGTCAGAAAGGCATTTTTTGCTGTTGTACCTAAATGTATGTTAAGTGTTATAAGAAGTAGAGTATATCAAAAGGGCCTTCTTTGTACCTGACAGATTCCCACTGCTATTTTTCTTCCTTCTTTTCCTCTTCTCTTTCCTTCCTGGTGCTTACTTTGGCTCTATTTTTCTTGTGTCCTTTCAAAGCCTCCTTATCCTAGATTGGCCTTTGGGGCTCAGAGGAAAAAGGAAGAGATATTGCTTCACAGTCTCTTCAAAGGTCACACAGTCTGAACCGGACAGAGACAAATTCAGTCACTTTAAGCTCCTCTGATTACGGGCATGTCCACACAAACTATTCCGGAAATTGCACGACCACATTAAGGTGGTATTAAGCCCAATAAAATATACTCTGCCCATCAACATAGCTGATCAGCCTGGGCTCGATGCCCCATGAGTCACAGACATACGGTTTCCATGAAGCTCAGGATATGCAAAACAGTGTGCAGACATGCTTCAAGTACTAAAATACGTCTGGAGTCCACAAAGGGTGTCAGGGCATCAGCACATTCAATCGACCCAGGACAACAGCCCTTAGTGCATCACATCATTTGGGTTGGTAAGAAAAAAGCGACTTGTCTCCTGAGAAGCCTAGGCCCAGCTTAGTAAGCTTTTCACAAATTAGGGCTGACTTGAGCCCATTTGCTGGCCATTTCCGATCAGGTATGGCAAGCTCTGCTTGTGGTCTGGGAATCAGTCTACTCACTTTGCCAAACACTAGTATGCGGAGCCTGAAGGGCCAACTCACAAGAATAAGGTGTTTATGGTGGTAGAAGAGGCCACCCCCAGGCAAGTGTGCAACTGAGAAAAGTTCAGTTCCTCAAAAACTGTTCAGCAATCCATGCCTCCTGGAGCAACCAACAAAACCAATCCGACCCCGAGGCTTCTGTACAATCTCAGCTACCAACGGCCAGTTGACACTGGATTCTTCTCCAAGGCACCACCCTCCTCCTCCCACAAATTCTGTGGTTTCCACAGCATATACAAATTTGTTGAAATGAAAATATCACGGTTTTGCATTATGCTATTGTGTAAACATAATTTGTATTGAGCTATTGTATAAACATTGGTTAAGAACTAATTCGGGGCTTTTAATGAGTTTATGTCCTGCTTACAATTGTCAGGAAGTATCAGCATGCTGAGGAGAGAAAAGGATTCCTTTAGTTTTAACACGCAGCCAGTTTTTAAGTAAAGCAGCCAACTGAAGCCATAACCGTTTGGTGTGGGGACATGATTAAAATCGACAACCAGAAGAAAGAGTCAAGGCAAGACCTTTCTTGAAAATCCAAAAACTAAAACTAAGTTGTTCTTCTCTGCTTTACAGAAATTATATTCTGTCCGTTACCACTGCTCTGAAGGGGGTTTGAGTTGTTAAACGTAGAAATAGGTCAGGACCTAATTTTCTATAAAAGTTTATACAGGAGACTACATTTACTTTTTTAAACTGGAGATCTCCAAGAGACAAGATCTCTGATATTTGCAAGGAGACTTTCAGTACAGCAAGTGTCTGATAGCTTTTTTGGTAGCACCCAGGAACCTTATTAAAAATAATAAAAAAAAGAAATCACAGTCAGCAAGTTCTCCCAGCCAGAGAAATTTTAGTAGCACTCTCCAATAAAACAACATTCCAGAAGCTGGAGGGCAACGCAAGAACGTACGAAACCATAGAGGGATCACAGACTGCAGAAGCAACTCTTCCAGCTTGGGGAAGCAGTTCAAAGGTCTCCCTGACACTTGCTGTACCTGTGGTGTGCTCACAAGGAGAGGACACATCTTCAATAGCTGACTGCAGGTTTGGACAACGGGGGCAATTTGAAGCTGGCCAAATTCAAGAAGCCAAAGACTTCTCTGGTGTACGCTCATAGTTTGACAAGTTGAATTTAACAGCCTTAGGATTCAGAGAGTAATTAAGAAAATAAAAATAAAGGAAAGGGAAGGAAGGGCAGATTACACAAACAAACATAGCTCTTGGGATCTCACAGAGTCCTGCAAGGACTTCCTAATGGGGTGGTGAAGGCAACAGAATACATCACTGTCAGGCACTCTGGGATTTTCATCCTATTGCTTCTTGATAGGCATAACATGAACTTCCTTTTCCCAGGTGCAAGCTCTGTTTTAACCCTTTCTCCCAGAAAGTTAGATTCCTTTATTTTCATAATGTAATTAAACCACAAAATGCAAACGTATCTAGAAACAAAATGCTAACACGTTCGGGTTTGTTTGTGGTTGGTTGTTTTTTTTTTTAAATCCAGATAGTAAAGGGTCAATGAAAAAGAATCTGGTTGTTTCTTAGCATCTTATATAGTAAGATCAAAGTAACAATTCTGGTGTTATCTAGATAGTAATAAGAGTTAAATCCACGTTTGTGGGACAGTAAAGTCAGGATTTTTAAGCCCAGTTGCCACTCTAATTGTAGGCCTGGACTTATGCTAGAAAATGATCTCTGATCAGCAGATTTTGAGTCTGACATCTAAAATTACACAGAACACAATTTTGTTGTCATGGTGGTTTTTTCCCCCCCCATTTTTTGCCCAAACTGAGACAGGCTGAATTCAGCCTTTTGCTCAGCACTAATTATGATGGGGTAGGATTTTTTTTTTTATTTTGTGGGGAGGGAGAAAGAAAGGGATAGGGGGAGGAAAATTGCAAAGTAACCCCTTCCCCACTACTGTAGCAGACCCCTGCTTTCTCCTCCTGACCCCTCTAGGAGATGCCAGACGCAACAGTAGTCCTTGTCCTGAGACTGCAAGGAATTAACCGATGCAGCACGCAGCCATGACACTAGTGGTAGTGGAACAGACAACAAGACAGGCTGGAGGAAGCTCTGGTTGACCAGCATCTCCCACAGTAGCACCATCTCACGTGCATTAAAGCACCCCTTAGTCCTCTGCAAACAAAAAGCAGAAGGCGGCAGAGCAGGAGAACCATGCCTTGGGTGCACTGTAAGGCACGTGGCTGAGGGCAGGCAGCTTCCAACCACAGAAGTAGCTCGCATATCCAGTAAATCAATACTTGTGTGTTATTATTCTCACATACATCCCGTTTGCTGATCCAACACTTGTTCCCGCAGAAACAGGATCAGAGAGGCCGCCGGCAGCCAGCAGGCAAGCACAGCCTGCTCCCCCTGGAGCCCAGCTCCTGACCCAGAGCAGTGCATGGGCACACTGCCTTCAACAAGCAGACAGAGGACTTTTTTTAACTAACAAACAATACCTTTACATTAAAAAACAAACAAACAAACAAAACCCCAAAACTACAACAAAATCTAGTAGAAATAGTAGAAGGGGGTGTGCTTTTCTCTAACATTTCTCCTCCTCAGCGAAATATCAGTGTTCTCCATCCGTAGCATGGGGTAGCTGCTTTGCACAACCTCTCCGTCCTATTTCTGAGCAAACCAGATCATGTACCACCATCTTAGTACGCGATCAGCACAGATG
Source organism: Gallinago undulata (assembly GCA_026546715.1). Classification (NCBI taxonomy): domain Eukaryota; kingdom Metazoa; phylum Chordata; class Aves; order Charadriiformes; family Scolopacidae; genus Gallinago; species Gallinago undulata. The sequence continues at coordinate 59,791,964 of JAOTQQ010000012.1, forward strand.
CTCCCTTGCCCTAGAGTACAGCAGGGAAAAGGAAGCTAAGAGGAAACCAAGGACATTTTCCGATAGCACACAAACAAGCAGGTCAGTTCTGCTCTACCTCGGCGTCCCAGAAGCAGTCATCATTTTGATGCAACAGAGTTGTTGCTATGAGGATATCCCAGATGGGCTGCGTCCATGGGTGTTGAGAAAAGTGGTTGCTGTCATAGTACACCTGCTCTCTCCTGTCTCTGAAAAGTCATGGAAACCAGCAGAGATGTCTCACAGCTGGAGAAAGGCAAGCATTGCACCCAGCTCCAGAAAAGGGCAATACAGTGGAGCTGCCATCTGGTCAGCCTCACTTCACTCTGTGGGAAGCACACAGAGGGAGTCCTATTGGAGTACATCTCTGTGCACATGGAGAAGCTGTTTGGGAACAGTTAGCATGGACCAACCAAGGGCAAATCATGTCTGACCAACCTGACTGCCTTCTGTGGTGAAATAACTGGATTTGAGGACAAAGGCAGAGCAGCAGACAATGTTTACCTCCATTTTAACAAGGCTTTCGACACTGTCTTCCACGATATGCTGGGACATTATGGTTTGAATGGGTGGACATGATCAGTAAATTAGTGGGTGGATGATTTGGCTCAGAGGAAGCCCTTGCAGCGATGCAGGCTGGGGAGAAGCTGCGTGGAAAAGGCCCTGGGGATCCTGGTGGTCAAGGAGCTGAGCATGAACCAGCAGTGTGCTCTGGCAGCAGAGACAGCCACGGCTTCCTGGGCTGTATGACCAGGAGTATGGCCAGTGGATCAAGGGTAGGAAATATTCCCCCTTCGGTTCACTAGATCGCATACTGTGCCAAGTTTTGCCCCCCCTCCAGTGCGAGACAGAAATTGATGACCAGGAGCAAGTCAGCACAGGATCTGTGACAGCAGCCCCCCAGCGCCTACAAGGTGGTTACGAGTCAGGCTCTTCAGTTGTGCACAGAAGGAAAATAAGAGTCAATGAGCTTAAGTTGAAAGGAGATGTTTTCAGGCCAACTATATGGACAAACTCTCTCTCCACAAGGACAGACAAGCTGCGTAACAGAGGCCCAGAGGTAAGGTACCACCTCCATCCTTGCAGGTTGTCAAGAACCAGCTGCAGAAAGCCCTGAGCAAACTAGTCTGAATCCCCTTTGGCCTTGAGCCAAAAGCTGAACTGGTGACCCCCTGACATATCATGCAATTTTCCTTTCCTTTAAATTTCCAAGGCAACAGGAGGCTACCAAGCCCAGACTTTGCCGTTGCATAGGTTATCCCTTCTCGTAGTGAGAGTTCAGCACCCACTTGGCTCCCTACTGTCAGGGCACTCCTTCAAAAGCTCCTGTTTTACAATCAAACAGATCTAGGTGGTACTTTAAAATGTAAAAATACCTTTTAACATTTACACTTCTACCTGGATTAGCAATTAAATAACCAATCAAATAACGGAATGTTGTTAACACTAGCTCGATTCCAGCTACAGGCATGGCAGAGATCTGGCAGAGCAGCCTTTCTAGCAGCCCCAAGTTCCTGGAACACCTGCACCCTCGAGTTACCAGTACCACATGTTCTGCAACTACACCTTTTGTTGCAATGAACCCATCTGAAGCAACCTCAGCCTGGAGGAGTTGTGCCAGACATGCATTGAAATCTTCTGCGATACAGACTGCTGCAGGTTTTCCCCACATGCATTATGTCTCAAGTGCTCCAAGATGAACATACGTAACTTTCACACGATATCCACTTACTTCTTACATTCAACATCCATTTACTTTCCCTGTCTTTCCGGATGTAGTTTTAAAACACGTCTTTCACTTTCAGTCCTTATTAACTGGGACTTTTCAAAAGTGAAGTCAATGTTTCTGTTGGACAAATAACTTAAAGAGCAGACCATTCAAAACTTGCAGGCTCAATCCAGATATAGGATTAAGACAAGAACTAAATTGGTCCTGAATGCCTGCTGTATTTACCCTTTGCATATTTCCTCTCTGATAACAAAGACCAGGTAGAAGAGATGGCTGGCCTGCCCTGACTGCAGGAGTGCAGTTCTTATCATACAAAGGTGGCACTAGCGCTCCTTCACCCAGTGGTGACACAAAGGGAAGCTATGGATGCTATTACGTTACCAAAAAGAAAACAATGTAGGCACATTCCCTCTGTATTCCCAACTACATATTTGTAATTTTTGAAGAAAACCAAAAAAACCTCACATGCTCAAAAACTACACCAGGTAAAAACAAACAGTGACACCAAATAATCCATCTAGAATCCAGCCCATTAGGAAAACTCATGTCACAATTATCAGACTAGATCTGACTGAAAAATCTTCTAGAGAATACATACATGGATGACCAACTTATAGAAGCTTTTGTTGGCCCTACAGACAATTCTTCCTATGGGCCCAACCTACCATCCTTCTTTGCCTTCCTTATCTCACCCAGCAAATGGATGCTATTAAATACACACATTTCTTTCAGCAGGCTATGCAAACAGAAATACACACAGTTAATTAACATTGCAGTAATTTCTTTGATCTTACAATGAAAACAAAATTTAAAAGTCATACTATTTCAGCCTAGAAGCTTAGAGTTAAAAAGCTTAGGAACTCATCCGGGACTTTGAATCCAAGAATCGTTCAGTTGATGTCATTAAAAGAACTGAATTAGACTTGTAATTATTCCCTTATGAGTTCTGCTGTCTATCTGAGAAAGAAGGGTATTCACTTCTGTCCTCAAAATTGATTTATTTTGGTGAAAAAACAGAAGGGTCGGAGACAGGAAGAACTTAGTTTTACTGTGCATCTGATAGAATACAAGAAAATAAGTATCGATAGTGAACAACATCCCTGTCAGTCAATAGGAGCTGTACCTTCTGTTTACACTGCCTGGCAGTTTCTTTAAGATCCTCATGATAAATCCTATCTCCACTGTTCCGGCTGGCTCTCCACTGCTTAGTGCAGTAACACTTCATTAACATGTAAATACTTGGGCTTAAGTACATCTGCATATTTATAAACAACCATTCCAAACCACATCCCCATTTAAGAAAACTGTTTAATGACTCTGAACCTAAAGAATTTGTCATAGCCGTCAAAAAATGTGTCACAGTCAGAAAAGGCCACAATCAAACTTTTCTCTTATTTTAAACCTTTTTTCAAAAAAAAAAAAAACCTACACCACAAAGACAAGGTAAACTTACAGTAGTGAAAAACAAACATCCATTAAAAAATGTTTAAACAGAATTCTGTAAAATAGTCAGTCAAAATATGCAACCTCTCTATTTTCAAAGCAAAGGCTTAAGAAGCACTACACAAACAATGTGCAGGATTAAAGGTTGCCCAAAAATCAACAGATTTAATTTCTTTGCTTACAACAGTAATTCTGCACACCTCAAGATGACTTCTATTTGTTCTTCAGCGTCATATCCTAGAAAGCACATACCAAGCCCAGCATAGGCACTGCTACTACTAGCATTCTAGCTACTTCTATACTGCTACTTCACATTCTACCCAAGGCATCTGGAATTTTGACCACAGAGCACCACAAATCTGGTGATAAATTTGGAATTCTCCAATGTAAATTATATATAGCAAAAAAAAAATTAAAAATATTAGTAAGTTATTTTTTCAATGGAAAAAAAGGATGTCAAAAGTAAAAGGATACAGTTACTAATAAATAACTTGATGTTTTGTGGAACTTCTTTTTCTACTGCTTGAAGGCAAATATAAGACCACATTAATGTCGAAAATAATGGGAGCGGCTATATCAAGTTAAAGGGTAGTTAAGAGAACTGAACTCAATCATCCTAGATAAACAGAGTTGTTTCTGATTCCCAGCCTTTTCTCCTTTAGCACACAGAAGTACAATTTGCATATCCTTCCTCAACAACCATTTAAGATGCCCTATCTTTTTATTTGTGGTGGGTGGGAGAGAAAGAAGTTACCATCTTTTATAAGTTACCAGTGATTTTTCTTTGTCCAGCTGAAAAAGTGATTTATAAATAAGTTACACGCATTCATGGGTAAAATATATTACCTCAAAGCACCCATTGTTCCTGTGGTGCTTGGTCAGTAACCTCCAGCACAGTATGATTCAGTTTTCCACCTCTGCACTATTTTTCCTATTGACAGAATGCTTTGAAGAAAAAGCCTTCTAAATTCTCCTGCATCCAAGATTAAACTACTTTGCACTAACACACCAGCAAAATATCTAGAGAACTGAAGAACAGTGGCTTTGGTCTCAAAATTCCCCCATGCCCATGAGCTCAGAGTAAGAGCTCTTCCAAAAGCCTGTCTTTAGCCCCAGAGCAAAGTTAACCGTACACATGTTGTTAAGTTTCCCCATCTCCTGTAGATTACATCCACCCAAAAATTCTGGACCTTCACAGCACTGCAAACTGAACTCTTCACACTGCCTCTACCTTGCCAGGACATTTCTTTACAGTTCCATGGAAATCCAGCTTCAGGACTATTTACTTTGCCCTGCTACACAAGTGACAATACCCAACTATAGGGCTTCTTCCCCTTTTTTCTATCAGTCTGGGTACCAGCCAAACACAAATCTATGACTAGCCAGCCATGAAGATTCAGAGAGACCCACATGGACACTTTGTGTGCATGAACTGTGAAACTTGAATCAAGTTTCATTATAGACAAGAGATGAACCTGAGCTGTACTTCATATTTAAAGAAAGTACGGGGAGGAGAGCCAAACACCTTTTCCGTAGAGACCTAATCCAGAAGATCCCTGCTATATTGATTACACAAAAAGCTGTGTCACATCTCCTTCTTGCTGGCCCCTTGTCTACAGAAACAATTTTAAGGATATCAGTGATGAGGAGAAACTGAAAAATATGAAATGTTAGCACATTATCCCAAAGTGCTAAATAAATACCACAGTAAAATACAGAAGCATGACCATTGCCAGATTCATTTTAGTCATATTTGGCTCTGTATATCATTGTATCAGAGTCAAGTATGTTCTTGTCTCTCTTTGGACTTTTATAAGACACATCAAAGCAATGAGCAGTGCAGTCCTGGAACAGAGAAGATATGTCATAACAACTGCTAGCTCACAAGAAAATAAATTACCTTAACTAGGATAAAAACACAACTGTTTGAAACACTGAAGCTAAGAATTCATGGTGTGTTGGGTTTTTTTAGGTTAAGAAAACGTGCAATAAAACAAAAATGTCAGGTATGAACAAAATTCTAGACAACAGTCATTAAAAACTAAATATTTTTCATTTACAGAAGCTACATTTGCCTGCATATTTCCCATTCTAAGTGTAGGAAATACTACAGTAAAAATAACTACTAGAGCCACACAGACATATTTTCACACACAGGAATCTGAAATACAGAAGGCAGGTCAGACCCAAGACATATCCATAAACCCTTCCACCAGGTTAGAGAACCCAGGAACCAGCATAACCCAAACTGGGTTTCACAGCACAGTCTCATTCCTCCTGTCCCATCCTGCCATAACTGGTGATCATGGCCAGCATACTCTCACCAGGACAGCACAGCTGACAATCATCCACTACATGCAGGATATTTTGAACATGAAAACAACATGCCATTTTGAAGAAAATCAGTTTTGACACACTTTCTCAGCCTTGTACAAAACCAATACTTCTATCTAAACAGCATCCCCAGTTACCATTGCCATACCAGATATATTGCCAGATATCTTTAGTTACAAAGACCCAGTTTCCAGGAAATTTAAACTGTTTGGGCTGAGATTTTTCTTTCCTATAAATATAAACTTTAATTTTCACATACAAATGAATTGAAGAATACACACTGTAAAATCCTGGTAGCTTTTCCTTTGGAAAGCCTTAGAATAAACTTGCTTTGGATCAGAAACGGGCAACGTGTAGATGAAAGGTCTGTTGGTTGTGAAAATGCCTGCTTTTTTAACTCAGAATTTTCCCAAATGTCTCTACCTGGTAGAAAACAAAAATCTAACCATGCACACCGTGTAAAAATAATTTACATTTCAAAAAATAAATTCTCTAAGTTTATGTCAACAGAGCTTCCTTTGCAGTTGAAACTAAAAAGCTGCCATTACATTATACAGGATCTCCCTGCTCTGCAATTGGTAAAGTAGCACAGAGAATTGCAGGAAAAAATTAATTATTTTGCCCTCATATCAGGGCTAGAACAGCATACAGTTAGTGCAACTTGCTCATACACTACATAAAGAGAAAACAAAACATCAAACAGTTTACCAGTTTAAAGAATGTTTTCTGTTTGAGGGGAGGGAGAGGTGAGAAGGGATGTTTATGTAAATGAAGCAGAGAAACTACAGAGAAAAAAGATGCAAGCACACAATTAAAATCTGTATCATAATGCATACATACGAGGTACCAACTGAGATTACAGGACCAGTATTGACTCTAGCATCTAACTTTTCAGCATTACATTTTAGACTTTAATAACCTTCCTTTCAAATAAGCTTTTCATGTGTAATCTCTATTATAGCACAACAAGCCCAAGATGTTTTTTTGAACAAAGATGGACTTCTTTCAAACAAAAAGTGGAAACTTTCTTTCAACTCTGATCCCAGCTATTTGATGTGATCCAAGCAGGTGAATATCTGAAGCCATGTACTTTCACACAGTCTTCCACAAAACCAGAAGTCCTTCTGGATCTTCTATGGTATGGTTTATGAGAGCTACACGGCCAGGTGTTAAAGGCTGAGATTGATATTTGGGCTTGACTTTAGTAAACATTGTCATTTTAAGGTGACATGTCTGAATATATTTACTTCTGTATTCAAAGATAGTATGATAACAAGGGAAATGGTCCCCTGCTGTAGGAAAGGTAGTTATTCCCCAAGCATTTTTACCTGAGGGTTTTTTTTTACTGATAAAATCAGTTTTTCTAAAGAAACTTCTTTCTTACCAAGTCAAAGGGAAAAGCCGCATCTTTATTAAATCAAAACAGATTCAGACACTTGCCATTCTCCCAAACTGCAGATGTTTATGAGGTCCAAGACAAGAAGCATAAACAGGGCTTAGCAATTTATTTATTTATTAAAGGCTCTGGATGTCTCATGTCAGACAGGCGTGTGTATTATGCACATCCAGCAGGGGACAAAGATCAGAAATTTAAAGGAGCTGTTTGTGATTTTGGATGGGATGTGGCACACAGATCAAAGAGCAAACATTTTTCCCGTTGGTTTAATGCTAGCACTAGATTCTTAAATTAAACCCAGCAGGAAATAAACATCCACCACAGATTTCAAAAGATATGTCACATCTTTGTATTAAAACGTGTTATTTTAAAAGTCCCAAATGCTGCATGTCTGATTTTTATTAAAGTCCAGAGCCAACGTAGGAAGTGCTATTTGATTTATTTTACAAGAACACAGAAAATATTAGTGGACAATAGGATGTAAATTGCAGGAAGCCAAAAGAAAATTGAGGAGTAGGAGATAATGGGCCTGATGCTATTATCTATAAGAACACTAAGGCCACATGCTTTGAAAAATTACTTTTATGACCTTGAGAGCTCGCTCAGACTAAAGAACATCAAGTTAGCAGATTTTCCTGGGGTGTGGAAGGAAGACAGCCTGATTTTTCTTTTCCAGTTGGACTGAGGAGATGTTTCTGATGCACAGTTTGGATTTCCTTCTACACCAAATGCCTACAGTGTTGTATCCCAGTAGATAGCAAAATTAAATATCACCCCACACATTCCATGTGTGATTCTTGGTGAAAAGAACAAGGATTCTAGATCCATATAAAAATACATTAAAATAGCCAAGTCTGAAAATACTTTTTTCTTCAAAAAAGTAAAAGTACCAGGATTGGAGTTTGCCCAGCTCAATCAAAGTACACTGAGCTTTTATTTTGGAGGTTGCAGATATATTTTTTTTTCTTTTCTCCCACTGACTTTGATGATATTTTGGGATTAAAACAAGGAGCAGGCAGTTCCCATGAGATGAAAGACATAGCTGCAAAGGACACTTACTTAGAAGATTAAAAAAAACCCCAACCTCTTGGAGTTTGAGATGCTGTTATGTGTTTATTTAAAGAAACACTCCCTTGAAGAGGGTGTTTTGAGTACACTTCAAAATATTAAAGAAGTTTCTGCTTTTATCAACTCTATTTGGATATGTCTTTTTTTTAATTGCCAAAATGATGAAAATTATAACGATATATTCCCAAGTAGCCTAAATGTATTATTACAGACAGAAACAATAGCTCCAAGTTCTTCTCTGAACAGTGTCAGTAATAAAAGCAACTTTCTTACAAATTTATGGCCAATTATAATTCCCAGCCACCCTTACCCCAGTGTCACCATTTCAAGTGTTCCCCACAGCCCTCTCCTATCAGCTAACTCCCTGCTGGGCACAGAGAGAGCCCTTGCTACAGCAAGTCCTGAGCTTTGTTCAAGAGGTTCAGCCAAGCTCTCAGGCCACAGTAGAGACCTGGTAAGGTCACATGTCTCTCAGAAAGGACTAATTTATCTTCCTCCTCTTGACAGACTCTTATTTCATAACACTTTTAGTGCTTCCGCTTCCAGCCCTGCACAACCCTCCTGTAACTGGCCAAGACAATGAAAGGTTATTGGGTGAAAAGATGAGGCACAGGAGGTGAAGAAAACAAACAACAACAAAAGTCTACTTTTCTTTGGGAAGTAGGCTAAAGCAGAAGTACTTCTGGCAGCCCACAGAATTCTGCGTGCGTGAATGAGCTTTCTCACACTCTTGGGTCAGCCAAGCAAGAGCAGAAAGGAGACCTTTGGTTTCTGTTCCTGACACTACTTCTGCATGCAGTGCAGGCCAATTTGATTTATGTTTCCGTTCATGCAGGCCTGAAACAAGCACATAGTAGCTTATATATATATATATATATCTTTCACATTGTGGCCAAGATTAACCCATTAGTTAAAATACACTTAAGAGATCCTTGGGCAAAAATGCAAAGAACTCTAAGTCTGTAGCTTCTAACTCAAACCCTGACTTGCACCAGAAGATAAATGTGCATGCGCTGCTTCAGGTTTCTAAATTCACTACATTCTGCCTTGCAGTTTCAGATCTCATCATAAGTTCTTTCCAATACCTCCAAACTTTTGGCTCCAGTGTTTGAAATCCACCTTTGGCTGTGAGATTGATGAAGTATTGGATTCACTATGAACTCAGGTTAAGAATTATACAGGGCCCTAAGAAAATGCTGACAAAGACAGAAACAAATATTAATTAACATCCAAAATGCATCTTCTGTAGAAATTCAGTGAAACTACACTTAAAACTCCCCAAATATATTAGCTTTCAGCTGTAATAATTTGGTCCAACTTTTGGAAGGATGACAATAATTTTCAAGTTTTCTACTTGACATAGAATAGAAAAGATTACATACTCTGATAAAAAAACCCAAACATAACAAAAACCAAAAAGCATTAAAGGTGTGTTTACTGTTCCTTGACAGCTTTGGAACCTCGAAAGTCTCCTCATTACATTACATTTCTTGGCTTCCTAATGTACTTAAGGTGCATATTTCTCCATAATCCTAAAATATAGATTTATCCTTTTGTATTGGATCCATGCATTTGCCTCCAATCACTCAGCTATTCTGCAGGGCTTTTCATCAAAATTCGCTCTCATATTCTGAAGTACTAGCATTTTGTTAAATTGTTCCAGAAGTGTCAAATATAGAATTGCTATGGCTTTGTTTTTAAACATGAGTGTGCCATAACTGATAGTTATCACACTAAGTAGTGGTATCATATCACCATGGGCTGTGGCTGTCTCTTGGACATGTTTATACTCTGTGGTCTTGCACTTAAATTGTGAAGCCAAAGAGGGGAAGAGCATGGGGGCAGGGGCCACAAAAGAAGAAAAATGAAAATGGTCTGCTTTTGTGAGGTCTTGTGCAACAGTCATTCCTGATTTGACACAAATACACAACGTTCTTAAAATGTATCTCCATCTCAGGACATGATCATTCTAGATTGTTTTAAATGCGCATGCAGCTTACGTTAATACTTACCTAAACAGAAAGGCTACCTTAAAACAGAAATACATAGAATATATTTACACACTTCATTGGGAATGCCTAAAACTCATAAGGAGTAAACAGTCTCAAGGAAAAGCTAAAAAATTCAGTCTGTCCCCAAAAGTGACTGTTATGTATGGCCTAGAAACATTATGACATGGTTAGACTTCAGTATTTCTGAAGAACTAGACCATAAGAGACTTTCTCCCAATTATAGAGTGCTCCCTAAATGGCTTGGTACTGGTCATGGTCTCTGGATGAACAGTTTTATGGAAGGACCCAATGGACGTCAGTGACCACTCAATCACATTCTGGACTCACGTCAATGTAATGCCTAACCGTATTCTATTAAACATATACATTCAAAGTCTGGAACAAGACTTTTACTGCAAATAAACAGAAACCTGAGCTGACACACACTTTTTGCTAAATTAAACCAACAGCTCAGCATCTTGGTGTTTTTTTTAATACAAAATTCACGTTTAGGGACTGATAAACAGACTGAAGACTGTTCACTTCAAGAGAGAAAGATGAAACCCTCCATTTTAAACTCTAAATCACCATTCTGCAAAAGCTACTTCAAAAACATCTAAAAGGTTTAAGAAGTGGCATATGTAAATCACAACTGTTTTCATGGAAATTATGTTTTTTCTTTAATGCTGCACTGTCAATAGCTTTATTGTCACTGGAAGCAGTGAAATGCAAGAAGTTTGGTATAATTACCTCAGTGTATTCAGCATTTAAAATTGATCAAATTACGTGAATTGATTTTTAAAGATTCAGGCTCAGAGAAGTAGGGATGGAATGCCTGGGAAAAAACTATCAGTTCCATCTGCAGAATGGAATTGATTATATGTTATGGATGGCTAATGCTCTAGGACTATAAAAAATTGCAGGTGACTTTGTTTACTAGAGGAGCTATCAATCAGCCTGAATTATTGACATATTTTTGTGTAGTGTAACTTCAAATATCTCCCTCAGATTTCTTTTTCACCCTCAAAATGTAAACATTCAGAGCTATCATCCAAAGGAAGGTCATAAGGTTGAACGCAGGAACAAGCTATTCCAGTACCTGTAATTCCATCAAAACCAAACTCTTATCTTGCAGCTAGTATGCAGGGAAAAGTTTAACTCTCCTCTTCCATTAGCTTCTCTTAGGATCATTTCATAGCAACAGATAAAATCCAAACTAAACACTATATCCCAAGACTGTTCCAAAGTGATCAGAGAAGATGTTACACCCTTCTTTTGATGCTTAAGCACCAACTACCAAAAGGATTCACTGGGTGGCAGGACTCTATGAAAATAGAACTAAAGAAGAAATTAGGATTCCCAAATACTATCACATCATTGTAAGTGAAGACTTAACAGACTTAAAATCAGGCAATTTAGAAAGCCTAACACACTTGCTCTTTGTTCCAAAACACACATCATAACTAATAGTGAATACAAGAAAAAGAGAAGCTATTTTACCTTTATTATCCTTTCCAATCATACACTAACATACAATCCCTTAGGATATGACCACACTCTTTCCACAGGATCCCATTCCCTTTCAGTAGTCTGAATGGACACTGATAATTGAACAAGCAATCATTAATTTGGCCTTACTCTGACTATTAAGTATGAAGTCCCATATCTTGTTTACCGTGTACAATTCAGAGCCTGATTTGAACAATGAATTATTCATTTGCTTGTGGGCTTTCCTACAGTGCTCATCACAACAACATCTGAAAGCATCGCAAACATTAAGTGATTCATTTTCACATCGTCTTTGTGCAATGAAATGAATGATATCATTGTATGCCCATTCCAGAAGGGGGGCATGACATGGGGATATTAAAGCATCTGTTACTTCCAAGTGTGCAAACAGGGGCTCACAGAGCCAAATTTTTTCAAAATACTTACATTTGTCACACCGTTCAAGTCAGCTTCAGTAGCACACAGGGAGCATACCCACGGGTCTCAGAGCAGGCCCCTAGAAAATGAGCAGTACAATCATGACCACCTGAAAACATTTTGCTTTTAAATTATATTGCACATAAGATGTGATGAGGCAAAAATGTTGACAGTGGGAAGGAAAGAATTTCTCAGAACAAGCACTTAACTTGCGGAGGTGTAAAAGAAGGTAAAAAGCAAAAACTCAGATAGGAGAGCAGAAGCACCAAAGCGCAATAAGGATTTGTGCCATGCTGCTTTCAGAAAATGCCACATTTCAGAGGACATCCATCCTTTATTGGATGTGGGGAGCAAACATAGTGGCAAAAGGTAAAGAAAAGGCCGAGGAACTTAGTACCTTCTTTGCCTCAGTCTTTAATAGTAAAACCATTGTTATCAGGGTACCCAGTCCCCTAAGGTGGAAGTCAGGAAGCAGAATGAAGCTCCCATAGTCCAAGGGGAAATGGTTAGGGACCTGCTACACCACTTAGACACACACAAGTCTATGGGGTCGGACGGAATCCATCCAGGGGTATTGAGGAAGCTGGTGGAAGTGCTCAGCAAGCCACTTTCCATCATTTATCAGCAGTCCTGGCTAAACAGGGAAGTCACAGTTAACTGGAGGCTAGCAAATGTGATACCCACCTACAGGAAGGGCTGGAAAGAGGATCTGGGGAGCTACAGCCCTGTCAGTTTGACCTCAGTGCTGGGGAAGGTTATGGAACGGATCACACCGAGTACTATTATGTGGTTCATGAAGGACAACCAGGTTATCGGTAAGTACGGGTTCATGAAAGGCAGGTCCTGCTTGACTAACCTGATCTTCTTCTATGACAAGGGGACCCACTTGGTGGATGAGGGAAAGGCTGTGGATGAGGTTTACCTGGACTTTAGTAAGGCCTTTGACACGACTTCCTACAATGGTCTCCTCAAAATAACTGGCTGCTCATGGCCTGGAGGGATGTACTATTCACTGGGTAAAAAGCTGGCTGGATGGCTACGCCCAAAGTGTTCTGCTGAACAGAGTTAAATCCAGTCAGCAAGGTTTTTAAAAGACAAGTAGACAGGGCACCTAATGACATGTTTCAGTAGTGGACTTGGTAGCATTAGCTTAATGGTTGGACTCAATCTTAAGGGTCTTTTCCAACCTAAATGATTCTATGATTTGCTGTCTCCAGCACTAGTACACTGCTAAGACTTTTTGACTTATGTCTCTCATCTTCCTCAGCTAGGAGATTAAAAAAAGGCTTGGGACTGTGTGCATTTAAGCGATGGGAACAACCTTTAATCTTTCCCTGTTATATACAATTCACTCAAATACATCTGACCTAATTTAAAAATAATTAAAAACCTCTACATGCTAGTTGTATGTATTTACACAATTTCTATTATGACAACTGCTTCCACAGTTTGATCCTTTCTCCAGTGTCCAAACCTGACAAAATCATACATGCAGACCATCTGGCATCTTACTTAGCCTCCCAATAAATGACTATCCTTACACAGGGTTTACTTTTCTTGACTACAAGTGAAAACAGTTCCAAACTGTGTTAAACTTTCAGGCATGGAGAGAGCTGCTGTAGTGGAAAAAATCCTTTCAAAATTACTAAACTACAAAAATAAAGGGGTTTCTGCTTCCATTTCAATATCTGTGGTATTTCCATGAGAAAGGCAGCTGGATATGGTCTTACCATATGCAGGGCAACACACATGTTGTGTTCAGCAGCTGTAACAGAACAGGCTGCTCGTTATAGTCCAACACTGATCTATTTTTCCAAAGTGACCCAGAATTTGTTCCCAGTTCTGCAAAAGGTCTCTTACAGTCTGTGAACATGTTATTGGAAGAAGCATTCCTTCATGCCTTGAAAAATTTGAATCGGTTGCTGCAGCCCAATTCAGATTTTACAGCAAGGATAAGCAGGTCCATCCTACACTCAGACTTGGTAGTGTCTTTTTTTTTTCTTTGATGAAAGTTTTAAGTCACAGTTTTCTGGGAAGTCTGGAAAAGCTCCCTCTGAATTCGCAGTAAAAACGCTTTTAATATAACACACGAGTCTGACCCTTCTATAAGCTTTAGGCTTGTTAGCAGACCACAGGGATATTTCAAACACTGTCTGCTTTTTATGTTTGATTGTTTCAGAAGAAGAGTAAAATTGACACATCTTATCTGTGAGTAAACTCAGGAAGAAACCCAAGTCTAAAGCTCTCCCACCCAGAGGAACAATGTGGGAGCTAAAGCAGCAAAAACAAGTCAAGGGGTTTACGGTAAGTCTAAGATCCCAAAGACTAAAGCCTGCACTTAAGCTTGAGAGAGGAGAGAAAGGTGAAGCATTTCTAGACTCAGAGCATAAGCTGGTAACATAAGGATCACCAACAGGTAATTTTAACTGGAAAAACAGATGGCACAGAATAAAAGCACATTAGCAAATGCCAGTTCCACTGTAGCTGTATATGAAACACCAACCAGTTTAGTACATTCAGACAGAAAAATCTTCAAGCACGGGCATTTGATAGGTGGAAGTTATGCAAAAGTTGTTTGCATTTGCACTGAAATCTGCATTTGCTGTTACTTCATGACCACCTGCATCACAACACTTGTACATGACACGATTGCTTAAAATATGTCAAATATCTGGTGTGCTGAGATAATTCATAATTTTGTAAATGCTGAGGACAGTTCATTGTCCCACAATGTACTGGCATTCAGCATTATCTTCTGTAATATTATGTAAAAACATATATTAAGTGTTACAAAGTTTGAATTCAATAAGTCTGAAACTGCATTTTAATATGGAGCGCAGGTCCCATGGCTATTAGAGATTTAGAGAGCTATGGAAACTTTACCCTTCCCCTTTTCAGCTGCTGGAAGATCACTCTAATGGCTCCCTCAGGCTGGATCCAGGAGCAACATCAACAGCAACAGGAACGGCTGCAAAATTTGATACCTTCTTTTGTAGCCTGTTTCCCACAGAGCTTTCACATAAATGGGGGGGAGGGGATAAAAAGGAGGCTTTTAGAAATATGTTTGCCTTGCACAATTAAAAAAAAAAATATGGATTGCTACTGTCCCGCGATAGAGAAAAATACCTCTCTGCCCCGTCACAAGTTGTAAGACTGTAACCCTACTGTGTGAGCCCATGGAAGAACCTTCTCCTTATCGTGAATGTGTAGTAACACTGCTAACTCGTGAACATTCAAGCCACATGAACAAAACAGGAATGAGTTGGTCTGACAATCTTGCATTTTTAATCTTCTGTCTCCTGAAGCTTCAAAATAAAATTCAATCTTATTGTCAACCTTTTTGTTCCCCTCTCCCTAAAACTGGAAGCGTCCACAGGAAATTTTGATTTGAGTAACAAGATTTCACAAAATTCTTCTTCTCCAGTAAATAAAGATCACAAACATCATCCAATCTCTAGAGACTCCTGTTCTAGACTGAAGCTGTATTAAGTGCTTCTGCAAAATACTGGTTTCATATTTTAAATTGATTTTTTAAGAAAGTCAGCCAGTGACTGATCAGAAAGAAGCTGGAAATACGCCAGGTACCCTATTCAAAACACCTTGAAACAAACTGCACTACTGTCTATATTTGGAAGCCATAAAAAAGTTGCAAAACTAAAACCATATACATACAAAATATATGTTCAGCCTTCATCATTTTCAAAGGAAACAAGTACAGATAAACTACAAGGATAACATATGGTTTGGTTATGAATGTGGTTTGCATCTGTTGCTGGTTAATTAGTTCAAACTTTACCCACAGTGGAGTTTTGAAGACGCAGGGACACAAGTAAGTGAGCCATATTTTAGAATATCAAAGAAAAAAAAAGCCTAAAAATCCCAAAATTCAACTCATAGGTTTTTCAGCCTTGCAGGATTGCCTTTCTCGGTTGGGGTACTTTTCAGTGGATTAGGCATGAACAACACTGTTGGTGGAGCTCGGTCCTCAGCGCAGTTCTCATCAGTTTGTTCTTACGTCAAATCAGTCACCTGCACACAAAGTCTCAGTTCTGTCACCAGGAAAACACACTTAAGTAATTCATATAACCAAAACCTTGTGTTTCTTGACCTAGCTTTTATTTACTCCTGGTAGTCACGATGAGTTTCATGTACATGCTTTTCCAGGAAGCAGAATTTTCCCAAAGTAGTCTCATCACTTTTCAGTGTAATGTAAAATAATGCTGTTTTCTTTTTTCAAAACAATAAGTTTTATCATCATTATGAAGGCAAAAACAGTAAAACTGTGTCAAAGCAAACTTTCAAAATGGTTGTGTGTCCTGACTTCGGCTACTGCTTTTTGTTTTAACTAAGTTAAAACTAACTTTAATGTATACTCAGCAAAGGACATGCTTGCTACCTAGTCACAGTATTAGCATGCGTTAAGGATTGTTAAAAGGCATCTTTGCATCTCCAGAATTTTCCACTTTCAGCATATGTAAAATGATAGCTATAAAATAGCAGTAAAATAAAATCAAAATGGTATATCATCGTGATCACCTGTGATGAAGGTGTCTCCATAAATCTCGTTCATACACCTCAACTTTAAAAAGAAAAAGGAAAGTTGATTATAAAAGATACTTCATAATGACAATTTTTTTTTTTTTAATGATTGTGGGGTTCTTCAGAGATGCTAATTTTTAAGCATGCAATATAAAAACCCTAAGAAAATCTTTTATCAGCTGTGTCATTTGGTATTGATTGTTGCTGAAAAAACAGATGAGAAAAACAAGTTTCCAATACTCACGACAGCATTCTGGAGAGCTGACTATAGGACACTACATTTTATTGATCTCCTTTTATAACAGTACCCCCATTTACAATTTCAGAATTGTACCAGGGAGTAACTGTAGAGCGTTTAAGAACAAAAAAAAAAAAATCAACAACAAAAATTGAGTCAGCCAAGAATGGTTGATTCTTTTCCCAGTTTTTCCATAGCCTCAATATGTGCTTTTTGGAAAGATATTTTAGCTCCATTTTTAGCTCCATTAGCTGCATTTCTTATTTTGTTTTCTTTCAGTTTCCTTCTTCCCCCCCTCCACCTCCCCTTTTTTTTTTTTTTTTTAACATTCACTGCTTTAAATCAGTGATTTATATTGGACATCAACACTATCCCCTTTTACGGAAGAAGCCACTTTTCTCCCACAACTTTTCCTCATGAAGTCCCCTAGTTGAGTTATGAAATCCTGTTAAAGTTCAAGGTCATTTAAATAAGACATAAATCAATAGAAAAAAAAGATACCTTTCTCGCACAGGTGTCCTTGTATTTATTTTGAGTGCAAAACCCAGTGATCACAAGTTCAGAGTATTTATATTGCAACCCAATTCTCATGGACTGTTGACAACTGATATTTATTTGTTAAATAGAGCAAATACTATTATGGACCTTTCAGTTCTTGACAGTTTTAGACTCCTCGCAAGATTTTCCAGCAATAGGACATTACTGGGCGCTATAGTCTTGTGTTCCTCAATGCAAGCTGACACAAACTCATCCTTGTGCTATGCTTCAGTGATACTCTCTGAGACTCATGAAGGTCAGATAATTCTGAGCACTCCGATCTCCAGGAGATCTCCAGGCATACCTGGATCACGGGAAACATTTCAGTGCAGATGAGAACAGCCGCTTACCTAACTCAGTCACAAGGATGCCATGTTGCACCTCAGCCAAGAAGCGTTATCTATCACTAACTTCCAATATCTCTACCACTAAGTCAAATATAACAGTCAGTAAGCGCCTTCCTACTAGACTTTATTTTGCTGCTTTCATAGATTATGCAGCCTCAACAGTGTTAGCGATAGGGAGTCACAGGCACAGTGGACAAATTAATTGGGGAAAAAAAAACCTCAAATGTACATGTTTTCCAGGACTGAGCAGGTATGACAGAGGCACCGAGTTGCAGATGTACCTCCTGTGCTGTAGCACACTGTCAGATGTGCAGCCTGATGAGCAAGAAGAGGGGAGGAACACAAAGTTCCAAGTCGCAACAGCCAGAAAGGTATACCTCTTAATGCTTCTTGTTACTGCTTCAGTCAAAAATCAAGATATTTGTCCCACAGTGTTCTAAGTCTTTGATCTGAACAGAGATAATCTAATACCTCATTTCTATCAACCCTATAGTACATGCTCCATCTCACTAGATGGACACATGACAGTGGTAGTCCAGGTACCAGAAAGGTCCTCCTTGCTGTTCTTTGCAACTTTCATGCCCACAGCAGGGCTACAAGAGAACCATGCTAGAAAGTTCTGCTCTCCTTGCAGTTGTAAATGCTTTATAGACTCAAGATAAAGGTGATGCGATAACAGAATAGTTTCCTTTCTGCACAGACAGTGAATATACACCAAGTATTCAAGAGCTATCACAAGGATGCTAATAATGAAGTGAATAAAATTATAATTCTGATCACTAGTACTGGAAATTCTACCCTCATCCCAAACCAATGTATTTCTGCCAAAATCTTTCCAAGACTGAATGGTACTTGCTGAAGTACCATTAATATGCTTCCATACAGTAAGCATTGGAAATGAATCATATCTGGTCTGCATGGAAGTCTTTAAAACATGCACATATTTATAAGTCTCATCCTACATGAGTACACCTACCTCTACGATTTCTCAAAAACACTGATAAACACTGCTTAGGAGACAAGAAATGTACAAAGAAAGAAAAGGAATGAATTTACATGGGAATTTACTGTGTCTGCAGGTCATACAAATGAACCCTGCTTTTTCCCACAATTAAATCTATGGTGTTATCAAGACAATCAGTTTATTTTAAGACTGTCAACCCAATATATAAATTTCCTTTTGTGCTTGAAATGCCTTTATCAGATAAGATAGTTTTTGTTTAAAGTGTTATTTTCAGCCTTTGCTTTGGGGGTTTTGAATATACACAGTGAAGTAACTTGAGATTTCCTACCCTGTTTTAAAATGTGTTTCTTCTGTCTGTTTGTATTTTGTAATTTCCTGTCAAATAACCTCACCATAATTAACTTTCCTTGCTCCAACCTACTACTTTTTTTTTTTTTAAAGCCATTCCCACTTCCTGAGGATGGTAATAAAACACTGATTACATTCGGCTGTTATCTGCCTTTTCTTCCCCTCCTTCCCCCCTCTCTCACTCCCTTTGTCAAAGCCAGTACTCAGGTTTCAGCTCTTCATGGACTGAGAAAGGCACATAACGGGGAGAGGAAGCAAATCAGACTGCAGGAATCCAGATTCATTAGAGTTTATTGGGTCAATCAGCAGCTGGACCAGAGCCAGACAATTAGATTGTGCGGCCCCTGAAGTCTGGATGCGTCGCTCTCCTTCCAGAGCCAAGAGAACTCCACAGCAGCCACCGTTAACACCAGCACACATCGGCAGCATGTCCCGCTGTCTGCTGCGGCCATGGGGGTGGAAAGAGGAAAAGGAAAGCAGCAGCGTGCTGCTGCTTCAAATCAGTTACAACTAACTGGAAAAAAAAAAGGGGGGGGGGGGGGGGAAGTTAATTTGGTCCATTTATTTTTAATTAAGCATGAAGCTGCTCATTTTTTCCAACTGAAATCTCTCTTTTGCTAATTCCTACCAAAGAACCCCCTGTTTGCTAATATATCACTATACAGAGCCTATAGACTATTTACCTTTCTTCTGAAATTCTTTAACCCCTTCCACTTGTCTTCAACTGCACATTTCTGTTTCAGCCAAGCATCATCCCCGCTTACTCCTCTACCTTCTCACTCTGTCCCTTCTTTTCACTATCCACAAGACAACGGCCCTACCTATTTCTGCAGTTACTGTTTTCCTGCTTTCCCCAACCTATAAACTTGTTGAAAGCATAGGTTGAAACCAACGCAAGCATAGGTTGAAACCAATGCACTTGCTTCTTCTCTTCCAACTCTACACCGGATCAGGTTCAGCCCAGCTTCTGCTGTTTCCCTTTGAATGAAAGTGCTCTCACTGGGGTCATTGATGACCTCTTCCTGGGCAAATGTCAAGGACCCTCCTCTGTTCCCCTCCTGCTTGGCCTTTCTGATTCTCTTGATCATCCTCCTTGCTCTGACATCTCCTCCTCACTGAGGTTTCAAATCAGTCACTAATTTTCCTGTCAATGATTACCTTCTATTCTGGGCAGCCCAGTGTAATAACGGGCACTTCTGAAAGCTCTACCACTGGCACGCTCTTCTTCTCAGTTCAACAGATTTGGGCAATCTCTTTAGCTTGTGACTTCAGCACTCACCTCTGCATTGATGATTTAGATGCCCTTTGAAGATGGCCAAAGCAGTCTGAGGTGATTTGACACAAAGGTGGTGGCAGGAATATGTGGTAAGGGACAGGAGCAGGATATAGGCCAGCAGTGTTAGAACAGATCAAGCAGCTCATGCAACCATGCGGTTGGACACATCTTTTCCCCTTCTAAGCCTTCTTCTTTGCACTTACACACATGCTTTATTTTACCACCCAAATGTTCAAGTTTTAAGTTTCATCACCACCATGAATTAACTTGCCCTAATACTAAATGCCTTCCATACAAAACTTCCTCCTCTCCCTACAATAGATGCCAACACTGGGCTTTCAATGTTTATGAGAACTCGTCATAAGTTCTTCAAAGAACTTGTCATAAGAACTTCAAAGTCACTTGTGATATTTGCTTCTCTCCTTCTGAGCATCAAGTCCACCTGCTCCCTTTCCGTCCCGTTCTTACAGTCTCGAGAGTTTAAATCTCTCACTCTGTACTTTAACCTAACCAGTCTGATCATATTCTCCCCTTCAGTGTCCCCAAAAATGCCAGTGCGTTCTGCCAGGACATAGAAGGTACAACTGCTGAATGCATCTTCCCTTTTCTGTTCAATCACAAAACCCTCAAATAAACTCTTCACGTAAAATTCTTTTCACACCCCCTTCTTTATGTTTTTTCCTAAGGTTTTTATACTTTTAACCTTCCTGAATTGACATAACGATCCTCAAGAACCACAACGCCAAGCAGTGTGACAACACAAAATGCCTTCTGTTCCAGACAGCTGACATAATTAAGGACAAAACACAGAGCCCAGAGGTGGACAGAAGCTGCTGAAGGATTCGTTAAAGATGCTTGCAATCATACCTTCAATTTCAGAGCAAGAAGTTACAAAGGTGGGCTATTTCTATGCAACTCTGGAACACTGTGGTACTCAAAGCTTTGCTTCCATCACATTCAGATTTTGCTCTCCTGATGGTCACCACTAGGGTTTCTCCCAGGGGGATGTGTGGTGACATTAGTTTTTTGGGGAGGAGTGGGTTGGTGGGATTTGGTTTTTTGTTTGTTGGTTGGGGTGTTTTTTTTTTTTTAAACAGAGGCCACATCTAAATTATACTTAATCCCTGCACAAACATAGTAGCCCTTCTACTGTCTAGAAGTTATTTATATAGCTCTATGTCCTTTTTTCTAAGCATCTTAACAGTACTTGCTACCTTCCATTCAGACCGAATTCTGGCAACTCTGACTTTCACCCTTTCCTGATAACTTTTTCTCCTTCCTTGCAACACAAAACCCAGGCTACTAGAGTACTAAAAAACTCCCAATTTTTGCACTATTCAGGTCCCTGAGCTCTCGAGTACAGCTGACTTGTTTTGCCAGCAGTTTGACAAACTCAAGTTTATTATCATTCAAAGACAATTTTTAATTTAAATTAAAATTTAAATTAACATTTTTAGTTTAATCAATCCTCCCTTCATTTTAATTAAATCAATTCCTAATCACTTGGATCTGAAGTTACTTTCCATGTCTAACTCTTCTATGTTCTCATCATTAGCTGCAAAAACTGTAACAGATACTCTTCTATTCAGTATGTCCTTTTCTGTTGTTTTTTTTTTTTTTTTGAAGGAAGTTGAGTGTTTTGGATGATGGGGTTTTCTTTAAAGATCTTTCACATTGTTAACACTCATGGCCAGTCTACTATCTTCTTTTTGTGTTCTTCCTGAACGCAGCATCTAAGTACTACTTTTCCAGCATCTATTGTCTTCTACAACATTTCTCTTCACAAGCATTTTAGATTCCTCTCTACTATTAACCTGGTATTTAAGTACACCCCCGATATATTTAAGTACAAACCTTTCTAACTGATCACAGCCAACTGCCTTGTCAGGTAAGGCACAACCCTTTTATTAACTGTCCTGTTGATCCAATTCACATCCTTATCATTTTTGTCACCTTTTTTTCTTGCTGTCCTTTCATTATCCATTATTATATCTTCTCACTTTTCTACTTCCTGCACACTAAAGGGAAGCATGAATATTGTATGAGCAGCTTCAAACCTTTTCCCATCATTTCTTGTAGTATTGTAGTTCAAATGCTGTAATAGACTCATTACCAAAGACTGCTACTCCACACAGGTATGTAGACCATCCCTTAGGAAATCTCCTCTTTTCTTGAATGGATCCCAGTAGAAACACAGCCCAAGCTTTCCTCTCTCATCTGCCCACCTCACCTATGGGCCCCTTCTCAAGGGACTGGATGAATTCTGATCACCAGAGTCCAAATTTTCTGCAGAAGTCATGGCAAAAGAGGAACTGGGAAGATATCTGTATATCCAGATAGGTTTCTCCTAAGAAAGAGCAAAAGCACTGAAGTGCTCCTTTAAAATATAACAAATAAAGCGAGAGCAGTTGGTGCCATGGGCTGAAGGAGAGAAACAGTCAGTCTCCAAAAACTGTATGAATTACAGATAGAATAGAGGTAGATTGCTAGGTACTTTTAGTTTGATTTTTGTTCAAGGTAGTGGAAAGTAAAGGGAAATCTAGAGAGAAAAGGATAAAACTAAATGTGATATGATTGGAAGACCTTTTGTAGGAACTGTGTAAGGGGATATTAACAGCAGAAGACAGCATGTGCCAAACCAGAAAATGTAACATGGCAGAGAGAGAAAATCATCAGGTGATGGGCATATGGATGAGAAATGCCTTTTCTTCAGAATTTTACAAGTATCTGAAAATGTCAGGTAACTTTTTGTGAGAGAAGCTAAAAGTAAAACTGAAGGTGATACTGGACAGAATTCCAATCTGTAACATAAGTAGAGAAAAAATAGCGAGACCACCACTAGGAAATATTACATATTTTCCTCAGACAGAACTCAAGTACAAACATACCTGAGTCATCATAATAAAAGGTACAGAGAGTAAAGGGAAAGCTGCAGAATTATTCCTACTCTGAAAGCCACATGTAGAATATCCTCCCAGACATACAGAGTGTTAGCAGGAAACACAAAAAAAAAAAGCCATAAAAGCATAGGGAAAATATGTCCGCTTTAAAAATAAAAAGCATAGTGACTGCTGAAGATGACTAACAGATTCTCACTGATCCTTAAATATTGAATGAATTTTTCATATATCCAATTACATGATTTTTTTTTCTCTAATCAACTTTGCCTAGCATGCCACAACTTTTGCCATCATCCTACATAATGGATCTGACCATTTGAAAGCTCCTTGGAGTCTTGCTTCTGCCATGCTGTAACACAGTTATACTCACTTACCTATAAGGTGCATAGACTTTGCTTATACTTATATTGCATCCCAATACCTGGGTTCATCCGTCCAACTCAGTTCCCTAAAGGAACACAGCTGCTAAATATTTCTTATATTTACCATTAGAAACAGTTTGTGTAATACGGGTTAGAATGATATTTACCAACAGAATAAACACACAGAAGGATTCAGCACTTGCACTCTGTAACAAAGCAAGATGTATCACAGCAGAAACATCAGCTGAGTGCCTAACTCCACTTGAAGAAAGACTACATAATTTTACCTTATTTCTAAAGAAGGAACCTCTGTATTTCCCAGTAGAGTAACTCTGCAAGGTCTAAATAAATTGCCCCCCCAAAACAAAGCTGTAGATTATTTCAAATCACCAGCTGTCAGCCAATAGCCTGGATAATAGAAATCCACAGTTTCCTGGCATCCTGCACTCTTCCTTGCAGGCTTCAGAGTACTGGCTTCTCTCTTATTTGCCTACACTCACTAGGATTTCCTTTCTCTTTGCTTCAAGAAAAAAAATATTTTTTTTTTTTTTTTTACTTCATCTGTAGGAGATGACAAGAGGGATTAACACTACAAGAGACTTTGCATATGACCTCTTCTTTTATGGGCACCATTTGCCACAGAGGTTCATTAGACTTGTGTTTCCTAAACTTACTTCAGCCAAGGAATGAGCTTTTAAGATGGATGAACACTCAGCATAGCTTCTTTAAACAAAACCACCCTGGTTTGTAAATAAGAAGCGATTAGAGAAATCCACTGCAGAAATCAGTCACATTAACCAGCTGGTTATAGCAGATTGATGGGCAGCCACTAGAGCTGTCTAAACAATTTTGTTAACCTTTAACAAAAATGTGAAGAAATATGCTGCAAAATGGTTCAGCTTTAAATGGCTAGGACATGCTCCTTTTAGGAGAAGAGATACGTTCCAAGATTATTATTTTATTCTGATTTTGCCAGAAAAATTGGCCCAAAAAGAGCAATTTATAGTTACAGCACTCCTTTCCACAAGGTCATTCCAGGCTCTGAACAACAACGGCCCATGCAGGGCACAGAGTATTTATTCAAAGGCAGATTTAGCTGGGAACTCATGGAGAGATACTGATGCAAAGTCAATATACAAAGCAAAATGAACCATCAGAAAGCCTCTAAGGATTTCCTTCAGTATTGCTTTCCTTCCCATGTTACCACCATATATTTATTTATATTTTTTTTCAGCCAAAATCACAGTGGAATTGCAGAACAGTCAGTGAAATGTGGTACACGTCAGAAGAGCCAGAAGAGGCTGCAAGGGTCCCAGCAGAGGGCTGCCAGCAGGACCCCTCACACCCCAGGGCTGCAAGCCCATCCAGCACGCACCCATCTGCAATCCATGGCTGCGCCTCCACGAGAAGGCTCGCGCAGAACCAGGCTGGCGTGACAACTTCTCAAGGACCACGGCAGAAGAAAGAAGCCAGCTGAAGAGCAGCCACTGTGGCTGCAGCGTCAAACAGGAGAGTTTGGTAGCTGTGCTCGCAGTGACCAGTGCCATCACCTGTGAGGCACCAGTTGCATGTGTGACAGGCATGAAGTCAGTGGTCCTAACAACTCAGGAAGGGATGGGACAGTTCAACACCTGCAGCAGTGGCCACACACACACTTAAAAATAATTAATCTGAACATAAAACACTCTCCCCTCCTCCCGAGACTAACAAAACGCTTAAAAGATTTGGGTTTCTTTTTTATTTTGCTTTCTCATTTTTGAGTTTGAAGAAACATTTGATTCATATTTCCAGGTTTTCTTCTACAACTACCAGAAATAGAAAGCTGACTTAAAAGGTGAGGGGCAAGGGAAGAGAAACACAACAAGCAGTCTTTAGCAGTTGTTTTCTTCCAAGAGCTACAGTTTTCTGAGGGACACCAAAGTAGTCACTGACAATATCACACTCACATCAATCATAACACGCCTCATAATACCTGGAAGCCCCGAAAGTCAACACTTTCAGAAGAAAACCTTACAGGAATGATCTTGGGCTACCTAACTTAATTTTGCCCACACTAAACATAAATTCATCCTCTCTGCAGCCAATAAAGACCTATTGTTTTAAACGCAGGATGCTAGACAAAAAAAAATAGAGCTCCTAAAGCAGGATGCACATGTTATCATATGCAGAGAATTACATAAATTCAAGGAACTTTCTTTTCTTTTTCTTTCAGTACATCTGCTTCTAATGTTTCTCAACTCCGGTTTACACAGATAGAGCAAAACTAAGTTTGAAGTCAACTCCTACTGAGGTCTGATTCACATTTTAGAGACTTACAAGCTAGAAAGTGTGAGATAAACTCCACTCTGTTGCAATCGCATCTCTCAGTTATACTCAGCAGGGACGTTTGTTTAAGCGACAAAATAATTTTGTGTCAATCCCTCTCGCTGGGTAAGCTGCACTTGATCTGTACAGCCAATGAATAATAAATCAATGCAAATTACACCGCTTTATCACTAACAACCATTTTCTGGTCAGCTACACCACAGACTACAGTCTCTCTCACAGGAGACGAATAACCCCTAGTGACTTAAAATAGGAGTTATTTATAGCCTGCAGGGGAACAATTGGGCTCGAACATATAATTTGCACCACTGTTTATATTTGCAGTGGATTTGACCCTTGAAATCTTTGGCTACAATGAAGGCACAAGCTGCTTTCATCATTAGTGCATGACTCTGCAAATTATTTTAAATTATATTTGAATATTTAGCTGTTAGGCAGCTCCCCGTGCCTCACAAGAAGTGCCTTACACTTGACAACCAGGTAACTAATACCCTGTTTCTTAACCACCTGTAGCTTTCCTGGGTAACAATTTTCAATAGAGATTGCAATTGCCTTAAGGTATGAACTACTGAAGATAAAATAAAGGTCCACATCAGGACTGCAGACATCTTGAGAGGGGATGGTTTATAGCTCACTCTCTATTAGCACAGTACAAAGCCATTCCTCTTTCAAAAGATGGATGGGTTTAGGCCCTCAGAGGTGCCAGGCAGCTGCACAGATCTGGAGAAAGAGTCCTTGAGGGCACAGGGTGGCCACTCAGGGCCCCACCTTTTACTGAGAAGATGGATGCTCTTCACATATCATCATTGTCATGAGAGTCTATCTAGAACTTATCGTTAAGCGCTAGAGGAAAATACCACATTTATGCAAAACAAAGCTAAATTCCCCCATTTGAAAGGCTTACAAGAGCACGGAATGATACAAGACGTGTCATGACGTCACACGAATCATCCGTGGTTAGCTTACCCACAATGTTTCAGCCCTGACATGCAAACTTCAGTTTGAAGCCAAAACCCTCTCTCCTCATGCAAGCAGCTATGATGACGTGGCGGATCATTAACAACAGCAGTTTTCTAATGAACACAGGGACCAACCATCCGGACACAAACCCACACTATGCGGTGCTTTGGAAGCTGTTCAGTGAACAAACCTTGTGTGTTCAATGGCACATAGAATCACAGAATCATCTGGGCCGGAAGGGACCTCCAAAGGTCATCTAGTCCAACCCCCCCACAGTCAGCAGGGACACCCCCAACTAGACCAGGTTGCCCACGGCCTCGTCGAGCTTCACCTTGAATGTCTCCAGGGAAGGGGCCTCAACCACCTCCCTGGGCAACCTCTTCCAGTGCT